>CM048752.1:127502402-128102402 GCA_026315105.1 Locusta migratoria
CGTAACGCTTTCTCGATTACCAAATGATCCTGTAACGAAGCGCGCTGCTCTCCGTTGGATCTTCTCCACTTCCTCTATCAATCCCACCTGGTACGGATCCCACACCGGTGAGCAGTATTCGAGCTGTGGGCGAACAAGTGTGCTGTAACCTACTTCCTTTGTTTTCGGACTGCATTTCCTTAGTATTCTTCCAATAAATCTAAGTCTGGCATCTGCTTTACCGACGATTGATTTTATATGGTCGTTCTATTTTAAATCCCTCCTAATGACTACTCCCAGATACTTTATGGAATTAACTGCTTCCAGTTGCTGCCCTGCTATAGTGTGGCTAAACGATAAAGGATCTTTCGCAGCACATTACACTTGTCTACTTTGACATTCAAAAGCCATTCCCTGCATCATGTGTCAATTTGATGCAGATCCTCCTGCATTTCAATACAATTTTCCACAATACAAATAAATACCAGCAAGTTTTATTTGAATCCTTTCACTTAAAGCGTAGACGATTTTAGAAAAATCGGCACAATGTTCACTGTCAGCTGTGTGTTCAAGCAAATATATTTTATGAAACACGAGTCTAAACAGAAATTAAAAAATAATGTCTCACCTTTCCGCTGTCTTTTCCAGTATTCGTCCTGATGCACAGCTTTCCGTTCTGCTGTCTAACTGCTCATGGAAACTGCGTTCATGTATGAAAATTACGTCATCTATTGTGTTATTTTCTGTTCGAATTGTAAAGTTAGAACAGGTAGACAGTTTCAAGTACCTGGGATGTATTTTCTCACAGGATGGCAACATAGCGAAAGAACTGGAATCGAGGTGCAGCAAAGCTAATGCAGTGAGTGCTCAGCTAAGATCTACTCTCTTCTGCAAGAAGGAAGTCAGTACCGAGACTAAGTTAGCAGTGCACCGCTCTATCTTTCGACCAACTTTGTTGTATGGGAGTGAAAGTTGGGTGGATACAGGTTACCTTATTCATAAGGTAGAGGTTTCAGATATGAAAGTAGCAAGAATGATTGCAGGTACTAATAGATGTGAACTATGGCAGGAGGGTGTCCATAATGAGGAAATCAAGGAAGAACTGGGAATGAACACCATAGATGAAGCAGTTAGAGCGAACAGACTGAGATGGTGGGGTCATGTTACACGCATGGGAGAAGCAAGGTTACCTAAGAGACTCATGAGCTCGGCAGCGAAGGGTAAGAGGAGTCGAGGTAGACCAAGAAGAAAGTACTTAGATTCGGTGATTTTGAAGTAAAAGGCATAACATCAGACGAGGCATCAATGTTAGCATTGATTAGGGGATCATGGAGGAGTTTAATGAGGTACTATGCTCCAGACTGAACCCTGAAAGGCATAAACAGTCTCTAATGATGATGATTCTATCCAAATAAACTGTGCACATTATGCAGGGTATTATTTATTCGTCTACGCAACTACCGTTTTTCCACCAGTGAAGTTTCGTTTCACTGAATGTAATACATCTTCACCAGTCTCTAATGACAGCTATCTAAAATTTGTTTTCACATATCTAAAACATTTCGTTAAAATTTGTTTTTAAATATTAATTTTTTCACTTACGGATATTTTTTTCTTAGATTATCGCCTGAGATCATGAAACATTTCATGGCAATGACGATTGCTTTACTGTCTTCTGTCCGACGCTCTAAAAGAAATTACATTGCGTAACAAATGTAAACCTTTCAAAATAATTTTGATACGCGGCGAAATAAAATACTGAATCACATATGTAAAGGCAAAGGCCTACAACTCGAACCAAGAGATGGCACTGCTAGCGGTGTCGCTTGATAAACGCACGTAAATGCCTCTGAGGTTCCGCTGTTATCTTTATAAGCTAATCTGCTTTCAGCGAGCTCAAGTTGAAGCACGAACGGAACTCCTAAACAATGGAGAAGTGGTGAAGAGTCTGGCCTAAGTAGCGGGACCACACGTCCGTATTGATTCCGACATCTCTTTTTATTATTATTATTATTATTATTATTATTATTATTTTATTTTCGGTTATTCCCTTTAAAGAGAGCGATTGAACTTGAGTAATTATGACTCCTTCTTCTTCTTCTTCCTTCGTTCTTCCCAAATTCTCTTCATGCGTTCACTGTGTTCTCTCTTGCGTTCTTCTGACCACTTTTTTTCCCGTTCTGTTCTCCGTATGTTCTTGTTTAAGTTTATGTTTCTTTATAATGTCCCTGAACTGTTCTCTATTGTTTATGTTGTCTTGTGTGATTCCCAGTTTTTTAATATCTTCTGTTTCCGTGATCCACTTCGTCTTGTTTTTGCTCTTGTTTGCTATCTCAAATATTTGCCTTTTAGCCTGGTTTCATTCATCCTCACGATATGTCCATAAAATTTTTTTCTGGTGGTAAGTCTTTGTAAATCTCTCTAGGTGGCCGCTTTATCCAAATTCCTTCATAGAGGATCACCACAAAACAAGTTTCAACTTGAATAAGCATGATGGACATCTTATATATAATTATTATTTAGCTGTTTGTCCGGGATCCGGGCGGATTTTTTACATTCTCATTTTTAATTGCAAACTTCATGGCAACAAAATTATATTAATAACTAGCTGAAAACACGGCGTTGCCCGGGTATTTATTTATTTATTCCTGCCTTGAGTTAGTACTTCTCCTATCTCTCTCTCTCTCTCTCTCTCTCTCTCTCTCTCTCTCTCTCTCTCTCTCTCTCTCTCTCTCTCTCTCTCTGTGTGTGTGTGTGTGTGTGTGTGTGTGTGTGTGTGTGTGTGTGTGTGTGTGTGTGTGTGTGTGTCAATCTGCTTTTTCCTGATAATTTGTATTTATCAGAGAACGTATAATTTTGTACATAATGCAAGACAGTCTCTTTATTTTTAACGCAGAGAGTCCGTATGATTGTACGAGTTGCATGCAGATCTACAGTTTTGTTCCAGTCTTTATGAAATTTTGTACACGTAAGCTTCAATCTAGGAGAAGGTCGCCGTAAGTGTAAGAATCACGTACGATACATAGTTCAAGATATGACGTCATAAACCATGAGATGCGCGAAAAACTGCTGCATTTTGCGACAATTGCTGCTCGTTTTCTCCTAAACCACTGGACCGATTTCAACCAAATTTGGTACACACATTCCACACCGCGAGGTACAATTGCTGTAGGGTTAAGAATCATATACGACACATGATTCAGAAGATATGACGTCATAAACCATAGGATTTGCAAGAAACTGCCACATAATGCGGCGAGAGTTTATAAATACGCTGTAAGAGAATCAGAGTACTTCGCGACTTGCAACAAACTTTATACATAATTTCAAACTTTTTTAAACTTTCTCTCGCTGACAACCATGGTAAAATGATGAAAGGCAAAAACTTTCTCGCTTACTACTTCCCGCTGTTCATGGACTAAAAGTACGGCATTCGGCATGACGTTACAATTTATAACATCTATACTAGAAATTAGAGCCGCAAGAAATTTTGCAGACAGTATAGACAAATATAGTTGAATGTAACTTGTGAATTGTATCACAGTACGACACAGTGAGTAAAATTTACCCAGTATTCTGTGTCACTGAAGCTTATCTATCAGAGATTATAACGTAAGTATTGGCACTTACTAATAAGAAATTGAATTGAGGGTGTATTTTGTGATAAGACATCAGGTACTATTATTTCAAATTGCATACTACAAGTTATGACACTACAACTTGGAAATACCACAAGTAGCATTCAACGGCAGTTGCCTGTATCAGCACAGTACGCTGCCAAAGCCGTAACCAAACTTTTTGGCCAGTGTATTTATGTTTTCCGGTTTAGTGTTTGTAATACTTTCTCGCAATAGCGTAATAGAAGTAACATCGGTTCAATTTTACTGTATGTAAATGTCAGTACAAAACCTTTTGATGTGGTATATCTCTCAATATACTATATAAAACTCTAAATACTGTTATGTTCTGACATGTTTCGCTCTGTTATGATATTCTGCGGCTGCTAACTCCCTACAGGCAACTTCTCTGCAAAGAGGTTCTACTGTCCAAAGACCTAAATAAAAACTTATGTTCGAATATCTCAGACGATTTTTACTACTAAATATTGCCTCGTTGTTGTGGTCTTCAGTCCGGAGACTGGTTTGATGCAGCTCTCCACCCTACTCTATCCTGAGCAAGCCTTTTCATCTCCACGTAAGAACGGCAACCCACATCTGTCTGAATCTGCTTACTGTATCCATCTCTTGGTCTTCCTCTGCGGTTTTTACCCCACACACTTTCCTCCAACGCTAATTTCACAATTCCTTGATGTCTAAGAATGTGTCTTTTCTCCCCAATTCTGTTCAGTACCACATCATTAGTTACGCGATCCATCCACCTAATCTTCAGCATTCTTCTGTAGCACCAAATTTCAAAAGTCTCTATCCTCTTTCTGTCCGCACTGTTTATCGACCATATTTCACTCCCATAGAAGACAAAACTCCATACAAATGCCTTCAGAAAGGACTTCCTTAGGCTTAAATCAATATTCGATGTTAACAAATTTCTGTTTTTCAAGAACCCTTTTCTACCCATTGCCATTCTGCATTTTATATCCTCTGTACTGCGACCATCATTTGTTATTTTAAGACCCAAGTAACAAAAGTCATCTATCTCCTTTATTGCTTCGTTTCCCAATCTAACTCCTTCAGCATCACCTGATTTTCTTACACTGCACTCCATTACCCTAGTTTTGCTCTTGTTAATGTTCATCTTATATGCACCGTTCAGCACACTGTCCATTCCGTTCAATTGCTCTTCCAGGTCCTTTGCTGTATCTGACAGAATTACTATGTCGTCGGCAAAACGCAATGTTTTTAATTCTTCACCTTGAACTTTAATTCCTTCTCCAAAGTTTTTGTACAAGTTGTAAATAACCTTACGGTCCCTATACTTTACTCCTGCTTGCTTCAGAACTTGAAAGATTTTATTCCAATCAACATTGTCAAAAGCCTTCTCCAAATCTACAAAAGCTAGAAATGTAGGTTTGCCTTTTCTTCATGTTTCAGGATAAGCCGTCAAGTGAGTATTGCCTCCCGAGTTCCTACATTTCTCCTAAACCCAAACTGATCTTCCCCGAGCTCGGCTTCTACCAGCTTTTCCATCCTTCTGTAAATAATTCGTGTTAATATTTTGCAACCATGAGTTATTAAACTGATGGTTCTGTAGTTTTCACACCTGTCTGCACCTGCTTTCTGTGGAATGGGGATTATAACATTTTTCTTAAAGTCTGAGGGTACTTCACCTGTCTCATACTTATTGCGTCAAGTCATAATAAATAATATTTACTTACAATACGTAACTGTTCCCTCGGTCCGGGTTCGCAGTTTTTGCGCCGACGTTTAATGATCCATTTCTTTGTTCCCGTGGCGGAAATCCTATAGCACCGCAGAGGCTTTAACTTAAGAGCCACGGGAATGAAAATGGCGGCTGCGTCAGCTGGTACTTACAGGAGCGTTAGCAGGGATGCAGACCAAGATGCCTGACCGTAAACAGGCAGTTACTTCAGAAAGAAAGAGAGAGAGAGAGAGAGAGAGAGAGAGGCGTTAAGAACGTAACTCGCCGCGAGGAGTTTCGCAAGGAGGAAGGCGAGGCGCGTGGTTACAATGGGCGGCGCGTGGCGGCGCGCGGGTCGACTTCTCGAGCAGCGCCCTGAGTCACGTGGAGTTTCCCCTCCTCAGCCGCCGGAAGGCCGCAGATCGATATTCAAGGAGCGACTCCACCAGGTTTTGCAAGCGTGGCGTCACACACACAGGCGCACACACACTTAACAGGGAAAAAGAGCTAGACGCACGCTGACGTTGGACACAGCCGCCATTCCATAGAATCACTGTTGAACACATCACGTGGAAGCTGCCTATTCACCGCCACATTTACACGACACAAGGGAAGACCCACACGCGACGCAACCTAAAGAACCACACGATTATATTGGAAAAGACACAATCGAAAAACGGAAAACCGTACACGACAATCTGAACAATCGGAAAAAAACCGCACAAGACACCTTTGGAAAAGAAAGAAAAAACCGGACATGACACAATCGGATAGAATCGCCGGGGGAAAAAAAAACTATACGGCACTGTCGGGAAAAAAAAACCGTACACGACACTATCGGAAAAAAACGTACACAACACTATCGGAAAAAAACGTACACAACACTATCGGAAAATCATTTACTGTCTAGTAAAATCATCTAAAGATCAAAACCAACTGCAGAACGATCTGAATAGAATATCACTATGGTGTAAAAATTCGCAATTGACTCTAAATAATGAGAAGTGTGAAGTCGCCCACATGAGCACGAAAACAAATCCGTTAAACTTTGTTTTACAAGATAAATCAATCAAAAGTGAAGGCCGTAAACTCCACAAAATACCTAGGAATTGCTATTAGTTCAGACTTGAAGTGGAAAGAACACGCCGGCCGCGGTGGCCGAGCGGACTGAGGCGCTTCAGTCACGGTCTGCACGGCCACTACGGTCGGGGGTTCGAATCCCCCCTCGGGCATGGGTATTTGTGCCGTCCTAGTTCGTAAGTAGTTCATAAGTAGTTTGTAAGTTTAGGGACTGATGACCCCGTAGTTAAGTCCCATAAGATTTACAAACATTTGAACATTTGAAAGAACACGTAGATAATGTCGTGGGAAAGGCGAACCAGAGACTGCTTTTCATTGGCAGAAACCCTGAAACATGCAACAGAACTTCAAAAGAAACTGCATACACTACGCTTGTCCATCCATTTTTGAGTATTGCTGCCCAGTGTGGGATCCTTATCAGGTGGGTTTGACGCAGGACATAGAAAGAAGGGCAGCTCGTTTCGTATTGTCACGATACAGGGGAGACAGCGTTACGGAAATGATACAGGATCTGGGATGGGAATCATTACAACAACGGCGCTTATCGCTGCGGCGTGGTCTACTTACGAAACTCCAATCGCCAACATTCTTCTCCGAATGCGAAAATATATTGTTGACTGTCACATAGGTAGAAATGATCATCAGAATAAAATACGAGAAATCGGAACTCGAACGGAGAAATTCAGGTGTTCATTCCTCCCGCGCGCTATTCGAGAATGGAATCTGAGATAAAACATCATGACGGTGGTTCGATGAACCCTCTGCCAGGCACTTAAATATGGTTTGCAGAGTATCCCATGTAGATGTAGATGTACACACCACAAAAAGGTAAATGATTTCCCGAAATCGACAATAAATAAAAACTACCACCCTGCGACTAGTTTGAAACGCAACTGCTTTCTAATGCTCAACTTATCGACTCAGTGGTTATGGCGATTACGTCTTAATAGATCAGGTTTCCAGCCAAGATCGCGTTTTTCTTTTTTACATCTCGTGGAATGTAGAAACTTCTTGTAAAACTGCATGCATTATCAGCTTACCGAAGTCCATAGAATTCATTCAGGATACTTTCAGCTGTAGTAAGTTCTCCATTTGATGTGTGCGTCAAACTTAAAGATAGAACTCGGAGCAAACATTAGGTATGTGAATAAACTGTTAAATTCAACCTAACTTTTACCGTACAATGTGTCACAACAATAAATAGATCGTTGCCCTGACTGGCATAGAGACGGCTTCGGAAGCTGCTACAAGCATGGCGATTTGTGGGGCCTCCATACATGCTTTTGTGAACAATGGCATGCATTCTTAAAACTGTTAAAGGTAGAAAATTCAACGAATTTTGCAATGTTATGACATCACAATAACACTTCTACCTATCGAAATTAAGGTACAAACTAATTTACATCAATTCACGATAATATCGATTTCTTAAATGTGATTAAAGATCTGAAATATGCTTAACTATAAAATACAACCATACATTGGTCATTTGTACCAATATCTTGAGGAAAAATGGTGTAGGGCAAATGTTCCTACCATTCACTGAGTGATGAAATAAGGTATTAGTAGTTTTACTGGATAAAAGAACATGGAAATATTTCTTATAGGTTTAGTTTTTCTTAAAATGGTGCCCATGCTGACAAATTCATATTTGCAATATTAATCAGCTTTGTGTTTTCATGGCCAATTCCTACTCAAACATACAATACATAAACAGAGTACTTTTGTTTACTAGCAGGTTTTAGTTTCGTGGCCATGTGCTCTTGGTTATTTTATAATGAAAAACTATTTGTTTTCTTTTCCTAGCAATGAATGGGTTTTCTCTTGTAACTTACTTTATTTAGAAACCGTGTTCTTATTCTACCCATCTCATAAGCAGCAAACTGGCATTTAACAGTTGAGGTCTGTCGGAATAATTTGATAGCTTGCTCTTTGGGTGATAAAAGCGGTAAACATTTAGGTGTGCAGCTTGCCTGATACATCTGAAGATGTCTTCTTATTGAAACTAATATAAACGATACTTACAACTTGTACAAAAGCCAGACCGCAGTCATTAGACTAAGGGAATGATAGGGAAGCATTAGTTGCGAAGGGAGTAAGACAGGGTTGTAGCCTTTCTCCGATGTTATTCAATTAGTATATCGAGTAGGCGGTGATGGAGAGCAAGGGAAAATTTGGAATAGGGATTAAAGTTCAGGGGGAAGAAATAAAAACATTGCGTTTTGCTGATGACATTGTAATTCTGTCAGAGACAGCAAAGGACCTGGAAGAGCAGTTGAATGGAATGGACAGTGTGTTGAAGAGAGCGTATAAAATGAACATTAACAAGAGCTAAACAAAAATAATGGAATGCAGTCTTAGAAAATCAGGCGATGCTGAAGGAATTAGATTAGGTGACGAAACATTGAAGGTGGTAGATGAGTTTTGTTACTTGGGTAGTAAAATAACATGCGATGATCGCAGTACAGATGATATAAAATGCATAATAGCAATGGGAAGAAAAGCGTTTTTGAAAAAGAGAAATCTGTTAACATCGAATATTAATAATAGCTTAAGGAAGTCCTTTCTGAAGGCGTTTGTGTAGAATGTTGCTTTGTATGGGAGTGAAACATGGACGATAAACAGTGCAGACAGGAAAATAATAGAGGCTTTTGAAATATGGTGCTACAGAAGAATGCTGAAGATTAGGTGGGTGGATTGCATAACTAATGAAGAGGTACTGAACAGAATTGGGGAGAAAAGAAATTTCTGGCATACCTTGACTAAAAGAAGGGATAGATTAGTAGGACACATTCTTAGACATCGGGGAATCGTAAATTTAGCATTGGAGGGAAGTGTGTGGGGTAAAAATCGCAGAGGGAGAGCAAGAGACGCGTATAGTAAGCAGATGCAAGTGGATGTGGGTTGCCGTTCTTATGAGGAGATGAAAAGGCTTGCTCAGGATAGAGTAGGGTGGAGAGCTGCATCAAACCAGTCTCCGGACTGAAGAGCATAACAACAACAAACGATACTTTCTGTGGTGGACGTCTTTTTGTTAATGGCGTATAGCAAGTGCATGTAATTTGAATATAATAAAAAATAAATAAATAAAAAAAATAAAAAAAACTTTTATTCTTCCAATGCATTTTATTCGTTTCGTCAACCATGAGACAGTATACACGAGAAAGAAATATTTCGCCGCTAATTGCGTAAGTGCGCGTTGTATTCCTAGTAGTCGTGTGTTTTTGGTAAGACTGAAGCGGTGACAGCGTTATTCGTGGAGTGTGAGGACTCACCGGCCAGCTAGGATACTGCACAGCTCTGCTCTCTTACCTGCAACAGACAAGAGAGACACAATGTCAGGGTTGCCATGTGTTTTCACTGCTCTGTCGCCAAATTTTAAACCAAAAGTAGCCAAAATATCGCCATGTTTTATTAATAAAATGTCAAAATATAGCAATCTTTTTTATCAGAAACTATTATCGCTATTTTAATCTTAACTTTATCGTTCTATAGTAATTATGTCGTGTGACTCAACAACAATAATCCTGAAATTCAGGGAATGCGATGATTGATTTGATTTTTCCAGGGAAGCCAAAACAGTCTTGGTCCAACCCGCCACTGCCCTCACCGAAACTAAGTTTATTGTGCGGTATCGCTCCCTGTATATCTAGTAAAGCCAACCAATGCCCTTGAACAGTGCAAGGAGTCCCTTTACCAGTTCTTTATTAGACACAATTTCTTCGGTCTGGTTGCCCCAAATGTTCTGTGCCTTTTACTCTCCAATGCAATGCATTCGAAGATTAGATGTGAAGCAGTTTCATCACCGTCATGACAGATCCTACATTTAGGGCGTGTGTAGGTGTTTTTTGAAATTCCCATGGTCTGTCAGCAATCCAACCATGAGTCTAATCTCTCTCCTGTTCAGGCACAGGATTACAGAGCTGTTTTTCAAACATGGCTTTGGCATCATTACCTTGCCATATGTTTGTTGATAGAATATTGGACCAAAGTCTATGCGCTGTCTTCTGAGCTCCAATTTGATCATTGCCTCGGTGATTGTCAGGACAGGTTCCGGTCCAATAAATGGAGTCTCTGCCCCCATCCTGGCTAATCTGTCGGCATGTTCGTTGCCACTGATCCCCGAGTGGCCAGGGACCCACAATAGGTTTACTCTATTGCTTTCCCCTAGCTCCACCAGAACCCTGTGACATTCTGCTACAATTTTAGACCTTGTTGCAGGAGCTGCTAGTGATCTCAGGGCTGCCTGGCTGTCTGAATAGATATAGATGCTACGATCTCTGTAGCACCTACGCAAATTCTCCTCCACACACGCCCTGATGGCAGTGATTTCGGCCTGGAATACTGAGGCCAGTTTCCCTAGAGAGATGACGCCCTCCAGTCTTGGCTGCACCCAGTATACCCCGGCCCCTACGCCTCGGTCTGATTTTGACCCGTCAGTGTTCAGTGTATCAGACAATATCCCCCGTATGGTGTGGAACTATTTTCTCCCACTGCTCCCTACTTCCAATTGTTATATTGAAAGGATTGTTGAAGCAGTATGGGTCTATAATATAGTCGGCTGGCATTTCCCCAACCTTTCCTATATTTACCTCACTATTTTACTGTGTGAAGGTAGATCATAAGCAGTTTGTAAGTTAGGAACTGATGACCCTGCAGTTAAGTCCCTTGAGCTTAACAAAGGTTTGAATATTTCTGAGGACGGACAAGCGTGTTGTATGCTGTCTCTCTAGTAGTTCTGCTGCATCTTTTAAGCGTTCTGTCAATAAAACGCAGTCTCTGATTCGCCTTTCCCACGACATTACCTACGTGTCCTTTCCAGTTTAAGTGTGAAGTAATGGTAATTCCTAGGTGTTTTAGTGGAGTTTACGGCCTTCACTTTTGATGGAGTTATCTCGTAAACAAACGGACTCCGATCGAAATGAGCTGGCGATGTAGGAACAGCAGCCGACGTAACGCCTACCTGTTGTCACATACGTATATGCGCGTTGCCGACTACAGCGCCTTGCTCTGTGTTTCAATACTCACGGCTGTACCAAATCCCTTGGCTCTAGTGTATAATCGACCCTG
Organism: Locusta migratoria; assembly: GCA_026315105.1. Taxonomy (NCBI): domain Eukaryota; kingdom Metazoa; phylum Arthropoda; class Insecta; order Orthoptera; family Acrididae; genus Locusta; species Locusta migratoria. The sequence goes on from CM048752.1 coordinate 127,513,848, forward strand.
CCCCACCAACAGGTTTTTCTAGCGTTGCGTTGCGTTTCGTTTCGCCAATCATTCTGCAGGCAGCATCAGCAGCATTGCAACGCATCTGTTCCAACCTCCTCCTACCCTGACCACAGGGAACAGCACTGCACAGAGGCACTATTGCCAAATCCTATGTAGCGCCACTGGGCGGCAAGCAATCGCCTGCAAATACACGCCTGAAGATTTCCCCTGGCTGGACGTCAGAAACCGCAAATTCCCCCCCTCTCTGTATCCCTCTTTCCCTCCCCCTCCCCCCCCTCTCTCTCTCTCCGTCTCTCTCTCTCTCTCTCTCTCTCTCTCTCTCTCTCTCCGCCTCAATCTCTCCGCCTCAATCTCTCCGCCTCAATCTCTCCGCCTCAATCTCTCCGCCTCAATCTCTCCGCCTCAATCTCTCCGCCTCAATCTCTCCGCCTCAATCTCTCCGCCTCAATCTCTCCGCCTCAATCTCTCCGCCTCAATCTCTCCGCCTCAATCTCTCCGTCTCTCTCTCTCTCTCTCCGTCTCTCTCTCTCTCTCTCCGTCTCTCTCTCTCTCTCTCCGTCTCTCTCTCTCTCTCTCCGTCTCTCTCTCTCTCTCCGTCTCTCTCTCTCTCTCCGTCTCTCTCTCTCTCTCCGTCTCTCTCTCTCTCTCCGTCTCTCTCTCTCCGTCTCTCTCTCTCTCTCAATCTCTATCTATCCCCCCCTCTCTATCTATCTCTATCCCTCCCTCTCTTTCTCTGGCCAGTGGCCACCAGAAAGCCTTAAAGGTGGGTTGTCCAAGACGCGGCTGTTAACTGCGATTGCGGCTCAGCCCCCCTCCCTTTTCCAGCCGTGGCAGATGGCGGCGAGTCGGCAGCACGACGGCAGCCGCTGCCGTTTACCAAGATGCGGCTCCTGTTCGGCGACTCTGGAAATTCATGACGAAAATAAAATTTCCGATTTTCTTCCTGTAAAAAATACTGCTTGTTAAGGAAGCAAAGCTACATCAGTTCCCACATTTAGTTTTTTGTTACAGATTCTCGTTTTCCTTTAAAAAATTAAAAAGCGCTACTTTCAGTTGTGCGTGTTTTTTCACTTTTTATTACATCTCTGTCGAGTTTGAGGAAACTACGGCGCAAAAAAAATTGGTTTTTGCATATCTTGTAGTATCATACCCCAGCTTGATAACGAAGTGTCTATTTTCTCAAAATTCCTCATAGTTATTCAGATACTTAATTTTCAACTAATCTATTGCATTAAACTTGAAGTGTTTACATCGAAAAATGTAGTCGCTGGCTACTTTGCGTATGGTTCATTTTAGGTCATACATTGTTGCGGATGAAATGAAGCCAATAATTTGAAATTATTTTTAAAGTTGAGGGCAGGACGATACCTGTCTCCGTTTTAGAGATATTGGCTCGTATATCTACGGTACGGGAGCGTCGCAACTAGCGCGCCAGTTCTCTCCATGTGCAACCTGAATTGTGCGGAGGTAACAATCATCACATCTTATAAGCAGTTGAAGATGTTGAACCCTTTTTTTAAATGATAGCCTGGGAAGGAATTCATGTTTTATACAATCATTAATACTCAAAGCTTTTCTTATCTACAGGTATACAGAAATAACTATAGTTTTTTTTACGAAGAAACGAGGTATTAATTAAACAGTATTTAATATTTATGGATGTTTATTTCCGTCTATTGCAATTAAATGAAAGGGGTCTCGCTTCTTTATTTGTGAGCCATCATCAATGGCAGTTTTTTAGTGTTAATTTTATGTGCGACTTCATGAAGCTATGTGTGGATTCTCCAAAGGGATGAAAGTTTTGGTTCTTTAATTCATCAGCCTTTTTTTTTCATTTTAACTGATTGGATTCACCTTCTGTATTGCCTTTCAAATAGGTCCCAGTGTTGGAAACGTACAGTTGATTTTTTTTCCAAGGGAGATCAAAAATAGCAAACACATAACAAAGATTTTTCTGCAGCTTGTTAAATGTATCAACAATAGTTGTAAGACTGTTCGCTGTTTTGTTATAATTTATTTCATTCTGACTGGTTTCTGTCCTAAACCATCTTCCAGCGAATATGGAAAACAAAAAGATTTTAAAATATCGGAGATGTCATCCATACCATATACGAGCCATTTGAATCTAAATGGTACACCACAACATTTATCTTTGTTCATATAAACTAAGATAATTTTTGCGGCGCGCCACAAAACGGACTGTATTGGTATGAATCAAATTATTGAAAATATTACATTAACGTTGTCATGCATTTCCTTACACCTGTGGGATCACCTAAACAAACAAAAAAATTGTTACCACCGGTCACATTTTTTATTTCCAAAACCCTAGAGGCCAATACAGCTCCTTTTCCAACCTTCATTTCTCTTTTATTTCTCCAAATATTTTCAGTCTACTCTTATATATGTCACTAAATTGCCATGAAATCTAAATCTGTTCAACATACAAAGGCATTAGCTTAATGGCGAGACGAGCACATCTTTTGAGTGGTTCATATCCGTTTTCCTTCGGTCCGCTTGGCTCGACATCTTTCTGCCGCTGCCTTGAGTCGTCCGACTCCCATCGCAACACTGCCCACTGGTGCAGTCCTGCGATTGTCGCCGCGTCAGCCGCGCGCCGCACTCCAAACTGAAAGTGCGCATGCGCGAGCAGCCAGCCTCTGACGTCACGAGCCGATCCATCGCAGCCGCAGGCAGCAATCGCGCCTTGGACAACCCACCTTAAGGTGGGTTGTCCAAGGCGCGATTGCTGCCTGCGGCTGCGACGGATCGACTCGTGACGTCAGAGGCTGGCTGCTCGCGCATGCGCACTTTGAGTTTGGAGTGCGGCGCGCGGCTGATGCGGCGACAGTCGCAGGACTGCACCAGTGGGCAGTGAGCAGTGCTGCGATGGCAGTCGCGACGACTCAAGGCAGCGGCAGGAAGATGTCGAGCCAAGCGGACCGAAGGAAAACTCATACGACGTGAGCTCGTCTCGCCATTAAGCTACTGCCTTTGTACGTTGAACAGATTCAGTTTTTATGGTAATCTAGTGACATATACAAGAATAAGCGGAAAATATTCGGAGAAATAAAAGAGAAATGAAACTTGGAAAAGGACCAGTTTTATATTCTAGGGTAAAAAAGGTGACCGGTGGTAACTGATTTTTTTGTTTAGGTGATCTGCACAAGTGTATGGATATGCATGACAACGTTAATGTAATATTTTCATTAATTTCATTCATACCAATACAGTCCGTTTTGTGGCGCGCCGTAAAAAATTATCTTAGTTAGTTGAACAAAGGTAAATGTTGTAGTGTGCCATTTAGATTCATATGTCTCGTGTACAGTATGGATGACATCTTCGATATTTTAAAATCTTTTTGTTTTCCATATTCCCTGGAAGATGTTTTAGGACAGAAACCGGTCAGAATGAAATAAATTATAACATTACAGCAAACAGTCTTACAACTGTTGTTGATACATTTAACAAGCTACAGAAAAATCTTTTGTTTTGTATGTGTTTGCTATATTTTGATTTTCCTTGAAAAAAAATTCAGCTGTACGTTTTCGAACACTGGGACTTATTTGAAAGGCAATACAGAAGGTGAATGCAATCAGTTAAAATGAAAAAAAGCCTGAGACGAGAGAGATGCAAGCTGCATCAGGAGTTTCAGATAAACCCACTCCTGGTCTTATAAACAGCACCGCAACCGTAAATAAGAAAATAAAAGAAGAATTATCTTTGCATCACTGCGTTTTATTTTTATTCATTTTTTCAGCTGCACTGATAGATTTGTTGAATCGGTTATAGGTTTTTCTCTGAATGTCACTCTCTGCAAATTCCAATTCATGTGCAAACTCGCTGACATTTACTGTAAACTCAAGTATGAATTTCGTGTCGTCATTTAAAAGGTGCCTGTTAATAAAAATGTTTTAACAGCGTTCATGGTCATGTGTCACAAAAAGAGAATCAATATATAGAAAACTCTAACAGTTAAAATCTGCAATGACACAGTGAAGTACACGGTAAAGTGATGAATTAAAGAACCAAAACTTCCATCCCTCTGGAGAATACACACACAGCTCCATCAAGTCGCACATAGAATTAACACTGAAAACTGCTATTGATGATGGTTCACAAATAAAGAAGCGAAACGCCTTTCATTTCGTTCAATAGACGGAAATAAACCTCCACAAATATTAAATACTGTTTAATTAATACCTCGTTTCATCGTAAAAAAACTATAGTTATTTTTGTATACCTGTAGATAAAAAAAGCTTTGAGTATTAATGATTGTGTAAAACATGAATTCCTTCCCAGGCTATCATTTTAAAAAAGGGTTCAATATATTTAACAGTTTATGAGATGTGATGCTAGTTACCTCCGGAAAATTGAGGTTGCACGTGGAGACAAATGGCGGGGTAGTCGCGACACTCCCGTACCGTAGGTATACGAGCCAATATCTCGCAAACGAAGACAGGTATCGTCCTGCTCTCAACGTTAAAAATAATTTCGAATTGTTGGCTTCATTTTATCCGCAACAATGTATGACCTAAAATGAACCATACCCAAAGTAGCCAGCGACTACATTTTTCGATGTAAACACTTCAAGTTTAATGCAATAGGTCACTTAAAAAATAAGTATCTGAATAACTATAAGGAATCATGAGAAAATAGACGCTTCGTTATCAAGCTAGGGTATGAAACTACAAGATATGCAAAAACCAATTTTTTTTTTGCATGTTAGTTTCCTCAAACTCGACAGAGATGCAATAAAAGTGGAAAAAAAAAAAAAAAAAACCATGCGCAACCGAAAGTAGTGCTTTTTAATTTTTTAAAGGAAAACGAGAATCTGTAACGAAAAACTAAATATGGGAACTGATGTAGCTTTGCTTACTTAATGTGCAGTATTTTTTACAGCAAAAAAGTCGGAAATTTTATTTTGACCATGAATTTCCCGAGTCGCCGAGCAGCGGCTGGCGTCGTGCTGCCGACTCGCCGCCGTCCGCCACGGCCGCAGCCGCAGCCGCAGCTAACAGCCGCGTCTTGGACAACACACCTTTAGTCTGCAGAAACCTGCCCTGCGCCGCCGCTCGCTTCGCTTTCGGACGAGCTCTCCCGTGCAATTAGAGTCCCCGCGTTCTGTCCAACCTCGGCGTAATGGCTGGCGCTGGCTCTTACGCAAGACGCGGCCCACGTTCTCTGCATTCCACCACTTCATGTTCCGCCTTCACCATCTTACGCGTGGCACTTATTGAACTATCTTTGTATATAGTCAAACTTTGCTAACACGAAAATGACCAAAACTGTGAAACAATTTTAATGGCTCTTCATTTACTACATGGTATTTAAATTTCAATTACCAAATATTACGTTCCGATTCCGCTTCTAAATGCGGAAACAATAACAGTTGTTAATAGTTTGCACAGTGCCACGTCTTCTTCCTCGATCTTAATTCTATGGTATTACCTGTTTATGTGGCGTGTTCTTTTCAATGTTCAGCAATCAGTATGCAGGGAATGTCTCTATACTACATCAAGAGCGCTGTGGAATAACAGTCCTCCCAAGAAATGTGATCGGAGACTAATTACGATTCTGAGTTTTCCCATGAAGTCCATTATCTGGAAACGTTGCCCCAAAACTGTGTGTTTCTCATCCAAGGTAGTTAATATTGCAGTTTATGATGCAGTTACTGTTTTTAATGGTGGTAGCGTAGAGAGGATAAGTGTCTCGTAGAGAATGGGCTTCAAACGCAGAATTTTCACTCAAGACATCTTGATGGGGATCGACGCTCAACGTATACTTGCAACCATTATATCCAGTGAAGACCTTGCATAGCAAACACGACAGAAAAGAAGAAGCCAGAACAGCAGTCGTGAAGGAAATGAGGACATTCCTTACAGATCCGGACGCTTTGAAAGGTGGTAATGAGAACGAAAAACGAAGTTTAAAATGCATCTTCTAACCACTATCATTTCATTTGGGCCTGCAGCATTGTGTATGTCTTTTAAGGACATATTGTTAATCTATGAAATGCCAAAATGCTGCTTCACTTTATATATGTTAAAAAACTGTTTATTATTATCGCAATAGGCCTATTTCGGCTCTGTGGCCATCATCAGGCTATTTCCATATAGCGTCGTGGAGGTATAATTGATTATAATGACTGCAATGATTGCAGTATACATGTTCTTTAGATGGTATATACATTACGTTAATCAGGTCTTAATTCTTTACTGGGAGAACGTTCTTTTGCTCTGAGAATCTTCTGTGGAGCACGTGCTCTTTTTTATTCATACGACCCAATGTTTACAATCTTTCAGAGGACTGTAAGCCTCTCACCGCCGCCATATTGTGACGTCGTGCGCGGGCTTCCTTCTATAGGGGGTGCTGCGCTAGCCCACCACTGTTACACATGAAAAATTGACGGGATTCGACGGTATGTGGTAAGTGCAGAGTGTGGCTGGACAGGCTCACGGGGATAGGACTGTGTGGAGTGAGTCGGGAGACAGACGGAGTGCAGCTGCAGACTTGCAGAGCTGTGTCCTTGTCCCGCAGACAGGACAGCAGCCACAGGTGCAAAAAAGCGGACGCCGTTGGCCAACCCGACCAGCGGGCTCTACTTGCTAGCTGGTAGCTGCTGCTGCTGCAGCCAAAGTGCCACCGCGCTCTGCACCACAGCACAGGCAAATATCTATATAATACTCTGGACACAGCCGTGGCCTCGTGGCAGGCGGCACGAGCTCTCCCCTCAGCCTCCCCTCTGACGTGCCAGAGGCACCCTAAGCCAGCGATCCGCCTGACACCTGCTAGCATCTTACGGAACTACGAGGGGAGCATACGACAGTGGTTTAGAGCTGGCTGCTTCTCTGTATATGTTGTTACTCTGTGCCCACTACACACACACACACACACACACACACACACGACGCGGCGGGCGCGCTGTATAAGAGGTCAATCAAAAACAACCCATTACATTCTGCTCCAAAATATTTATTTATCTATGCATTAAAAAAAAATGTTCAAATGTTTGTTAAGCTTATGGGACTTAACTGCTCGGTCATCAGTCCCTAAACTTACAAACTACTTATGAACTAACTTACACTAAGGACAGCACAAATATATGTGACTGGCGCGCCACAGACCGCTCGGCCACTGCGGCCGGCGTTTATTGTCGCATTCTTGAGTATGTAAACAATACACGATGACACAGAGCCATACATACTTGAGTACAGCCACCAGAACGTGTGAAATATCGGCGTTAGTACCGTGTATAGCCATCTTTTGCAGCAGTGCAAGCTGTAGTTCTTTCACGGAGACGACCGTAGAGGTTCCGCATGTGGTTAGGTGGTCATGTGGAATGGCCTGCCATGCATTCTCCACCCAGTGCCTCAGTTGGGCCACATTTCGTGCTGCTCGTGCCGATTCAGAGAGATGCGGGCTGTCGTTCCTATGTGGAGTTGAAGAGGCTTGCTCAGGATAGGGTATTGTGGAGAGCTGCATCAAACCAGTCTGCGGACTGAAGACAACAACAACAACACAACAACAACAACATGCAGACCGCCCAATATGACGTTCCATCCGATCCCAATGCTCAATGGGGCAGACGTCTGGGGATCGTGCTGGCCAGAGTAGTAGACATTCACCTTGACAAGGACCTTCGTTGCTTCAGGATATATTCTAAGAGCTGTTTGATTGCAGGAGATCAATTTGTGTATAAATATTGTCGAAATGTAAAGAATGCGTAACAGGGTGTAGTAGTGATAATTTTGTTACTGAAAGTTGCTGCTGATCGCACTTGTCAAAAGTGACAACACTTTGCCAGCGGGAGGTAAAAATCCTGAATAAATAATGTTGATGTTATTTAATTATTGATGATCAGTGTCGTAATTAATTAAGCTTGGCCCTATATGACTTAGAATTGACTACAGCCTCCAACCAGCACCTCTTACGATTCACGAAAAGCACCACTTCATTAATAAATGTGTCAGAAATCATGTTGTGGTGATGGCGTGTTCGTGTTATAATCAAAATCGTAATAGCAAATAGACTCTGATTGCAATGATAATAGCTCAATACAGTGAAACTCCGTGGTGCAATGAGCTTCACAAATACTACAGTCAAAGTTCTCAATAATTTTGATATTATTCTTTAAAGCATTCAAGTTCCTTATAAAACTTTACGTGAACTATTTCTTGATTAATTGGTTCCAGGCCCTGGGTAGCGTACGCGTGTAACTGGCTGAGCAGAGTTTGGCATTTAACGTATTTCATAAAAAATTACTTCAGTCAAGTCTGATAAAACTATAATACTTTGACTACTGTTAGCCTGGTTACTTTCTATATAAATGAAACCAAATTTACGTGCGAACTCTCTTGCAAGTTAAAAGCTTTGGCATAATAACTGATTGCAAAACTTAGAACAGCACTGCACTTTAATTAGTAATATCTGTAGATGTAGCACGTTTAGCAATTCTTTAACTCGTCTAGCAATTTCGTTATAACTGATCGTAATTACTTTGAAAAAATGATTGAACTTGTTAGTCAATGTACAGGCTTGCCTAATCAACATAATCTAATAATGGTGAGAATGGGGATGACTACAGCTACTTACAAAATTAAGACTGGTTTCAAAATAAGTCATGTATAATTGAACCAAAATTCTGATTGGGTTGACACTACATTTACATGCATACAAAATAAAATGTTACAAAAGTACTCATCTGCTTTCGTCGTCTTCGTCGTGAAATCCATACAAGACAGATATGATTTCAATAGGTACTCTTACTGCTGGGTCAAAAATATTTTTTTATCGACAAGTCTTTGTTCAGCTCATCTGGCTGAAATCTCCATGCATTGATATCACCTCGATACACATTCAAATCTCATTAATTATAGCAACGATCACTCTCGGTGACAATAGACTTGATAACCAAACAATTACTTTTCTTGCACACATGAAGAAACATTACTCTGATCACTTTCGAGTATAAACGAACTTGTTTCGAACTTCGTTCAACACATTAAACAGTACGCCTCTCAGGCTTATTGCAGTTGCATTAAACTCGCGCCACACTGCGCCTACCGTGCCTCTGCACCATCAACAAAACATTTACGTGTTTACTATATATAGCGAGTCCGCTCCGCGACTGCTTCAGCAGCGCGACACTCACAGCTACTACTTCTGTACCAAAGACAGTCTTTACAACAGGGTCAACATTTTCTCAGGCGCATTGCTAACTTACAGCATAAGAATGTTCGTGCATTCATGCGTGTTTACGGTACATGTTTACACTAATGATTCAATACAGGAAATAACGTTACGTAAGAAATATACCTTGCATACAAGAAATGAAAATACGTGAAATGAACAAATTTAAGACAATATGTACATTGCGTTAAATCAAATTGTAAGATACAGCGACAGGTGTACTCTTACAACATGTGGACGTACATTGTCCCGTGGATATTTTGTATTTTTATTTTTTCAAAATGGCCGTTTCGGCTTCAGCCATTTTCAAGTGATGCCTGCAAAGAACTTGTTATATTTTATATACGTTTTATGAGCTTGAAATACATGTCTTTGAGGCTACAATACTTACACCGTATAGATTTTTTATGTGGCACCTTTTTGTTACGAAAACCTTTATTTCATTTGCTATTTTCGTTTTCCTATGTCAGTGAGATGTAATATTTCGCATGGTGCAGATGTAAACATATAGCAAAAATATTCTACTGGAAATTACATATAATCGTTTGTTATGTGATTAAGTGTCTCTGGTGTCTCAGATGATCTGTGTGAATATCTTCTGAATTTCTTATCTAGGGCTCTAAGATGGTGCATCTCTGGATCATCCTTTTTAATCGTAATATTTCGATAAAATTTTCTAAATAAAGTCTGTACCTAAATTCTATGCGGTTATGGAGAATTTCGTTTGTGGTTGTGTTTATATGCATCAATATTTCAAATTCTTCCATAAAATTGAATTCGAAATATTTATCCATGCAAACACAACACCACTGGCATGTATATTGAAAATTAGAAATATTTAACCACATGAACATAACCCTTGGCGAAATTCTCAATGACCCCACAGAATTTAGGCACAAATTTTATTTAGAAAATTTTATCAAAATATTACGATTAGAATACGGATAATCCAAAGATGCACTATTTTAGATCCGTAGATAAATTCAGAAGATATTCACAAATATGCGAGACCAGACATACATTATCACATCACAAACGATTATAATTAATTTCCATTATAACATCTCTGTAAACATATAGCACCTGTGCCACCAGAAATAAATATTACATCTTACTGAAATACGAAAATGGAAACAGCAAATGAAATAATTTCGTAACAAACAGATGCTACACGAAATCTCTACTTCATGTAAGTATTGTTGCCTCAAAGACATCCATTTAAAACTCATAGAAAGTGTATTAAAGATAACTAACATTTGTTCTTTGCAGGCACACTTGAAAATGGCTTAAGCCGAACGAACTTCAAAATCTAATGCGCTATTTATTACGCTATGGCAGGAAAATATGTTTTGGATCGAAACTGTATCACTGAAGTTAAATGTTAATTGCTAATGTGGCACTTTCGGACACCAAATTATAATTAATCGTACTAAGAAAGAGGTATATCATTTTTCAGTGCGCTATTGCTTTGAAATAACGACTGAATCATAACATTAATATCAAATACACAAAGCAAGATGGCGTGTGCCTAGGAGTATTTCCAGCCTATCTCGAATCGTTGGCTTCGTAGCAGCTCTGTAACTTTCGTTAGTATCCGGACGAGCAATAGTAGCCGGTCTGTAAGGTGAAGAGTGGACGCGCGCTTATACCCCAAGCGACATCTTTCCCAGAAATCTATAAATAAATAAATATATCGGTAAAAGCAGACTCTCGGAAATCGTGACAAATTCGAAACTAAGCAGCAAAATATTGGGGAGAAACAAGTAATACCAGCCTTTCCAACCCTCTTAAATCACTGGAGAGGTTCGGAACTAAACAGCCAAATCCTTCTGACTAGCCAATAGTGTAGGCCTAAATGTCATTTATGTCCGTTTCACTTACTGTAGCAGCAATTTAAACGTTCGCATAGTTTTGTCTCCAACAATATTCTCGAAAATTGTAACACACTGTATTTGGAACAAAGGTCAAATATTTGAAAGAAGGAAAAACAAATGTCACTGCTGATCGTACCACTTTCATTCCTCTTTCTTCAGTCACACATAAATAACCAACTCGATGTTACCAACTCCAGAGAGAGCACATAAGAGTACTGGATAACATAATACTGTTATGTGAATAAGAAAATTCCACAAAGTGTTGTGGATAAATAACTCCTACAATGTCACTTAAGACATAATTTTCAATGATTCCAAATAGCTGCGAAATATATTTTATTTTTATTTGACAACGGCCATTTCGGCTACAAAGCCATCATCAGGTTAACTGCAATTGTGTAATATTAAAGTCTTTAGATAATATAAGAATCACATAGTACGATACTTACATAAATTTTGATCATACATACTTCCCGTAATGTGGTTTTCTTCCCTATAAGATCGTTGTCATGGCACCAATATGGTACAGTTTTAATAAATTGCTGTAGCCAGCTATAATAAATTGCTTTAGCTGTCATTTGTCAACGACATTCTATGGTTACAATAGCTTGTTTATACTTATACCAACGATATATTAAACAGTTCAAAGTGTGTATTAAATTTTGTCTCCGATTATGATAGGCAACGATACTACATGCCTCCAATGGTTTGTTTACCAACGATATACGAATGTGTTACAAACGATAAGATTTAAACAAAAAAAAAAAAAAAAGGAAAAAAATTACGTGGGACGAGTTTCGATCGCAGCTACTCTCGCTTGGTAGTCCACCACTCTACCCATTACGCTACGGCAACTCGACGCCATTGGAACTTACATGTTGTGTATACCCATTCCCACATGTTTGTCAATTTTAATATGACTTTAATTACATTTAGTTATAATAAATTGAGCCAGAGATGATTTTGTAATTGATCTCCTGAAACGGTTTACTGCTAGTTATAAAACTAAAACTGTGAGATATACGGCAAATCAAGATGGCGTCTCTGACATAGAAGGAACAAGTGAATATCGTTTCGACGTCACTTTCCAAGTCGTCGTTCATTGGCTAAGGCCGGATCCACACATTGGAACCAACGTTGGCGCCAATACTGTTGGTCCAGTGTGTGGATCGGTGAAACAGCGTTGGCGCCAACGTTGGTGCGGCTCCGTTGCTTGTCGGTATTTCGACCAAACATCAAAGCACGTTAGGCCAATGTGGGTACGTCGTCCACACATTGGCGCCAACGTTTCATTCTGTCTTTGTCGTCTGCTCGTCTCGAAACTGTTTCTTTCTTCGTTCGTTCTTCGTCGCCGTTTTGAAGTTTCGAAATCTCTTTGTAAATATTAGAACTGTATCAGAAATTGATTCATTTGTGAAAGAAACCCAAAAAAACGGAATGCCACAGCAAAACTTAGGCGCGAACTGTGAAATTAAAAACTTTTTAGACTTTCGACACACTCCTATTCCTGAATTTAATTTTTAAAATTAACAGTACAGTACTTAATATTTCATGTCAAGTTTTAAATATCGTTTTGCAAACTTCAAGCCCTACTAGTGATATCAATTAAATGGTTATTTTAAAAGGCAAGTGTAGGCTTCTAAAACTGTCTCCTATAGCAAGAAATCGAAGCGCAATACCAAAGGAATAGCATCCCTCCAAAACATTTTTTATTTTAATTTCAATCATTTAAAGTAGCAGATCTAAGTTTTATAATGTGTACCGTTTACTTGTAGCATAATTTAAAAAATTGATTTCGTACCGTAATTAATGTTCGGTAGGAAGTGATACAATACCCCATCATCTTTTACGTATGTTTCCCACTTTGGTTTACAGTGACAAAATGTAATTACTGACACTCAAAAGCGTTGACGCACTAGCTACGATTTGTGTGTCGGATGTGTTTTCGTTGGCTCTCGACGCAATCGACTGAATGTTGGCTCCAATGTGTGGATTCTGTCTCAAAAGTATTGGCCAACGTTGGCGCCAGCGTTGGTACCAATGTGTGGACGCGGGGTAATGTAACAATGAATTTCATTGAAGAGAAATTAATTTTTGCTTGGGATATAAGAACTCCTGAAGTCTGGCTGTAGGAAATGGAAGACGAGCGATTTCTTTGATCAAATTACATCTACATATATACTCTGTAAATCGCATTCAAGTGCCTGGCAGAGAGTTGATTAACCACATTCATGAGTTTTCTCTAGCGTTCCATTCTCTAATAGACCGCGGGAAGAAAGAACACCTAAATCGTTTCGTTTTAGATCTGATATGTCTTATTTTATTGGGATGGTCATGTCTCCCTAAGTAGGTGGGTGCTAGCAAAATATTTTCACATTCAGAAGTAAAAGTCGGTGATTGAAACTCTGCAAACAGATCACCCCGCAATGAATAACGTCTTTCATTTAATGATTTCCACCCCAATTCTTGGAACATTTCCGTGACGCTTTCACCCCCGTAACGTGATAAAACGAGCTGCCTTTCTCTGAAACTTCTCTATGTCTTCCGTCAGTCCCACCTGGTGAGGGTCCCACAAGGGGCAACAGTACTCCAGGAGAGGACGCACAAGTGTGATGTAGGCAGTCTCTTTGGTGGAGCTGGTGCATCTTCGAAGCGTTCTGCCGATGAAACGTAACCTTTGGTTCGCCTTCCCCACAATATTTTCTGTGTGCTCTCTCCAGTCAAAGTTGTTCGTAATTGTAACTCCTAGGTATTTGGTACAATTTATGACCTGAAGGTTTGACTGATTTATCGCGTAAATAAAGTTCAGCGGATTTCTTTTAGTGGTCATGTGTATTACTTCATACTTTTCTTTATTTAGTGTCAATTGCCAATTTTCGCACCATGCAGAAATTGTGTCTGAATCGCTTTGTAGTTGCTTTTGATCCTCTGTTGACTTCACTAACCGATAAACGACAGCATCATCCGCGAACAGTCTAAGGGAGCTATTCAGATTGTCTCCTAAATCGTTTATAAACACGAGGAAGAGTAGGGGACCTATAACGCTTCCCTGTGGAACGCCAGATATCACTTCTGTTTTACTCGATTACTTACCGTCAATTACAACGAACTGTGTCCTTTCTGATAGGAAATCGTGAATCCAATCGCACAATTGGGAAGATATTCCATAAGACGCAATTTCATTAGAAGCCGCTTGTGGGGTACAGTGTCAAAAGCCTTCCGGAAATCCAGAAATATGGAATCGATTTGAGATCCCTTGTCGATGGCACTTAACTCTTCACGTGAATAAAGGGCAAGCTGTGTTTCGCAAGAGCGATACTTTCTGAATCCGTTTTGACTACTGGTTAATAGGTCGTTCTCTTCGAGGTAGTTCATAATATTCGAACAAAGCATATGTTCCAAATCCTACTACAAATCAACGTCAATGAGATTGGCCTGTAATTTTGGGGATCACTCCTATTGCCTTTCTTGAATATTGGAGTAACTTGGGCAAGGTTCCAGTCTTTGGGTAAATCCAAAGCGAGGCCTTAGATTTGGTGAAATATTGGATGACATTGCCATTCCAATACGTCCCATATTTGTTTGTCCAATAATTTGACAGTGTGATAGCAGCCTGGGCGGAGCACTGGTCCAGGATGGGTGACGCAAATGAGAAGCAGAAGTGGGTGAAACGGGCAGACGCGTAACTGCAGTTGTGCGTGCGTGCGTGTCCTAACAGGTTGTGGAGGGGTGGGGAGGGGGAGGGGGAGGAGAGACAGGAGTCTGATTGGGCGGCGGCGGGAGTCCTTGGCCGCGTGGATGTGGGGCACCGGCTGGAAGGCTGGAAGGCTGGCGCCCTGGCCTACAGCGCTCCGGAGCCGTTATAATCGACACACAGCACAGCACAGAACAGCCCAGACACGACAGGTGCCGACCGGAGGCGGGGAAACAGAAACTTCCGACTGTGTGGCAGCGAACGAAACCGTGCAAGGCTCGCTTCAGCAGCTGCCAGCGAGCACGACTCGCAAGGGGAGGCCGACAGATGCGATTCATACTGCGCATCAAATGTTCAAATACAATTAAAGAATCCCAGAGACGGATTTACGTCTCAAATATGTCAAAGACATTATTGATAGATCTGAGGCATTGAATTAAAATTTGTGGTGCGGCCGGGAATCGAACCCGGACCTCCATGCTTACTAGGCAGACGTCTTAATGATACCGTCAGACTACCACACCACTAACGATGAAGGCGCCTCGGAATAGTCTATGTACGACTTCCGTCCACAACACAAACTTTTAATTGAGCTTCTTTGTTCCAAAGGTAATTGCCACTACTGCCAAGGCTCTCCATGCAGCGGAATAGCACCTCAGCAATGGACATGGTGGAACAATTGTATTAATTGATATTTATATCACCGTAACAGGATTGTTCCACCATGTCCATTGCTGAGGTGCTATTCCGCTGCATGGAGAGCCTTGGCAGTAGTGGCAATTATCTTTGGAACAAAGAAGCTCAATTAAAAGTTTGTGTTGTGGACGGAAGTCGTACATAGACTATTCCGAGGCGCCTTCATCGTTAGTGGTGTGGTAGTCTGACGGTTAAGACGTCTGCCTAGTAAGCATGGAGGTCCGGGTTCGATTCCCGGCCCCACCACAAATTTTAATTCAATGCTTCAGATCTATCAATAAATGTTCAAATGTTTGTACATCTTACGGGACTTTACTACGGGGTCATCAGACCCTGCCGGCCACGGTGGCCGAGGTGACTGAGACGCTCCAGTCACGGTCTGCACGGCCACTACGGCCGGGGGTTCGAATCCCGTCTTTAGGATTAGCTAGTTGATAAGTAGTTTGTAAGTTTAGGGACTGATGTACTGATGTTCAAATGTTCAAACTACTTATGAACTAGCTAACACACCGGCACAAATATCCATGCCCGAGGGGGATTCGAACCCCCGACCGTAGAGGCCGTGCAGACCCTGACTGAAGCGCCTTAGTCCCCTCGGCCACTACTGCGCATCATCAAAGCTCATGGCCAGAGCTGTTATTTGGCAAAGCGCCGAGATGCACTTCTCAGCCGTTGTCGACAAAATCCACAATTAAAAAGAGCCGTTGCGCTAAAGTACACTCTACGATCTGTTGTTGTTGTTGTGCTCTTCAGTCCGGAGACTGGTTTGATGCAGCTCTCCTCCCTACTCTATCCTGAGCAAGCCTTTTCATCTCCTCATAAGAACGGCAACCCACATCCACTTGAATCTGCTTACTATACGCGTCTCGTGGTCTCCCTCTGCGATTTTTACCTCCACACACTTCCCTCCAATGCTAAATTTACGATTCCTCGATGTCTAAGAATGTGTACTACCAAGCAATCCCTTCTTTTAGTCAGGGTATGCTAGAAATTCCTTTTCTCCCCAATTCTGTTCAGTACCTCTTCATTAGTTTTGCGATCTACCCACCTAATCTTCAGCATTCTTCTGTAGCACCACATTTCAAAAGCCTCTATTCTCTTCCTGTCCGCACTGCTTATCGTCCATGTTTCACTCCCGTACAAGGCAACACTCCACACAAATGCCTTCAGAAAAATACTTCCTTACCCTTAAATTAATATTCGATGTTAGCAAATTTCTCTTTTTCAAAATGCTTTTCTTCCCATTGCCATTCTCCATTTTATATCCTCTGTACTGCGACCATCTCATGTTATTTTACTACCCAAGTAACAAAACTCATCTACCACCTTCATTGTTTCGTTACCTAATCTAATTCCTTCACCATCGCCTGATTTTCTAAGACTGCATTCTATTATTTTTGTTTTGCTCTTGTTAATGTTCATTCATAACAACGTGTCTTCAACACACTGTCCACTCCATTCATCTGCTCTTCCAGGTCCTTTGCTGTCTCCGACAGAATTACTATGTCATCAGCAAAACGCTCTACGATTACTAATATTGTACAGAAGCGTGGCGTAGCGGTAAGCGCTGGGGTTCGTAATCCGAAGGTCGCCGGATCGAATCTCGCGGCGTGCAACATTTTTTTATTACTTTTTTTTTTAATCGCGAACCAGAGTGATAGTTATAATAGAAATATGGAAAGCAGCAAACAGCACGACACCGAGCACATCTGATAAACGATGCGTTTTTACAACAACAATTGTTTTTTAAATTATCTGTTGGGAAACACATCTGATTGACATTCTGAAAAATTGTTCTATCGTTCGTCAGGTTTCACTTACACTGTACGTATTCGTTTCGGAATATCGTTTATTCTTCTTCCGGTAACTATACGTGGTAAACATTATGAAGACAATAACATTTGTAAAATACAACTTTCTTTGCGGAAAATAATGATGTTCGAAGTCGCCAGTTGCATATAACAACGTGTTTGAAAGTCGTTTGTCGCGCGCGCGCGCGTGTGTGTGTGTGTGTGTGTGTGTGTGTGTGTGTGTGTGTGTGTGTGTAAATTTGAATTACAAATAATAATAATAATAATAAAGTTGCATGCCGCGAGATTCGATCCGGCGACCTTCGGATTACGAACCCGAGAGCTTACCGCTACGCCACGCCTCTGTACAATATTACGCATCGTAGAGATCGTAGAGAGTATTTCACCGCAACGGCTTTTTTTAATTGTCGATTTTCTCGACAACGGCTGAGAAGTGCATCTTGGTGCTTTGCCAAAATACACCTCTGGCCATGAGCTTTCATGATGCGCAGTATGAATAGAATGTGAATTTCACAATTGGTGGCCTTCCTTGTCAGATCAACAAACGACCCACTTCATAAACTGACAACAGACATTACCAAATCATTCAACGTAGAACATTGGCAGTGTTCCTAGACATAGAAAGAGATGTGATGTGGCAAGGGGACTGATGACCTAGCTGTTTAGTCCCCTCAAAAACCAACAACAACAACAACAACAACAACAACAAGATGTGGCACAAAGGCCTCCTACACAAACTGATAACCACAGGAATCCCCACGAAAGCAGTACGTATCATCGAAGCCCTGTTAGTAGATAGATACTGCAGTGTACATGTAGACGCCTCTACCTCAGAAGACTCCCCTGCTCTACACCACAGACGTCCCTATCCCCAACTGGCTATGTACGCTGACGATGCAGCACCAACGACAATCTCTATACAAAGACATGCCAGCATATACCTAAACAGACTAGAGGCATGGATGATAGAGAATCAGATCCAACCCAGACAAGACACAGACCATTCTCTTCCAACACAGAAACCTCAGCATGAAAAGACAACAAAACCCACGACAACTCAACCTTTGGGACAGAAGACTAACCTTATCAGACAACATAAAATAGGTACACATATTTTTGGAATCATTTTCATGTCACTATGTTTGGGTCAACAGCACTCATTTAAATTTATGAATAAAGAACAGTCTAACAGCGCAATAATTTATTAGTTTCAGTGTTATTTAGACCATCTTCAGGAATTTGACTCCATCGATGTTGTGGAGCTGGCAGGTGACTGGGAGCCTCCCAGTGCGTCACTGCAATGACGGTCTAAATAAGACGAACTAGCTGAGTAATAAATTATTGCACTCTAGACTGTTCTTTATTCACAAATAAAATACTTAAGCGTACACTTTGACAAATACCTCAACTTGAAGACACAAATAAAACAAACACCAGAAAGGAAGACTAGACTGCCGCGGTGGAGTAGCCGAGCGGTCTAAAGCGCCTCGCTGTGGAGCGCGCGGTTGCTCGCAGTGGAGGTTCGAGTCCTCCCTGGGGCATGGGTGTGTGTGTGTTTGTCCTTAGGTTAGTTCACCTAGGTTTAAGTAGTTTGTAAGCTACGGACTGATGACCACGCAGTTTGGTCCGATAGGTTTACAAACATTTGAACATTTTTTTGAAGACTAGTCTAATTAGACTAGTTCAAGGACGTTTTTACTGCTGCAGCAAGACAACAGCAATTAACATCCACAAAACTTACGTGAAACCATTAATAGACTTCGCTGCAGCCCCGTTAGCATGCATTAACTACACTGCACTAGAACGATATTACGCAACCGAAAGGAGACCCTGCAGGAGCATCGTAAAAATTCCGTGGACAACTCACGGAACAGAAGTGTACACTGCAGCCAAAATTCTCCCCTTACAAACCAGGCTGTCACAACTTCGTGACAGATATGGACGGCATATCATACAGAACAGACCAGACATGACTTCACTACTCACTACCAGACCTAGACTCAGTGACAGAACCAAATACAATATACCCCCCTGACCATAGCCCAAGAGATAAAGCAACACTATGATGAGGACGAAACGTTCGGTCTCAGTAATACATTTACATACATACTCCGCAATTCACCATAAGGTGCGTGGCGGAGGGTACACTGTACCAGTACTAGGCATTTCCTTTCCTATTCCACTCCCAAATTGAACGACGAAAACAAAATAATGCCTATATGCCTCCGTACGGACCCTAATTTCTCTTATCTTGTCTTTGTGATCTTTACGCGAAATGTAAGTAGGCGGCAGCAAGCTCGTACTACACTCGGCTTCAAATTCCGACCCTCTAAATTTACTTAACAGAAATTCACGGCAAGAACGTCGTCTTTCTTCCAACGATCCCCAATTGAGTTGCCGGAGCATTTCCGTGACACTCGCGCATTGGTCGAACCTACCGGTAACAAACCTAGCTGCTCGCCTCTGAACCGCCTCTATGTCTTCCTTTAAACTGATCTGCTGCGGGTCCCAAACACTTGAGCAGTACTCAAGACGTGGTCGTACAAGCGTTTTATATGCTGTCTCCTTTACTCGTGAAGTACATCTTCCCAAAATTCTCCCAACAAACCGAAGTCGGCTGTCCGCCTTACTCACAACTGTCCTTACATGTTCGTTCCATTTCATATCGCTCTGCAATGTTACGCCTACATATTTGAACGACGCGACAGCATCAAGAAGCTCAGTACTAATGCTGTATTCGAACATTAAGGGATTGTTTTTTCTACTCATGCGCATCACCTTACATTTTTCTACATTTTCTACATTTAGTGCTACCTGCCATTCTTCGCACCAATTAGAAATTTTGTCTAAGTCATCCTGTATGCTATTACAGTCAGTTACAGACGACACCCTCCCATACACCACAGCATCATCAGCAAACAGCCGCAAATTACAACTTACTCTGCCCATCAGATCATTTATATAGATAGAAAATAATAGCGGTCCTATCACACTCCCCTGGGGCACGCCTGACGATACACTCGTCTCTGATGAACACTCGCCGCCGAGAACAACGTCCTGCGTTCTATTACTTAGGAAGTCTTCCAGCCAGTCACAAATCTGTGAACCTATTCCGTAAGCTCGTATCTTCGTTAGCAGTCTGCAGTGTGGCACCGCGTCGAACGCCTTTTTGAAGTCGAGAAAAACGCAATCCGCCTGTTGCCCTTCGTCCATGGCTCGCAAGATGTCATGTGAGAGAAGGGCAAGCTGAGTTTCACATGAACAATGTTCCCTAAACCCGTGCTTATTCATGGAAAGAAGCTTCTCCGTCTCAAGGGAATTTACTACATTCGAACTGAGAATATGCTCCAAAATTCTACACGAAACTGAAGTTAACGATATTAGCCTGTAATGTGTGGGTCAGTTGTCTTTCCTTTCTTATAATCGGGAGTCACCTGCGCTTTTTTTTTTCCAATCAATAGGAATGCATCCATAAGACGACGGCATAAGAGGCCGGAAAGTTTTGGTAACATATTGACCTTCGTGGCCGTGAAAGTTGACATTTTACGATAGAGCCCCCCTGAAAACCAGGACGCCTGGCACCAGCTAGCAGGTAGCAGCTAGCCAGTGCAGTGAAGTGAAGTGAAAGACGCTCTGGTCTGGTGTGTGGTCTGGCAGTGGACGCTGGCACGGGCAGTGTGTGGCTGGAGCGGATAGGAAGGCAGAGGATGTACGCTCGCCTCGCCCTGCCAAGCCCCATTCGACTGGCAGGGCGGCCGGCGTTGGGACACGGGAGAAACTCTGCCGTGTGTGTGTGTGTGTGTGTGTGTGTGTGTGTGTGTGGAAAGTGCCCGTCTGACCGCCGCCGCTGCCACACCTCCACAGCTGATACCACGACTCTGTCCTGGCGCGGTCGCCAACTGCAGACGTCTTCATGTCTACTCCACACTAGGGATGGCGGTTATCGCTGAAACAACCGTTTTTCGGTTATACCGAGTCTTTTCATCTCCACTTTAACCGCACTGTAAAAATTGCACAAGATAACCGCTTTCTTAAATAACCGATTTTCGGTTTTTATTGCTATTATTTCCAGTAGAGTTCGACCGAAACATATTTTGCGCCCGAAAAAGAAACCGTAATCGTCGGTTGTTCTAGTTTCGGCCAAAACCGAAACTTACGAAATTTAGTTAATACTTTGGTACATTTACGTTATACGACAAATCACTAGTTTTTATTTTGCAAGATCCCCTCCCAATACTACGTCTTCTTGAGTGTGTGTGTAAGCCTAGCCAGGAGGCCGTAGAAGACAATATACAGATTTACTGGCCTAGTATTTCCATCCAGCAGTTGCGAATATTGAGCCAATCACAACGTAAGTTGGACTTGAGCCAGCGCATACGAATATCTCGTCATATATATCAAACTTTAACTTACGCTAAGGAAACACACACACACCCATGACCGAGGGAGGATTCGAACCCCCGACAGTAGTGGCCGTGCAGACCGTGACTGGAGCGCCTCAGTCCCCTCGGCCACCGCGGCCGGCCATTTTGGATGCTTTCTCCTTAAATGACACAGCATGTTTGTAGTACCTCCACCCGTTTCCAGCTTTTTTAAGCAAATGGAGCATTGTACCTCACTGCCAGTACAGTACTTGGTGAAGTACTTCCACACTCGGGATGGTGCCATTTGAGACACAAGCGATGTCTGGCGACGACAGCAAGGAACTGCCGCGTGACCAGACGGAGGCAAGTCTCGTACACTGCCGGTGCACGCGCGTCGTCTAATAGGCCACACCACACGGCAACAGCTGCGTCGATGCCTCAGTAGCTGCACCAGTCCTTAAGTTCTTATGCCACGCGTTTCTAACTGCCGGGATTGTTCTTAAATCATCACTGATCGCTTTTCTTAGTTACTGCGATGACCTAATATTTCACAGCAGTGAAAATTTTAGGAATAGCCCTAAATATTAGGGTCTACTTGTTTTAATTTTTTTAAATTATTTAGAAAAAAATACATTTCGAATCACGGGAAGTAGTCGTACCGGTTTTTACCCGGTTCTTGGCAATAACTAAAAATACCGGGTACAACCGACACCAAATAAATACCGAAAAAACCGGTTATTCAAAACTAAAACACCGGTATCGGTTTGAACCGGTCAGTTTTTCCCATCCCTAGCTGATACCGCGACTCGGTCCTGACGCGGTCGCCAACTGCAGACGTCGTCATGTCTACTCCACAGTGTGTTGCCAGATGCCAGAGAGAAAAAATACCTACATCATCATCATCATCATCATCATCATCATCATCATCATCCAGCTCCAGTTTCCCGGGTGTGGTGTACAAGCGCTCGCCATCTCCTCCTGTCTTCACACACCACCTGTTCCAGAATGTCTTCCCATTTGCGTCCTTTCTCCTCCACATCTGATCTTACAATCTCTATCCAGCGTTTTCTTGGTCTTCCCCGAGGTCTTCTTCCTATGAGGTTGAGGTTGAAATAATTTTTAGCAGGTCTTTCACTATTCATTAAGTGCCCACACCACTGAAGTCTTACGTTTCCTGATGATGCTGGTGACAGCAACCTCAATACCAGCTACTTTTCTATTTACCTCATTGCTAATTTTATCCTGCCTGGTTGTTTGATTCATATTTCTAATGAATCTCATTTCCATTGCCTGAATTCTAGAAGGGTACATCTTTCTAAGCCGTATGTAAGACTCAGGCGAGAACCCCATGCTGCTCAGGACGAGCGCTAGCCGCGCGTTTCGCGTATTTCAAGCGTCAACTTCGCATCGCATTATCTCGGGATGTAATTGGAATATTGCGATGCAATCAACGCCATTGTTTGAGAGATTTGTCATGCTATGGATTGCTGAAGAAAAAATATAGGGTACCCATTAAAAATATTAGTTTGGGTTAAAAATTAAAAACACATTTGCTTTCGTTTTAGAATGTTTCCAAATATGTCCATTCATGGGCCCCAGCCGTACATGGATACCGGTGAAAGCCTTTTTCCAATAGCTGTTATTGTTCCAGAGATACTTTGGGTGGACAAGATAGCTGGGACACCGTGTGTATATATTGTTGACTCCCACTAAATAGGTAGAAATGATTATCAGAATAAATTACGAGAAATCAGAGCTCGAACGGAGAGATTCGGGTGTTCTTTCTTCCCGCGCGCTATTCGAGAGTGGAATGGGAGATGAATATTCATGATTTGCAGCTTTTGTTCTTGCCGTGTTTGCAGTAAAAAGTTTCTGCGTATGAGGTTCGCGTGATATCCAAAACACTATTTTATTGTACACCCAAACTAGTTTCAGCACCTCTGTGCCATCATCAGTGGGTTATCCATTTATTTAGTGCTGTGAAAACAAACACATTGATTTTACTATTTCACTAACTTATGCTAAATGTAGGCTCAAGAAGTCGACAGGCTTATTTTGGTTTTTTTACCTTCTTTTACGTCCTGTGGTCTTGTAGGACCCTTCCTACATATTTATGTAGCGGTAGCCTTGTCATCTGCAACCAAAATTCTCTTTTTGAACCTTGTGAGGATTAAAAAAACGCTACTTACAGTATATGAAAACGTAAAATTTTGTCTGCCTGTTGTCTATTACTTACAATTTCTTTTGACGTGTACTTGCTCTTCCGTGCTTTTGTAGATAGCACACATGCTCATGTAATAAACATCAACGTATTTCAGAATGAATCTTTCATTCTGCAGCGGAGTGTGCGCTGATATGAAACTTCCTGGCAGATTAAAATTGTGTGCCGGAACCGGGACTCGAACCTGAGACCTTTGCCTTACGCAGGTAAGCGCACTACTGACTGTACTAGTCCCTTAGGCTGTGGCTAACCCATGTCTCCACCATATCCTTTCTTCCAGGAGTGCTAGTCTTGCATGGTTCGCAGGAGAGCTTCTGTGAAGTTTGGAAAGTAGGAGGCGAGGTACTGGCGGAAGTAAAGTTGTGAGGCGGCATCGTGAGTCGTGTCGGGATAGCACAGTCGGTAGTGCGCTTGCCCGCGAAAGGCAAAGTTCCCAGGTTCGAGTCCCGGTTCCGGCACACAATTTTAATCTGCCAGGAAGTATCAGTGTATTTGTTTTCACAGCATTAAATAAATGGAAAACTCACTGATGATGGCACATAGGTGCTGAAACTAGTTTGGGTGTACAATAAAACAGCGTTTTGCATATCAGGCGGACTTCATACCCAGATAAATAAGGTAGATGAATAGTATAACGGTGGTCCGATGAACTCTCTGCCAGGCACTTAAATGTGGTTTGCAGAGTATCCCATGTAGGTGTAGACTACCAATAGGACCTCACAGATAATACTTTGTTCCTTTTTTCCAAATAATTTAGGACTGAAGGTGTTAACTGGTTACATCACAAACGCAATACAACTGTGTACAGTAGTCAGTTGAAGCTGAAGAGAAGGTGGTCCTCACTGCTTTGCTTTGTGTCAGAAATACTTTATAACACGATAGGCAATCAAATTTGGTTTCATCCTTCTTTATTGTCTTGCTGGAGCACACGATAATTTTTATAAACCACTGTGCCAGGGGATTGTTCACTGTCTTCTAAAGAGTTCACTAATTTTGAATGTTTAACATTATTACACTAAAATTACACTTTTCACTTTTTTCAAAATTTTTAAGTACCTTACATACAGTACTTTTTTTGTATTTCTCATGTTATCGAAAAAAAAATTCAGCAATTTGCATGACCATCTGGTCTCATGTTTCTTTTTTTGAACTAAAATTTGCACATCATTTCGATTTGCTATGAAGAGGCAAATGCGGTTCATTGCATAGTCACTTGTCGAGAGACTTTCATAGTAGAAGGCTTTTTAGGTCTTTCAGTGAGTGAGCTATGCCACAAAAGGGATACGGCACAGCAAAGAAACGGTTTCACAGGGAAACCGCTGACACGCAGAGGGTTAAGATGTGTTTCCTCCGATGTAACATCATATGCCGGCCGCGGTGACCGAGGAGACTAAGGCGCTCCAGTCACGGTCTGCACGGCCACTACGGTCGGGGGGTTCGAACCCCCCTCGGGCATGGATATGTGTGCCGTCGTAGTTCCTAAGTACTTCATAAGTAGTTTGTAAGTTTAGGGACTGATGACCCCGTAGTTAAGTCCCATAGACTATACAAACATTTGAACATTTTTTTTTAACATCATATCCACGTTCAAGCTCCTGTGGTTTTCGTTTGCTCTAACGAAAGCTCTTTAGTAATTGCCTCCCTCTGCCTCGAGTAAAACACAGTATTCCTTCTGTTTATTACCCATCCGTGGTTATGTCAAGTGGGCCTACATTTATTTCTGCTTATTATATTTTACTAATTTTTCCTAGGGAGCCAATTAGTACTACTACTACTACTACTACTACTACTACTACTAATAATAATAATAATAATAATAATAAATAAGTAGAACAATTGGTATATGTGAACATTTAATACCAAGAAATAAATAATCCACTGAAGATGCAACTGCAGTGAAACATATATGGGCCATAAAAACAAGAAATGCTATGTTTATGTCACTTTTTCAATAAAATTAAACGGTCTTGGCTGAAACCAAGACTTTTATAGAAGAAATAGTTAATTGCACCGGTTGCTGTATACCACTGATTGGAAATCATTTTATTTTTCTATCAAGGCAGACCGCTCAAGTTACAAAACAAGTTTTACGTAGACCTAATATTTTTATAGTAATAAATTTAATAAAAAGAAGTATTATTATTAGCTGAACCCCCGCTGCTTCGCATGCGTAGGCTGGTTGGTCTGCACCAGTTGCTTCTTTTTAATCCTGATGAAGAATCCATATCCTAAGTTTCGTAGTTATAGCTCGAAATTTGAGTTAACAGCAACATAACTTTGAAAATCAATTTTTGCATTCCATATTTCACCCCCTTATTAGTCTAATTTCCAAAAATACCGAAACACATGTCTTTTAAATTCGAACCCCGAATCCAAATCCGAAAATTTGTAGTTCTAACTTCAAAATTGCCTAAATAGCAACATATTTTCGAAAAACACCGCCTCTCCAATTTAACCCCGTTGATGGTTCAATTTCCAAAAACACCGAAACACGTATTTTTAACGTCTAACCTACTATACAAATATCAATTTTTGCAGCTCTAGCTTCAAAATTGTATCAATAGCGAAGTGTTTTCAAAAAGAATTTTTGATCCTCTACTTAACCTCTTACTTGCTGAATTTCCAAAAATACTAAAAATCATGAATGTTTAATCCTGACCAAGATTACATATTCGAAGTTTCATAGTTGTAGCTTAAAATTTGAGTTAATAGCAACATATTTTTGAAAATTAATTTTTTGTCATATTTTACCCCCTTATTTGTCGAATTTCAAAAAATGCCGAAACACGTGTATTTTATATTCGAACCCTGAATTAAAATCCGAAGTTTTCTAGTTCTAGCTTCAAAATTGCCTAATTTGCTACGTATTTTCAAAAAACGTTTCATCTCCTATTTCACCCCCTTACGGGCAGAATAACGAAAAATCGCTTCTTAAATGACGCCTACAGAGTAAGATCAACACCCTCTACAAATTTCAAGTTTCTATCTTCAGTGGTTTGGGCTGGGCGATGATGAGTCAGTCAGTCAGTCAGTCAATCGGGACACTTCCTTTTATATATAGAAGATTACAGCGTCATTCACTTCATTATAAATTCATTTATTGGCAGTCTAGCTCTATACATATGAGAAATTTTAGGAAATAGCTAATACTGGCAAATAAGAGTGCGTAGTGACGCATTAACGTTTGAGTAACACTGTCTTTGTTTAAAATAAAGTTACGTGTGTATTCTAACACCTAGCAGATGCGTCTTAGTAGCCTGTTAGCCACCGTTTACAGGTTTTGTTTGTGAAGCTTACGGGATTTAACTGCGGGTCATTCGTCCCTGAACGTACGAACTACTCATAAACTAGCTTAAACTGAAGACAACACAAACACCCATGCCCGAGGGAGGATTCGAACCCCCGACGGGGAGTGGCCTCGTTCATCGGAGCATAGCGCCTTAATGCGCTCGGTCACTCCGCCGCGCCAGCCCAATCATAGATTCTGTACGTTTGCGGCTCGGTAGCACAGTGGTAGTGCCAGATTACAAATCCGAAGGTCGCGGGTTCGATCCCCGCCAGGTCCTAGGATTTTTATCTGTCACTTCCCACTTCTTTCACCTCTGGCAGTGTTGCTCATGTGAAAAATACCGAGTAGCACCGTCGTTCGAAACCCACGTTAAACTGTAGGTCCCCCTATAACTGTCTGGGTCGGTCAGTTCGAAGGCTGGAGGAAGGCAACGGCATACCATCTCCAAACAGGACCATGCCTAGTGAAGCACTGTGATGTTCAAACCAATCTTTGGATTGTTGACTGCTTTACCTTTTATTGTCCAACCGTGGTGCGACAGCGCGCGAGATTTCGCGAGGAGGCTCCTGGTGGTTGCCTCCGCTGTCTACCACTGCACGCTCGTCACCGTCTCCCAGAAATGTCGCCGGCTACCGGCCATGTCCGTTTTCCCCGCGCTGGCCGTGACGCGGCTATCTGCGCAGATGCTATCTGCGACCAGATAGTGGCCGGTGAGACCGCGGCGCTATCAAATGATTTGCCGCGTCCTCCACATTCCGCACTGCAAGTGTCTCAGCAGCTCGAGGTAGCGCCCATTTGTGGCCATCCGACGCGCAGTTCGTGGTACCTCTCCCTAACCGACGAACAAAAGATATTTAAAAAACATATATGTAAAGAAGGTTGTATACGTGGAAGAGACCATGAGACACCGGATGGTATCAGATTTCATAATGGTAAGACAGATTCCGGAACCAGGTTTTAAACTGTAAGGCATACCCAGGGGCAGATATAGACTCTGACCATAACTTGTTAGTCATGAACTGTAGCCGGCCGCGGTGGCCACGGGGACTAAAGCGCTCCAGTCACGGACTGCACGGTCACTACGGTCAGGGGTTCGAATCCCCCCTCGGGCATGGATATTTGTGCCGTCCTAGTTAGTAGGTAGTTCGTAAGTAGTTTGTAAGTTTAACGACTAATGACCCCGTAGTTAAGTCCCATAAGACTTACATGAACTGTAGGCTGAAACTGGAAAAACTGCATAAAGGTAGGAAAATAAGAAGACGGGGAAGAGGAATGGGTAGCATTGAGAGACGAAATACTGAAGGCAGCAGAGGACAAAATAGGTAGAAAGTCAAGACCTACAAAAATTCCTTGGATATCACCGGAAATACTAAATTTAATTGATGAAAGGAGAACATATAAAAATGCAGTAAAAGAAACAGGCAAAATGGAGTACAGACGACTAAGAAATGAGATTGACAGAGAGTGCAAAATGGCTAAGCAGGAGTGGCTAGAAGCCAAATGTAAATCTGTAGAAGAATATATAAGAAGGGAAAAGTAGATACCGCCTACAGGAAAATAAGAGACATTTGGGGACAAGAAAAACAGTTCTACAAATATCAAGAACTCCTATGGAAAACCAGTTCTCAGCAAAGAAGCGAAAGCTGAAAGGTGGAAAGAGTACATAGAGCAGCTCTACAAAGAAATGAACTTTCAGACGATGTTGTAGGAAGGGAAGAGGAAGTAGATCAAGATGAAATAGGAGATACTATACTGAGAGATGAATTTGACAGAGCCCTGAAAGACCTAGGTCGGAACAAGGCCCCAGGAGTAGATGACATACCCTCAGAGCTACTGAAGTCTCTGGGAGAGCCAGCCATGACAAAACTATTTGAACTGGTGTGTAGGATGTATAAGACAGGCGAAATACCCTCAGACTTTAAGAAAAATGTAATAATCCCGATTCCAAAGAAAGCAGGCGCAGACAGGTGTGAAAATTACAGAACCGTCAGATTGATAAGTCATGGTTGCAAAATTTTAACTCGAATTATCTACATGAGAATGGAAAAGCTGGTAGAAGCTGACCTCGGGGAAGATCAGTTTGGATTCAGGAGGAACGTAGGAAGCCGGGAGGCCATACTCAGTTTACGTCTTATCTTAGAAGATAGATTAAGGAAAGGCAAACCTACATTTTTAGCTGTTGTAGATTTGGAGAAAGCTTTTGACAATGTTGACTGGAATACACTCTTTCAAATTCTTAAATCAGCAGGGGTAAAATACTGTTCTAATGTGTGTAAAGTAACGCAATGCACAGTTACTTACCTACGAAGTTTAAATAACAATTAATGTAATTAATTTCACTTATTTTTTAGGAAATGTTGCTGATAAAGCGGAACTGAAAAATACTATCAGATTGCAGAAATCTAGGCACTTACCGGTTATCAGGAAAGTAAGTAGTGTAGGTCACATGACACGTAAAAATGGACTCGTTTCGAAGAATCCAATCGCGAAATTCAACAATAATGATTGTAAATAATATCACAGATTGATCTTTTGATGTAATGCGCGAAACCTCAAATCGATTTTTAAAGAGATGTATTAAAAGAAATTTCTTTCTTACTGCTTTATTTATTTATTCATATATTTCCTTATTCGTATGCTTATCCTTACAGAGAAAAGGCTGAAGACATTGCAGCGCGCATTGACGTAAGATATGGTCTGTGGCATCACGTTTCGCTGTATGTAACCTCCTTGCTATAGAGTCGCAAACGTCATCGTTGGCCTTCAGTCCGAATTTTTTTTATAATTTCACGACTTTCGACCACCATATCTTCCAACCTCTTATAGCTATCGGCATGGAACTGCTATGGTGTACAACGGGACACTTCGGACAACAACAACACACAGACCATTCGTTTGTCTTCTGTAGTTTTCGCTGCAGAGCGAAATCTTGACTGACACACACACACACACACACACACACACACACACACGTAGAACTTTATATACACCGATAACTTTCCATCCCAATATACTCCAACCATTTATAAATATCAACACTGAAGCAACAATGCAAAAAATAAAAACATTTTCAAAGAGTAATTATTGTTCCGCATTTCGCGTTATATTCTTCAAATTACTATATATCTATCAAATCGTCTAAAACCTTCCTCAGCTATAAATTATTAACCGTACATATATTTAAGTTTCTGCGTCTTGTAGTTCAGACGTGATAAACGTACACCGAACACACATTCATATTTATAGATATAGAAGACACCTAAGAATCTGCGGATAGGTTTTCCTCGGGATTTTCCGAGTAGTGCGTCCTAATATTTTAACCACGCGAGATGTCAGGGGTCCTCTTTCGCCACACAAGCTTACGGACAAATCCCCGACCCCAGGGTCGTGCCGTACATCTGTCTGTTTTAGAATTACACAATTACACCAAGGAACAAAATGAGCGTAGAAACCCAGGCTCGGGAACTTCATCAAACGACACAAAAATAACGGCGATTTGACACTGTCTCTCGGCTTTTACGTAGCCCAGTACAGGCAAAGAAAAGAAACTAGGATCAACTTCCACGGCAAGACAGCTGATAATAGTTTCAAAAAGACAAGCCAAGATCGCAAACTAACAATTTATTAAGCGACGGCCGGTTTCGTTGCACTGTGTCATATATATTCTTAATAGGTGATAATATCTTAACCGATAAAAATGATGAAAATCTACGAGATGTTATAATCGTTGAAATAATAAAAAGAGGTAGAAGTTGATCATATCTGTCAGAGCTAAACTCAATCATCAAATAATTTTGGTTGGTTGTAAAAATATGGTCAAAAGTAGTATCACGGGTTGAGTGTATGTTTATCCTACTCTTCCTCGTGTTTATAAACGATTTACGAGACAATCTAAATAGCTCCCTTAGACTGAACGCAGATGATGCTGTCGTTTATCGGTTAGTGAAGTCAACAGAGGATCAAAAGCAACTGGAAAGCGATTTACACAAAATTTCTGCATGGTGCGAAATTGGCAATTAACACTAACGAAAGTGTGAAGTAATACACATGACCACTAAAAGAAATCCGCTGAACTTCAATTACGCGATAAATCAGTCAAACCTTAAGGTCGTAAATTCTACCAAATACGTAGGAGTTACAATTACGAACAACTTTGACTGGAGAGAAAACACAGAAAATATTGTGAGGAAGGCAAACCAAAGGTTACGTTTCATCGGCAGAACGCTTCGAAGATGCACCAGCTCCACCAAACAGACTGCCTACATCACACTTGTGCGTCCTCTCCTGGAGTGCTGTTGCCCCTTGTGGGACCCTCACCAGGTGGGACTGACGGAAGACATTGAGAAGGTCCAGAGAAGGGCAGCTCGTTTTGTTTTATCACGTTACGGGGGGGGGGGGGGGAGCGTGACGGAAATGTTGCAAGAATTGGGGTGTAAATCATTAAAAGAAAGACGTTATTCATTGCGGCGTGATCTGTTTGCGAAGTTTCAATCACCGACTTTTGCTTCTGAATGTGAAAATATTTTGCTAGCACCCACCTACATAGGGAGACATGACCATCTCAATAAATTAAGAGAAATCGGATCGAAAACGGAACGATTTAGGTGTTCTTTCTTCCCGCGCGCTATTAGAGAATGGAACGGTAGAGGAAAGTTATGAAAGTGGTTAATGAACCCTCTGCCAGGCACTTAAATGTGATTTGCAGAGTATCTATGTAGATGTAGACTAGTAGAGTCGTAATCCTAACTTCCATAATTTCTTCTTATTCACTTATGTTTTTATTGTTTTCGTCGGAAATGTTTGCAAAAACCATAAAACTGCAGGAAAACCTGAAGTGGGCCGTCAAAGACGCCAGTGTTGTTGTTTTTGAGCGTCTTACATATTGTATTTAGCGAGGTAGAAGTTTTAGTCCATGACAGTATCTACAATATCGAACGTTTCCCACGATGAATTGCATTACGTTGTGTGCACAGTTATGCGTCGTTATTTTACTCGGCAGTGAGTGCAGCCTTTATGACAGTGGGGTTAGGCGCGGCCCTTCGGCTGACACGTTTCGGCCGTCGCTCCGGCGCCGTCTTCAGCAGCCCGTGCTGACTGCTGACGTCACGCGACACGCCTGGCGCTGACAGCACGCGCTGCGCTTATCGTTCACCCCCCCCCCACCCCCGCCCCCTCATCTACGTCACAAACAGACAGCCCACCCTCCCGCCGACCATGCGTTTCAATTTGCCGTCAGCGAAGGCACTAAAGCACCAGATATACCGGGCTGAACCGTCCGCCATTTTGAATCCCAAACCGATGACACTGTTGTATGCTTTCTGTGCTGCAGCGAAGTGAATCGGCGAATACTTCGTGATTTTATTGTTCCACAGTGTGAAATAGTTGGTTGTGCAGCTCCAAACTGCTCAAATAATACCAGACATGGTCGTCGTAAGTTTTATCGGTTTTGTTCACATACAGATCGGCGTAAAAGTTAGTTTGTAAATTCCAGTCGAATTACGGAGGCCAAAATCGAGCAAACTATCTGTGTAACGTTAAGAAGAAAATCTTTCTTATTTGTATTAGAAACAGTTATGCTCAATGAAAATATAGGCCTACACATGTAAGCAATGGTTTATTTCGATTTTGCTATATTATTAATTTAATACGACATATGGTGTGTTTAAAGTTCCTTTTCTTGATTTTATTTAGACCAACTAAATATGTATTCTAAGGGCTGTCAATTGTATTTTAAGTGATCCTTGAGTGCAGCTAGCTTCACCCAGTTAGTAGTATTTAAATTATATTAATTCGCATTAGTACAGTGTTTAACTTAAATGTGACTCTCAATACGAAAACATGTAAGCCTAAGCCGAGGTGTGAACAGGATGACTGACAAACAAAAATAATAAACTGAACTTCGCAAAGAATGGGAACAGGAAGGGAGTCCTACATGAAAGGCATTAAATTCATAACTTAGCACGCAACATTCACTTTATTTACAAGTGCATGCTACCACAAAAACTTTTTTAGTCACTATCTAACAAAACCAGACGTAATTTATTAAACTCATTTCTGACGTAAAATCTTCTCTGAAATATTGTGTGTGTAAAATATGCGAGACATTAGAGGGGGCAATATGGGCAGTACAGTACATCGCAACATTTAACATTATTCCGCGACTGTTTTCGTATGCAGCTCTTAGTTACGGTAAACGTATGTGGATGTACTATTTATAACCAGAAAATACGATAATTGTAACAGTCAAATGGAAGCGAATAAATTTGATATGCTGTGATATTTTCTGCGTTAGGAAAGTATATTTAATGGCCTTAAGAGCATATTGAAGGGAGTACGACAGAGTTGTAGCCTTTCTCCATTGTTATTCAATGTGTACATTGAGCAAGCTATAAAGGAAAGCAAGGAGAAATTTGGTGAAGCAATTAAAGTTCAGGGGGAAGAATTAAAAACATTGCGATTTGCCGACGACATAGTAATTCTGTCAGATACAGCAAAGGACCTGGAAGAGCAATTGAACGGAATGGACAGTGTGCTGAAAGGTGCATATAAGATGAACATTAACAAGAGCAAAACTAGGGTAATGGAGTGCAGTGTAAGGAAATCAGGTGATGCTGAAGGAATTAGATTGGGAAACGAAGCAATAAAGGAGGTAGATGAGTTTTGTTACTTGGGTAGTAAAATAACAAATGATGGTCGCAGTACAGAGGATATAAAATGCAGAATGGCAATGGGTAGAAAAGCGTTCTTGAAAAAGAGAAATTTGTTAACATCGAACATTGATTTAAGCCTAAGGAAGTCCTTTCTCAAGGCATTTGTGTGGAGTGTTGCCTTGTATGGGAGTGAGACATGGACGATAAACAGTGTGGACAGGAAGAGGATAGAGGCTTTTGAAATATGGTGCTACAGAAGAATGCTGAAGATTAGGTGGGTGGATCGCGTGACTAATGAGGAGGTACTGAACACCATTGGGCAGGAAAGGAATTTCTGCCATACCTTGACTAAAAGAAGGGATCGATTAGTAGGACACATTCTTAGACATCAAGGAATTGTGAATTTAGCGTTGGAGGGAAGTGTGTGGGGTAAAAATCGCAGAGGAAGACCAAGAGATGGATACAGTAAGCAGATTCAGACAGATGTAGGTGGCCGTTCTTATGTGTTGGAGAGCTGCATCAAACCAGTCTCCGGACTGAAGACCACAACAACAACAAGCTAGCAGTGACGGCGACGTTATGATACTTTTATTATTATGAAATAAAAGGTTTCAGCTAGGTAGGCGATGTGAGATGTTTATTAAAATTATTATTGAGCACGTACATGCAGTATCTCTGACGTCCACACTCCCGAAACACCACCTTCATGACCTAGGTCGTGAATTACCTTTCGCTTCCGTTCCCATCCTTTCTTCTTCCCTTCTCTCCCACCTGATGAAGGAACTGTGTTCCGAAAGCTTGTCCTTTTTGTACCCTTTTTTTTCTGTTTCTTCATTTGTGTTAGTATCGGCGGTACAGCACAAAGGTAAGTACTGGCCCAGCCAATCTATCTCGTTTGAACAATATGTATCATCTCTGAGGAGAATTTTCATCATTAATCGTTTATTAAAATTCACAACATATCGATTTCGTCCCTATGATGAAACATTTTCAGCCCGTGCTGATGAAAACAAGGTACGTTAGACATTAAAATCAAGATAAAATAACCAGGACAACCGTAACAAGAGGAGCATTGAAATATCAAGCTGTTAGTCTGACTGGAACACAAGACAGTTTTCCAGTGGTTGCACTGAAAATGTTTAACTCGCTGCCAAAAGAAGTGCAGTCCCTGCCACCAGAACCATTCAAGAGGAAAATTGCACAGGACCTGAATGAGCACCCACTGTACTCAATTCGTGAATTTTTAAAAGTGACGAAAGTCACTGGACAAAATGATAATGTTTATGTTCCATATGTCCAAATTGTAAACTTTTCTTTAGACGCAGTCTGTCCAGTCATGACTGGTAAACGACACAGAAATAGTAATGAAGTAATAATAACACATGATATGGTGGTACAGAAGAATGCTGAAGATTAGGTGGGTGGATCGCGTAACTAATGAGGTGGTACTGAACAGAATTGGGGAGAAAAGACGGTATAGATTGGTAGGACACATTCTTAGACATCAACGAATTGTGAATTTAGCGTTGGAGGGAAATGTTTGGGATAAAAAAACCGCAGAGGAAGACCAAGAGATGGATACAGTAAGCAGATTGAGACAGATGTACGTTGCCGTTCTTATGTGGAGATGAAGAGGCTTGCTCAGGACAGGATATTGTGGAGAACTGCATCAAACCAGTCTCCGGACTGAAGACCACAACAACGATAATACATGATTTCCGATAGAAAAATTAATTTCCTTAACCACTTAACAATGAATGTTACTTAAAGAACTCCGTGATTTTAACATTAAATACCACTTAGGCATACGGTTTTGTACTACTTATCTCCTGGTTATTTTATGGTGCGAATACATCCCCCTGTGATGATGATCCCCAATCACGTCATCGCGACACACAGCTTGAACAACACTGCCCCAGACCCATCTACATAGATACTCTGCAAATCACATTCAAGTACCTGGCAGAGGGTTCATTAACCACTTTCATAACTTTCCTCTACCGTTCCATTCTCTAATAGCGCGCGGGAAGAAAGAACACCTAAATCGTTCAGTTTTCGATCTGATTTCTCTTATTTTATTGGGATGGTCATGCTCCCTAAGTAGGTGGGTGCTAGCAAAATATTTTCACATTCAGAAGTAGAAGTCGGTGATTGAAACTTCGCAAACAGATCACGCCGCAATGAATAACGTCTTTCTTTTAATGATTTCCACCCCAATTCGTGCAACATTTCCGTGACGCTTTCCCCCCCTGTAACGTGATAAAACAAAACGAGCTGCCCTTCTCTGAACCTTCTCAATGTCTTCCGTCAGCCCCACCTGGTGAGGGTCCCACAAGGGGCAACAGTACTCCAGGAGAGGACGCACAAGTGTGATGTAGGCAGTCTCTTTGGTGGAGCTGGTGCATCTTCGAAGCGTTCTGCCAATGAAACGTAACCTTTGGTTCGCCTTCCCCACAATATTTTCTGTGTGTTATCTCCAGTCAAAGTTGTTCGTAATTGTAACTCCTAGGTATTTGGTAGAATTTACGACCTTAAGGTTTGACTGATTTATCGCGTAATTGATGTTCAGCGGATTTCTTTTAGTGGTCATGTGTATTACTTCATACTTTTCTTTATTTAGTGTCAATTGCCAATTTTCGCACCAAGTAGAAATTTTGTATAAATCGCTTTGCAGTTGCTTTTGATCCTCTGTTGACTTCACTAACCGATAAACGACATCATCATCCGCGAACAGTCTAAGGGAGCTATTCAGATTGTCTCCTAAATCGTTTATATACACGAGGAAGAGTAGGGTACCTATAACGCTTTCCTGGGAAACGTCAGATATCACTTTTCTTTTACTCGATAACTTACCGTTAGTTACAACGAACTGTGTCCTCTCTGATAGGAAACCCTACTGTGGAAGCGTCGCGCCCGCTTCGTCGTCCCACCTACCGCCATTCCATGCCAAAGCTGGTCGTGACGTCACGGCAGACTTCTCAGAGGTGCTTCAGTTTTTGTCGCCCCGGCTTTCCGAGGTCCGGTGTTTGGAAAGGACAGTCAGTGCGAGTCGAGTCGTGTCGTGTGGCCGACCGCAGGCAAAACAAGCTCGACCACTACCACTCGACCACACGACCACAGACGGCTGGCCCGCTTGCTCCCCGCCCACCAGCCTGTTTCCCTCGCTCTGTTTGCGCTGGACACGGCAGCACACGGACCGCTATGAAGGTGGCAGCGGTCGCGACACACCGAGCTTACAGCCAAGTCTCTCTTAATATATGCGACGTAATTAATGGGGTTATCAGTGGCTGTGCTTATAAACGATGTAACCTAAGGACGACGAAGTCACTAGTGCCCAAGGGAGGATTAACTGCCGACGGGGTGGTTACAGTCCTCCTCCGGGCACCGCAGCAAAGTGCCTTAGAAAGCTCGGCCACTCCACCGCGGCTGCGATGAACTTTGGCAGTGTTTCACCGATCACCAGCAAAGTTTACGTTTTCATGAATATGGTGAGAACGGGATAAAGACGCGAAATCAACAGAAAGCGTACGTGGAGATGCAGGAGTGGCACAGATAGAGAGAGAAAGAGAGAGAGAGAGAGAGAGAGAGAGAGAGAGAGAGAGAGAGTG
Organism: Locusta migratoria; assembly: GCA_026315105.1. Classification (NCBI taxonomy): domain Eukaryota; kingdom Metazoa; phylum Arthropoda; class Insecta; order Orthoptera; family Acrididae; genus Locusta; species Locusta migratoria. Next base: position 127,551,250 of record CM048752.1, read on the forward strand.
AGAGAGAGAAAGAGAGAGAGAGAGAGAGAGAAAGAGAGAGAGAGAGAGAGAGAGAGAGAGGGAGGGGGGGGAGAGAGAGAACTCCGACAGTACAAGGCAAAGCCGGGTTTTCAGGTAGTAAAACCTGAAGAAATATATATATATATATATATATAACAGCGGGAAACAAACCGCAATATGAAATCTCTCACTACGTTAGTCATTGTTCTATGCAAATGTGGCGACAAGTACTCAGCGGACGCGATCAGCTGATTGCAGCGTACGCAAAAAGTTCGTGCGCCTGCCGCTTGCGGCGCTGCCTTGCGCGCTTATTCCTTGTCGCGGAAGCAACACTCCTTGATATAATTTAATTTCTGTTGTTTTAATGTATCTGTGTCCTTTCGTGGTCGAATATTTTCATTTGCATTTTAGTTATGTCTCAAAAGTTTTATTGCTACATCTACGGCATTGTTCTTCTGTAAATGAAGTGCAGATGAATTAATTATAAGAAGCAGTTAAAATATATTACTGTGTAGTGGAGACTCCGCGTAAGTTACGTAAAACAAGTCTCTGATTTCGTAACGCTAAAGTGTACCGCTTCAGTAACATTCAGCTTCACAAACATTAAACGTTGCGATTATCTCGTTTGTACTTCGTGCTAGGGATGGGGAAAAACCGATACCGGTATTTTCGTTTTGAATAACCGGTTTTTTTCGGTATTTATTTGGTGTCGGTTGTAACCGGTTTTTTTTAGTTATTGCCAAAACCGGGTAAAAAATCCGTTACGACTACTTCCTGCAGTAGAGGTTCAAAATGTGTTTTTTGTAAATAATTTAAAAAAACTAAAACTAGTAGACCCTAATATTTAGGGCTATTCCTAAAATTTCCACTGCAGTGAAATATTAGGTCATAGCAGTAACTAAGAAAAGCGATCAGTGATAATTTAAGAACAATCCCGGCAGTCAGAAACGCGTGGCATAAGAACTTAAGGACTGGTGCAGCTACTGAGGCATCGACGCAGCTGTCGCCGTGTGGCGTGGCCTATTAGACGACGCGCGTGCACCGGCAGTGTACGAGACTTGCCTCCGTCTGGTCACGCGGCAGTTCCTTGCTGTCGTCGCCAGACATAGGTTGTGTCTTAAATGGCACCATCCCGAGTGTGCAAGTACTTCACCAAGTACGGGAGCAGTGAGGTACAATGCTCCATTTGCTTTAAAAAGCTGAAAACGGGAGGAGGTACTACAAACATGCTGTCATTTAAGGAGAAAGCATCCGAAATGTTTCTTGGAAGAGGAGGTAAATTCGATTCATATACCTATTATATAAGTGATGTACTCTAAGCTTGGAATAATAACTTTTAATGTACTATCATATTGTTATGCTAACAAGTTTTATTAATGTGATTCCTTGAAAGCGAGGGGATTTTTTAATAACCAATATGGGTTTAGAGAATATCGATCACGTGGTGCCTCGCGAGGTAGCCGTGCGGACTGAGGCTCCACGTTACGGACTGCGCGGCTGCTCCAGTCGGAGGTTCGACTCCTCCCTTGGCCATGGGTGTGTATGTTGGCCTTAGCGTAAGTTAAAGTTAGATTAAGTAGTTTGTAAGTCTAGGGACCGATGGCCTAACCATTTAGGTCTCATAAGAACTCACACCCATTTGAACATTCTTTGATCATGTGGTACAGAGCTTTCGTAGTTCAATTTGCGTAAATTTACACTGACAACAATCATACTGTTAGTCGGAACTGTGACTTTATTTTTCGAAATACTTCTGCATCACTGATTGAAGTTTATTTAACGAGATATTCGAATGCGCTGGCTCACAAGTCCAAATTATGGAGTGGTTGGCTCAATATTCGCAACTGCCGGATGGAAATACTAGGCCAGTAAATCAGTATGCTTTGTATATCGTCTTCTACGGACTCCTGGCTAGGCTTACACACACACTCAAGAAGGCGTAGTATTGGGAGGGTATCTTGCAAAATATGGAAAGACTAGTGATTTGTCGTATAACGTACATTTAAGTAAATATTAACTAAACTTCGTAAGTTTCGGTTTCGGCCGAAAGTAGAAGAACCGAAAATTGTATTCCGTCTTCTGTTTCGGCCGCAAAATATGTTTCGGTCGAACTCTACTGGAAATAATAGCAGTAAAAAACCGAAAACTGGTGATTTCAGCAATAACCGCCATCCGTACTTGGTGTCCATATCGTATTCGGAAATCTTCCGGCAGTGTTTCTGTTACCCTGTAGCCCATTCTGGAACCATTGGTAACAGCGTACTGCGCTTGCTGTAGTTTAAGTGGACCTCGGTCTCACTGGGCAGCCGGCAGTACTGTAGCCCAGGCCTAGCGGCTTTCCCTGGCCTGCAGCCTAACGCACTGCCAGCAGCCACACGAGGCGTTTCCCTCCTAGTCCTACTCTGACTCTTAGCTGGCTCTACAGTACTGGCTGGCTACCGATATTGCTCTAGCGGCAGTGACGCGGTGCGAAACTTACTGCAGTGATAGCTGTCAACCTCACCTCTCTAATGCCTACTTTCAGAATGGCCTCCGGGCTGCGCCTTACCTGAAACAAAAGGAAAAGTAATTTTTAACTAAAGGATTATATTAACTGAAACAAACTGAACTAAATATCATACATGAAGATTGTGCTAGCTTTGATGAAACATTGACAATTTAGCCTCACACCTTATAGTTACCATTCTTGGCCATACACAGAAGTCATCTGTGCAGACGAAGTGTATATCCTACCATATTTGATCATGTTATTGAACTTTACTCGTGACAATGCAATATTCTGCAAGTTATGTATAAAATGGTCGTAAAAGTATGAGCAAATTGGAAAAGGTCGTGAAAGGAAAATGCCCTCAAATATAATGCAAACGTCGCGATCAATCAATAAGATAAACGTCGCGATCAATCAATAAGATAAACGCCGCGATCAATCAATAAGATAAACGCCGCGATCAATCAATAAGATAAACGCCGCGATCAATCAATAAGATAAACGCCGCGATCAATCAATAAGATAAACGCCGCGATCAATCAATAAGATAAACGTCGCGATCAATCAATAAGATAAACGTCGCGATCAATCAATAAGATAAACGTCGCGATCAATCAATAAGATAAACGTCGCGATCAATCAATAACGTCGCGGTCACCGCATGGGAAATGTAAAGCAAACGTCGCGGTCAACGCATGGGGAATGTAAAGCAAACGTCGCGGTCAACACATGGGGAATGTAAAGCAAACGTCGCGGTCAACGCATTGGGGAATGTAAAGCAAACGTCGCGGTCAACGCATGGGGAATGTAAAGCAAACGTCAAAAACAAATGAAAAGTAAAGCAAATGTCGAATTGGACGCAAACGGCCCGACAAACGCTGAAAGAAAATTCAAAAGGCCAAGATTATGCACATCTGTATGACAATGTATGACCAATGTGTCGACATTTTGTTTTGGAAGCAGGACTGTTCCCCCGAAAATATTGAACACGTCGTTCGTACTGCACGAAGAACTGTCAAGGAAGCGGAGGATGCGGGCTCAAATCATTAGCAATTTTTGTTTTTCTATCCTACTTCATTTTACAATACCGCAAAATATAATTAACGCTCAACAGATCTAGCCCCGCATAGTAATGAATGTAATGTTCGGCCAAGGGAAGCTTCCAGCGACATTTATGAACTACTGGCTTAAAACCCGGCGTTGCCCGGGTATTTATTTATTTATTCCTGCCATTTCTCAGGTATATATTCATTTGTATAAGGGCTGTATGTCTGTAAAATCTCTTGGAAATACAATTAGTAGTAATGAAGAAATAGATTAAAACTTTGTGTGTGATGGGGCGGTTTACCATGAACGCTACTGTTTATGTGCTCATATCTCATGAACTACGTGTCGTACTGTGATACAATTTAGAAGGTACATTAAACTATATATGTTTATACTGACTGTAAAATTTCCTGTCGCTACAATTTGTGGTGTACAAATTATAAATTGTAACGTCATACCGAGAGCCGTAGTTTTACTCCATAAACAGCGGAAAAGTAGTAAGCGAAAAACTTTTTTCCTTTTATAATTTTACTATGGTTGCCAGCGAAAAAAGTTTAATAAAGGTTTGAAATTAAGTTTCAAGTCTGTTGCAAGTCGCTAAGTACTGTCATTCTCATACAGTGTATTTCTAAAGTCTCGCCGCATTATATGGCATTTTTGCGATTTCTATTTGTTATGACGTAATATCTTTTGAACCATGTGCCGTATGTGATTCTTAACCATGCAGCAATTGTTACCTCATGGTAAGTAATGTGTGTACCAAATTTGGTTGAAATCGGTCCAATGGTTTAGGAGAAAATGACCAGCATTGTCGCAAAATGCAGCAGTTTTTCGCGTATCTCATTGTTTATGACGTCATATCTCGTCAACTATATATCGTATGTGATTCTTACACTTACGGCGACCGGCCTCATGGATTGAAGCTTAAGTGTACAAAATTGTACAAAATTTCATAAAGATTGGAACAAAACTTTAGATTTGTATGCAACACGTACAAACATACGGACACACACTGCTTTATATATTAGATTGGTTGAAATTTTTCAGTATTGCTGCTAGTGTCCTGAGAAACGACGTACGGAAGAGTACAACCCTTACAACAATTCAAATGTCTGTAAATCTATCGGACCAAACTGCGTGGCCATCAGTCCGTAGCTTACGAAGTACTTAAACCTAGGTAAACTAACCTAAGGACAACACACACACCCATGCCCCAGGGGGGACTCGAACCTCCACGGCGAGCAACAGCGCGCTCCGCAGCGAGGCGCTTTAGATCGCTCGGCACGCCTTAAAATATATATTTATTTAAATATTTCGGAGGGGGTCATCGTCTTCAGACTAAGGCTGTTGATATCTCTCTAAATATTCCGAAAATGTTGGAAAGCAGGCTGTTATTGAGATATTTTTTATGGCGCCTGCAACCACTGACTATTAAGGCGTCGACCAGTGAGATCACCTTCGTTATAAAACTGGCGCACTTCACTTTTCTCACGGAAGGGACTCGCCGCAACCTTCTCACACCGCCAGCCTTCCCACACCGCTGCTGAAGTCATGGGAAACTGCGAGAAGTCTCCAGCTATGGCGCGCCTAACAACAAATTTAAAATACGAACCGCAAAAGCCAGGACCGTCACCATGTGGCCTCTAGATCTCGCGGGATTAAATCGTCACGGCAAGATTGCGCCGACAACAGAAAACACGGCGTTATCAAGATTCTCAGATAAGGCGGCGAAACAGCGAGATAGCCCGCTGTCCAAGGCTACCGAATTGCTGATCAGAAAGGAAGGCGCATTTCTTGCATCTGACACCGCTTCGCACGAAATTACCAGAGAACGTTCTCAGCTAATCCGCCTGACGAAACGGAGCAGTTAGCCTACCTAAACTCCCACACGGGTCGTTCGTCCATATCTCCACGAGAAATCCACTTTCGTTGAGTGTTGCCACCGTTTCTTGAGCTAGTAATATACGAGGTACGTCCAGAAAGTAAGTTCCGTTTGGTTATATAAAGACAAACAGATACAGAAAAAAATATTTATTGTACAAATTCTGCAACTGTTAAACTACTTCTCTACATAGCTGCCGAAATTTTGTAGGCACTTGTCATAGCGTGGCACAAGTTTCTGTATGCCTTCTTCATAGAAGGTTGCCGCCTGTGTATTCAGCCATGTGGCAGCATGTTCTTTCAGCTCGTCATCGTTGAAGTGTTGACAGGACAAATTTTAGGTGTAAGAAGAGGATTTCCATCAAAGGGTGGTGTTTGTTTCCACGATAGTGCCCGACCTCGTGTGGCGAATGTGACCAAATAACTCTTACGGGAATTTCATTGGGATGTGTTTGATCATCATCCGTACAGCCCGGGCCTCGCTCCTAGCGACTTTCACCTCTTCTTACACCTAAAAATCTGTCCTTGGTGGTCAACATTTCAACGATGATGACGAGCTGAAAGAACATGCTACCACATGCCTGAATACTCAGGCGGCAACGTCCTATGAAGAAGACATACAGAAACTTGTGCCACGCTATGACAAGTGCCTACAAAATTTCGGCAGCTATGTAGAAAAGTAGTTTAACAGTTGTAGATTTTTGAACAATAAATATTATTCTTTGTGTGGACACGTTTGTTTTATATAACCAGACGGAACTAACTTTCTGGGCGTTATGTTGTTATGGTCTTCAGTCCGGAGACTGGTTTGATGCAGCTCTCCACCCTACTCTATCCTGAGCAAGCCTTTTCATCCACTTGAATCTGCTTACTATACGCGTCTCTTGGTCTCCCTCTGAGATTTTTACCCCACACACTTCCCTCCAATGCTAAATTTACGATTCCTCGATGTGTAAGAATGTGTCCCACCAAGCGATCCCTTCTTTTAGTCAGGGTATGCCAAAATTCCTTTTCTCACCAATTCTGTTCAGTACCTCTTCATTAGTTATGCGATCTACCCACCTAATCTTCATAATTCTTCTGTAGCATCACATTTCAAAAGCCTCTATCCTCTTCCTGTCCGCACTGCTTATCGTCCATGTTTCACTCCCGTACAAGGCAACACTCAACACAAATGCCTTCAGAAAAGACTTCCTTACATTTCATTTAATATTCGATGTTAGCAAATTTCTCATTTTTCAAAAATGCTTCACTTCCCATTGCCATTCTGCATTTTATATCCTCTGTACTGCGACCATCGCATGTTATTTTACTACCCAAGTAACAAAACTCATCTACCACCTTCATTGTTTCGTTACCTAATCTAATTCCTTCAGCATGCCTGATTTTCTAAGACCGCATTCCATTATTTTTGTTTTGCTCTTGTTAATGTTCATTTTATACGCTCTCTTCAACACTGTCCATTCCATTCAACTGCTCTTCCAGGTCCTTTGCTGTCTCTGACAGAATTACAATGTCATCAGCAAAACGAAATGTTTATTCTTCCCCCTGAACTTTAATCCCTATTCCAAATTTTTCCTTGCTTTCCTTCACCGCCTGCTCGATGCACAAATTGAACAACATCGGAGAAAGGCTACAACCCTGTCTTACTCCCTTCCCAACTGATGCTTCCCTTTCATGCCCTTCGAGTCTAATAACTGCGGTCTGGTTTTTGTAAAAGTTGTAAATAACTCTCCTTTCCCTGTATTTTACCCCTGCTGACTTCAGAATTTGAAAGAGTGTATTCCAGTCAACACTGTCAAAAGCTTTCTCCAAATCTACAAAAGCTAAAAATGTAAATTTTCCTTTCCTTCATCTATCTTCCAAGATAAGCCGTAAAGTGAGTATTGCCTCCCGGGTTCCTATGTTCCTCCTGAATCCAAACTGATCTTCCCCGAGGTCAGCTTCTACCAGCTTTTCCATTCTCCTGTAGATAATTCGTGTTAAAATTTTGCAACCATGACTTATCAAACTGATGGTTCTGTAATTTTCACACCTGTCTGCGCCCGATTTCTTTGGAATGGGGATTATTACATTTTTCTTAAAGTCTGAGGGCATTTCGCCTGTCTCATACGTCCTACACACCAGTTCAAATAGTCGTGTCATGGCTGGCTCTCCCAGAGACTTTAGTAGCTCTGAGGGTATGTCATCTACTCCTGGGGCCTTGTTCCGACTTAGGTCTTTCAGTGCTCTGTCAAATTTATCTCTCGGTATAGTATATCCTATATCATCTTGATCTACTCCCTCTTCCCTTCCTACAACATCGTCTCCAAGTTCATTTCCTTTGTAGAGCTGCTCTATGTACTCTTTCCACCTTTCAGCTTTCCCTTCTTTGCTGAGAACTGGTTTCCCATCTGAGTTCTTGATATTCGTAGAGTCACTTGTCCCCAAATGTCTTTTTTATTTTCCTGTAGGCGGTATCTACATTTCCCCTTGTTATACATTCTTCTACAGATTTGCATTTGGCTTCTAGCCACTCCTGCTTAGCCATTTTGCACTTCCTGTCAATCTCGTTTTTAGTCGTCTGTACTCCATTTTGCCTGTTTCATTTACTGCATTTTTATGTTTTCTCCTTTCATCAATCTGGACGTACCTCGTAAAATACAGGGTGTACGTAAATTCCGGAAACACTTTCAGTTATTTATTACACACGAAAAACATTGTGAAAAAATGCATTATGTACAACACCTGTGCAAACATTCGATATTCGGACCATGAGTGGCCCGACAGACGTCAACACGGTAATGGAATTCTCTCCATGCCCGACCCAGCATTCGGTATTGCTTGAGTATTGTAAAAAAATACGAAAGCAAAGTGCGCCGTATCTGAGCAGTAATTTTCATTTCTTTGTGAGTAATGCCACAATTTACTTAATTTCTTAGTGCGCCTCGGTTGCACAGTGGTAGAGTGCCAGACTGAATCCTGAAGTCGCGGGTTCGATCCCCGCCAGGTCCTAGGATTTTTATCTGTCACTTTCCACTTCTTTAACCTCTCGCAGTATTGCTCATGTGAAAAATACCGAGTAGCACCGTGGTTCGGAACCCACGTTAAACTGTAGGTCCCCCTATAACTGGCTGGGTAAGTCAGTTCCAAGGTCGGAGGAAGGCAACGGCATACCACCTCCAAACAGGACCGTGCCTAGTAAAGCACTGTGCTGTTCAAACCAATCTTCGGATTGTTGACTGCTTTACCTTAACTATATATTGATGTAAAGAGAATCGGTCACTCACAAAACATTGCAGAAACTTACGTTACATATTCCTTCAAACCGTCTGGATTGCAAATAATTTTATTAAATAATGACGCGTTTCGCCCATTAGCAGGGCATCTTCAGATTACCTGTGTGACAGAATTTAATCTGAAAATGCCCTGCTGAAGGGCGAAACGCGTCATTAATAAAATAATTTGCAATCAATATTGAAGGAATATGTATTCTGATTGCTGTACACCATGGATTTAAAATCACTTAACGTTACATGTATATTTTTGCTTACTTTATGATTACTCTTTGTATCCGTTTAGCATTTTCGTGAAAAAATAAGGTTTCTCAAGCATTTTTATGACGTGGTCGCACAGGCATCAATTCAAAACATCATAACTGGTGTTAAAAGTGTTGTACCTAGTTTTCAATGCTGTTATCAGTTAGTGCACGCATGGAACTGATGTTTTTTAGTAAAAATATTTTCATACAGCCTATAAACAACTTAGTTGGTTCAGCAACTTAAGTATCATTATATATTTTATCCAGTTTATTTGAACTGATCTGAATTTTTGCAAATTTTTGTGGTTCAATATGTTCCATTTGACAGTGTATAATAGGTTAAAGAAATATCAATAAATTATAGTATTTGGAACTTATATATTAATATCACCAAATTAGCTACCCTTATTACCAAGTTAGGTACCACTGTTAGGTCTGATTTAAATAACCTCAAGTCGACCAAAACGAATCCTAATGGTATGAATCAGTATTATATCATACAGATATAAACCTACGTATTTTTCGCAGAAATTTAGGCTAATGAGCCGATTATTTACACAATTATTGGTTTTACCACCAAATTGGGTAACTTTACCCTATTCTCTCTCGGAGCTCATGAACACAGTTTTTCCGGATTTTCTACTTCCTGGTTTGTTCCCGCCCTCTGCATTCATATCAAATTTCCGTTTTGACTTCCAATAGTAGCTGCTGAGATGCGAATATTTGAAATTCCACGGAAATTAGTCCATAATGTTGTCCACAATGCCTTCTCGCAGAATATCGCTGCTCTGGAACAGCGCTGGTGATAGTCGATCGAACTTTATATCGATAATCACATCTCACGTACTCTGATTCAACTGTTATGTCAGCGGGAAGGCTTTGTTTATGGTTACTTTTGTTCTGTGTTTGATTCGTGCAATTGTGTGGCGAATTTTTGTGAGGTATAGTGTTTTTTTTTTTATTACGAGTTCAAATAAACGGTGTCATCTGTATTTCAGGGATACATATTCTGTTTAAATTCCGTGTGTTATGCAATAGCGGAAAGCTGAAACATTCGCATCCAGTTTCATGTGTTCGTGTGATATAAACATTGCTTTCGGAGGAAGAACTGAATTAATAAATCATATTAAATGCGTTGAACACGTCTTCGATACAGAAATGAAGGATACCATCAAGAAAACTTATTTTTTTAAACACTTCTTGAGCTAATTTAGATGTAATAAGCGCAGAATGTCTGTTCACTTTCTTTTCAATTGAACATAATATTCCGTTAGCTGCTGCTGATGCCCCTTTTAAAGATGTGTTCCCTGGTTCGGATATCGCAGAAAGATCTCGTTTTTGAACGAACTAGCCCGTTCGTTCAAAAATGAGATCTTCCTGCGATTTCCGAATTAGAGTCGAGAAATGAATTCTTACGATGCATGCAATGTGAAGCTTTATCCCTTAGTCGTCACATGTTTTGAGGAAAAGCGTCAAATGTTGGTTACTTCGATGCTGTCTGCTCAGTCTTGGTGAGTGATTTAACGGGTGAGATTGCGAATTTGTCACAGTTGAAGTATTACAGAATACCAACTGAAAACTGTTTAGCTTTATGTTTACACAACACTCCAGTCAGTGCAATCTATGATGGAATATAGCCACTGTTAACGTGAGAAAATGTTGTGTATAGGTGTAAAATGTTCATATTGTAGCTTGTAAGATGAAGTGCAGAAAAGCTCATTTTCTCTGTAGAGAATACAACTTGTTCTTTTTTCTATTTTTGCGACACAAGTACCCGTTAAAATTTTGTGATTTGGGATCTTCTGGGTATCTGTTTTTGTAAGTTGGCAGGTATTCCAATAGTTTTGTCTCTAACCATGTTCTCGAAAATCGCAACATATTTGAAAGAAAGGTCAAATATCTGTGAGAAGGAAGAACATAAATGTTATTGCTGGTCGTACCAATTGGAGCAGCAATTTCATTCTACGTTTTTAAGACACACACATCACCAAATCGATGTTACTAACTCCTGACACAGCACTTATAAGTAACAAGAGTACTGGATAACATACTACTGTTATATGAATAAGAAAATTCTATTTAGTGTTGTGTGTAAATAACTCTTACCATGTGTTTCAAACGATAACATTTACAAATAAAAGAATAATAATCGTGTAGGGCGAGCATCGAACGGAGTACCTTTTGCTTGGTAGTCTACCATTCTACCCATTACACTGTCTTTTATTAAAAATACAACTTGTTCTTTTTGCTATTTTTTTGTCCCTTAACCACTTAAAAAAGGGAGGCTTGCCACCACCACTTTTGCCCTTAGAAAAAAAGAATTAAAAAATACACTTGACCACTTCAGGCGTTGGCTCCTTCCTTTCCTAGTCCCAGTCCAAATAACCTGATTCTAATAAGGGGCAAAAAGGGCTATTAGGCTACAGAAACCAGAAAAATAGTGACAAAATCTTAGAAGAGCTTTAAAAAATAAATACAATAACTTCAAAATATTTTTTAAGATATATAATAAGAGGAGCGGGTCAACATCATACAGACATTGGCATTTTTTGCATTGCCTAATTATAATTTCCTCACAGGTTTTTCAATGTTGATGTGATTTTATTTATATTCAGTTACGACAAACAAAGCCAGTGATTATTTTGTTATTTTTCTTTAATGCCCTGTTGCTCTGAAACAGTTTACTGCGAATGGTAAAATAAAAAATTAGGGACATACAGCAAATAAAGATGGCGTCTGTGACATGGAAAGAACAAGCGAATGTCGTTTTAACGTCACTTTCCCGGTCGGCGTTCATTCGCTAATGTCACAGTGAATTTCATTGGAGTGAAAGAATTTCTGCTTGGGTACAAGAACTCCTGTTTCATGGTCAGACACCAGAGATATTCTTCCAGTTTCTATGGACATCGCTGATAATCAGAGATGGCCCAACAAGAAAACCAACGATTCTACTGTATTTAAAAATATTTCGTTATTTCCTGAAGAACAGAAAATAGCTTAACATTGAAAAATTTACAAGGCGACGGAGAAGTCTTTAGAAAATTCTTGATCGTAACAGAGGATATCGCGTAAGATAAATAAATAAATCATGGAGCAGTTAGAAAGTAGCATCTCTGACAGCCTGGATCGCCTTCAGTTAGCGATACAGACACACATTACTAGACTGGCAATGCCGTATGCAGTATCACTGGTGTCACTGAAGTCTCACCGCCATATTTCTATACTATAAACTTGCGAGAAGTCTACAGTATAACTGACGGAACTATGCTGTCAGAATTTTGACATGTGGGAAATTCGTGTTTTGTATATGGCTGTAATTTTTTCAGCTGGAGTAAGCTTCGACACAGAGTACTGTAATGACTTGCATTGATTTGCTGTTATTATTAATCTCTTACCAATTTCATTCAATTTCGGATTTTCTTTCAGTGGTATCGTCATTATAAAAGTGTTTATAAAGTGTATAACACGTACCATTATTCTTTTGAGAGTTCTTACGAAATCTACAGTCTGTTTTGACACACACACACACACACACACACACACATACACACACACACACACACACACTAATGAGTCCCGTTTTCTCTTATTAATCTGTTACCTGTTTCGATCAACTTCGGCTTTTCTTTTAATAGTATGACCGTTATAAATATGTTATTTGTCGTGGATAACTAATAGCTTTATTCTTGTTAGAGTTTCTCAGATAACTACTTCTGCTTTAACTGTACGTAACGGTAAAATTTTACCTATCATCCCGCCGGCATCTCACGATTATGTTGGCAACAAAACAAAATGGTAGAAAGTCTTTGCCTAGTTAATGTTAACGTTTAACCGTAGATAAGATGTTCTAAAACGATTCGAAAATGAAGTGTTAGCTCAAATGCAAATTATGTTCAAATTAACTAGCAAAGCTTACAACGGCATATCGTGTCAGAAGATCATAGTAGACCGTCCGGAAACTTTTTGACGTTAGGTGAGGCAAGATGGCGACATCAAACTTCAGTCACAGAGGCAAGTTTGCGAGTCTAGTAATGTATGTTTGTGCTATGGACATCGCTGATAAAATCAGATATGGCCCAACCAGAAAACCAACGAATCTACTGCATTTAAAAATATTTCGATATTATTTCGAGAAGAACGAATGAAATATATAGAAGGCGACGGACAAGTCTTTAGAAAATTCTTGATCGAAACAGAGGATATAGCGTAAGATAAATAAATAAATCATGGAGCAGTTAGAAAGTAGCATCTCTGACAGCCTGGATTGCCTTCAGTGATCTCTATACAAACTGGATGTATAACTCTGGTGTCTGAGCGTAGAATTGCATCGTGCCTGCACACTCGTATGTTTTGCACACGATTTCGCATTGTCCGTCATGTTTAAATTTGGCAAACGAGTTTCCATCAGTTATTACGTGACGAAGAATTGCTTGCTTACCTATTGACATGGAATTTAATTCAATATTCGAGGTTGTAGGCTGATATGGGAGCGGAAACGAAACATATTTTCTACTCCTTTTCTTTAAATGCTTCTTAGCAGCCACGTTTGAATTTGGCAAGAAACTAAATATGAATATCTATGGCTGGCACGCAAAGACAACTGAAGTTTACCATCCAGATGATAGAGAGATCAATGATCGCCTTCGATTAGCGACTGTCCGCGCGTCTAAGATGAATGGCGGCGGCAGTCAGTTGTTAAGTCAGAGAGGTTCATTGAGAGTTACGTAACGGCCGGTGAACAATGGCAGGGCGGCGGCGGCGGCGCAGGCGACCTCGTCAAGGTCACGCGCCAGCCCGCCTACACACACACACACACACACACACACACACACACACACACACGAGAGAGCGGCTCATTTGACCTCCCACCTCGCTTCCTTCGGTATCAGTTCTCCGCGGCAGCGGCACGACCAAAGCACTTCACGGCAACGGCTGCGCGGGTAGCAAAGGCGGTGACGCAACCGCCGCTTGGCGCCGAACGATTTAAAAGCCGCCGACTCGCTTTCCACGGCGGTTGGCAGCAGTTCCAGGAGGCGTCTGGTGATCTGTAAGCCACGGGCGACCGCGTGTGTGTGTGTGTGTGTGTGTGTGTGTGTGTGTGTTGTCCGTAGCGCACTGCGCAGCCAGCGGCCAAGTGAAACGTGACGAGAATCTGTGCCGTGTGTGTGTGTGTGTGTGTGTGTGTGTGTGTGTGTGTGTGTGTGTGTGAACATTTGAGGTTTGCTAGCCAGCGCGTTTACATAATTGCTAAACAAAGGCAACACTAGATTCTGCTGCACGTAGTCAGCATTACAGCAACAGTAAATCTTTCGATTTCCATTCGATAGTACATCGCCACAGACGATCACGTTTAGATGGTGTATCAAATGATGACAAATTTCCAGGAGCCCCGTCATGTAGTTGTTGTTGTGGTCTTCAGTCCAGAGACTGGTTTGATGCAGCTCTCCAACCTAATCTATCCTGAGCAAGCCTCTTCATCTCCACATAACAACGGCACCCTACATCTATTTTGCATTTGCTTACTATACTCATCTCTTTGCGATTTTTTACCTCACAAACTTCCCTCGAACGCTAAATTCACAATTCCTTGATGTCTATCAATGTGTCCTACCAATCTATCCCTTCTTTTAGTAAAGGTATGCCAGAAATTTCATTTCTCCTCAATTCTGTTCAGTACCTCCTCATTAGTTACGCGATCCACACACCTAATCTTCAGCATTCTTCTGTAGCACCATATTTCAAAAGCCTCTATCCTCTTCCTGTCCGCACTGCTTATCGTCCATGTCTCACTCCCATACAAGGCAACACTCCATACAAATGCCTTCAGAAAGGACTTCCTTAGGCTTAAATCAATATTCGATGTTAACAAATTTCTCTTTTTCAAGAACGCTTTTCTACCCATTACCATTCTGCATTTTATATCATCTGTACTGCGACCATCATTTGTTATTTTACTGCCCAAGTAACAAAACTCATCTACCTCCTTTATTGCTTCGTTTCCCAATCTAATTCCTTCAGCATCACCTGATTTTCTTAGACTGCACTCCATTACCCTAGTTTTGCTCTTGTTAATGTTCATGCATACCTTTCAGCACACTGTCCATTCGGTTCAATTGCTCTTCCAGGTCCTTTGCTGTATCTGACAGAATTACTATGTCATCGGCAAAACGCAATGTTTTTAATTCTTTCGCCTGAACTTTAATTCCTTCTCCAAATTTCTCTTTGCTTTCCTTTATAGCTTGCTCAGTGTACAAATTGGATAACATTGGAGAAAGGCTACATCCCTGTCTTACACCCTTCCCAACCTCTGCATCCCTTTCATGCCCTTCAACTCTGACAACCGCTGTCTGGTTTTTGTACAAGTTGTAAATAACCTTACGCTCCCTATATTTTACTCCTGCTTATTTCAAGCTCTGAAAGAGTGTATTCCAATCAACATCATCATACTGGAAGAATATGCATCTACATGGATACTTTGCAAATCACAGTGAAGTGCATGGCAGAGGGTTCATCGAACCTCTTATGATATTTCTCTATAGTTCCCCTCACTAATAGCTCCCTGGATAATTGTTTTCCTATCAGATATTTTTAATTTTATTATGATGGTCGTGTCTACCTACGTAGGTGCGAGATAACAATACATGTCCGCATTCTGAAGTGAAAGTTGTCGTGGAAGAAATTTCGCAAATTCATCACCGTTCAACAAATAACGTCTCTCAACGATTGCCACCTTAACTCGTGCATCATTCCCGTGACACTCTCTCCCCTATATCGCGATAGTACAGAACGAGCTGCCCTTCTCTGAACGTTCCCTAAACCGTCCGTCAGTCCCACTTGCTGTGGATTCCACAATGAGCAGCAATACTCCACAGTAGGACGCACAAGTGTGGTGTAGGCAGTTTCTTTAGTAGAACTGTTGCATCTTCTAAGCGTTCTGCCAATGAAACGTAGCCTTCATTTCGCCTTCCCTACATTATGCTGTATGCGTTCTTTCCAGTTCACATTATTCGCAATTGTTATTCCTAAATATTTAGTTCAACTTAGTCTCTAGATTAGACCGAGTTATATTGTCTAAATGAAGTTTAACGGGCTCCTTTTAGTGGTCATATGGATGGCCGCACACTTATTATTAAGGGTCAATATCTATGTAGATATTTTATCTAAATTATTTTGCAGTTGCTTTTAATCTTCTGGTGACTTTACTTACCGATAAGTGACAGCGTCTGTCTATATATATATATATATATATATATATATATATATATATATAGCTCCCTTGGGTGTTTCGTTAGTCTCGCTAAAACTCGAGAACGGTTGAACCGATCTGGCTAATTTTAGTCTTGAAATATTTGTACAAGTTCAGGGAAGGTTAAACAGTGATAAAATATAGAAAAGTTGTCCGGAAAAAGAGAAAAATCGGGAAAAACTGGAACTTCTTTTTCCAGTGAGCTATCAATACCGTTCGTCCAATTGCGATAACATTTTGTACATTTTATGTTGAAAGCATGAGGAAGGTACGCATCAAATAAAAATTTGGAAAAGTCGCCCGGAAAGTAGGAAAATTTAGGAAAAACCGAAAGCGATTTTTCTATGAATAAAAATCAGTTGCCGACGACATAGTAATTCTGTCTGAGACAGCAAATGACCTGGAAGAGCAGTTTAACGGAATTGAATTGTTATGAAAGATGCATGTAAGATGGAGATTAACAAGAGCAAAACTAGGGTAATTGAGTGCAGTCTAAGAAAATCAGGTGAAACTGAAGGAATTAGATTGGGTAACGAAGCAATAAAGGCGGTAGATGAGTTTTGTTACTTGGGCAGTAAAATAACAAATGATGGTCGCAGTACAGAGGATATAAAATGCAGAATGGCAATGGGTAGAAAAGTGTTCTTGAAAAAGAGAAATTTGCTAACATCGAATATTAAGTATAAGGAAGTCTTTTCTGAAGGCATTTGTGTGGAGTGTTGCCTTGTACGGGAGTGAAACATGGACGATAAGCAGTGCGAACAGGAAGAGGATTGAGGCTTTTGAAATGTGGTGCTACAGAAGAATGCTGAAGATTAGGTGGGTGGATCGCATAACAAATGAGGAGGTACTGAACAGAATTGGGGAGAAAAATTTCTGGCATACCTTGACTAAAAGAAGGGATAGATTGGTAGGGCACATTCTTAGACATCAAGGAATTGTGAATTTAGCGTTGGAGGGAAGTGTGTGGGGTAAAAATCGCAGAGGAAGACCAAGAGATGGATACAGTAAGCAGATTCAGACAGATGTAGGTTGCCGTTCTTATGTGGAGATGAAGAGGCTTGCTCAGGATAGGGTATTCTGGAGAGCTGCATCAAACCAGTCTCCGGACTGAATACCACGACGACAACAGGAAAATTGAAAAAATCGAGAAAAATTGAAAATGCGTTTTTCAATGTGTGTGTTTGAAAAGTTTGCCGGAAAATTGGAAAATTCAGAAAAAATAGATTTTTCTATGAAATATCAAAATCATTTATCTGATTGCGATAAAATTTTGCACATTCGACGTTCAAAGCAAGATGATATACATATTAGGAATTGCGAAACATTGCCGGGACTACTACTGGTTTATAAAAATAAGGAATAGTGGGAGCCCTATAACGCTTCCCTGTGGAACGGCACTCCATGAGTTTCCATCAGTTACTTTGTTCAAAAATGTTCAAATGTTTGTATAGCTTATGGGACTTAACTACGGGGTCATCAGCCCCTAAGCTCACAAACTACTTATGAAGTAGCTTATACTAACGACGGCAGAAACATCGATGCCCGAGGTGGGGATTCGAACCGCCGACGGGGAACGGCCTCGCGCATCGTAGCATAGCGCCTCAATGCGCTCGGCCATCGCCGCGGCTTATATTACTGATTTTGAGTGATAGAGAAACAGGCGGATAACGACGAGTTTTCATGTAGTCATACGTAGCTGTACATACCTCAGGTTTGAGATCGCAATGTTATCAACATTTGAAAGCAATCTGTCAAAAAACCAAACATGTTAATTATGCACGAACCAATATTTATGAAGATATTAAAAACTGGCAGTTCAGGAAGCTATGCTTATGTGCCCAAAACAAAGACTTATCGCTTAAAACCCCGTGTGGATATTGCCATATTTACGTGAAGTCACTACATTGACACTCACGTCGGAGTATGTACTTACATACGACGTCCATTTCATCGATTAGCTGCCCGTTTTTGTCAACGGCTTGTTACGTTCCAGTTAAGATTTCAACTTGTCGTTAGCGGAGAACTGCGTTTGTCAATGTTTCTTATGAGTTAACCTGACGTTAAAAGACCTTAAACTGGCCGTTAAGTTAACCAGTAGAATTCTGCTAACGACCAGTTGAGTGAGAATTTGTATCGAAATGGCGAGATTCCGAAGCGCCAAAACATCGCTATATTTTCAAGTGATAAAGACAGATCTATCGAAGAAAATAACGGGAGCACTACATGTAGGAGAAACTGGTGCGGAAAGGAGATTTATTGGAGAATTGTATCGTCATTTCTCGCCCCATCCACGTCAGTAGCGATTAAGATGAGTTTGATATATTGCAGATACGCGACATAACCTTAGAATTATAGTTGCGATATCAAAATACAAACTTACATGTAAGTACTAGTTAAGCGAGAATCGGTATGATGAAAATGGCTGGAATAAGAGATTTGGTTGACAGTGAAGATGTCAATATATTGGACAATCTAGAGGACATTGCCCCTATATGGCATCCTAGACGTATTTATGTTCGAACAAACCATTTTGAATGCTGGGATGACGCAAAATTTATTACGCGATTTAGTCCTCGAAAAGCCACTTTGGAAACGCTGCATGAAAAACTCCACGACCATATGAAGAGACCAACCGATAGTTATGCATTTTGTAAGAGTTCTGTCGTAATAGAAAGCAGAATACATTGTGTCTACAAACTTATTAATTCAGTATTTAAGTATGCTTGTTGCGCCTAGTGTAAGGCCTAAAACGTGATTTCTTCCTCCGATCTACAGGAACAGTGCACTTTCGCCTATGTGCAAGTTATTGTTTGCACTAAGGTACTACGCACTTGGCAGTATGTTATCGTACTAGGCCCTAAGCACTTATGTCTGTAAATCTATCGTACCAAACTGCGCGGTCATCAGTCCGTAGCTTACAAACTACTTAAACCTAGGTTAAACTAACCTACGGACAAACATACACACGCATGCCCCAGGGAGGACTCTAATCTCCACGGCGAGCAACCGCGTGCTCAGCAACGAGGCGCTTTAGACCGCTCGGCTACTCCACCGCGGCTAAACACTTTTGCTGATCTACATGTTCCATGGACAGCATTGAATTCATTTGCCACAATGTCGCTTCCTTTTCGTTCCATTTCTTAACGTCTCTCTCTCTCTCTCTCTCTCTCTCTCTCTCTCTCTCTCTCTCTCTCTCTCTCTCTTCATTCCAATGTGTTCTAATATTTCCTCTATTAAGGACACAAGACTCTCGCACTAACTTCTTGTAAAATTCGAGCTGCTTTAGCGTTTGTTTTCCATAGCGCCAAATAACTGTCTGCTAACCTCTTTCCTGATAGATGGCGAACAGCTGTTTATTCAGACGGCACTTTCATTTGTTTCTATTGGCAACATAGTCGAAATATATCGTACCTTCTCCAGGTTAGCAAACGAGAGGTGTATCCAGCAATGACAAATGCGATGCACTTAAGGAGCACATTTAACTGGACGTTAAAGGCATCTTCTCGTTTACTAACGAGAAGATAAAAGAGATGGATGAACCGGCCCTAGATCTACTAAAGAAAAAAAAAAAAAAAAAAAAAAAAAAAAAAAAAAAAAAAAAAAAAAAAAACCACACACACACACACACGCGCGCGCGCGCGCGCGCGCGCGCACGCGCACGCACACAACGGCAGTTTTGGGCACAAACAACTGCCTATGTGCGCATCTTGCTGGGTCCACTTTTTCAGTACCAGAGTTCTAACCTCCTCCGTGCATATCATTGATCTCTATACTCTCTGGATGTTGAACTGATCTGTTTGCGAAGTTTCAATCACCGACTTTTAGTTCTGAATGTGAAAATATTTTGCTAGCACCCACCTACTTAGGAAGACATGACCATCCCAATAAAATAAGAGAAATCAGATCGAAAACGGAACGATTTAGGTGTTCTTTCTTCCCGCGCGCTATTAGAGAATGGAACGGTAGAGAAAAGTTATGAAGGTGGTTAATGAACCCTCTGCCAGGCACTTAAATGTGATTTGCAGAGTATCGATGTAGATGTAGATGTAGAACTTCAGTTTTCTTAGCGTGCCAGCCGTAGATATTCATATTTAGTTTCTTGCCAAACTCAAACATGGCTACTAAGAAGCATTTAAAGAAAAAGAGAAGAAAATATGTTTCGATTCCGTTCCCATATCAGCCTACAACATCGAATATTGAATTAAATTCCAAATCAAGAGGTATGCAAGCAATTTTTTGTCACGTAATAACTGATGGAAACTAGTTTGCCAAATTTAAACATGGCGGACAATGCGAAATCGTGTGCAAAACATTTGAATGTGTAGGCACGCTGCAATTCAATGCTCAGACACCAGAGTTATACATCCAGTTTGTATAGAGATCACTGGTTCATATACTAATCGTTTGGCAGGAAAAGTGTTTTGCTCTGAACGCGAGGGCTAACTGCAGGCAGTTTATTAGTACGGTCACGTCACGCCTAGGTGTCGCAACGCGAAAGGTAGCTGGCGCACTTGTCACCGACCACGCAACTCCAGTAGCACTATAAAAAAATTAAGAGAGAGAAAGTAGATTGGCGCCGATGAGGTACCTGTGGACGGCGGCGGCGGCTGCGTCGGCGAGTATCTGTGGCGCGACGATGCGGCGGCGAGATGGCTATCTCTGGAAATGAGCGGCAGCGGCGCTGCGCCGAGAGCGCCAGTCACTTGTCTACCGCGTGGTGGCGGTGGTGGTGGGGGGTCGCGCGCCGCCTTCCTGATAACGCACGCCAGGCGCCGTCAGCTGTTCCGCTGAGGCATGGCGCTAGCCAGCGTGCGTTCATGTCGAGTTTCCTCTCCTTTTTATCATATTACTAGCTGAAAACTCGGCGTTGTTCGGGTATTTACTTGTTTATTCTTATATTTCGTTATTCGTATGCTTATCCGTACAGAGAAAGAGCTGAAGACATTGTAGCACGCATAGACCAAAGATATGGTCTGTGGCATCACGTTTCGCTGTATGTAACCTCCTTGCTATACAGTCGCAAATATCATCGCTGGCCTTCAGTCAGAATTTTTTTATAACTTGATGACTTTCAACCACCATATCTTCCACCCCCTTATAGCTATCGGCATAGGACTGCTATGGTGTAGAACGGGAGACTTCGAACAACAATTACACACAGACCATTCGACTGCGTTCGGTAGGTTTCGCTGCAGAGCGAAATATTAAAACACACACACACACACACACGTAGAATTTTATATACATAGATATACTCCACCCTTTTATCAAAAAGAGAAATGATTACCCGAAATCGACAATAAATAAAAAATCAAATGTTTGTATACCTTATGGGACTTAACTACGGAGTCATCAGCAGTGGCGGCTACTCCTTGAGGACTCTGGGGCGGCGCCCTCCCAAAAATATCCAACACGGAATACCTACCAATTGTTAATCACAAATCTACTTGAATAATTTTCGTGTAGTAGCAGCCCGTGTAAGTGAATGACCAATGTTTTTAGTCTAGGTAGTCTGCCAGCCAGGCTCACCGAATGTTTTCAGAATGGACTGACTGTCGGACTCTACGCGATCCGTCCGCGCCGTGTAAAGGCTGGCTACGGCCGCTTTGGGTGAGTGGGGGTACTGGGGGTTGGGTGGGGGTACTGGGGGTTGGCTGGGGGTAGTGTGCTGAACCGGGGCGCTTGGGACGGCGTCCCAGCCTAGGGCGCGAAATATACAAAGGCGCACCGCCACCGGTCAGGCAGTTTCTAACAGGTGCCCTGCGTGTGATAGTAGTATCGTTGTTGTGAAGGTGCGTGTTTTTACCTGTTTTTCTAGTTCCCTATTTAGAATAATATAAATAGCGTTAACTACATTTTAACATTTGGTAGTGACAAATTGACTTTTGAAGGAAAGTTGGAATTAAAAAGGTTAGGACCACCGAGACCTGATTTGAACATTGTACAGACACAAAATGCGTGCAAAAGCAAAAGTAATTTCACTAGGAAATTTAATCCTGCTTTATATAAACACACCAATATATAAGCATACCAATGGTATTACTACATTTGTTGGTGACAGTCTTCTAATTTCAGTAACATATGTTTGTCGCTGACGAAGCATTTGTGTTCTCTGAACACTTACTTATAAAGTTACACACGCAACGAATTTACTTCTTACTTTATATTATTTTAAGGTACAGTTTTGGGTCACTTGTGAAATCTAATAAAATGGAGTTACAAGGTTTTGATTGCCTGCAGAAAATATTAAAAACGACATATTTGTGCGTAAATTTGTTCGTATTTTGGTATAGGAGGAAAAAGTCGTGTTAGATGAAGGGTTAAATTACGTAACTATCTTAGAAAATTAATGCTATATTCTCCCTGTTCAAGAAATGTTCTGAAGGGACAAAATGTCGTGTACAATTGAAGAGGCATGCCGCCCCTCCTAATAAACAGCCCACCAGCCGCCACTGGTCATCAGTCCCTAAACTTACAAACTACTAATGAACTACCTACAACTAAGGACGGCACAAACATCCATCCCTGCAGAGCGAAATATTAACACATGCACACGTAGAATTTTATATATACCGATAACTTACCATCCCAATATACTCCACCCTTTTATCATTATCAACCCTCAAGGAACAATGCAACCAATAAAACCATTTTCAAAGAGTAAATATAATTTTCAAAGAGGAATTATTGTTCCGCATTTCGCGTTATATTCTTCACATTACTAAGTATCTATCAGATCGCTATAAAATCGTGCCTAAAACCTTCCTCAGGTATAAATTAGTAACTATACAAATATTTAAGTCTCTGCGTCTTGTCGTTCGGACGTGATAACCGTACACCTTAGAGACTTTCATAATATACAGGTTGTCCCAGCTGTCTTGTCCACCCAAAATATCAATGTACGGCTGGGACCCATCAATATACATATTTGGAAACATTCTAAAACGAAAGCAAATGTGTTTTTAACACAAACTTTTTTTTTTAAATGGACACCCTATATTTTTTATTCAGCTATCCATAGCATGATAAATCACAAACAATGGCGTTGGTTGCATCGCAATATTCCAATTACATCCCGAGATATTGGGACGCGAAGTTGACGCTTGAAAAACCCGGAATGCGCTGCTAGCGCACGTCCTGAGGCTCAGGCGAGAACCCCATGCTGCCCGTAATCGCGATGTGATTGACATGCGTAATCGCACTTCCATACTTACCGAGAGGTCCGCAACATTTTTACCCAAACAACGGTAATACCTTTAGTCCACTTGCTCGTTTCACTAAAACCATCAACATGAATTTTAGTACGTATTATGAGTGAATGATTCACTGTCACTTGCGCTAGATCTACAGTAAAGTTTTAACGTTGAACGGCATTACCTTTTTAGTAAAGGATTAAAGATAAGCGAAGTTAACTATGTGACAAACGTTGCGGTGCACAGATATGTTACAGAACCGCATCACCCCTAGCCTATGGGATAAATACCAGCTGGAATGAACGACTATAATGCAGGATGGCAGCAGACCGTATTATTCGTTTCGGACCTCTTGGTAAGTATGGACGTGCGATTACGCATGTCAATCACATCGCGATTACGGGCAGCATGGGGTTCTCGCCTAAGCCCCATACGTGCGCTAGCAGCGCATTTCGGGTTTTTCAAGCGTCGACTTCTCGTCGCAATATCTCGGGATGTAATTGGAATATTGTGATGCAATCAACGCCATTGTTTATGTGATTTGTCATGCTATGGATCGCTGAATAAAAAATATAGGGTGTCCATTTAAAAAAAAAAAAACATAAGTGTGTTAAAAACACATTTGCTTTCGTTTTAGAATGTTTCCAAAGATGTACATTCATGGGTCCCAGCCGTACATTGATACCGGTGAAATTCGTTTTCCAATAGTTTGTTATTGTTCCAGAGATATTTTGATTGGACAAGATAGCTGGGATGTCCTGTATATAGAATATTATTATTATTATTATTGGAAAATGCGTAGAAGCTGGTGTGTCCGGTGCTGCAAATCTGATTACAGGGTGTTTCAGAAAGAACAGAACACACGCATTACAAAGTAACCGCCGCGACGGAGTGGCCGAGCGCACTGACACGCCGTCTGCGGAGATGTCTTCCACGAATGCTTTGACCTGGCTGTCCTTAAGCTTCTATTTGATTATCTTTGACGACGATACGGGCGACGTGTTTATTGTTTTAAGCGTAATACGTAGAAGTCCATGGAAAAGTTATGTTTGTGGTCAGGAGCAAATTAAAGATCCATTAAAAATATCTCGTTTACACCATGTTTTGCGAATGTTCAAATGTATGTACAGCTTATGGGACTTAACTATGGGGTCATCAGTCCCTAAACTTACAAACTACTTATCAACTAGCTAACACTAGGGACGGCACAAATATCCATGCCCCGAGGGGGGATTGGAACCCCCGCCGTAGTGGCCGTGCAGACCGTGACTGACGCGTCGCAGACCGCTCGGCCACCGCGGCCGGCGACGTCGTTCCAAGCTAACAAAAGCAGACAGCCAGGGGCGCAGACTCCGTGGGTAGGCTTACCATACGTCCTCTTTTTCCCGGACACGTCCTCTTTTAGAGGGAAGAAAATGTGGCCCGCCGGAATTTATAAAATTCTACTAAATGTCCTCTTTTTTGGGGTTCCGAAAAAGATTTATTTTGTGTCATTTGCGACAACGTGTTGATTTGCACTGCAGTTCCAAACTGTTCCCAACTATTACGCACATACACAGTGCGAAATTGCCGATCACAATTTGGCTCTCCGCATGGATCTGACAGTTGCAAACGATTCGGAACTTCTCTGCGAAGAGACCAGGTTGTCTACCCTGTATTCAATCAGTGTTCTGCATTATGTTCTTTGGTGTTGCTATTGATATACTTTGTGGCTATATTGTGTGTTCGAGATTATAGTTGGCCTTTTACTTCAACATAAATTATGAACTTAAATACAAAATGCCGAAAACAAGGTCACTGTTAAATGATGTGCTCTTGGAGAAATACAGAGAATTTTTTTTAAAAATCGAATAATAGTTGAACATACCAGCAGCTGAAGTGTGGTGTGCATATTTCAATCAGTCATATAGTGTTGTTAGTTATGCTTAATTACAAAAAAAATGTAGAATTCTTTTTTTTTTCTATACCTACTCATAATGCTAGCACAAAACATGTGTTTTCTCTGGTGAACACACAGTTGACAAAAGAAAGGAATAGATTTTAAATAGAAAATATAAAAGCTACTGCATGTATACAGTATAATTTCAAACATTTGAAATGCCTCAGTTTTTATCTATACTTGTTGAAAAACTAAAATCTCTTGAGAGATATTTCGTCAGTCTCCAAATATAGTTGGTTCAAATGTGAAAAAGACAAGAATGAGACAATTATGATGAATAAACTATCAAGGTTCATTATATTTTGTTTTACAACAACCACACAACACAATGTATCAGTTTTAGTTTGTAGGAGTTTTACGTTGTTCATTAATAAAGTTATAAATTACATTATATTGACAGTAATGTGTCCTCTTTTTTGATGATGAACATATGGTAACCCTATCCGTGGCTGCTCCGGGGATCGTGAACCCACAAGACTTTTTTGGGGGTGCTGAGCACCCACATAAAATTGAGGTGGAAAATAAAATTGAATAAAAAATAAAAAATCGGGAAAATATAAACGTACCTTATGACTGAAGAGGCAATGCAAAACGTGACCATAACGAGAGACGATATTTCATACGTGAAAGAAATGACCAGTTTTGTACCCTGGCCCCGAAGCAGTAGTAATGAGTGTTCATGTTTTAGCCACTATGCTAGTTTTATTCATCCTGAAGCTCGTCGGTCTTTTTGACCTTTCAGGTATAGGTATTTATGAACATTCAATTGTGTTCTCTCAGGAATTTAGCTGATGCTGATGCTACAGTTAATCGTTTTTCATTTACCTTTGTCACTCTCCTTGTTATTAAAATTATAGATTCACTTGAAATTTGTAATGCTTATCTCTCAGGCTTAAAAAAACTTTTGACTGTATTAACACTGTCAGAGATGTCATGAAGTTATCTCGAAATGATGAAAGTTTCGATGCAGTATACAGCTCTTGTTTGGAACTGACAAAAACATTTGATGTCCGACTTCAAAATCTCAAAATATTTCAGACATTTCTTTAAACCTTGCTGTCGGTGTTCTACCAAACGCTATTGTCAGAAAGAATAGCTTCGCACAAAGGGTATATATCCACTTCGGCCAATTAGATCGCTTTATTGTAGTGTCATAATGTAGCCATGCTTTCCTTTTCTTCCTGCTCCTTCTTCCTTCTATCAGACAACTGCCTTTTTACTTTTATCAAGTACTGCTCATTCAAAAATGCATGAACATGATTTCCAGGAGGGTTGGTTTCGAACATTTGTGTACCGTGACGTAGAGCACCCACACTGATTTTCGAAACTCTGCGCCTCAGCAGACAGTACTTCCAACAATACCGTGGCAACCATCAGCAGATGGACAATGTAGAAGCGACTTATTTTTGTGTATATGAAATGTTTTTTCTGCTATGTTTGTTAATTGTAAATCAGTATATTCTATTGTTATGAACAATGCTTAATGTAACGCCATTATTGTCAAGGTTATATATTTGCCTCACCGCCCTGCGTGAGGGAGTTCGAGTTTTGGCGGAGTTGTAGTTTCAGTCGGTTGTCAAGTGCTCTGGAAGCTACGTCAGTCTGCATTTCAAAGTGGAAGTACTGAGTCC
The DNA here is from genome assembly GCA_026315105.1 of Locusta migratoria. Lineage (NCBI taxonomy): Eukaryota > Metazoa > Arthropoda > Insecta > Orthoptera > Acrididae > Locusta > Locusta migratoria. The sequence continues at coordinate 127,578,198 of CM048752.1, forward strand.
TCTAACTTCTGTTGTTTGTATTTGTTTTAAATTTGTAATGTTTTGGCGGAGAAGGAGATTAATTTCAAATTAAAGAAGAAGTGAAAAATTGTATCTACTAGTATTTATTTCTACCACGACGCCCCAGGAGAATAATGTTGCAGCGAGCAGAACCCCCCATATGTCGTGATCTTAAAAAGCTGAGTATCGGTAGAATGAAACCGTAGTTACTTATGTAGTATACAAACGTTACACAGGCTAAGAAGCGACATGTCAAAATATGCGACATACAAAAGCAACATACAGTCGCCGTAGGTATATGTATGTTTTCTCCGAAACTATAGATCAAATGAGCTGGCCATTAATACAGCCATTTGTTGCAGAGGCTCTGCGAACATCAGGTGACATTTCGTAAGACTGGATACTCACCTACCACCAAGTTGCTGCAACACGCTAGTTCAGACAATCAACGGCTGTCTGTACTGTTCGCGCCCAAAGCCAGCGTCTCGAGCGATCGCAAAAGTCGATGCGCCGCTCTTCTGGAGGTAGATAGTGTGGATACGTCATAATGACGTCACGTCTGATTTTACCGAAGTGCAAATAGAATCAGCCTAGAAACAGCGGTGCCAAAAGCAGAGGGGTCCCAAGGACCGCACGACTGTAGTTGAGCGTTAAGTTTCCACCACCAAAAGGTGATCACTTTAGGCCCACTTTTAGCGTTAGTAGTGTACAGAGAGCACACAACAACAGAGAGGCTATAGCGCCTACCTCGGCAGTGAAGCCCGGAAGCCATCTTGGTTGGGTGTACAAACTGAGATGGGCCGATAAATGCGTAGTTCTTCAAGTGGCGTTCGCCGCAATTATACAGTCACTTCAACCCCTTAGGATAGAAAAACATTATCAAATTTTCCACTTAGACAGGTGAATACTGAAGGAATGCAACAGTGTTCTCAGCAAGTACAATACGACTGTGTTTGTATAAAAATAATTGAAACTATTAATTAATCAAAATTGCGACATGAAAAAGTTGGTCGCCTGCCACTTTTTTTGTTTCGTGGTCAGGAAATTTTCGTCGGCGAGAAAGTTTCACATATTGAAATGGACTTTTTATTTTAACAACTTTTTTATAGCTCCCCTGATTTTCTCACAAATTTGGATACAAACAGAGCGGTGTAACCTTTCAAATTCTGCTCGTTACTTTCAGCGAGCTTGCCCACCAGCAAGCACAGATTCTGTTGTCCACTCAACTTGTAATTTGTGACCGATACTGATAAACATTTGTAATTTGAGATACACTTTTCGGTATAGAATACTTACGGCTTAACACTTTTTACTACTAACTAGCTCAGCCGTTCCAGCTTTGCTCGGGTAATTTTTAAACTACTTTAACTCGAGAACTGCACAACGTATCGCGATGCGGTTCCTTTCAATTTCTTCGTATAATCCTGGGTTCAACGTAGGCTATATTGAATGACAATACGAAAATGAGAAATAATTGAAATAATAACAACAGAATGGTTTACCACTTACGCACTTTCGTGTCCCTTGCAGTGTACGAGACCTGCGCCGAAGTACATAGTACAGAATTATAGAACTCACGACGAAAAAAAAAAAAAAAAATAAATAAATAAAAATAAAAAATAAATAAATAAAAATAAATCCGCGAGATGATGCGTCTAACTTTTACAGATCTCCCACAATCATTATATCTGTAGTCCGAAGACATCTGAGGCCAGCGCTTTAGAAAAGAAAGACGATAAATGTGTTGTTTTTTCTTTATAGATGTTTGTGAGTTTTTCAAGTTCATACTACAGTATATACACTGGCCTAGATCCTTAGCCTCCACAGCTGACTAAAGTGCAGAAGCGGCAAACGATTGTACGTTATGATCCTTATTTTTTTTTCAGATATTCGTATTGATAAACACAGCCTAAGATTATTATCCCAGGAGTCTAAACAAGGAATTAAACAAAGCGCATGACGATATGTCCGGTACTCGTCGAGTTATAAAAGGACAAAGGGACAGACGCAAAAAAAATGTCCTTTTTATATTGTATAATAGTACGATTTGCTACCACTAGCAGAAATTTTTAATTATTTATGGCAAAAATAGATTGTCACAGAGGAACGCCTTAAAATATGTTGTTGTTATGGTCTTCAGTCCGGAGACTGGTTTGATGCAGCTCTCCACCCTACTCTATCCTGAGCAAGCCTCTTCATCTCCACATAAGAACGGCAACCCACATCCACTTGAATCTGCTCACTATACGCGTCTCTTGGTCTCCCTCTGCGATTTTTACCCCACACACTTCCCTCCAATGCTAAATTTACGATTCCTCGATGTCTAAGAATGTGTCCTACCAAGCGATCCCTTCTTTTAGTCAGGGTATGCCAAAAATTCCTTTTCTCACCAATTCTGTTCAGTACCTCTTCATTAGTTATGCGATCTACCCACCTAATCTTCAGCATTCTTCTGTAGCACCACATTTCAAAAGCCTCTATTCTCTTCCTGTCCGCACTGCTTATCGTCCATGTTTCACTCCCGTACAAGGCAACACTCCACACAAATGCCTTCAGGAAAGACTTCCTTACACTTAAATTAATATTCGAAGTTAGCAAATTTCTCTTTTTCAAAAATGCTTTTCTTCCCATTACCATTCTGCATTTTATATCCTCTGTACTGCGACCATCGCATGTTATTTTACTACCCAAGTAACAAAACTCATCTACCACCTTCATTGTTTCGTTACCTAATCTAATGCCTTCAGCATCGCCTGATTTTCTAAGACCGCATTCCATTATTTTTGTTTTGCTCTTGTTAATGTTCATTTTATACGCTCTCTTCAACACAGTGTCCATTCCATTCAACTGCTCTTCCCGATCCTTTGCTGTCTCTGACAGAATTACAATGTCATCAGCAAAACGCAATGTTTTTATTTTTCCCCCTGAACTTTGATCCCTATTCCAAATGTTTCCTTGCTTTCCTTCACCGCCTGCTCGATGTACAAATTGAATAACATCGTAGAAAGGCTACAGCCCTGTCTTACTCCCTTCCCAACTGATGCAGTCCTTTCATGCCCTTCGAGTCTAATAACTGCGGTCTGGCTTTTTGTAAAAGTTGTAAATAACTCTCCTTTCCCTGTATTTTACCCCTGCTGACTTCAGAATTTGAATGGGTGTATGCCTGACAATATTGTCAAACGCTTTCTACAAATCTACAAAAGCTAAAAATGTAAATTTTCCTTTCCTTCATCTATCTTCTAAGATAAGACGTGAAGTGAGTATTGCCTCCCGGGTTCCTATGTTCCTCCTGAATCCAAAGTGATTTTCCCCTAGGTCAGCTTCTATCAGCTTTTCCATTCTCCTGTAGATAACTCGTGTTAAAATTTTGTAACCATGACTTATCAAATTGATGGTTCTGTAATTTTCACACCTGTCTGCGCCCGGTTTCTTTGGAATGGGGATTATTACATTTTTCTTAAAGTCTGAGGGTATTTCCCCTGTCTCATACATCCTACACACCATTGTCATGGCTGTCTCTACCGAGGAGTTTAGTAGCGCTATGGGAAAGGAATAACAGACGAGACTGTATGGGAAAGGGAATCATCATCATCATCATCATCATCATCATCATCATCATCATCATCATCAAGTCGTCGTGCTCATTGCTGAGCGTCGTGACCCCATGAACCAAGTGTCTCCATCCCTGACGGTTGTCAGCTTCTCTGTGCCTGCTGAAGAGGTAGACCAGATATCATCTTGATTTGGTCTATCCATCTGCTCGCTGCTCTTCCTCTTGATCTTGTGCCTCGATCTTTCCTTGTAAGATTATTTTTCTAGGTTTTCTCCGTTTCTTCTCACAATATGGCCAAAGAACTGGAGAATTTTTTCGTCGACTCGAGAAGAAAGGCGTCTGGAGATATTCAGTTGTTCAATAATGGACACATTTGTTCTTCTTTCGGTCTATTTTATGCATAGCATCCTACGCCAGCACCAAAGCTCAAACGCATCGATGCGTTGTTTGTCTCTGGCCTTGAGTGTCCATGATTCACAGCCGTAAAAGAAGACAGAAAACACGAGTGTTTCAACTAGCCGGATCTTTGTGCTATTTGTTATTGCTCTGCTCTGCCAGATCTTCGTGAGCTTCTTCATAGCCACTCGTCCTAGCGTGATCCGTCTTCTTATCTCTTCTTGACAACTACCTGTGCTGCAGATGGTTGACCCAAGAAAAGTGAAGGACTGCACGACTTCCAGTTCCTTTAATTGACATCTGAGCTGGATCTGTTGTTCTCGATCAATTAACATGAGTTTGGACTTACTGAGGTTGATGTCTAGTCCATATGCTAGACTAATGTCTTTTATTCTTGTTAGTAGTTCAGCAAGTTCATCTTCGCTGTTGGCTAAAAGTACAGTGTCGTCAGCAAAACGGAGGAATCAACAGACAAAAAGTATACGAAAAAGGAATTAAAGATAGGGAAATCAATGCAGTTAGGGATGCAAAATCGTTGATAAAAACGTCGCTCTGAAAAACGATACATCGATGTTTTTCCGATGTTTCCATACGTTTAAGAAATATTAGGAAAAACACACTGAAATGAAGCTGTGTTGCCAGAAAGTATCTGCCTTATTGTGTTTTTTCACTAGGCTACGAATACGCAGCGAAATGGCAGATTAGAATGAAAAAGAAGTTGGGAATAAGCTTTCGCTACATATTGTGCTGATTTTACTTGGGATTTACATTGATTTGATCATTACATGCGAAATACCTTGTGTTTTGTTGACGTATTTTTTTAGCTGTCGACGTGGAGAAAATTAAACTTTATGCATCTTTCTGTTATTACTTAATAATGTATTTTTAAAATGAATATTCATCAATGACGTTTGTCAAATCATGTACCTTCCTGAAATGAAAATCTATGTTATACTTTGTTTGTTGGCTTTTGTCTCGGATTTTTCGTCGACTTTTGTTTGAAGTTTTAACTGACGTTTTGACAGTACGATATCAGTCTGACTGGGCAACACTGTCAAAGATTCGATCCCACTGATGTTGGAGGGTGAAAATTCAGCAATGCCAGCAGTCCGTGCTGGACAATCATCAGATTAATCATCAGATCGTTTCATATTTCACTTGCCTACTGTTTCAAAAGTATGAAAACAGCGACGAGCGACGACAGCAGGAGCATCGCACTTGAGCTGACGCTGGCTGAGCAACTAATAAAGTGATAATGGAGTGGACACTCAATTGTTGAACGATATCGATAGTTCTGGACTTCTGTCGTTGATGTATCGGCGATATATCGCTGTTCGAAACTTCGATGTCCCAAGAGGGTCGATGTCCCAAGAGGGTCGATGTCCCAAGAGGGTCGATGTCCCAAGAGGGTCGATGTCCCAAGAGGGTCGATGTCCCAAAAGGGTCGATGTCCCAAAAGGGTCGATGTCCCAAAAGGGTCGATGTCCCAAAAGGGTCGATGTCCCAAAAGGGTCGATGTCCCAAAAGGGTCGGGACGTCGATGTCCCAAAAGGGTCGATGTCCCAAAAGGGTCGATGTCCCAAAAGGGTCGATGTCCCAAAAGGGTCGATGTCCCAAAAGGGTCGATGTCCCAAAAGGGTCGATGTCCCAAAAGGGTCGATGTCCCAAAAGGGTCGATGTCCCAAAAGGGTCGATGTCCCAAAAGGGTCGATGTCCCAAAAGGGTCGATGTCCCAAAAGGGTCGATGTCCCAAAAGGGTCGATGTCCCAAAAGGGTCGATGTCCCAAAAGGGTCGATGTCCCAAAAGGGTCGATGTCCCAAAAGGGTCGATGTCCCAAAAGGGTCGATGTCCCAAAAGGGTCGATGTCCCAAAAGGGTCGATGTCCCAAAAGGGTCGATGTCCCAAAAGGGTCGATGTCCCAAAAGGGTCGATGTCCCAAAAGGGTCGATGTCCCAAAAGGGTCGATGTCCCAAAAGGGTCGATGTCCCAAAAGGGTCGATGTCCCAAAAGGGTCGATGTCCCAAAAGGGTCGATGTCCCAAAAGGGTCGATGTCCCAAAAGGGTCGATGTCCCAAAAGGGTCGATGTCCCAAAAGGGTCGATGTCCCAAAAGGGTCGATGTCCCAAAAGGGTCGATGTCCCAAAAGGGTCGATGTCCCAAAAGGGTCGATGTCCCAAAAGGGTCGATGTCCCAAAAGGGTCGATGTATCGTTTGCATCCCTTGTGTGTGCCGTGTGCTCGCAGCTGTGGCCGCCATGTTGGTTGGGTGTCGCACTCTCAGTGGGCTTCATTTCACCGTCATTGTAAGGCCTCTGTATGGTATTATGTTCTCGCTGGTTCTGTACCCTAAAGTGGACCAAAATGGTTGGAACTTGATAGCACGGCGCGATAGAGACGGCAATGGAAGAGAGCGGGATGTGAGAAAGTGCCGAGTATTTGGGATGCTGGACGGCACAATGGGGAGAAGAACGGTGGGCCAGACTGTCTTATCCGGCCAGCGCGGCTACTAGGCTGTGTTGCAGACACCATTGTGTGGAAATGGAGGGGTAGGGGCCCAACCCGAGCTGTGCAGGTGTAGCCCAACACTGCCCTTCTCTTCCAAGTCTGCGGCACACGAACTCGAGAACAAGCCCACCGACTGGGTGATCGGGTCCGTGCTTTTGAACTGCACACGGCTCACCCGATACATCTACATATCTACATCTACATACATATTCCGCAATTCACCGTAAAGTGCGTGGCGGACGGTACACTGTACCACTACTAGGCATTTCCTTTCCTATTCCACTCCCAAATTGAACGAGGAAAAATAGAATGCCTATATGCCTCCGTACGAGCCCTAATTTCTCTTATCTTTGTGATCTTTACGCGAAATGTAAGTAGGCGGCAGCAAGCTCGTACTACACTCGGCTTCAAATTCCGACCCTCTAAATTTACTTAACAGAAATTCACGGCAAGAACGTCGTCTTTCTTCCAACGATCCCCAATTGAGTTGCCGGAGCATTTCCGTGACACTCGCGCATTGGTCGAACCTACCGGTAACAAACCTAGCTGCTCGCCTCTGAACCGCCTCTGTCTCTTCCTTCAAACCGATCTGCTGCGGGTCCCAAACACTTGTGCAATACTCAAGACGTGGTCGTACAAGCGTTTTATACGCGGTCTCCTTTACAGGTGAAGTACATCTTCCCAAAATTCTCCCAATAAACCGAAGTCGGCTGTCCGCCTTACTCACAACTGTCCTTACATGCTCGTTCCATTTCATATCGCTCTGCAATGTTACGCCTAGATATTTGAACGACGCGACAGCACGAATAAGCTCACTACTAATGCTGTATTCGAACATTATACAAATTACAGATACAAAAGGAAGTGTGGACCGAGGCGTGTGGTGCAACAGGTGAAAGTCTGCATCAGACACGTATTAACTGCATCAGCACGTAATGACAGGCTGTACCAGGGCACCCAACTAATACAATCGCGACAAGTGGAAATCATTGCCGGACAGAGACTAGAACCACGAGTTGTGAGCGGCCAACTTGACGTAGATCTGAACACTGCCCGGTGGTGCCCAGGTATTTATTTATTTATTCTATACTGTATCTTCCAACCCCTGCTCTCTCTCTCTCTCTCTCTCTCTCTCTCTCTCTCTCTCTCTCTCTCTCTCTCTCTCTCTCTCTCTCTCTCTCCCCCCTCCATCTCTTCTCCTCCCCCCTCCCCGCCCCCTACCATTAATAAATTTAAACTTTGAACATAAATCTGTAGCTATGGTAGAACATTCAAAATTTTTAGGTGTTTGCCTTGACGAGGGACTGAATTGGAAGAAACATACTGAAGATCTCCTGAAACGTCTGAGTTCAGCTACTTATGCTATCAGAGTCATTGCAAAATTTGGTGATATAAATCTCAGTAAATTAGCTTACTACGCCTATTTTCATTCACTGCTTCCATATGGGATCATATTCTGGGGCAATTCAACATTGAGTAAAAAAAGTAGTCATTGCACAAAAGCGTGTAATCAGAATAATTGCTGGAGCCCACCCAAGAGCATCCTGCAGACATTTATTTAGGGATCTAGGATATATCACTCATGAAATTTGTTATTAACAATCCAACCCAATTCAAAAGTAATAGCAGTGTGCATAGCTACAGCACTAGGAGACAGGATATTATTCACTATTCAAGGTTAAATCTAACTTTGGCTCAGAAAGGGCCACTAAAGTCTTTGGTCACTTACCAAGTAGCATCAAAAGTCTGACAGCCAACTAGTATTTAAAAAGAAATTAAAGGAATTTCTGAATGGCAACTCTTTCTACAATGTAGATGAATTTTTAGATAACACTTGAAAAAATAAATATAAAAAATCAGAAAATCCTTTAAAATATTTGTCAAGTATAGACAACATTTACTAAACTGACACGTTCCGCATTATTACAAAATGTCGTATATATTATATATGGAACAAGTATTAATCTAATCTAGAACACCACATGCATCACTGGAACATAGTAAAAGACGTCCTTTTAGTTTTTCTTAAATTTTCCAGTTGTCAGGTAGATTTCCAAAAAACTATTTCATACATACCTTATAAGTATTACGATCACAAATAAATAAATAAAAAATATAATAAAAATAAGGAGCAGTTCTCAAGTTATACCGTGACAATGAGGCATAGGCATTTAACTTTATATGCCCATACTACCTTAATTCGCGCTGCTTCCAAATTCATTTATACAGGGTGTCCAGAAAGGAAGTCCCTGATATCGAAATTAATTATCTCGAAAACAAAGATCGATAGAAGAATGCAGTAAACGGCATGTTCATTGTGAAAGCTGTAAGAAGATTATGCAGCAGTTTGAATAATAGTTAGAAAAGCTGTTGTTTATGAAGCTGTTTGCCCGGCGATGTCGCGAATGTGTCCGCTTGTAGCAGCAGTGTGGCGTCGCTGGAGGTCGCTGGACTGTGCAGCCCAGGCAGGCCGCGGCCTAACAGCAGAGGCACCGGGGCCCATAAGGGGCACGCTATAAAGGGAAGCGAGGAGAAATCTGGGGAAGGAATTAAAGTTCAGGGGGAAGAATTAAGAACACTGCGTTTTGCCGACGACATCGCAATTCTGTCAGATACAGCAACGGACCTGGAAGAGCAATTGAACGGAATGGACAGTGTGCTGAAGGGTGCATATAAGGTGAACATTAACAGGAGCAAAACTAGGGTAATGGTGTGCAGTCTAAGAAAACCAGGTGATGCTGAAGGAATTAGATTACGTAACGAAGCAATAAAGGAGGTAGATGAGTTTTGTTACTTGGGCAGCAAAATAACAAATGATGGTCGCAGTACAGATAGTCCAGTCAATGAGTGCTTAAAAGAGGGGCATAGAGTGCATGGAATATGCGAGAATTTTTGACTTCAGGACTTCGTTAGGGATGGTTAGGAGGTGAACATACTAAAGTCCCCGCCCCTGGGGGGTGAGCTAAACCGGGGAGGGGGTGGAAAGGCAACATTTTTTGGTTTTTCGCTTATATCTCGAAAACGGTCGGCTTTACGAAAAAATTGCTCCAAATAACAATGAAGGATAATTGAATTCCCTATAAAATTGTTTAGATACATATACGTCGAATTCCCAACGGTTTTCGAGATATACGTTATTGAAAATCGACAATTTCGGAAAAAATCATCTTTACCTGACTAATTTTGTCAAACATTTACTTCTAGTGACTTAATCGATCGTTTCACAGAAAATTTGTCAGAAAGAAAGTTGTAGAACATTAAATTTCCTTCAATTTGATATGCACATTTGCTACGTTATCTTTATCCAATCAGAAGTTACATCATTTATAAGATGTGCGCTCAGTTTCGATGTCCCTCCAGAACTGAGTGTTTTGAGGGTCTCTGACGTTTTTATCTCATGAAACGTGCTAGCATGGCAAACAACAACAGTTTAACAAAGACAAAAAGGTACTTGCAATTGAAACAACGCCTTTTAATAATTGTAGCTTTTACGATAATATTGTAAATCATACAATAAAAGTATTTACAAGCTCTGAACGTTATTCAGAATGAAAAAAAAGTGCATTCAACGCAACATCTTCGTCTTTCTTAGGCGGAATAGGTGAGGCTCATTTATTGTCTCCTGCAATGGACATGTCGTCAAGGTTCAAGGTCATCAGTACCTAACGCCCGAGAGAGGTTTAACGATGGGGAAGCCCCACGACGAACATCGACGGCCTGTCACTGACTGGGGGGGGTGGGGGGGTGGAATGGAGTGTTCTCTCTCACTTCTTACTTCACTTCAAAAATTCGACAAGCGTAGAGAAAGTTTGTGTCGGCTTTTTGAGATATTTTTTATTTATTTATGAAAATAGTGACTGTAGTGCGCGCAATGGCTACTCCGTGTTTTTCATGTGATGAAAGAATAGATGGACCAGGTGTTTCCACAGAGTATAGAAAGGGAAGATAGCAATGGCTCATCTTTAAAAGGTTTGAACATCCTTCTGATTCATAGTGAATCTTGAAAAAATTACATCAGGCTGCAATGGTTATGTTAGATTTTTGAAGACCAATTGTCTTGGAAGAGGTTGTACAGTGGTATTTAATGGGTACTCTGACATATCAGAGCGCATAAATGCATCTGAACAAAGCCGACGATATCGGCTGAAGAGGTGTGGTGAAATGAATGTCAGTCTACTAAAATTACATTGAAGCAAGAGGATTTCCTCTCCAAGGATGCTTAGGGCTTAACGTCCCGTCGACAGCGTGGTCATTAGAGACGGTCAGCTGATAAACCTGCTGATTATGCAACTACAGATAAATGGGATAAATGGTCTCCAAGCTTCAGGTGATGCTGACGTTGATTCTGTGGCGACAGCTATCAACAGATAACATAATTCCTCGGTTGTCGTTATTGGAGAGGATGTCGACTTCGCTGTTCTCTTAATAGCAAAATCTCCAACTGTTCGTAACATTCTGCTTATAGAACCAGGAAGAGGAAAGTTTAAGACTTCTTTATATTCTTCACAATAACTGCAGCAGGAATTGAAAATGAAGGACAAACCGCATTTGTTATTCTTACATGCATTTACAAGCTGTGACACAACATCCGTAGCGTATTGCAAGAGTAAAGTGGGGTTTGTCAAAATGCACCAGAAGTCCAAAATCATACAACATGCTGCTGAGATATTTGCCAGCAGTTCTTCCTTCCCCAACTCTATTGAGACAGTGGAAATCACGAATACTCTTATGGTATGAAGCTCCAACCATCACAGAATCCCACAAATCATTTATAAAAGCAGCTAGGAACATGAAGCCTAATCGCTCAACTCTCCCTCCAGCTTAAGGAGCTGTTTAAGCAACATGAATTTCGAACGTATCACCAAGTACGCCTTTGGTTAGGAGAACAATCTCAAGGTGGAGCGCCGAATTGGAGTTGGAATGGCCAACTAGTTAGATGCTGCCCCTGACGAAATCTTGAAGATGATTCTTGTCGATGCACGAAAGGATGTGACAATGGCAGATGTGGTTTCAGAAAAGCGTTGTTACACTGCTCTGTTACATAACTGAACTGCAAGGGCAACTGCAACAACGGAGTGACATCGAGACTCTCCAACTCTCGTTGGACGGCGTCTCCACTACTGTCGAAGGTGAATGAACCTTGACTATTCCTCTTCAGAAAAACGAAGATGTTGCTTTGAATGCACTTATTTTTCATTCTGAATCACTGTTTCTAAAAACTTTCACTGTATGATTCATAATATTATAATAAAAGCTACAATTATGAAAAGGTTTCAATTGCAAGTACCTTCTTGTCTTTGTTAAACTGTTGTTATTTACCATGCTAGCACGTTTCGTAAGGTAAAAACGTCACAGCCCCTCAGAACACTAATTTCTGCAGGGATCTCGAAACTGAGCGCACATCTTATAAATTTTCTGTGAAACGATCGAGTGAGTCACTAGAAGTAAACATTTGACAAAATTAGAGGTAAAGTTGATTTTTTCCGAAATTGTTGATTTTCAATAACGAAACCATCCACATAATTGAAAGACACCTACAGTCACAAGGAGACTTGCCTGCAGCACACATACAAGAAATATCAACCATTCTCAAACTTATCACAGAACAAAATTATTTCAGTTTCAATAATAAATTCTATTCCCAACAAGAAGGACTACCAATGGGATCACCAATAAGTGGCCTCCTTGCTAACATATTCATGAACCACATTGAAAAACAAATATTTGACAAAATTGTAGAGCCAAAACAATACAAGATACAATATTGGTACAGATATGTAGATGACATAATTTGCCTAGTAGATGAACCACAGACACGCATAAACGAACTGCACAATGACATAAACACCATCAATCCACACATACAATTCACCATGGAGACAGAAACAGATCAGAAACTAAATTACCTTGACCTCACAATACACAAGAGAAACAACAAACATGAATTTAGCATTTACAGAAAGCCAACAGTGACCAGCACAATCATACATCATCACTCTAATCATCCAATCACACACAAAGAATCCAGCTTCAGATATATGCTTCACAGACTGAACAGAGTTCCCATGAATAAAAAAGACTACACGACAGAATTAAACACAATAAAACAAATCGCACATGAGAATGGCTATAACACAAAGAGAATAGATAGATTACACAACAAAATTCAGAAGCAGACAACACAAAACCACAACACCCAAACACAGCCAAACCAAACACAGTGCACAGAAAATCAACAAACAGGGAACAACAAATGGCACATAATGACATACAACAATAAAACCACACACAGAATAGTAAACATATTAAAAAACAAGGACTCAATATAGGGTACAGAACAAACAACACAATACAAAACAGAATGACCCAAAAGCCAGGCAATATTGACAAATACAACCAATCTGGCATCTACCAATTAACATGTAACTGCTGCCAGGCTGTATATGTGGGACAAACATGCAGGAATTTCAGAACCAGATACACTGAACACTTAAGAGCACTAAAAAGTAACAGTTCTCACTCAACCTTTGCAGACCATCTAATATCAGAAAATCACCACCCCACAAACATAGAGAAAGACCTAAAAGTTCTTAAGACCAGCAATAGTTTATACCATAGATTGACAATAGAGGAAAACTACCACATACAAAACGCAATAGCACAAGGAAAAACTGTACTCAATGAATACACTTCACTCTGCAACAACACACTATTTAGCACAATAGAGGAGATGTACAAATAGTCTTCATAAAAGTACTCTGATCACTCACTCCTATCCCTAATCCCTGTCAGACACACACAAAACCCCACATAAACACTCCACTAACACACATCACATCCGCCTCAGAAACAAAAAATTAAAACGAAAATACCAACAAACACACACACACAGCCAGGTGTATATGCACATACGAAATGCAAACAAGAAGTACACACATCCACAATACTGTTTTCACTCCAACATTCCCCATCAACAGACGAATATAACACGACACAAACAGTAAACACTCGTATTTCGCGCGCAACTTCTTCAAAAACAAAACACCAAAAGAACAAATGAACAGCTTCCAGCTGTATTCATACGCCAAATATTACCACGGGCGTAATGCATAGCACGAAAAACGTGGAAAACGAGTGACATACACATTCAAACCAACAGCAACAAGCAAATTACAACAGAAAAGGAAAAGAATCGTAAGTAATATACAGAAATAACGCGTTTTTCTCGGACCGAAAAATAGAAAGCAAGAAATCGTTAACTGTTTGTTATGTTTGCAGACGACAAGTTTGTACCAAAAAAACAACGAATAAGTAGGCTTCTTTAAGGAGTTTCATGTAGCCTAATGTAAAAAAAGGTATGTAAGAAATGTGATACTCATATATCTAGGCCTAATATTAACTAAAATGAAATAGTTTATATAGTCAGATAACCTAAGTAAAAAATTTAATAACGAATGAACCTAGTAGTAACTGTAAAGACTATTGTACAGTAAACATAATTTCAGGCAAAATAAATCATCCCACTGATGATAGCACAAAATGTGCTGAAACATGTTTGGGAACAATTAAAAAATCAGGTGTCTTGCATACGGCGGAAAATCCAAACCAATTTATCTCGAAAACCGTTGGGAATTCGACGTATATGTATCTAAACAATTTTATAGGGAATTCAATTATCTTTCATTTTTATTTGGAGCAATTGTTTCGTAAAGCGGACCGCTTTCGAGATATGAGCGAAAAACCAAAAAATGGTACCTTTCCACCCCCTCCCCGGTTTAGCTCACCCCCCAGGGGCGGGGACTTTAGTACGTTCACCTCCTAACCATCCCTAACGAAATCCTGAAGTCAAAAACTCTCGCATATTCCATGCACTCTACAAGGCATTCATTGACTGGACTAAGAGGATATAAAATGCAGAATGGCAATGTGAAGAAAAGCGTTCTTGAAAAAGAGAAATTTGTTAACATCGAATATTGATTTAAGCCTAAGGAAGTCCTTTCTGAAGGCATTTGTATGGAGTGTTGCCTTGTATGGGAGTGAGACATGGACGATAAACAGTGCGGACAGTAAGAGGATTGAGGCTTTTGAAATATGGTGCTATAGAAGAATGCTGAAGATTAGGTGGATGGCGGTACTGAACAGAATTGGGGAGAAAAGAAATTTCTGGCATACGTAGACTAAAAGAAGGAATAGATTGGTAGGACACATTCTTAGACATCAAGGAATTGCGAATTTACCGTTGGAGGGAAGTGTGTGGGGTAAAAACCGCAGAGGAAGACCAAGAGATGGATACAGTAAGCAGATTCAAGCAGATGTGTATTGCCGTTCTTATGTGGAGATGAAGAGGCTTGCTATGTTTTTATAGCTTATGGGACTTTACTACGGGGTCATCAGTCCCTAAGCTTACGAACTAATTATCAACTAGCTAAGACTAAGGACGGCACAAATATATCCATGCCCGAGGGGGGATTCGAACCCCCGACCGTAGTGGCCGTGCAGACCGTGACTGGAGCGCCTCAGTCATCTCGGCCACCGCGGCCGGCCGGGTATTGTGGAGAGCTGCATCAAACCAGTCTCCCGACTGAAGACGACGGCATCAACAGCAACGTAGGCAAACACGCAAACGCCTTTCCGCGAACCATACGCGCCTGGAATGGGGGGGAAGTGAGAACGTACACGTAGATCGCGCGCGCGCACACACACACACACACACACACACACACACACACACAGGTGCAGCGACGCGTGCTCTTCCGGGCTGGGCTGTAGCCGTTTGCTTATCTGGCCGCATTCCTGCAGATAACGCAGTCACGAGCCCGACTCCGCATTCCTACGCCCACACGTCGCTGTGTGCGGGGACGGGTGGGAAGGGGCAGGGCGAAGAGATGGAAAATACATACAGGGGCGATGGCACGTACTTCTACACAGATACTCTGCAAACCACATTTACGTGCCTGGAAGAGGGTTCATTAACCACTTTCATAACTTTTCTCTGCCGTTCCATTCTCTAATAGCGCGCGGGAAGAAACAACACCTGAATGTTTTCTCACCACCTGGTGAGGGTCCCACAAGGGGAAACAGTACTCCAGGAGAGGACGCACAAGTGTGATGTAGGCAGTCTCTTTGGTGGAGCTGGTGCATCTTCGAAGCGTTCTGCCAATGAAACGTAACCTTTGGTACGCCTTCCCCACAATATTTTCTGTGTGTTCTCTCCACTTTAAGTTGTTCATAATTTTAGCTCCTCGGTATTTGGAAGAATCTACGACCTCAAGGTTTGATTTATCGCTTAATTGAAGTTCAGCGGATTTCTTTTAGTGGTCATGTGTATTACTTCACACTTTTCTTTATTTAGTGTCAATTGCCAATTTTCGCACCATGTAGAAATTTTTTCTAAATCGCTTTGCAGTTGCTTTTGATCCTCTGTTGACTTCACTAACCGATAAACGACAGCATCATCCGCGAACAGTCTAAGGCAGCTATTCAGATTGTCTCCTAAATCGTTTATAAATACGAGGAAGAGTAGGGGACCTATAACGCTTCCCTGTGGAACGCCAGATATCACTTCTGTTTTACTCGATGACTTACCGTCAATTACAACGAACTGTGTCCTTTCTGATAGGAAATCATGAATCGAATCGCACACTTGGGGAGATATTCCATGAGCACGCAATTTCATTAGAAGCCGCTTGTGGAGTACCGTGTCAAAAGCCTTCCGGAAATCCAGAAATATGGAACCAGTCCGGAGAGCTTGCCAAGTTCAATCAAATTTAAAAGTATTGCTCATTTTTTTTTATTCTTCTTTCTTATTATTTTTCTCAAATTATTGTGGCGTCGGGCATTACGGATTTTTAACTCAAGGTCGAACGGTAAATAATATTCCCTTGTGACGTTGTGCGCCGTTTTTCGGTAAGCACGTTCGGATTTGTGAAAAACAAAAATCGTGGATTTTTCATCACGACAATGCACCTGCTCGCTCATCGTTGCTTGTGAGACACTATTTGGCCAAAAACAATGCGACAATCGCGCCTCAGCCACCATATTCACGGGATTTTGCCCTCTGCGACCCATCAAAGGATGAAGATTTGCAACGATTGAGGAAATAACTGAATCGCTACAAGTACCTAAGGCTGTACCAAAACGTGCTTATGGGAAGTGCTTCGAGGGTTAGAAGCGTTAGCGGGGGATTACTCTGTAGGGGACAACATTAATATTGATGATAAATATTTATATTTTCATGAAAATAAAGCCACCTTACTTTTTGAACACACAGTGTTGCCACTCGTGATTCTCCTTTATGAGATTCACGACGACGATAGGAAAGCGGCCTCAGATTCCTGGTCACTTTGCAACGCGTCGCGTTCTGCTCGCTACTTCAGGGCTTCGAACCCCGTCTGGGTAAACATTCTCAACTAGACAATATTATCTGCGAATGGGTAAATTCCGTGAATACTATTAATGGGGCAGATCTGAGAACCGTTCGATACCAAGACAGGAGTGAGTCTGGGAGATGGCCTGACATCCGTTTTATTTCACACAGTTTGAAAGTAGTGTGTGTTTGTTTGAAATGAAAAGTAGTACGTGTTTGTGAGGCGAGCGTGTCACTGTTTTTGTTAAGAGGCCATCCCCGCTAAAAATCCCAAATAAATATTCTGTTGTGGTTTTGGTTACAAAATAATTTGACTAAACAATGAGACTTAGTACCTTCCTTTGCCCTGTTAGAATAAATTGCAACTGACATGGGATGCAATGATCTTACGTATATGTGGTTTTGTTTGATGCGCAACGGATAACACTTTGAATTGTACAAGTTAAAAGTAATTAAACTCTTAATTGATCTACACATTAATCTAGTGTGTGAGAAACGATGCGAGCAAATGAAATGTTCAGATCCATTAGCGTGCACCATATACCAGTAACCAGACTATACAAGCACAATTAGACTGCGAGAGCCAACACACAGAGCGTACTACTACTATGAGAATTTTGTCATTTGAATAAACAAGATGTCAAACAAAGATATTTGAGATTAATTGGAGACCAAAATCACTTGATAATGTGCCTATCTGAACAACAATTGCCTTAGTGATTCAACGTAATAAAAAATGTCCTACAAATCTGGTAATGGTTTCAAGTCTCATTCACTGCAATATGTCTCATCTCTTTACGTGATCTTCTACTTTTCTGATCAGACAAATCACTTTAACTGTTGCTAACATTAACTGATTTAATAATCCGAACTTTCACTAAGACAGAGAAAATCTCTAACTATGAACTTTACTGCATTTATGAACAAACTACTTCCTGCTCTCATTAATATACCAATTGATCATGACAAAATCTCTATACTGAACTGTTCTAATTAGCACATAAATTTACAAACACAATAATTATGCAACACTATCATAACACACAATGATCAGAACGGATAGCAATTCAAATTGGTGAAAGGAACGAGGAACTGGTAAAATGACTCAGGGTTAAATGATAAATGCAAGCTCCACTAAACAGTATTCATTAGCAAAAAACCAAACACCAACTACAATAGTTCCTATATAGCATACCATACCATACATAACAATAGAAAAGTACACATTACCTTATTTGAGACAGATTAATTTCCATACAAAAATTACAATCTGCAGACTTGGATGCGACTCTTCCAAACTTCGAATTTAACTCACAGACAGACTAACCCAACAGTTCCACGACCACTACTCATTGACTCGACTCTACCATAGTCACACATCGACACTCCTGCACGAAGGTCGCACACCGACTCTCTAAACGTTGTTGCAACTGCGAGAGCAGCCAGAACAGGACTACAAATTTCGCATGAAAAAACTCAGTACATGGACACGGAATACACAGACAGAAACGCATTGGTAACAAAGTATGGAGATATAGCACAAGGAGAATGTTTCAAATACCTGGGAGAGATTATACAGGAAACAGGACTAAATTCGAAAGCCAAGAGGAAGTTACAAAACTACAAAAAACTTAGACTTACTTGGAACCATTGCAATAAAGGAAGTATCTCTTAATAGCAAATTAAGACATAAAACAGTACTCTTACCAGAGCCTTGTATGCCGCAGAAAGAACAGTAATCAGAGGAAGAACGAAATTCAAGGAAATGGAAAAGGAAGAGAGGAAAATTGTAAGGAAGATCTGTGGGCCACTTCAGAGACAGGACATTTGTATAAAGAGACCGACAAAAGAACTGCACAAAGAGACAGACAATTGCAGACAACATCAGAAAAAGAAGGGCAAAGTTCTAGGACCACATTTAAAGGATGAATGAAAATAGGCTGTTCAAGAAGATTTTTAACATTGTGATGAGTAATGCCATAAAAACTAACTGGGCAAAGGAAACCATGGAAGACTTCAAGAAACTAAATACCTCTACAGAAAAACGCCAAACGCAAGAAACGCCAAACGCAAGAAACGCCAAACGCAAGAAACGCCAAACGCAAGAAACGCCAAACGCAAGAAACGCCAAACGCAAGAAACGCCAAACGCAAGAAACGCCAAACGCAAGAAACGCCAAACGCAAGAAACGCCAAACGCAAGAAACGCCAAACGCAAGAAACGCCAAACGCAAGAAACGCCAAACGCAAGAAACGCCAAACGCAAGAAACGCCAAACGCAAGAAACGCCAAACGCAAGAAACGCCAAACGCAAGAAACGCCAAACGCAAGAAACGCCAAACGCAAGAAACGCCAAACGCAAGAAACGCCAAACGCAAGAAACGCCAAACGCAAGAAACGCCAAACGCAAGAAACGCCAAACGCAAGAAACGCCAAACGCAAGAAACGCCAAACGCAAGAAACGCCAAACGCAAGAAACGCCAAACGCAAGAAACGCCAAACGCAAGAAACGCCAAACGCAAGAAACGCCAAACGCAAGAAACGCCAAACGCAAGAAACCAGGAAAGAAGTGGACAGAAGAGAGGAAGAAGAAACAGTGAATATCAGAGGTTTTTGGGAAGAGAGAAGAGAGAAAAAAGTGCCACGAAAAATGATCGTGTTTAATGCTCTCCTAAATGGGGAATTAACAATGATAATAATAATTCCGTTAATATTATTAGGCGTGTTTATTCACTTTCGCGTTCGGTTATGTTGATTAATTCCTTGAATTTGATGCAAAGCTTTTTTGTTGTTTTATTTTTGCTTTCCTTTCGTCAGAAAAACAACGCATTAAAACACAAGCTGACAATGTTTTACACAAACCAAAATGCATGCAAACAAGAGTCCGACAGAGAAATTCTGCAGTTCAATCTGGAACGAAGTACCCTCTAGAAACAGCCTCCGTAGTCTAGTCGACTGCCACGCAGGGGGCACGGGTTCGATTACCGGTCCGACCAGATATTACCTTCGCTCGCGGACTAGCTGTTGTGCCGTCGTCACTGACACGCCCGACGCCGAACTGGCGCCAGCTAGGAAGACTTGCACCAGCCAAGCCGAACACGGCTTAACGCCTTCGTGTAGGCCAGTGTTAGAACCGTACTAATCTGTATATTTATAATCTCGTGTAACCGTGCTTTTTTTCGTACTACTCGACCGATAATAATACGTTCGACCGATTTTTATGGCATTTTTAATGTCTATTTCGTAGGTATGAGAATAGGTCTTAACGTGTGTGTCATATCGATAGGTGATTCGGATGTAATTTTTTTTCGACTTAACCCTTTAGTGACGAAATTATTTCCAGAAGTTGTAGACCTTTTACAAATACTTTATCGGACTAAGTAGCCCCACACAAAAATCATAGTTAAAATCTTGAAAGTGAGAGTTTAGCCTACGGGTAAAAAAAAATGAGAGAGAATTGTTCCCACCGAATTTTTGAGTAACTGGACTTTGTTATTAAAGAATGTAGATCTTTAATTTTTTAGTATAAAAAAGCATATTAAACATTTGATTAACTTTTATATTAGTTCATATTGTCCATTGAGTTCACTAAGGTGACGTACTCTGGAACTTAGAGAAGCATGGTGCTACACATTAAGGTACACGACAGTTGCTACGCATTATATTTGTTGTTCTTTGTTTTTGGTGCTACATTGGCGGCATCATCTGAAAGTTGTTCTTGTTGTGGGCAAATGAGCTCCAACTTTCGCCAGACGAACTTCATCTAGAACTCCGGAAACACCTCTTTTTGGTGTCTGGAACGTTCCTCTTCGCTTACGACTTGACAAGCCGGAGATGAGGTGCCTTGCCAAATGCTACCTGAATGTCAGCTGGTCTGCTTTTGTCTTCTGTAACTTCCACATAACGTAGGCACTGACAACTTCCAAACCCACAAGAAAGAAAAACAGTCTGTGCCACCACTTCCATCAACGACGACATACAGCATACCGCTCGCGCAGCTGATATCACCCTCGTGAACATAAAAGCAGAAAAATACAAGTCATTTCACACGCACGAAACAGTGGCTTGTTTTCCCGCATAAACTGCGCTTCCGCATTGACTTACTATCAACGTAGAAGAACAACCACTTTCGCGCGCCTGTTGACAATCTATATGTAGTTATCACACTCAAAACAGAGATGGTGGCACAAGTTACAAGTGGGAACACTGAGTATCACTGAACTTATAGCGAAAACGAATAAGTGGGAACTATTGTTCGCACTGGTCACTAAAGGGTTAACGCGGCTGTAAGCCCGAGAGCATTTTTTACTGAATGTTATCGCCGCGGAACTGCAATCCTTACCAAAAAAAAAAAATGTTGCTGCAATAAATTTCGAGAATGCAGGCGCATAAAATTAACGGCTTCTAGTATGTCGGCTGTGTAACGCACAACCTGCGTGCTGCTACAGATAACAGGTTGGCTGGCGACTTACAAGTTACTTCACATTTCATCCTGCGCAGAAAGAGCCATTTTGGCAGCAAAAAAAAAAAAAAAAAAAAAAAAAAAAAAAAAAAAAAAAAAAAAAAAAAAAAAAAAATTGGATTTCGACGAACGAGCTTTAATGTCAGAGTAGCTAGCACGCGTGTTACAGTATTGTTTTCGGCAACCTTTGTAAAGTGCGTCATCATATTTTCTATGCTCAGTACATTTGAGAGATTGAAAATGAAGGTGAAGCAATGCATTAAAATTTGTGATGCGGACGGGAATCGGACCCGGACCTCCATGCTTATTAGGCAGACGTCTTACAGTTTTTTTTAATCCTTTATTATTATTATACAAAGCATTTATACATATGTAAAAACAAATTATCTGCTATTGCTTCTGAAATCTATTTTATATTTTCATTATGTTGTTCATCTTCTGTTCGTTTGTTGTAGCTTCAGAAAATCATTGTTGCACATCTTGTGGTAACTCCTCACATTTAACTTATTTACATTCTTATTTCAGGGTATCAAAGAGGAAAATTTGAAATTGTTGTTTATATTTTGGTAGCTTCTGTAATTTGCTGCGTTCTTCTTTAATATTCAGCACAAATTCTTCTAATGTTGTATTTTTGTTTCTAATGATGTAGTTTATAAATTTTCCAAGTAACCAAAGATAGCTGTTTTGTTTCATACTAGGGTATAGATTCCAGTCTGGATATATTATATCCTCTACCCTTATTGCATTATCCGACGTCCTGTTGATAATTGCTGGCTCTTTTCGGGTCCACTTACAGATGGCATTTCGGTCTCTGCAAACAAAGGTACGTGCTATTGTGTCTACCAGTTGGCAATGGTTACAATATGGGTCAGGCTTTATTTCAATTTTACACAGTTTTTCTCCTGTTGGAACTTTTTCAGTAACAATGTCATACCACACAGATTGGTCGTCAGTCGTAAGGATCTAGACCACGGCATCACTAACGATTAACCCTCTTTTTAGACCCCAAAGCTCATGTAAGTATTAATAAACAGTTTTAATGTGGGTTAGGCAACTAATCTTTCAGATATGCTATCCACGGAGTTTTTATTATACCTGGGTAAAATATTTATGGTTATATCTCATTTTGCAGTGCAACAATTTGATATTTTTGCAGTGGGGTCAGAAAACACCCCAGGTATACAATAAGTGATTTTCAGAGTCATATATAAGTTTTGTTACGAAAATAAATCTTTGCAACGATGTACCTTATAAACCGACATTCATTTGTACATTGTAGTAAACAGTGAATAGAAAATACAATTACGTGCACTATAACGAAACATTCATAGTTTGGAGAAAGTGTTTGTATAGCTACGGGGTCATCAGTCCCTACACAGTTTGGAATTGAGCTTTGTGCAAACAAAACGTGGTGTTATAGTTTATTCGTAATCGATTGTGATATACGTTTTGCAAGGGGCTACAGTCTCAAACAGGCTTTGGAAGATTTACAGAAGACCGACAGTGATAATGATTCAATTTTCTGAAACGAGAACGAAAGTGATTATGATGGGGATATGATAGAGGAAGATGTACAGGTCGGAGGTGAAGTGGATGTTTGTGACTGAAGATGATAACGGCATCCAGGTAACTAGTGCATCTACTTGTGTGTCTAAAAGTGGGGGGATAACATATAACACGGTACCTCCTGATGTGCGCAAGCAGGTTTCAAGGAATGTAATACGTGAAACTGCGCATATTCCGCGTCACCTGAGACGACAATTACAGACAGGGGCAGACTGCTTCAGTCACCAATCACACGCAGAATGTAATAGTAATGCATACCAATAATCATGCAACAGGTAATAAAATTATGTACGCAACTCTTGAACGCTAGTACGTAGTACATTATTTTTAACATGGATTTCTTGTGGCAGTGAACTACGAAACTACAGCTGAGCTGCCCCTCTGCTCGAAATGACGGCAACTGGCAGAAGGGAATCTCGCTCTCGCGTCCTCTCGCTGTTCCCCGTCAGTCTTCGGAAAAAAGGAGCGGACGAACTAAAGGCTACATTACACGGAGCGTATCTGGTCGCTAGTCGCTGGCGTCTGTTGTCTCTCGGCGTATATAATAGGCGAATAGCGAATGAATACGCTGACACAATGACATCCAGAGACCTCAGACGCTAGCGTCTTCGTAAAAACAACTGAAACACGACGTAGCATACGATACATTGTTTTGGAGGTTAGGTGATACCAAACAGTTCTGTTTCCCAAGGTGCGGCATGGTCGCGAATTTATATCAGTGATCCATTTTGTAATTACTTTTAATGTCTTTATTTACGTCGATCACAAAATTTCTCGTCGTTTTGACGACTGGTTTCGATCAGTGATGACCATTTTCAAGTCTACAGGAAATCAGAAACAGGACAAATTTAGTAATAGACTACCTTATAGAACATAATAAATAAGGCATTACAGTCATCAATATAAAAACGTGTTAAATATATTATACATCATACTTGTTGTTACATTCCTTAATGAAGATACACTTACGCTGTGATGATGCCATATGGCTGTATTACATGTATTTATGAATGTAATGCATTATTTGTTTTCTAAATAGTGTAATCCTCCTTTTTCTGATTTGTTGTAGACTTGAAAATGGTCGTCCTGACCGAAACCGGTCGTCAAAGCGGCGAGAAATTTTGTGATGATTGACGTAAATATTTTAAAAGTTCTGCGTCCCACCAAACAAAATATGAGGTGGAATTGTAATCAAATTTGTGACAATTTATCGAAGTTTTCCAGTATTATGGGACATTAAAAATAACAATTATTTAAATTTTATTTTTGGCGAGATCGCCATCCTCTGATGGTATTCTGTTTCCTTATTTTATCCTCTACCACTTTTCAGTAATCTATCAAAATTTTCTTATGTGATCCTCATATTTCTGTAGGCAGAAGGACCTTCACACGATAATTCACCCAAAAGATTTGCAGAAGCACCATATTTATCCCTCCTCGCAATCCACCTTCTAATCCATTTTCTTTTATTCTTTTCTACTTTTCCGTTTTGCTTTTGGTTCATTAATTGTTCTTTTTAGACTGTTGCGAGGAACACAACGCCAGCATTTACAATTTCCTTCGCCACTTTGACTCTACCGGTGGCTACTGTACTTCAGACGCTCCCGTATATGACACGGGGCGACCAAACCGCCAGCGACCAGCGTCTAGAGTACTGTAGCCCACCTCATTCACCGTTCAACTTCAGACGCTCGCGTTTCGGAGCAGCGACTTCGCTCGCTGTCCCTGTTTACACGGAGCGAATTTAGCAGCTGCGTCCAGTGATCTCTATACAAACTGGATGTATAACTCTGGTGTCTGGGCATAGAATTGTAGCGTGCCGGCACATTCATATGTTTTGCACACGATTTGGCATTGTCCGCCACGTTTAAATTTGGCAAACGAGTTTCCATCAGTTATTACATGACAAAGAATTGCTTGCTTACCTATTTACTTGGAATTTAATTCAATATTCGATGTTGTAGGCTGATATGGGAGCGGAATCGAAACATATTTCCTTCTCTTTTTCTATAAATGCTTCTTAGCAGCCATGTTTGAATTTGGCAAGAAACTAAATATGAATATCTATGACTGGCACGCTAAGACAACTGAAGTTGAACATCCAGATAATAGAGAGATCATTGGCTGCGTGCAAATACGCCAGCGACTAGGGACCAAATTCGCTCCGTGTAATATAGCCTTAAGAGGCGAGGGATCCGCGAACTAGGCCTGTGGGAGCACACGAGCCTAGTAGAGACCCCGTTCAGCAGGTAGCCCGGTGAATAGGGCAGCTAGCTCTTAGGCTGGCAGTCGAGGTGGTGGTCGATGGGGCCGCCTTGTACGGCTTCTCGCCTAGCAGGGCTTCCCGACAACGACACCCTGAGTCCCCAGTCACCACTGACCACTTCCAGCTCCCACTGCAAGCCCCCACTGCTGTTTCGCAATCTCTGACCATGTTTTCTCCAAGTAGGATATAGCTGACGCTTTCACACTGCAGGTGCACCCTGTGTGTTCACTGGTTCAGCAAACCCCCGATAAAAAGCTGGTCGTGAGGAGAGAAAAAAAAGCAAATAAATAATACACCAAGTATTCATCTTGAGGTTCAAAAGCTCTTCAATCTCCGTGTTTGCTTACAAAATAAATTTGCTTTATAGGTTTGGTCCGCCTTGAGCAAACACGAATTTTTTTTTTTTTTTTTTTTTTTTTTCATTTCCCCCATACATGTTTCGCTGGCGTTGCAGCATCATCAGTGGGATGTGTATTGTCTGTCAAATTAACAATGGAATGATTGTTACTTTTGTACATTAACAGTAAAAACTACAGATAATTGTGACACTACTATACATCGTTTCTTATTTTTATAGGTCTGCTAGGCCTACCTTAATACCACACGTAGTTAAGTTTGTGGTTCTTCCACTCACAAAACGTCACTGGTAGTTTTTGACAGTTTGTCATCTGCAAACCAAAACGTGTGTATCTAATGTGGTGAATAGTTAGCTTATAAATATCGGGATTTTTATGAAAATACAGGACGTTGTTTTTGTGTTTTGGTTTGATTTTATTGTAGCTACTGCTTCATATAACAAATGTCTAAGTGTTTATAGCAACTTTTTGTCACTTACTTTGGGGATATGCGCTACCATATACAGAATGCCATAATAGAAAGAAAAGAAATAATAAATGAATACACAGCTCTCTGCAACGGAACCGTATTTTCTGCCCTCAAAGAACTTACAAAAAACACACACACACAGACACACACACACACACAGACACACACACACACACAGACACACACACACACACAGACACACACACACACACAGACACACACACACACACACACACACACACACACACACACACACACACACACACACACACACACACACACACACACACACACACACACACACACACACAGACACACACACACACACACAGACACACACACACACACACACACACACAGACACACACACACACACACACACAGACACACACACACACACACACACACAGACACACACACACACACACACACAGACACACACACACACACACACACAGACACACACACACACACACACACAGACACACACACACACACACACACACACACAGACACACACACAGACACACACACACACAGACACACACACACACAGACACACACACACACAGACACACACACACACAGACACACACACACACAGACACACACACAGACACACACACAGACACACACACAGACACACACACAGACACACACACAGACACACACACAGACACACACACACACACACACACACACACACACACACACACACACACACACACAGACACACACACACACACACACACACACACAGACACACACACACACAAACACACACAAACACACACAAACACACACAAACACACACAAACACACACAAACACACACAAACACAAACACACACAAACACACACAAACACACACAAACACACACAAACACAAACACACACAAACACAAACACACACAAACACAAACACAAACACAACACAAACACAAACACAAACACAAACACAAACACAAACACAAACACAAACACAAACACAAACACAAACACAAACACACACAAACAAACACACACAAACAAACACACACAAACAAACAAACACACACAAACAAACACACACAAACAAACACACACAAACAAACACACACAAACAAACACACACAAACAAACACAAACACACACACACACACACACACACACACACACACACACACCGAAAACAACATTATTCAAAAACTCCCGCCCCCACGACAGTCAGCTGTTCCTAACACTACTCCCAGAATTCAACTGCCCACCATCTTATCATCATAACATAAACATTGAGTGAAAGTGACACAGTACACAGTGCCTGTCCACAACACGAAAAACAACGCATATCCACCAAAGCAAGTGACAAAAAGTTGCTATAAACACTTAGACATTTTGTTATAGAAGCAGTGGCTACAATAAAATCAAACCAAAACACAAAAACTACGTCCTGTATTTTCATAAAAATCCCGATATTTATAAGCTAACTATTCACCTCATTAAATACACACGTTTTGGTTTGCAGATGACAAACTGTCAAAAACTACCAGTGACGTTTTGTGAGTGGAAGAACCACAAACTTAATTAACTACATGTGGTATTAAGGTAGGCCTAGCAGAGCTATAAAAATAAGAAACGATGTATAGCAGTCTCACAATTATCTGTAGTTTCTTTACTGTTAATGTACAAAAGTAACAACCATTCCATTGTTAATTTGACACACAATAAACATCCCACTGATGATGCTGCAACGCCAGCGAAACATGTATGAGAGAAATGAAAAAAGATTTGTTTTTGCTCAAGGCGGACCAAACCTTTAAAGCAAATGCAGGAAGTGTTCTTGAACAGTCAATCCTCGTTTCGTTCTTCTATCAGATCATTTTGCATGCACATTCAAGGATTTGTATCGCATGAGGAGCGTTTTACGTCGCGGAGACAGCCCGTATACGAGTCGTAGCGCGGCTGCTGAAGCGCTTTTTAAACGATCGAAGAAAGTGAACCACATAGATAATAGTCTGCTGAGGCGCTCCTAGCCTACTAGTCCAGAACTACAGACCTTGTGGCAGCGTGTTTAGACGATAAACGTAATCTAACAGTAATGACCGATGTTGAATGTCAGGTTATGTCAGGCGTTATGTAGGAAGTCATAGTTTAATACTGGAATTGAGGAAACGACGCTAAATGTTATTGACGGCCAAAGAAAACCTTACAATCTATGTTTTTGGTCAACTTAGTGTGGTAAAGTTCTGGGAAGTGAAACAACATTTCAAAACATTCACATTTTCAAGCGAAAAAAATTAACGTATGAACACATCAAACAATATTTATAAGAGCATAAGTAGACCACCTTTACTTTATCTACTACGATTTGCCCACCGACATTCTCATGCACAACTGAACTTTTGTCCTTCATTTGGACTGAGTGTTTCGTTTAAAATGTGATACGTTTAATGTGATTTGCAGAGTATCCCATGTCGATGTGGAAACCCCCCTGCTGCAACTTTTTGTTAGTACTACCGTCTCGGTTGCCGTAATGTTGTTGTTTCGTGAGAACAAACGTCGAACCAGTTTAGTAGTTTTGTGTGTGTGTGTGTGTGTGTGTGTGTGTGTGTGTGTGTGTGTGTGTGTGTGTGTGGCCTCCAGAGTATATACTCTATTTAGCCATCAAATATATATTCATACAACATTTCTCAAACAAGATTTTATGACAAGTATGATTAGTAGAAATTATAGTTTTTTTCCCCAATTCTCTTCAGAAAGCTGATTATCAGTTTATAAATCTTAATGTTTTTAGTGGTCAATAGACAAGGAGCAGATTGAGGCATGGAGTAACCCATTTTTGTCAAAGATTCCAAAAACACTGAACGTTCACTTTCATATTTTGGACACGAAAACAGGATGTGGTTAACGTCTTCATCAGTCACAGGCAGATGATTTATACATGTGAATTTTATGTAGATGAACAGGGAAAGATGCGTGGTTAAATCGGAGTCAAGTGATTGTAGGAATCGAAGAGCGGGCGAAATACGTTCTGTTGGTCTTGTTGGAAGTTCAGGCTGTACGGTCGCATAATATCCACCTTTATATTGCCGGTTCACATTCCACATTTCTTGCCATCGCGTTTTTGCAAGACTCTTAACCCCCTTTAAGAAGTCAGTGTATGGCAGTTTCAATTCCATGTTTCCTGAAGTAATAGCTTGTTTTGCTAATTTATTAACTGCCTCATTATGACATATACCATAGTGGTGACCGAACCCATAACAATGATATTGCCGCGAGAGACCTCGAACACCGACTGCCGGCGTGGCGCAGGGGATAGCGTCACGGACTGCGGAGCAGAAGGTCGCCGGTTCAGTCCCGCCCACCGGCAAAAATGTAATTTACAATTCCAGAAGGTTCTACATCTTATGTTCACTCGTAATTTCTACTTGTTTCTTATGTTAAACGTTCTTCTAATTTCTGGTAAATTCTGTCTGTGTATAAATAGAGCACTCTGCCTAGAGGCAGTCAGTGCTGCGTGTATGTTGAGTTCGTAATAAACGTGCTTTCAGTTTAAGTGCTGTGTTCAGTTGCCTTCGAAGTCAAGCCTGCTCCCATTCTAACGTCCATCACCTCTTTTCGGAATGACTCAAACTGAGCCCTAACGTTTTCCTGAATTACGGAAAGTTTTGTTAGTTCACAGTCTACAACAAAGTCATTCCACTGTAGGTGAAGTTGAACTTATATGCTGGCTGAGGTCCATTGCGTTGTGAGCTGTCTTCGGCATTCACTAAAGAAATTGATTCTACAGGATCTTCTCATAGAATTAAAACCATCTTAGTTGATATGGAAACGATTTTATTTCCACTTAAACATTGCACAATCAAGAAATGCAGCAGCAAGCCAACAGAGCTGCTTACAGGTTTCTGGCCACTCACAAACTCCATAACCGACTGAACAAACAATGGGTTCTCTCCAACATCTTTCTGTATAACTACGTAATAAAACTGATGACAAAGTTTTGTAATTCATAATTAAACAATATTCTTTTACATTAAATATGAGAAAATACAGAAATTAAAACATTACATTTAAGCTTTGACTATTTATGTCAATGTATGTACTTGTTTCATGACATTTGTATTTAATGTGTAACAAATTTAACGTCATCCTTTTGACTAGTGTTTACTGTGCTCAAATTATTTACATTATGTGTGTTTTCGAAATGCACACATATTTGTTTTGCCATTATTGTGTAGGCGTACTATTATTGTGACATGGTATTTTAATGTGTTTCAGTTTGCGGTCAAATTATTTATTAATACGGATTTGTATATGGTTGTCGTAGTTTTGTTAATTTCGAAGATAGTTTCTTAGTACCAAACGGATTATTAATTTTAGTGCATGAAAAATTATCAGTATTTAATTTAGGATCTAGTGGTATATAAAACATGGTCTGCCCTAATTTATTTAAACAAAAGGTATACATGAAATCATGTTGTGCAATAGTTTATAATATGTAGCATTATTGTTTTTATACAAATTAGTATCATATAGGTTCAGCAATTTCCGATACTAAGTGTAATGCATTTTTAGTGTTTGCAGCTATTATTTACGGAAGTATAAAAAACTGAAAATTACGTAAAAGGTCAGCCAAAGTTATATTTAAATCAACGTACTATTTGTTAAAAGCGTTTTACTAATAGTGTTAATAGAATTTCAATCAGAAGGCGAAGATGTGATATCTCACATGTCCGGTAATGAAGTTTTACTTTAGGTGTCAGATATTTCATGTTTCAATGTTGGCAACTGATTTTTTAGGAGTTTACAACATAGCAGAAACGTTACACCATCTCAACGCGACAATATATTTTGCCGTATGTGTTTGCAGTGCATATATCCGTGTATCACCTCCGATATATAACGATTAGTTGTTTTATATCACCGACGGTATTGAATCTTTTTGAGGACACACTGAGAGTCTGTCACAATTAGTATCTTACGATAGGAGGTAGAAGCGACAAACTTTACAGCTTGTAGGATTGCTACAGTCTCTGCCGTAAAAATTGAAGCACTCTTCGGTAATCTATATATTTTACTTATCTGCCGATAACTTCAGAGCCTAGATGTCTCAACTGATCCCCAAGTGTGTTGATCATTGTAGTAATCAGAAAGAAAGAAAGCTTTTGAAACTACGTGTTGGCGTTAGCTTCGAGAAAAACGGTCGGTTTAGTTTGAGGAATAAGAGGAACCCTGAGCAACGGCGTGGAGCACCTACATAGCTGCGGTGCGCGTCACGCGGAGTGCCGTATGACGGCGTCAGCTGACGCGTGGCCTTGACCGCCGTCAGGTGACTGCCTTATCAGACCGGCTGATTAGCGCCCAGTGCCACCCAGCCAACGTCGGCAGCTGCGGAACATCGCAACGCCGAAAGCAATTCTCTCCACACCTGCGCGCCGTTGGCAG
This sequence comes from Locusta migratoria, assembly GCA_026315105.1. Classification (NCBI taxonomy): domain Eukaryota; kingdom Metazoa; phylum Arthropoda; class Insecta; order Orthoptera; family Acrididae; genus Locusta; species Locusta migratoria. The sequence goes on from CM048752.1 coordinate 127,609,559, forward strand.
CGTGAGTGTCGTGTGGTGAACAAGACCCGATCCCATCGTCTTTATGGTGGCAGCGGGGCGGTAGATCCGTAGACATGTATTAAAAGAAATTTCTTTTTTACTGCTTTATTTATTTATTCTTATATTTCCTTATTCGTATGCTTATCCTTATAGAGGAAGAGCTGAATAGATTGTAGCACGCATAGACAAAAGATATGGTCTGTGTCATCACGTTTCGCTGTGTGCAACCTCCTTACCCTAAAGTCGCGAACGACATCGCTGGCCTTCAGTCCGAATTTTTTTGCAATTCGACGACTTTCAACCACATCTTCCACCCCGTTATAATTATCGGCATGGAACTGCGATGGTGTACAACGGGAGACTTCGTACAACAATTACACACAGACCATTCGTTTGCGTTCTGTAGTTTTCGCTGCAGAGAGAAATATTAACACACACACGTAGAATTTTATATACACCGATAAAGTTCCATCGCAATATACTCCCCCCTTTTATGATCATCAACCCTCAAGCAACAATACATGCAATAAAACCATTTTTCACACAATAAATATAATTTTTAGGGTGTAATTATTGTTCCGCATTTCGCGTTATATTCTTCAAACTACTAAATATCTATCAGATCGTTATAAAACCGTGCGTAAAACCTTCCTCAGGTATAAATTTGTAACTGTACAAATATTTAAGTCTCTGCGTCTTGTCGTTCGGACGTGATACGCGTACACCGAACAGGCATTCACATCAATGTATATAGTTAAATAGCTTCCGATCGCCATACAACCGTGCCTAAAGCCTTCCCCGGGTAGACATTAGTAACTGTACAAATTTTTAGCTCTTTATGTCTTGTGGTTCGGACGTGATAAATGTACACCGAACAGACATTCACATTTATAGATATAGATTATTCCGTGTATCTCATTGGCCTGGTGCAAGTCTTTGAATTGGACACCACTTCGGCGACTTGCGTGTCCCTCTAGCCTACCCCAGTTATCCAACCGGCGAAAGCAAATGGGACCTACAGCTTAACGTGGAATCCCAACCAAGTGTCGTTTCCGGCGACTCTTCACATAGTTGACAGGTGAAGGACGATTCACAGTGCAGACTGAAAAAATCCGAGGTCCGACCGGGTTTCGAACCCGCGACCCGTCGGTTTCCAGTCGAGCACCGGGCCCGACACCCTTTATGATCTGATGGGACTTCAAAGTCCCAAATCATAAAAATGAGTAAGACATCCTTCGTCATTTAAAATTTAATCGGAAATGTAGCGCGCCACTTATGCTTGCTTTGGGACATTGTTAATGCATCACAGTTCTTTCACTGATGTAATATCTGTGGCGCCAAAGCAATTTGAATTTCAGCTCGTAGTACGAGGAATATTTAGTTATAAGTGGGTGATTGTTCAGTTCGTATTCTGTGCATTTCCTGTGGGATGGCGTTCTTCATAAATTTTTCCCCCCTGTTACTCGGTAAGTTAGTTTATGATAATTATGGTTAGACTCGAAATATATCATATATCCTAAGAAAAAATTTGTAAGTATAGTTTGGTACTTGTCTCTTCAGGTCTGTATAATATTTCATTTGGATTTTCTTATACTAAATATATTTTCCAACAACTAAAGTACCACAGAAAATTTCGAAATGGTAAAGTGAAAAGATAAAAATTCAGGCCATAAAGGGTTAATACTTTTAGTACAAGTAAGTTTAAGTACCCCCCCCCCCCCCCCCTCTGTATGTAGGAACGTGAAGACAAACAAAATAATCGGGATAACGTGAGGTTGAAGTTTACGTGCACGAGAAAGGATAACAGTAGGGGGCAGGAATTTTACGTCTCGGTTGGTTGAGGACGGCTAAGCGCCTGATACGGCAACGCTACCTGCTGCGTGGTGAATGACGTGCCTCCTGGGCACCAGAGCGAGAAGAGAAGAGAAGAGAGAAGTAGTCACCAGATACCTGTCTGCAGTCAGCACTAACCACGTCTCTGCCGATGGCGGAGGGAAGAGTAGTCCTTTACCTGAAACAAAGAAAGCCACAGGTACAGTCCTCCCTGTAGACACGAGACTAAACATTGTCACAGCACACCGACGAATACAAACTTGCAAGTCAAGTCTGCCGAAGATGTGACCAGCTCACAAGGGGACCACATGGGTGTCACATTTTAGAACCTCTACCGATACGAAATGTATTGTCCCGACTGACTGACTGACTCATCATCGCCCAGCCCAAACCACTGGAGATAGAAACTTGAAATTTGAAGAGAGGGTGTTGATCTTACTCTGTAGCATCGACAGACTTTACGAAAAGCTGGAGGATTGGAGGAAGGCACTAGAAGAAAGAGGGATGAAAATTAGCAGGACGAAATCAGAATATTTAGCACTGAAGGATGGGCAGATAAGGTCTTGCAAGATCCAGGAGGAGGAACTGAAATCGGTCTGTAAATTGAAATACCTGGGGTCGTACATACAGAGGGACGGAGGACTGGAAAGCGAGGTACAACACCGAATAAACTGTGGTTGGATCAACTGGAGGAAAATGAGCGGAGTGTTGTGTGACGAGAAGGTGAGCAATGGGTTGAAAGGGAAAGTGTACAAGTCGGTGGTAAGGCCTGCTATGATATGCGGAGCAGAGACATGGCCAACCACAGTAGCCCAGGAAAGGAAGATGGAAGTAGCAGAAGTGAGAAAGCTGAGGTGGATGTGTGCGGTAACAAGAAAGGACAGAATTAGAAATGAAATTTGTTAGAGGAGTTGTGAAAGTGGGACCCTTGGGGAAAAAGATGCAAGAGAGTAGACTAAGGTGGTATGGAGAAAAGGGAAATAGTATATCGGAAACAGAGCTGAAGATATAAAGACTGACGGAGAGGAAGACCGAAGATGAGGTGGAATGATAGCGGGAGACCTAAAGAAGAAAGAATGGGATGGAAGAAGGGAGAAGCAGTGAATAGAGTATTGTGGAGGAGAAGGATCGGGAAGAGCAACGCCGACCCTACTTGACGTGGGACAAGGCTACGATAAAGAAGAAGAATTTCATCTTACTCTGTAGGCGTGATCTAAGTAGCAATTTTTCTGCATTCCGTCCGTAAGGGGGCGAAATAGGGAACGAAACTTTTTTAATACGTTTCTGTTTAGGCAATTTTGAAGCTGCAACTACAAAATTTCGGGTTTAACTCAGGATTCGAATTTAGATTAGATATACGACATTTCGTAATGATGTGGAATGTGTCTACATTGTTGAAGAGGACCTATATACTGTTACAATTATAAGATAATCATCATTGAGTTTAATCTGGCAGGCACATGCATCAATATGCTGCTCTACACAAAACTTTTTTTGTTTCTAACTTTTTTACACTGTGATAGCTTTTGGCATATATGGCAACTCCTCTTATTATCTCTACTTACATTTGAGACTAATTTATATCCACAGACATTCACGTTTTCCATACCGGTGAAATGTGATGCTCAGACAGGCATAGTATATCTATTACATTATCAGTTTCTATACCATCTAAACAAACTAAAAGCTCATTTATTTTATTCTTTAGTCCCCCAATATTCTGGTGAAAAATGCTAACATTATTTTTTACTTTACTTTTGTGAGAAATCTTTGATTTTTTAAAATCTTTAGCACATGCCTGCATAGGCTTCTTACTGGACACTGATCTTAGCCTAAAAAAGAAGTACCTTCATGAATTGCAGTGTCCCCCCTTTAAGGATTTGCGAACAACCCAGCCAGTTTCCCCTCCCCTTTCCTATTGAGATGCAGGCCATGCCTAGTGAAATTCCACCTATCAATAGCATCAACAGGAACCAAACCTATGTCCGACAGAGTGGCCGCCCTAAGCAATTGATCAAAAATGTTCAAATGTTTGTAGAGTCTATGGGACTTAACTACGGGGTCATCAGTCCCTAAACTTACAAACTACTTATGAACTACTTACGAACTAGGACGGCACAAATATCCATGCCCGAGGGGGGGATTCGAACCCCCGACCGTAGTGGCCGTGCGGACCGTGACTGGAGCGCCTCAATCCCCTCGGCCACCGCGGCCGGCAAAATTTATCAATCTCCATATTGACTCCTGACGGAGCAGTTCATTTGGGGTTGATCATGCTGCATGAAAGCAGGCAACAGTCCAACATTTGCCTGGGTCGTTACAGAAGCTATTTTAACCAGGTCACACTCAATATTGTAGCCCTGATCCCTATCAATGCTGTTTCCCACCCCACCCATTATAACAACATGATCCTGTTTTGTGAAACCCTTACACGAAGATACCTATTTCGGCATTTTTTGAAATTCAACCAATAAGGGGGTAAAATATGGGATCAAAAATGTTTTTCGAAAATACATTGTTGTCAAGACAATTTTGAACCTCGAGCTGCAAAAATTGGTATTTCTATTGTTGGTTAGAATTTAAAAAATGCGTGTTTCGGTATTTTTCGAAATTCATCCATCAAGGGGGTTAAATTGGAGAGGGGATTTTTTCGACAATCTTTCGCTATTTAGGCAATTTTCAAACTACAACCACATAAATTGGCATATGTTTTCTTGGTGAGACTTCGGTATTTTAAAAATCATTTAGAGGGTAAAATAGGCCATGAAACATTTTTGAAAATACATTGCTACTAAGGCAATTTTGAACCCAGAATTACAAAAAATGATATTTGCATACTAGGTTGGAATTTAAAAGACATGTTGGCGTATTTTACGAAATTCAACTATTAAGGGGTGCCATAGGGGGTTAGAAGTAGTAAAATCAAATGTTTCTAAATCTTAAGAGACATAACTACTGGGTATCAGTTCCCAATGCTTACAATCTAATTAAACTAAGTTAAACTTACGCTAAGGACAACACAAATACCCATGCCTGAGGGGCGAATCGAACCCCCGACGGCGAACAGCAGCGCGCACCGCAGCATGGCGCCTCAATACGCACGGTCATTATGCCGCGGTTATAAATAGTATCACAACATTTCATTATAATAGTACTTAAGTTGTATCTATGAAAATTTATATTAGTAGGGAGAAACAGCTGGTGCAGACCAACCAGTCTATGCATGCGAAGCAGCGAGTGTTAAGCTAGTTTCTTTATATTTACGGTACGTGAAGCTCAGAACTTAAACAACAACTAGCCAAAGCAATTCGAAGTAACTCTAAAAATATTCGAGAAAATACACTTTGAAGTTTTGCGAAGTACTCTTAAGTATCGTTAATTAAAACAGTTACAGCGTCTTTCGGTGTAGCTCAGGTGGTAACGTTCTGGCGTCACAACCGTTAAGAATCCCACTGCGACATTTTTTGTTGTCGAATTCACTTATATGCAACATTTTGAGATCTCTAATTCCACGTGTACTGAAAGGTATTTTATTTTATTTTTTATTTTTATATAGACCAGCTGAAACCCTTGTCACGTAAAACGAGGGTTGAGTAGCTTAGCTGGTGCGAAAGCTATTAGTAGCGATGGCGATAACTTTCTATAAACAGTGTCGTAGCTCTCCACAAACTGAACAATCAAACTTTCTGTAAATCTACAAAAAGCTAAAAATATGTTTGCCTTTCTTAATGTATTTCGTCATGTGTTGCTACATTTGTCCTAAATTGAAACCTCTTCCCTTAGGTCGGATTGTATCAGTTTTCCACTCGTCTGCAAATAAATTGAGTTTTTATTTTGCAACAATGACTGATAGTTCCGTATCAATAAAATTGTTCCGGGTATGAGACGGCGTCGTCATTCTATAAACTATACCGACGTTTCGCCACAACCGCGGTCCGTTCTCTCAGTTCCATTCCGCCAATAGCAATTTGTAATGCAAAAGCCAATAGGAAACGCCCATTTTGACCTATAAGGGGGAAGAATGCAATCCCCCAGTCATATGAAAAACAAGCCTTTAAAACAGCAATGATCATTGCCGCTTTCAGCCAATGGCGTGCAATAATATAACCACCAATAAAGGAAAACCAACGTCCCCCTTCCTTTCCTCTCCCTCATCCGCTGATATATAAAACCACAGCTATCGTACATTCAGCAGTCAGACACAGACCGCCTGCAACAGCGGCCGAAACGTCGGTGGAGTTTATAAAATGACGACGCGGTGTCATACCCGGAAGAATTTTATTGATAGTGATAACAACCACGGAAGCCTACGTTTGCATTTGATATAGTTCCGTAGTTTACACATTTGTCTGCACTTGCTTTCTTCCCAAGTGGCAGTATTGTAATTATAATTCCCTTGAAGTCTGAGGGTATTTCCAGTGTAGGATTAATCTTGTACACACTGGACTGTTTCTCAGTGACTGGATTTTCCGGGGTCAGCAATTCGCAGCATTACGAATGCTGCGGTAGCTCATATTATTCCGTTTAAATGTGCTATTTTTGGCGTTATCGTTTACACGGAATGTTCCTTGTCCGCAGCTGTGGACCAGCAGTGAAGTGATTTGGTGATGTGGGTGGTGCTTTAGCGCCTATAGCCGACGCTGGCCTCGAGACGTGTGGCAGAGCGCTGAGTGGGAAACAGCAGTGTCCGGCCGCTGGTGTTGAGGGGCCAGCGCAAACTGCAGCCTTGCCGCGGCTCTGCAAACAAAGCAGCCGCCTACGGGCGTGTCTGGCGCCGCTGTTTTAATTTCCAGAGGCGGCCGTCGCCGCCCAAGGTCGCGCGGCGCCTGCGGACGCGAGGGCTGTGCTGTGGTGTGCTGTGGCCAGCTCCCCAAGTGCCCAGGCCGCCTAACGCTGAGGCCCCACAGCAGTGCCACAACCTCCCCCCCCTCCACACACACGTACATACGTACGTCACCGCCGCCAACAACAACAACCGCCGCACGTCACGTCACCGCCGCCAACAACAACAACCGCCGCACGTCACGTCACCGCCGCCAACAACAACAACCGCCGCACGTCACGTCACCGCCGCCAACAACAACAACCGCCGCACGTCACGTCACCGCCGCCGCCGCAACAACAACCGCCGCACGTCACGTCACCGCCGCCGCCGCAACAACAACCGCCGCACGTCACGTCACCGCCGCCGCCGCAACAACAACCGCCGCACGTCACGTCACCGCCGCCGCCGCAACAACAACCGCCGCACGTCACGTCACCGCAGCCGCAACAACAACCGCCGCACGTCACGTCACGTCACGTCACCGCCGCCGCAACAACAACAACCGCCGCACGTCACGTCACCACCGCCGCAACAACAACAACCGCCGCACGTCACGTCACCACCGCCGCAACAACAACAACCGCCGCACGTCACGTCACCACCGCCGCAACAACAACAACCGCCGCACGTCACGTCACCACCGCCGCAACAACAACCGCCGCACGTCACCGCCGCAACAACCGCCGCACGTCACCGCCGCAACAACCGCCACACGTCACCGCCGCAACAACCGCCACACGTCGCCGCAACAACCGCCACACGTCACCGCCGCAACAACCGCCACACGTCACCGCCGCAACAACCGCCACACGTCACCGCCGCAACAACCGCCACACACTGCACAAGGTCACACCCACTCACTTCGGCAAAATGTCAAAACTTTAAAAAAAATATTATTTTCTACATGCGACATTTGTTTCCAACCGCTGCCAGGCCTGCTGTGGCACATGGAAATTTTTTCTCCTCATACCCTGCACATGCCGGCCAGCTCAATAGTATGTAACGGTTCAGAATTGCTGACCTGGGTACACCACCCTACATCTGCATCTACATGGCATACTCTGCAAATCACATTTAAGTGCCTGGCACAGGGTTCATCGTACCACCATTATACCATTCCATTCACCCATTCCATTCTCGAATAGCATGCGGGAAGAAAACACCTGGATCTCTCCGTTCGAGCTCTGATATCTCGTCTTTTATCCTGAAGATCATTTCTACCTATGTAACTAGGAGTCAATATATTTTCGCATTCAGACGAGAATATTTGCGATTGGACTTTCGTAAGTAGCCCACGCCGCAGCGATAAGCGCCATTGTTGTAATGATTCCCATCCCAGATCCTGTATCATTTCCGTAACGCTGTCTCCCCTGTATCGTGACAATACGAAACGAGCTGCCCTTCTTTGGACTCTTTCGATGTCCTCCGTCAAACCCACTTGATAAGGATCCCACACTGGGCAGCAATACTCCAAAAATGGACGGACAAGCGTACTGTATGCAGTTTCTTTTGTAGTTCTGTTGCATGTTTTAAGGGTTCTGCCAATAAAACGCAGTCTCTGGTTTGTCATTCCCACGGTATCATCTGTGTTCTTTCCAATTTAGGTCTGAAGTAAGAGTAATTCCTAGGAATTTCGTGGAGTTTACGGCCTACACTTTTGATTTTTTTATCTTGAAAACAAAGTTTAACGGATTTCTTTCCGTACTCGTGTGAACAACTTTACACTTATTATTTAGAGTCAATTGCCAATTTTACACCATACTGATATCTTATTCAGATCGTTCTGCAGCTGGTTTTGATCTTCAGATGATTTTACTAGACGGTAAATGACGACGTCATCTGGAAACAACCTAAGAGAACTACTTACATTTCCCCCTAAATCGTTTATGTAAATAAGGAAGAGCAGAGGACCAATAACACTACCCTGTGGAACGCCCGATATCACCTCTATTTTAGTCGATGCCTTACCATCGATTACTACGACCTGTGTCCCATCTGACAAGAAATCTCCTATCCAATCGCAAATTTGGGGCGATATACCATAACCACGCAATTCGATTAAAAGCCATTTCTGAGGTACGGTGTCAAAAGCCTTCTGGAAATCAAGAAATACGGAACGATTTGCGAACCCATCCTTTCATTCCCGCATTATGGATTAAACTTCGGGAAAATTAAAATTCAGTGTTTTCCGTATTAATACAGTGCACTAAATATCAAAATGTGTGGGTTAAAATTTTTCATAAAACTATTTTTTTTGTCATGTATTTTATGCACAAGACATATTTGTATTAAGGTATTTTATTACTTGGGACGTTCTATGGTTCAGAGTTAACACACTGAGATCAATTAACTTAGCCACAGCATGAAGCACAAGACAATTCACTATTCAAATAAAATAAAGCACAGTCACACTCACAGCTTCAGCCATGTATGGACGGAAACAACTTCCAAAGAATTGGCTAGACGCCATGCAAAGTGGCAAAATGTTATACTGGAAGCTGCTTGTTCATAAACAACACTGTGACGTTAAGGACTGACACACAAAATACGGTATAACTCAGTCTTTAATACGTTGTTGTCGGGGAACAACACTGGGAGTGTTGCTCGCCAGTCTGCCGGCTGGTGATTGTGTGGTCACTCTCTCCATTCCTGGCACCCGACCTGCTAACTTGTTCACGCGAATGCTTCATTGCTTCCTCATTCTTTCTGCCAGTATCTTATTTCTATCTTGTGCTATGCTCATCTGAACCAGTCACACACTATCGGCCCCAATCTTCAATATATAAATTTTAAGAGGAATAAACCACTCATAGTTCAATAGAACTTTATGCTTTCTAATTTCATCAACTGATGCCCACACCATCTACTTCCATACTGGCACAACCTCCACAACAACCCACACAAACATACAACCTCCACACTACCACCGCAACAACTGAGCATTAAAAACAACAACAACCTCCACACTAGGCATGTGTAGGTTGCGAACGAACTAGTTTAATTAAACTATTCCATTAAATGAACTTTAACTCATTTCAGTTAATTTTGGTGATCTTTAATAGTTCTACTCCCCTGCTTTCCCAATTACGTGGAAATTAGGAGCGTGCCCAAATATCCCTTCCGAAGATACTGACCAACTCGCAACTGCGGGACCTAAAACCGTGTATTTCACGAGAACTAACTTATAACTGCATCAACTGCCGTGGATAGGAACACCGAAAAAGTTCAGTTAACTTAGTTCAGTTGACTAACAAGCTGAACAGTGCAATCTAAGTCACATCAGAAGGCCAAAACAGTATTGCTAGTTCGTTTCCAAGGTGTGCCTATATCCGATTTTTCCTTTTCTTTTTTTATTAATCTTCAGGTAGAAATGGGGTGAAAAGTATTGTTGTTACGGCACTTCTGTATCTAGAACTAGGAATATGCGTGTATGGTTTTTCAATCAGACAATAAAAACCATATATTTTGAAACTTTCGAAATTCAACCTGTAAGGGGATGATAAAATGTGTGATAGTTTTTTCCTTTTTAAATAATAATTACAGAAATTCTGCAATATTTTTAAAGCTCCATCTGTTAAATAAGGTGTTTGACTTCTCAGTTGGAAATAAATTAATCAATGTATTGATGTTTTTGGAAATTCAACTCCTAAGGGGGTGAAATATGACTCTCAGTTACCCAAAAGCACTCGCCAAAGACAGGGACTTGAAATCTGGAAAGCATGTTGATGTTATAGCAGTGGCATCGTTTAAGACGGGATTTTTCGATATTTTTGTTTAAGATAGTGAAATAGATGATGAAATACGCGTGGAAATCTCTTTGAAAATATGCCCCTACTAAAGCAATGTTGAAGCTGGAACTACGAATATTGGTATCTGGTTTCTCCACGAGAAATTAAAATGTTATTGTTTCAGGAGTTTTGGTGATTTAATTCGTAAGGGGATAAAGTGGTGGAAGGAATTTTTTTAAACTAGTTCACTGTACTACCAAAGTCAACTACGCAGCCCGCCTGAAGGACGCAAGCGAACTACGCAGCCCGCCTGAAGGACGCAAGCGAACTACGCAGCCCGCCTGAAGGACGCAAGCGAACTACGCAGCCCGCCTGAAGGACGCAAGCGAACTACGCAGCCCGCCTGAAGGACGCAAGCGAACTACGCAGCCCGCCTGAAGGACGCAAGCGAACTACGCAGCCCGCCTGAAGGACGCAAGCGAACTACGCAGCCCGCCTGAAGGACGCAAGCGAACTACGCAGCCCGCCTGAAGGACGCAAGCGAACTACGCAGCCCGCCTGAAGGACGCAAGCGAACTACGCAGCCCGCCTGAAGGACGCAAGCGAACTACGCAGCCCGCCTGAAGGACGCAAGCGAACTACGCAGCCCGCCTGAAGGACGCAAGCGAACTACGCAGCCCGCCTGAAGGACGCAAGCGAACTACGCAGCCCGCCTGAAGGACGCAAGCGAACTACGCAGCCCGCCTGAAGGACGCAAGCGAACTACGCAGCCCGCCTGAAGGACCTTAGCGAACTACGCAGCCCGCCTGAAGGACCTTAGCGAACTACGCAGCCCGCCTGAAGGACCTTAGCGAACTACGCAGCCCGCCTGAAGGACCTTAGCAAACTACGCAGCCCGCCTGAAGGACCTTAGCGAACTACGCAGCCCGCCTGAAGGACCTTAGCGAACTACGCAGCCCGCCTGAAGGACGCAAGCGAACTACGCAGCCCGCCTGAAGGACCTTAGCGAACTACGCAGCCCGCCTGAAGGACCTTAGCGAACTACGCAGCCCGCCTGAAGGACCTTAGCGAACTACGCAGCCCGCCTGAAGGACCTTAGCGAACTACGCAGCCCGCCTGAAGGACCTTAGCAAACTACGCAGCCCGCCTGAAGGACCTTAGCGAACTACGCAGCCCGCCTGAAGGACCTTAGCGAACTACGCAGCCCGCCTGAAGGACCTTAGCGAACTACGCAGCCCGCCTGAAGGACCTTAGCGAACTACGCAGCCCGCCTGAAGGACCTTAGCGAACTATGCAGTTGATGTTAATTATTTCAGTAAGAAGAACTATTCCAAAATGAATAATTTATTAAAAGAAACTACTATTCTACACCACACACAACCTCCACACACCGCAACAACCTCACATATTACCTCACAACAACCTCACAATCTCCACAAGCGCCTTCAGACACACAAAAGAGATAAAACTCATTTAGAAGACAATCTGAGCATCTATCAAACGGTTTGCATATGATGTCATTGTTTCTTAGTATAATCACTTTATGATCAAAAGCAGCTGCATGGCGAAAAGATAATATCGATGCCCGCGCAATTAGAAAAGTCACCTCGGTTTCTGAACAGCCGTCGTATGTAAGCGGAGATGAATGAGGCGGTTGCGTAGTGTCAGTGGTGCCAACCCAGCGCCAGAAGAGGACAGTGGCAGCAAAGTGCAGCGCGTCCGCCGCAAGGCCGCCAACCTTACGTCAGCGTCCACCTGCCTCGTTACGGCAAACGAGTTGTGCCTGCAACCTGCAACCTACAACCTGTTCCACACCCCTCCCCTCCCCTCCGAGATACGATCCCAGTCGGCGGCGTCGCCTTATACGGTCGCGCGCCAAACTGGAGCGACACACACACACACAGAGTTTGGAAGAGCCTTAGGCAAACCGTGGCAACATTTCTTAACAGGGGACGTTGATGAAAAACATACACCATTTCAAAAATGCACCAAATCCACAGTTTTGGAGATGTGGCAATCAAATTTTGTACCACGTTTCACATAAAAGTAGCACATTTACATATAAAATACTTTGATTATGTGTATTCAACTTTTTTAATGAATATTTTTAAGTTTTACAGTAAGAGTCCGAAGTCCTTGGATATCTACATAAGTTGGAAGATTAAAGGAAAAATTGAGAAAAGTGATGATGGGAACAGACGACTGATGTGGGCACCGCAACTTTTGGAGTGAATGTCATGGCCGCCATCTTGAAATCCGCCATTTTGGATTCAATTTTTTTTTAATATTTTTTTATGTGAAGGGGGACGTATGACACATCATCTAACACTCGGCTGAGCTTAGGAATTTGGTGGTGTAATTTGTTTTTGTCTATCATGTACAGTTTAGAAGTTATTAATGTTCAAAGTTATCTTGATACTGACACCTGTCTGTATTTGTAGCAGTCGGTATGAAGGTAATTTCCCAACTTTGAACAATAATAACTTCTAAACTGTACAGGATACACGAAAACAAATTACACCACTAAATTCCTGAGCTCAGGCGAGTGTTATCTGATGTGTCCTACACACCATTCCCATTAAAAAACATGACGAATCCAAAATGGCAGATATCAAGATAGCACCCATGAATGACATTCACTCCCCACATCAGACCTCTGTTCCCATCATTTTTCAATTTTCTCTTCACTCATCCAACTCATGAAGGTGTCCAAGCACTTTTGACTCGTCCTCTATTATCAAAAAATAATGTACGTTCTTTTTTCTCAAAGTATTCATGAGATTTCTACAAAAATTTGTTTGTTCTCTCTATACGTTGTAAGCTTCTCTCATGAGAGGTTTCGGAATAGGTCAATTATAATTATTTTTTTAAATTGTAATTCCACTAGTACAATTTCAAAGTCATGCAAACTTCCAAGCACTTTGCCCCATATCTCATCTCACAATTAGAATTTCAAAATTTGCTCTTTAGACAACATTAGGTTTAAAGAAATGTGTCTAAAAATTTAAATAATTCTAGCATTCACAGACTGTGAGGAAAAGGTACATAAACTTTAGAAAACAAACTTTCCAGGGAACGCAAGTTCAACCTAACTTCTTTCCTCGTCACTTCTTCAGAAGGCAACGCATTCGTACTCTGTGTCGTTTTCCCCCCCTCAAGGCTTCGCTTCTGGTTTCTTGTTGTCCGTCGTCTTTCGTTTACCAGGTCTTAATCTCACTTTTCAGCTGCAGAGACGTGCTGTACATTTATTGGCCGACTTTAGGTTACGGTGGTAACACTAAAAGTGGGCCTTTGCGATCGTCTTTTAACAGCTAGAAATTTAAATGGAAATAACGGCTTAACCATTCATCAGACACGAAAATGGAATAACCGAATTTGTAGAGGAGAAATTCTCTACAACTTTGCTCTCTTATGTTTTTTTTTCATATTTCTTATCTTTTGAGAGATATTTGCAAAAATAACGGAGATTTGACACCCCCCATTGAATTAACGAAAACCAGCCGTTCGGAGATGTCACGTGACATCCTCGCCCAGAACTCTCTCTGGCATACGCCATCTTGCGTTGCGTATTTGATGATTTTCTTATTGTAACTTACACGTTGTCATTCCAAAGCAATGGCGCACTGAAGAATTAACAAAAACACGCCGTTTGTGATATTCCTGGCCTGTGGCTAGTGATGGGACAACCGACTGTTTTCAACAACCGATTGGTCAATCGGTTGTTTTGTCGTTCAGTCGGTTTTTTCAGTCGAATGAAACAACCGAATGAAAACAGTCTCTGTGGCCGTATGAATGTTTTCACTCACTGGCGGGGTTTGAGTGTTTTCAGTCGATGCGAAACAATCGAATGAAACCAGTCTCTGTCGGTTGCAGCCGCTATATGAATGTTTTCACTCATTCAGTGGGTTTGAGTGTTTTCAGTCTATGCGAAACAATCGAATGAAACCAGTCTCTGTCGGTTGCAGCCGCTATATGAATGTTTTCACTCATTCAGTGGGTTTGAGTGTTTTCAGTCGATGCGAAACAATCGAATGAAACCAGTCTCTGTCGGTTGCAGCCGCTATATGAATGTTTTCACTCATTCAGTGGGTTTGAGTGTTTTCAGTCGATGCGAAACAATCGAATGAAACCAGTCTCTGTCGGTTGCAGCCGCTATATGAATGTTTTCACTCATTCAGTGGGTTTGAGTGTTTTCAGTCGATGCGAAACAATCGAATGAAACCAGTCTCTGTCGGTTGCAGCCGCTATATGAATGTTTTCACTCATTCAGTGGGTTTGAGTGTTTTCAGTCGATGCGAAACAATCGAATGAAACCAGTCTCTGTCGGTTGCAGCCGCTATATGAATGTTTTCACTCATTCAGTGGGTTTGAGTGTTTTCAGTCGATGCGAAACAATCGAATGAAACCAGTCTCTGTCGGTTGCAGCCGCTATATGAATGTTTTCACTCATTCAGTGGGTTTGAGTGTTTTCAGTCGATGCGAAACAATCGAATGAAACCAGTCTCTGTCGGTTGCAGCCGCTATATGAATGTTTTCACTCATTCAGTGGGTTTGAGTGTTTTCAGTCGATGCGAAACAATCGAATGAAACCAGTCTCTGTCGGTTGCAGCCGCTATATGAATGTTTTCACTCATTCAGTGGGTTTGAGTGTTTTCAGTCGATGCGAAACAATCGAATGAAACCAGTCTCTGTCGGTTGCAGCCGCTATATGAATGTTTTCACTCATTCAGTGGGTTTGAGTGTTTTCAGTCGATGCGAAACAATCGAATGAAACCAGTCTCTGTCGGTTGCAGCCGCTATATGAATGTTTTCACTCATTCAGTGGGTTTGAGTGTTTTCAGTCGATGCGAAACAATCGAATGAAACCAGTCTCTGTCGGTTGCAGCCGCTATATGAATGTTTTCACTCATTCAGTGGGTTTGAGTGTTTTCAGTCGATGCGAAACAATCGAATGAAACCAGTCTCTGTCGGTTGCAGCCGCTATATGAATGTTTTCACTCATTCAGTGGGTTTGAGTGTTTTCAGTCGATGCGAAACAATCGAATGAAACCAGTCTCTGTCGGTTGCAGCCGCTATATGAATGTTTTCACTCATTCAGTGGGTTTGAGTGGTTTCAGTCGATGCGAAACAATCGAATGAAACCAGTCTCTGTCGGTTGCAGCCGCTATATGAATGTTTTCACTCATTCAGTGGGTTTGAGTGTTTTCAGTCGATGCGAAACAATCGAATGAAACCAGTCTCTGTCGGTTGCAGCCGCTATATGAATGTTTTCACTCATTCAGTGGGTTTGAGTGTTTTCAGTCGATGCGAAACAATCGAATGAAACCAGTCTCTGTCGGTTGCTGCCGCTATATGAATGTTTTCACTCATTCAGTGGGTTTGAGTGTTTTCAGTCGATGCGAAACAATCGAATGAAACCAGTCTCTGTCGGTTGCAGCCGCTATATGAATGTTTTCACTCATTCAGTGGGTTTGAGTGGTTTCAGTCGATGCGAAACAATCGAATGAAACCAGTCTCTGTCGGTTGCAGCCGCTATATGAATGTTTTCACTCATTCAGTGGGTTTGAGTGTTTTCAGTCGATGCGAAACAATCGAATGAAACCAGTCTCTGTCGGTTGCAGCCGCTATATGAATGTTTTCACTCATTCAGTGGGTTTGAGTGTTTTCAGTCGATGCGAAACAATCGAATGAAACCAGTCTCTGTCGGTTGCAGCCGCTATATGAATGTTTTCACTCATTCAGTGGGTTTGAGTGTTTTCAGTCGATGCGAAACAATCGAATGAAACCAGTCTCTGTCGGTTGCAGCCGCTATATGAATGTTTTCACTCATTCAGTGGGTTTGAGTGTTTTCAGTCGATGCGAAACAATCGAATGAAACCAGTCTCTGTCGGTTGCAGCCGCTATATGAATGTTTTCACTCATTCAGTGGGTTTGAGTGGTTTCAGTCGATGCGCGACCACCGAATGAAACAAGTCTCCGTCCTTTATGTGAATGTTCTCGGCATTGAGTGGTTTCACTTGATGCGATACAACTGACTGGAAAAAGTCTTTGTCGGTTTCTGCAATTATATGGATGATTTTTTTAATTCATCGACTTTGTGTGACTTTATTCGCATACGCCTTCTGCCTTTTCGGGTATAATTGAACCGTGATTCAGCATGAAACATTCTTAGAGACAAATCTTATAAATATAGCAGTGTGTCCGTGTGTGTGTTTCTGTTGCATGCAAATCTGCAGTTTTGTTCCAATCTTGATGAAATTTTGCATACTAGACCTTAAAAGCAAGAGGAACGTCACTGTCTACATAAAATTACATTCGGTGCATGGCGGAGGGTACTTTACATACTAACTACGACAAAAACCACAATTTGGCTGCGATCTTGATGAAATTTTGCACACTTGACCTTTAAAACAAGGCGAAGGTAACTGTGTACAATAAATTTCGTAGGTGCAAGGCGGAGTGTACTTTACCTACTAACTTCGAAAAATTCCGTTTGTATTCTAATTTTAATGATATATTTCACTCTTCATCTTCAAAGAAAGAGAATGGTCACCGTCTACATCTACTTTAGTTCGATGCATGACAGAAGGTATTCCAGTCTTCGACGCCAATATAGAGTTTTATTCCGATCTTGATGAAAATTTGCACACTTGACTTTGAAAACAAGTGGCAGTTCACTGTTCATCTAAGATTTTGTATGGTACATGGCGGAGGGATGGAATAAGCTTCCAAACCGTTTTAACGATAACCACAGAAATATCTGTGACAAGAGTGAATAATTATGAAACTTGAGATGAATGTTTTCATACACTGTTGACGAATACAGACGCGCTGAAGAAAATTTACAGCACTGATAAATGTTGTATGTCTTCTTGTACTCCTTCAAATTAGATGGAATTAACAAAAATATTTTTATAAGAAATATTTTTATACAAAATACTTTATTAAACTTTTTTTTTACAATACCTAATGTTTTAGTGATCTTCGAATTTGGATATAGCAAATATGCTCAAAGTTAAAATACGTAACTCTGTCCTACTAGTAGCTTATTGTATGAACAATAAGCCGCAAACAGCACGTTTCTACCTGTTCCCACTTCGGAGATACAGTATGCGAGATTAAATTTGTAGCGATCATTTTGGAACACCCTGTAGTTTCCACGCTTCTTTATTGAGACACTAAGAAAGCGACAACAATCGGCGATGGCACGCCCCGCCCGCCAGACACTGTTGTGTGGAGTTTGGCGCGCGCCTGCTGGCGCTGTCAGCGGTGAAAACGCAAGCGAGGCAGCACCCCCTCTCGTGTCCCCGCTCCCCGCGGTACTTCGTGGTCATCGGCCACTTATCTTCTACAGATTGTGGGTGTCTGCGAAAGTAATCTAATCGGGCCCAGATGATGGGCGTTTTTGATGTCTGTGGTGGGCAATGAAAGTGATCGCAGGCTACGAATATTAATCCAAAACAGTAAAACTACGACCGACTGACTGTTTCATTCGGTTGCTCCCACTGACTGGTTTCACTCGAAAGAACTAATGAAGAGGCCAACATAACGTGTCAATTTTTTCATTCGTTTGGTCCCATCGACTGATTTAACTCAAAAGAAAAGGAATGAGTAGTCCAACCGACTGCGTCGATTTTTCATTCGGTTGATCCCACCGACTGGTTTCACTCAAAAGAACGAATGAATAGTCCAACCGATGGAATCGGTTGTTTCATTCGGTTGGTCCCACCGACTGGTTTCACTCAGAAGAATGAATGAATAATTCAACCGATACGAGAAACTACAACCGAATGATCGATTTTTTCCCAACAACCGAATGAATCGATTGTTTTCATTCGATTGTTCCCATCACCACCTGTGGCCACTTCATATTTCTGGCCGCTGGCCGTTTCTTTGCTAACATCGTACGTATCTTAAAATGCGGAAGAAAGGCAGATGTGCAGCTTATGTTGAAACGTGGGGTGGGTAGCAGCAGCATATGGCGCAGTAGGGGCTGGTTCCCGTGGGAAAGCCCGCCTATGTTACTGGTGCTCTCCTCGCATTGGCTGCTGCATTTCACGTCACGTGATTTCTTTTGAAATTACTTTTGTTTATTATATACCAAATATTAATTAATCTGAGCTGAGAATTTGTGATAAATATCTCTCAAGGACAGGCTAGGTTTTGACAGTTTAAAAACTTTAAGGTGCCTTCTCTTATTGTAACAACAGAAGAGCGATTTTGCAGAAGGCGCGCGACGGCCATGTTTTGGCGCGAAATAGAGCGTCAGGTGGCCTCTAGCACAGAGTAACATATATATATTTGTCTGTGTCTCTAGTCTCGCAACGCGCCGCAGTTTCAGTCTCGAGCTGACCACTATACGCGCCGGACCGCGCCGGTCATGAGTAAAGATTTTTGTAATAGTGATAACAGTCGAGGTCTCAACATGAGCTATGGGCAGCATAGGCCATGTCATATGAACAATAGTTGCTCATTATTTTTATTATTTATTTAATAAATGGCATCCCTGACAATTAAAAATCTCGCGAGTCGCTTCTTATGCTTCCATCATACAGAACTTATTTTAGCCTCACTTGTATGCTGTAGAAGAACCAACGACCTGTGTGCTGTCTTCTGCGCTGGGGACAACTATAGAAGACAGGTTAGTCATAACTCTATGCTTTCCATGAAGTCTCGGACAGCAACTACGGCACCTCGTGCGTACTGTAGGGCGGTACAAACGCACACTGCTACGCAACAGCATCCGCAAGGATGTGGAGGTCTTAGGGGACTTGTGGGAGGAAGCAGTACCAACTTCTCCGTCCGCAAATAAAACCCTAGGAAGCTTGTCCGTTCTTCGTACGATAAATGATAATCTAGTGTCTACAAATGCCATATTAGCATCAGTTAACAACGGCCATCAATAGTACGATATTAAAGAACGCAAGTTCCAACTGTTAGACGTAGTGTAGTCGATAATGCGTTTGACTGTGACAATGAAGGTCAGTGGTTCGGAACCAGCCACTACGATTTTTTTTCCTAAAAGGATTTCAGACTAATTAATTTTTTATTATTTAGATTATTATTTTGACCCAAAATGTTTGCAAGATCTTATACAACTACAAATCTAAAGTGGATCGTAAAACACGTCAGTGCGAATTTTTTTCCCCCATATGTCTTGAGTAAAATTTCCTATCTTTAAGTCCATTCTCTGCCTTACCTTCATCCTTCCGACGTTCCCACCATTAAATAGAAGAACTGCATCATACGTTCCAATTCTGACAACTGTAGTAGAACCGAATGAGGTTCTAGGTCATCGTTTCCATATGAGTGAGAGACTCATTCGGATTCTGGATTTTGCCATGAAGGACAGGATCGGCCAGGAACCTGTACGTGGACTTGACAAGATCCAGGACACAATTTGGAAGCCTCTCGTTGTCAATGTTGGAGCTGCTAGCAGACGAGTTCACATTTTAAGCAAACGTTCTTACTTCGGATAACATTATTGCTGGTTCGTCGCCGTTTCTCACGTCTTATATTTACTGTCTTATTTAAACGCAGTTTATCAATATTATTATATACTCTTTGTAGTCGTGGCATAACTGAATGGAGAAAGAATCGAACACTTGTTCAAGTCTCCGTCATTTTCACACGGCAAAATAAAAAAAAATAAAAAATAAAAAAAAGGAGAAAAAAACTAGGAATTGCCTCGTCATAAACGATGCAGCTAGTTCGTTACCGTTTATAAGATACTGAACAGAGTGAAAGATCAAAGAGTACTATGTACCACGGCCTTCTAGATGTCTCCCGCACATGTTTGGTTGAAAGCAATACAATCGTCGTTCCCTGAGCTGGTACTGTAGTGCTGCTTCAAAACGTGGGCGTGGCAGGGAGGACACGATACACTACACGTTTAATTAATTTTCAGGCACTTCGGATGCGAATTCAGCACTGGGAACTTATTTTGTATTCGTTAGTACAACTCATGGGCAATAACTCGAAAATTGACACTTTTGGTCAATTTCATCAACAATAACCAAAGATAGTAAGACCTTTCTGAAGGCATTTGTATGGAGTGTTGCCTTGTATGGGAGTGAGACATGGACGATAAACAGTGCGGACAGGAAGAGGATTGAGGCTTTTGAAATGTGGTGCTACAGAAGAATGCTGAAGATTAGGTGGGTGGCTCGAGTAACTAATGAGAAGGTATTGAACAGAATTGGGGAGAAAAGGAATTTCTGGCATACCTTGACTAAAAGAAGGGATAGATTGGTAGGACACATTCTTAGACATCAAGGGATTGTGAATTTAGCGTTGGAAGGAAGTGTGTGGGGTAAAAACCGCAGAGGAAGACCAAGAAATGGATACAGTAAGCAGATTCAGACACATGTAGGTTGCCGTTCTTATGTGGAGATGAAGAGGCTTGGTCAGGATAGGGTATTGTGGAGAGCTGCATCAAACCAGTCTCCGGACTGAAGACCACAACGGCAGCAATGTACACGACAAAGATATTCCAATCCGCTTTTCCCGCCCCCTACCATACGTCATATATTTTACCTATTATCCTATTCTATTCACCCTATAATACAGGAGGTGTCCTTACCCACGACACCATTTTCTAGGACGGCCTACGGCTGTGTGTGAGGCAGTACTTTATTAGTGTTCTATTGAAGTTCTAATTTTCCTTATTTGCCTAAAAACAATATACGAAGAAAAATCCAAAGTTATTCCTCTACAATCAATATGCAAGTTCCTAGCTGAAAAGTAGACGACGTCCTTGACAAGTGTGACGTCACCTAAATTGAATTCCCGGAATGCATCCACTTTTAATACTAGAGTGAATGCATTGCAACAATAAGCAAGACCCTCTGGAGTGACTAGTTCCCAACCTACAAAACCAGCAGAAATGAGTTGCTATTGTGAGATGGTTCCATGAGAGTCACACAAACAGTCACTAATCTGCCAGGCAACTTCTGAAACTTTGCGACTGCAGCGCCGCCAAGCGGTCGCACCATACAGAGACACGGCGATACGACTAGAGCAGTCTGCAGTTGCCTTCGTCCACCTTTCTCTTTCAGTGGCAATTTCTCTGTCCACCCGCCGGTTAACTTTTCTTCTGTCTCTCGCCATCACTCTTCATCTCAGCACTCTCTCTCCTACTCACTCTCAGCGCGCGCACACACACACACACACACACACACACACACACACACACACACACACACAAGTTCGCACCTCGAAGTGATTGGTGAGGGGGGGTCGGAATATAGATCGGGAAAGCTGGTTTTCTAATCATCTGTAGGTCTTTTCAAGAGGACCGTATTCGACTTGCGGCTGTTTGCTGATGATGCTGTGGTGTATGGGAGGGTGTAGTCTTTGTAATAGCATACAGGATGACTTGGACGAAATTTCTAGTTGGTGCAAAGAATGGCAGCTAGCTCTCAATGTAGAAAAATGTAAGGTGATGCGCATGAGTAGCAAAAACAATCCCATAATGTTCGAATACAGCATTAGTAGTGTGCTGCTTGATGCTGTCGCGTCGTTCAAATATCTAGGCGTAACATTGCAGAGCGATATGAAATGGAAGGAACATGTAAGGACAGTTGTGAGTAAGGCGGACAGCCGACTTCAGTTTATTGGGAGAATTTTGAGAACATGTACTTCACCTGTAAAGGAGACAGCGTATAAAACGCTTGTACGACCACGTCTCGAGTATTGCTCAAGTGTTTGGGACCCGCAGCAGATCAGTTTAAAGGAAGACATGGAAGCAGTTCAGAGGCGAGCAGCTAGGTTCGTTACGGGTAGGTTCGACCAATGCGCGAGTGTCACGGAAATGCTCCGGCAACTCAATTGGGGATCGCTGGAGGAAAGACGACGTTCTTTTCGTGAATTTCTGTTAAGTAAATTTAGAGGGCCGGAATTTGAAGCTGAGTGTAGTACGATCTTGCTGCCGCCTACTTACATTTCGCGTAGTGATCAAAAGCCGCGAAGGAGTAGCCGAGCGGTCTGGAGCGCCACGTTAGAGATCGCGCGGATCCCGCATCGGAGGTTCGAATCCTTCCTCTGGAATGGATGTGTGTGTTGTCCTTGGGTTACTTTACCTTAGTTTAAGTAATTTGTAAGACTAGGGACTGATGACCAACGTAGTTTGGTCCCATTAGAATTACCAACATTTTTAGTGATCACAAAGACAAGAGAAATTAGGGCTCGTACGATGGCATATAGGCATTCTTTTTTCCCCTCGTTCAGTTTGGGAGTGGAATAGGAAAGGAAATGCCTAGTAGTGGTACAGTGTACCCTCCGCCACGCAACGTACGGTGGATTGCGGAGTATGTATGTAGATGTACTGTGCTCCAACGAGAGACTTTTCTGATGGAACGAATAAAGCTTCTACATTGTCTTAGGAATGTCCAGGATCATCGAGATGTAGTCAGTCAATCAGTCATTGAGCCCTACAAATAAGAAAGTGTACATGCTTCAGAGAAGATCCTCAGGGCAAACGAACGTCCTCAGAGTATGTTCTGCGCATAGAACAACTGTTCAGTCGTATATTTCTGTAAACTAGCCGAATCAGGCAAATTATTCAATGTACAAACATGAAGTAGGCATCTACGTGTTAAGGAAGAACTTTACTAAGTTTATATGTTAGCTTGTTGTACAGCAGCATATTATTAAGACTACATATGGACTTTTTACGGAAATGTGTTCTTCCGATTACGTCATACAATTTTCGTAATGCGATAAACTTTTTTTTTTGTTATTGGAGATGGTGAGCAAAATTTGGGAACGAAATTTTAAGGATGCATCACGTTTTCATCTGTTTGAGCGTGGAACGCCGTTAGTGCTTTAAGACGCGAGATTCTTGTTAAATATGACACCCAATGGTCTGCTCATACGCCAAAGGCCATGCGATTTTGTTACGAGAAAAAGGCCGCTAGTTACGTAATTAACCAGTTATTAATTTTGCTGTCGTGCCTACTTCCAACATAACAAAAATAACGATTACGAAGGCAGAAAACTCATCTTAAATAGGCTAACCGGTTTGGGTAGAATTTCATTTATGGAATTAACTGCTTCCACTGGCTGATTTCTTATCGTGTACCTAAATGATGGAGGATCTTTCTGTGTATTCGTAGCACATTACACTTGTCTACATTGAGCTTTAATTGCCATTCCCTGCACCATGCGTCAATTCGTTGCAGATCATCCTGCATTTCAGTACAATTTTCCATCGTTACAACCTCTCTATATACTACAGCACCATCCGCAAAAAGCCTCAGTGAACTTCTGATGTTATCGACGAGGTTACTTATTTATATCGTGAACAACGGACCCACGACACTCCCCTGTGGCACACCTGACATAACTCCTACTTCGGAAGACTTCTCTCCATTGAGAATGACCTGCTGCGTTCTGTTATCTAGGAATTCCTCAATCCCATCACACAGTTGGTCTGATACACGATATGCTCTGTGTGATTGGATTGACGAGTTCCTAGTTAACAGAACGCAGCATGTAATTCTCTATGAAGAAGTCTTCCGAAATAGGAGTTATGTCAAGTGTGCCACAGGGGAGTGTCGTGGGTCCGTTGCTGTTCACAATATATGTAAATGAGCTTGCGGGTAACATCCGAAGTTCACTGAGGCTTTTTGCGGATGATGATGTAGCATATAGAGAGGTTGTAACAATGGGAAATTTTATTGAAATACAGGAGGATCTGCATCTAATTGACACATGGTGCAGTGAGTGGCAACAATCTCAGTGTAGACAAGTGTAATGTGTTGCGAATACATAGAAAGATCCTTTCTCATTTAGCTACACTAAAGCAGATCAGCAACTGAAAGCAGATAATTCCATAAATTATCTGGGAGTAGTCATTAGGAGGGATTTAAAATAGAACGACCATATAAAATCAATCGTCGGTAAAGCAGATGTCAGACTTACATTTACTGGAAGAATTCAAAGGAAATGCAGTCCGAAAACAAAGGAAGTAGGTTACAGTACACTTGTTCGCCCACAGCTCGAATACTGCTCACTGGTGTGGGATCCGTACCAGGTGGGGCTGATAGAGGAAGAGGAGAAGATCCAACGGAGAGCAGCGCGCTTCGTTACAGGATCATTTGGTAATCGAGAAAGCGTTACGGAGATGATCGATAAACTCCAGTGGAAGACTCTGCAGGAGAGACGCTCTGTCGCTCGGTACGGGCTTTTGTCGACGTTTCGAGAACATACCTTTACCGAGGAGTCTAGCAGTATATTGCTCCCTCCTACGTATATCTCGCGAAGAGACCGTGAGGATAAAACCAGAGAGATTAGAGCCCACACAGAGGCATACCGACAATCCTTCTTTCCGCGAACAATAAGAGACTGGAATAGGAGGGAAAATCGATAGTGGTGCTCAAGGTACCCTCCGCCACACACCGTCGGGTGGCTTGCGGAGAGTGCATATAGATTTTGGTGTCCTGCCACCTGTGTCAATCCTCCAACCCTTTGTACTTCTCCCTGTCCTGCACCAGTGCCTGCAGTTTCCTTTCTTTTATTCCTACAGTCTTCCAGTCATCACTGACTTCCTTCACCTAATTGTTTCCAATGACATATTGCATTCCATATCGTCTTAGTCAACCTCTCATCGTCCATCCTCATGATGTGCCCAACAAATACTAACGTCCTATTTCGTATCTCGCGCGATAAAAAGGTAAAGCAGTCATCAATCCGAAGATTGGTTTGAACACCACAGTCCTTTACTAGGCATGGTCCTGTTTGGAGGTGGTATGCCGTTGCCTTTCTCCGACCTTCGAACTGACCGACCCAGCCAGTTATACGAGGACCTACAGTTTAACGTGGGTTCCGAACCACGGTGCTACTCTGTATTTTTCACATTAGCAACACTACCAGAGGTGAAATAAGTCCAAAGTGACAGTTAAAAATCCTAGGACCTGGCGGGGATCGATTCCGCGACCTTTGGATTCGTAGTCTGGCACTCTACCACTGTGCAACCGAGGCGCACATTACGAAGGTAGCAGGGGTAAAATGGAACGAAAAGTTGTACATAACTAGTAAAAAATGAAATAGGGCATCAGAGGGATGCAGAGATCCAGAAGGGGGTAACACAAGGTTGTAGCCTTTCGCCAATGTTAATCAGTCTGTACTCTGAGCAAGCTGTGAACAATACAAGCAGAAATTTGGAGAGGTAATCAAAGATAAGAAATAGAAGGATTAGTTTGCTGAATGATATTGATTGTCACGGAAAGCAGAGGACCTGGAAGATGAATTCAATGGAATGAAGAGTGTCTGGGGAAAGAAAGGTATAACATGAACAAATAAAAACTTTCAGATTTCTCGATGACAAGTGAGACACACCAAAGGACCTAGAAAAGCAATTGCACGGAATGGACAGTATCTTGAAAGGAAGATAAAAGATCAATATTAGCAAGAGTGAAATAAAGGTAATGGACTGTAGTGTCAGAAAATCAAGCGATGCTGAAGGAATTAGATTAGGTAATGACAAGATAAAAGTAGTAGATGAGTTTTGTTATTTGGGTTGCAAGGTAGATTCTGATGGCCGAAGTAAAGAAGATACAAAATGCAGAATGGCTGTGGGAACGAATGCATTTCTGAAGCAGCGAAATTTGGTGACATTCAATATTACTTTAAATGTTACGAAGTCCTTTCTGAAAGTATTTGTCTGGAGTGTAGCATTGTTTGGGAGTGAAACGTGGACGATTCAGACAAAAAGATGATAGAAGCTTTTGAAATGTGGTGCTACAGGCGAATGATGAAAATTAGATGGGTAGATCACGTAACTAATGAGGAGGTGCTTAACCGAATTTGCATAGCCCGCTTTCATAATTACAAGATTCCGACTAACGTCCCAATGATGGTTACCTGTCAGATGCTACTTGTGGCAGCAAATTCACTACTCGGTATTTTTCACATGAGCAATACTGCCAGAGGTGAAAGAAGTGGAAAGTGACAAAAATCGTAGGACCTGACGGGGATCGAACCCGCGACCTGTGGATTTGTAGTCTGGCACTCTACCACTGTGCATTGGAAGGTTGAAAATTATCGTGCAGTTCCTGTCGTTTTCTGTGTATCCACGTACGCCAGGCGGGCTGTTGGTTATCACAGCGTGTGGAACGTCTCCACGGCAGTGGCGTCCCGTCACGGTGGCCAGACTTGTCAAGTGTCGTTCTCAGGGCAGACGGCTTCTTCATGCTGCGGCAATTCCAGCTGTCCTCCGCCACTTCAAGGCCACAGCGTGGGAAGGACACTTCTCTTCTGGAGCTAATAGCTGCCACATTTGCGTCGTGTCTGCAGAGTAGCTTCTTAAGCAGGTCTTACCCACAGCGTTGGTTCTTTGGATATTTCTGGGCACGTTGTCGCTAGCAGTGCGATGTGTTAAGAGTGTGTCTACCAGTTAAGACCTGTCGACAGTTCTGTAGCATTCTCTAACCGCCCAAATGGGGTCCTTTTTTGTACACAACTTGCTTCGGGTTCGTTCTGACTGGATGTCTCCCACTCACTTGGGTATGGGCCTTGCTGGTCTTTTGGTAGCTGTGTGATTTGTACAGGTACTGAACTGTCAGTTTCCCGCCAATTGAGTCTACAGTGTAGTCCCACTTCAGACCTCTACACATGGTTACTACCAGTTTTCTGGCCCTGCACGCACAATTGTGCGGTTCTGGTTTTCCTCGGTTTTATTTCAAGTGTTTGTAGAGCTTATGGGACTTAACTACGGTGTCATCAGTCCCTAAACTTGCAAACGACTTATGAACTAGCTAATACTAAAGACGGCACAAATATCCATGCCCGAGGGGGGATTCGAACCCCCGACCGTAGTGGCCGTGCTGACCGTGACTGGAGCGCCTCAGTCACCTTGGCCACCGCGGCCGGCAAATACAGAACTACGATATTTATAATAATCTTTTGAATTTTATATACAAAATGAAATGTTACGACACTGAATCTCTAACATGATTAGCATAAGGTCTGTTGAAACTGTCGCCACATTTTTCGGTAAACATCCTTACGTTATTTCTGACATCGAACGTCTTTCCGACAAGTGAATTTCGTACAACACACCTTAACAGTGTAGTTTACAAGCTTGTTTTACCTGACTTTCTGACACTACATTCTATTGTCCTCGTTCTACTCTCGCTAATGTTCATCCTGTATCTTCCGGTCAAGACACTGTTCTTGCTCTTCCACGTCCTTTACCATGTTATCAGCAAACCGCAAGCTTTCATTCCCTCTCCCTGGACTTTATTCCTTCTCCAAATTACTTGTTACATTCCTTCACAGCTTGTTCCATGCACAGACTCAACAACGTTGGGAAAGGCTACAACCCTGTCTTACTCCCTAACTACTGCATCTCTTTCGTGCCATAGAGTAGAGCTGCATGTCCTCGGGAAAGGTAACGGCTGTAGTTTCCACTTGCTTTCAGCCGTTCGCAGTAGCTGTGTGGCAAAGCCACATTAGCTGATGTTACAAGGCCAGCTCAGTCAATCATCCAGACTGTTGCCCCTGTAACTACTGAAAAGGCTGCTGCCCCTCTTCAGGAACCACACGTTTGTCTGGCCTCTCCACAGATACCCCTCCGCTGTGGTTGCACCTACGGTACGGCTATCTGCATCGTTGAGACATGCAAGCCACCCCACCTCGGCAATGTCTGTGGGTCATGGGTCCCATTTACCTTTTAGAAATAGCGCGCGAAACACTCAGTGAACAAATTGGTATTTTGGAGAACACCTCTTTCGAGTCAAATTATAAAAGGTCGACTCAAAGCGATGGCGATCGACAGGTTGAACATCGCTGTTTTAAAGAAGAAAACAAGTTGATGTTAAATCACAGTAAAACTCAGTTTTTAAAATTCCTAACACACAATTTGACGAAAGCTGACATATTGATTACACATAATGGGCACATGACAACTGAGACTGAACAGTTCAAATTTCTAGGTATTCGGAAAGACAGTAAGCCGTCGTGGAAAGCCCATGTTCAGGAGCTTGTTCCAAAACTAAATTCTGCTATATTTACCATTAGAACAATATCTGAAATAAGTGATTTTTCATCAGGAAAAGTAGTCTATTACGCTTACTTTCACTCACTTAGGACGTACGGCATTACTTTTTGGGGTAACTTGCCTGAAGCAAAAACGATATTTTTGGCTCAAAAACGAGCGGTTCGAGCAATATGTGGTGTAAGTTCACGAACGTCATGTCGACCCCTTTTCAGTAGTCGGGGAATTTTGACACTGGCGTCACAATACGTTTTTCCTTTAATGTCGTTTGTTGTTATAAATATCAGCTTATTGCGACGACTTAGTAGCTTTCACTCGGTGAATACTAGACAGATGTCGAATCTACATTTGCATCACAGCACCTTGAGACTTGTGCAGAAGGGTGTACGTTCCCATCTCCTCTTCGTCCTCTCGTTTAGCACATTTCGTCCAGCAGCTCCTGTTCCTGCTCGTGCCTTCCTTATCTACTCGTACACCCTGTTCGTCCACCTGCTTTCGTTGTTGAATCTCCCTCTTCCTCCTACCAATCTCTCTCGCCTTGTCCGCACTCTTCTGCGACCAAACGCCCGCCTTCGGTTTCGCCCCTTTTGCGCAGTTTCCCGACGCTTCCTCAGAGCCTCCTCGGAGCGCTCCCTGTCAGGGAAAGGCGCCTCGTCCGGTTCCTGTCGCTGCTGCTGTTGCTGCTGCTGCTGGCTGGAGAAAGTGGCCGCGCATTTCTCCGTGACAGGCGGTCCGCACCGCCGCCTCTACACTGGCCACTGCCGCGTCTACGCCGTGCTTACCGGCTCTGGTTAACCTCTGCGCACCCCCACCTTTCTGTACGACTCTTGACTACCACAGTGTATCAAAGGTCGCAAATTTTCCTTTTTGCGGAAGATAACATACACTACTGGCCATTAAAATTGCTACACCAAGAAGAGATGCAGATGATAAACGGGTATTCATTGGACAAATATACTAGAACAGACATGTGATTACATTTTCATCCAGTTAGGGTGCATAGATAATGACATATCAGTACCCATAACAACCACCTCTGGCCGTAATAACGGCCTCGATACGCCTGGGCATTGAGACAAACAGAGCTTGGATGGCGTGTACAGGGACAGATGCCCATGCAGCTTCAACACGATACCACAGTTCATCAAGAGTAGTGACTGGCGAATTGTGACGAGACAGTTGCTCGGCCACCATTGACCAGACGTTTTCAGTTGGTGAGAGATCTGGAGAACGTGCTCGTCAGGGCAGCAGTCGAACATTTTCTGCATCCAGAAAGGCCCGTACAGGACCTGCAACATGCGGTCGTGCATTATCCTGCTGAAATGTACGGTTTGGCAGGGATCGAATGAAGGGTAGAGCCACGCGTCGTAACACATCTGAAATGTAACGGCCGCTGTTACAAGTGCTGTCGATGCGAACAAGAGGTGACACGTGTAACCAATGGCACCCCATACCATCACGCCGGGTGATACGCCAGTATGGCGATGATGAATACACGCTTCCAATGTGCGTTCACAGCGATGTCGCCAAACACAGATGCGATTATCATGATGCTGTAAACAGAACCTGGATTCATCCGAAAGAATGCTGTTTTACCATTCGTGCACCCACGTTCGTCGTTGCGTACACCATCGCAGGCGCTCCTGTCTGTGATGCAGCGTCAAGGGCAACCGCAGCCACGGTCTCCGAGCTGATAGTCCATGCTGCTGCAAACGTCGCCTAACTGTTCGTGCAGATGGTTGTTGTCTTGCAAACGTCCCCATCTGTTCACTCAGGGATCGAGACGTGGCTGCACGATCCGTTACAGCCATGCGGATAAGATGCCTGTCATCTCGACTGCTAGTGATACGAGGCCGTTGGGATCCAGCACGGCGTTCCGTATTGCCCTCCTGAACCCACAGATTCCATATTCTGCTAACAGTCATTGGATCGCGACCAACGCGAGCAGCAATGTCGCGATACGATATACCGCAATTGAGATAGGCTACAATCCGACCTTTATCAAAGTCGGAAACGTGATGGCAGGCATTTCTCCTCCTTACACGAGGCATCACAACAACGTTTCTCCAGCCAACGCCGGTCAACTGCTGTTTGTGTATGAGAAATCGGTTGGAAACTTTTCTCGTGTCAGCACTTTGTAGTGTGGATGCTCTGAAAAGCGTATCATTTGCATATCACAGCTTCTTCCTGTCGGTTAAAATTCGTGTCTGTAGTACGTCATGTCCGTGGTGTAGCAGGAGTGAAGCTTCTAAACAGGGGAAAGTCTACGCCGAAACTTAAGGCAGCACACCGAACACCACCTAGCGGCGTCATTTGTCAACTAAAACTGGAAGTGAACGGCCGATTAACTCTGAGACTCAGACAACTCACATCATTCAAAAAATGTTAAAATGTTTGTAAATCTATCGCACCAAACTGCGTGGTCATCAGTCCGTAGCTTACAAACTACTTAAACCTAGGTAAACTAACCTACGGACAAACACACAAACCCATGCCCCAGGGAGGGCTCGAACCTCCTACAGCGAGCAACCGCGCGCTCCGCAGCGAGGCGCTTTAGACCGCTCGACTACTCCACCGCGGCCCTCACAGAGGTGCTACAGTTAATTTACTTACGGCGTAGAAGTTCAACGCATATGAAAGAAGAAGTCAATTTTCTGTTTTGAAAAGCATTGATTTTCAATTCCAACCAGCAGAGATGCAGATTTTATCCATTGTGTTGGAAGCTGCGACTGTTTCTTGAAATAGGTATCAGAAATTACTGCAACCAGTCGCCTTTTGTTTCTTCTTAATGAAGATTTATTTAAACCATTACCGGTTTCAAGCTGCCTAACAGCTCACCATCAGATGGTATACATTTAGAGCAAGTTACATTTGTATCTGTGGCAGGGCAGAAAACGAGGAAAAAGTAAACACTAATTTTGGTAGGCTATACTGAATAATTACAATATAAGTCTCTTCAAGACGTTACTTACAGTTATGCGTTTCATATTTAATTTGTCGATATTTGGTCCGCTTTTAGATGGGATTTCACTACACTTCCCTTCCATCAACACACCGCAGCAACTCCCACGACTTTCAAGTGGTGAAATTAACAAACACTTCACACACATTACGACTTTACAGCCACTACCACAACTTTCAGCTTGTAAACAAACCAAAGAGTATATTTATACCATAGCTTAAGGTTTTTGTCAGTCTTTGGTTTCACATAGCTCTTAACCTGTGGTGTAAACATACTCTTTGGTTTGTTTACAAGCTGAAAGTTGTGGTAGTGGCTGTAAAGTCGTAATGTGTGTGAAGTGTTTGTTAATTTCACCACTTGAAAGTCGAAGTTGCTGTGGTGTGTTGATGGAAGGGAAGTGTAGTGAAATGCTATCCAAAAGCGGACCAAATATGGACAAATTAAATGTGAGGCGCATAACTGTAAGTAATGACTTGAAGACAGACTCATATTCTAATTATTCAGTATAGCCTACCAAACTTAATGTTTACTTTTTTCTCGTTTTATGCCCTGCCACAGATACAAATCTAATTTGCACTAAAAGTGTACCATCTGATGGTGAGCTGCTAGGCAGCTTGAAACCGGTAATGCTTTAAATAAATCTTCATTAAGAACAAACAAAAGGCGACTGGTTGCAGTCATTTCTGAAACCTATAGAGGCAATTAATTTCGTTATAGCGCGAGAAAATAAAAAATAAAAACAGAAAAAAACAAAAAATAAAAAAAAGGTCACCGGTTAGAAAAGCGGTCTAAAGCGCCTGCTTAGTAAGTAGGGGGTCCCGGGTTCTAATCCCGGCTACAGCATAAATTTTAATTCAATGCCTCTCCTTACATGTAATGGCTTTTGAAATATGTTGCTACAGAAGAATGCTGAAGATTAGGTGGGTGGATCGCGTAACTAATGAGGAGGTACTGAACACAATGGGGGAGAAAAATTTCTGGCATACCTTGACTAAAAGAAGGGATAAATTGGTAGGACACATTCTTAGACATCAAGGAATTCTGAATTTAGCATTGGAGGGAAGTGTGTGGGGTAAAAATCGCAGAGGAAGACCAAGAGATGGGTACAGTAAGCAGATTCAGACAGATGTAGGTTGCCGTTTTTATGTGGAGATGAAGAGGCTTGCTCAGGATAGGGTATTGTGGAGAGCTGCATCAAACCAGTCTCCGGACTCAAGACCACAACAACAACACATGTAATGAGACAGACAGTTGGGACCTCACGGCTACTTGTGTCGGCGCTGGACCGCCGCGGCTCCTGCTAGCAGCTAGGGCGGCCGAGCTGCTCGCCTTGCGCGGTTGCGTAACGCGGTCGGCCTCGCCGGCTGTTTGGACGGCCGTGTCTCCGGCACCTGACGCCGCCCAGTATCTGCACCCAAGCATCCGCCCACTGCTGCCGTCTGGCCTGGCCTGGCGCAATGTCCACCTCATCAACTTCAATGCATCAGCTAGTACATCTACATACATCCTCCGAAATCCACCGTAAGATGCGTGGCGGAGGGTACACTGTACCACTACCGGGCATTTCCTTTCCTATTCCACTCCCAAATAGAACGAGGAAAAAAAGAATGCCTATATGCCTCCGTACGAGCCCTAATTTCTCTTATCTTGTCTTTGTGATCACTACGCGAAATGTAAGTAGGCGGCAGCAAGATCGTACTACACTCAGCTTCAAATTCCGGCCCTCTAAATTTCCTCAACAGAAATTCACGAAAAGAACGTCGTCTTTGCTCCAGCGATCCCCAATTGAGTTGCCGGAGCATTTCCGTGACACTCGCGCATTGGTCGAAACTACCGGTAACAAACCTAGCTGCTCGCCTCTGAACCACCTATATGTCTTCCTTCAAACCGATCTGCTGCGGGTCCCAAATACTTGAGCAATACTCAAGACGTGGTCGTACAAGCGTTTTATACGCGGTCTCCTTTACAGGTGAAGTACATCTTCCCAAAATTCTCCCAATAAACCGAAGTCGGCTGTCTGCCTTACGCAACTATCCTTACATGCTCGTTCCATTTCATATCGCTCTGCAATGTTACGCCTAGATATTGCAAGATGCGACCGCATTATGAAACTCATAACTAATGCTGTATTCGAACATTATAGGATTGTTTTTTCTACTCATGCTCATCACCTTACATTTTTCTACATTGAAAACTAGCTGCCATTCTTTGCACCAACTAGAAATTTTGTCCAAGTCAACCTGTATGCTATTACAGTCAGTTACAGACGACACCCTCCCATACACCACAGCATCATCAGCAAACAGCCGCAAATTACAACTTACTCTGTCCGTCAGATCATTTATATAGATAGAAAATAATAGCGGTCCTATCACACTCCCCTGGGGCACGCCTGACGATACACTCGTCTCTGATGAACACTCGCCGTCGAGAACAACGTACTGCGTTCTATTACTTAGGAAGTCTTCCAGCCAGTCACAAATCTGTGAACCTATTCCATAAGCTCGTATCTTCGTTAGCAGTCTGCAGTGAGGCATCGCGTCGAACGCCTTTTTGAAAAACACAATCCGCCTGTTGCCCTTCATCCATGGCTCGCAAGATGTCATGTGAGAAAAGGGCAAGCTGTTTCACATGAATTATGTTTCCTAAACCCGTGGTGATTCCTAGAAAGGTTTTCCGTCTCAAGGAAATTTACTATATTCGAACTGAGTGTGTTTTAAAATTCTACATGAAACTGATGTCAACGATATTGGCCTATAATTGTGTGCGTCAGTTCTTTCTTTCTTATAAACGGGAGTCACCTGCGCGTTTTTCCAATCACTAGGAACTTTGCGCTGAATTAAAGATTCGCGATAAATGCAAGCTAAGTAGGGGGCCAATGCTGCAGAATAGTCTTCGTAAAACCGAACTGGTATTCCATCCGGACCAGCAGACGTTTTCGTATTTAGCTCTCTCAGCTGCTTCTCTATACCGGAAATACCTATTACTATGTCCTCCATTTCGGAATTAGTACGCTGATCAAATGATGGTACATTTGCACGGCCCTCCTGCGTGAAAGATTTCTTAAAGGTTCTTAAAGTAGGAAGCTTAGAATGCCGGTTTCAGGGAAACTGTCAATATAAAAATTAATGGGGATAAACTGACAAGTGATTCTCATCACGACAACTAAGATAAGGACGTGGTATACGGGTCAGAAGCGTGAACTAATGCGCACACAAATGCAAATGGCTGCAATATTAATGGGCTAGTGAGAGAATTGCTGCACCTAGTCAGAGAACTTTAACTACAGCTGCCAACTATCAGGTGCCGTAAGGAAAAGAGAAATCTAAACAGCGCCACTTTGTTTCGGCGATAACGAACAATAAGAGTAAGTATGCTGTGGATATACACCTGGCTTTTGACAGCAATACCGCTTTAAAGTTGACTAAAAGCGAGAAGATAGCTTTTTGACAGAATTTGATATGTTGTGAAGATCGACCGGCGTGATGGAAGGATATCTGGCGTTCCACAGGGATGCGTTATAGGTCCCCTACTCTTCCTCGTGTTTAAGAACGATTTAGGAGACAATCTGAATAGATCCCTTAAACTGTTCGCGGATGATGCCGTCGTTTAAAGGTTAGTGAAGTTAACAGAGTATCAAAAGCAACTGCAAAGCGATTTAGACAAAATTTCTACATGGTGACACTAAATAAAGAAAAGTGTGAAGTAATACACATGACCACTACAAGAAATCCGCTTAACTTCAATTACGCGATAAATCAGTCAAACCTTAAGGTCGTAAATTCTAGCAAATACCTAGGAGTTACAATTACGAACAACTTTGACTGGAGAGAACACATAGAAAATATTGCGTCGAAGGCGAACCAAAGGTTACGTTTCATTGGCAGAACGCTTCGAAGATGCACCAGCTCCACCAAAGAGACTGCCTACATCACACTTTTGTGTCCTCTCCTGGAGTACTGTTGCCCCTTGTGGGACCCTCACCAGGTGGGACTGACGCAAGAAGACATTGAGAAGGTTCAGAGAAGGGCAGCTCGTTTTGTTTTATCACGTTACGGGGGGAAAGCGTCGCGGAAATGTTGCACGAATTGGGGTGGAAATCATTAAAAGAAAGACGTTATTCATTGCGGCGTGATCTGTTTGCTAAGTTTCAGTCGCCGACTTTTACTTCTGAATGAAAATATTTTGCTAGCACCCACCTACTTAGGGAGACATGACCATCCCAACAAAATAACAAAAATCAGATCGAAAACGGAACGATTTAGGTGTTCTGCCTTCACGCGCGCTATTAGAGAATGGAACGGCAGAGAAAAGTTATGAAAGTGGTTAATGAACCCTGTGCCAGGCACTTGCGCGTGATTTGCAGAGTATCTACGTAGATGTAGAGCGGACAGTGCAACAAACGAGAGAGGATAAGTTTTTTATAAACTATTCATTATTTCGAAAATAATCGCCCTAAATGTTAATATTTATCCAACTGTGAATCGGTGTTCGACTTCATGTAAGTTTTCGACTGTTTACAGAACCATGAATGATCCGGGAGTTAACCTGTTCGCCCGATGCAAATCTACCACCATGTGTGTTTTAATATCTTTCAGTAACAAACAGCACGTCAGTATTTTACGATGCCCGTATCTTGAAAACCCTCCTGAATTCAAATCCTGGCTACGGCATAGCTGCCAACCTTGAGAAGAGACTGTCAGTAATAATTCGACAGACCAATGAGGAGGAGGGTTTGGGGGTCATACGCGCATCCTTCCAAGAAAATTTTTAGAAGCCCTATTTAGACCATTAAATGGTATATTTATGACACTCTCCGTTCATAAATATATTCCTCGAAAAGAAAGAATTCTAAATGAACAGAATCAGGTTAGGAGGAATAACCCAAAAAGTTATTTTTGTAAATACCGAGGGTGAGATAGAAACATTCCTGCAATTTTCAAACACTTGTCTTCAAGGCAAGTTAACAGTTGCAAAAGAAAGAAGTAAGTGTGCAATTCCTTGCGTTTATGAAATAATATAAAATCATTAGCAGGTAACACTATATACCAAATGGTTTGGTTTTTAAAACAACGAATAAACCAACCTACCCCAATTAATGTCACATTTTGCCGAAATATCATAACTCGTATTTATTTCTAGCGGCACAACTGCTATAAACACGAAAACAGGCGAAAAAAGAAAGAACAAACAGTGGAAACTTTTCGAAAACGAATGGCTGACTTCTGACGCGTGATAAAACACGTGGACTGTTTAGCTGAGACGGAAGACCAAGTACTAGTTATGAACGAAGGAACTTTCATAGCTCTTGCCGAGTAGGCGTTCATTTGGAAGCTATGGAGGAAAATGCAGTGAAAATGCTATCGTTAACGTTTCCTACAGCTTTTCTACGTACTCAGGAAGAAAATCATTGCGATCAATAAAACTTTCCCTAGCATTGTGATTAGCTAAATATAAACAGTACCCATTCCGATTTTCTTAAAACATCATATCTAAAATGTCTTAATTCCGTAATTTTTTACGAACTTCCCTTAACTCCGTAAATAAGATGATATATCCGTAACCATTACGGACAATCCGTAATAGTTGGCAGCTATGCTACGGTTGTGCTTTCAGTGTATTTACAATCTGATTTACGGAATAGCGTAGGTGCTTTTCCTGTATGAAATGTGAACTCGTTTTATTTCAGACCCACGGTGTGTCTGGCAAGAAAACACCCGTTGGAAAAATACCAGGCCGTAATGCAACCTTGGCGGTGTGTTACGAGTAGGCGAACGACAAAATAACGATTAAGGGGACACGGAATTAGAGAAACCTATTTGTGACGGGCGTGAGCTACTCGAAAACAGGTATACTCTTGACATAAAAGTTTTCTGGGTGTTCGCGTCATGTTGTAGGAAGGCTATTATTTAAGTAACCGCCGTATCGGCCAACGTTACAGAGCACAAGAGTATACCCAGATGAAGGCCTCTGTAATGTTGGCCAAAACGTCGGTTATTTAAGTAATAGCCTTCTTGCATCATGACGCGGTACAACACCCAGAAAACTTGTATGTCATCTGACTGGCCGCGGAAGCCTACGTAATTATAGG
This sequence comes from Locusta migratoria, assembly GCA_026315105.1. Taxonomy (NCBI): domain Eukaryota; kingdom Metazoa; phylum Arthropoda; class Insecta; order Orthoptera; family Acrididae; genus Locusta; species Locusta migratoria. The sequence continues at coordinate 127,646,996 of CM048752.1, forward strand.
TATCCTCTTGCTACCGCCATAGAGCCCCGTTTCCGAGGGATGACTCGAACCTCTGGCGGGAGCGGCCGCCCAGTCTGTAGTGTGGTGCCTTAGACCACGCGGCTGCGATGTAATACGGACTGCACTCTGAGCACTATATATGGAGTTCTCCGACACTTGTTGTGGGCTGTTGATTTGAGTCCCTTCTACGCAGTCGTCGCTTCTTGTGTCAACTCACAACTCGAGACGAAAGGGTTTACAACAGCGCCCCTGGCGGTGCATTCTGGTACCGCCCATGTTTGTTTGCAGCACTTTAGGTTACGATAGTAACACTAGAAGTCAGACTTCGCGATCGCCTTTTGGAAGCACGAAATGCACACTACCGGCCATTAAAATTGCTACACCAACAACAAATGCAAATGGTAAACGTATTCATTGGACAACTACTCTAGAATTGACATTGCGTTATGCCGACGACATAGTAATTCTGTCAGACAGCAAAGGACCTAGAAGAGCATTTGAACGGAATGGACAGTGTGCAGAAACGTGCATATGCGATGAACATTAACAAGAGCAAAACTAGGGTAATGGAGTGCAGTGTAACAAAATTAGGCGATGCTGAAGGAAGAAGATTAGATAAAAACATTGCGCTTTGCTGATGACATTGTAATTCTGTCAGAGACAGCGAACGACCTGGAAGAGCAGTTGAATGGAACGGGCAGTGTGTTGAAGAGAGCGTATAAAACGAACAATAACAAGAGGAAAACAAAAATAATGGAATGCGGTCTTAGAAAATCAGGTGATGCTGAAGGAATTAGATTAGGTAACGAAACAATGAAGGTGGTAGATAAGTTTTGTTATTTTACTGCCCAAGTAATAAATGATGGTCGCAGTACAGGGGATATAACATGCAGAATGGCACGGGTAGAAAAGCGTTCTTGAAAAAGAGAAATTTATTAACATCTAATATTTATTTAAGCTTAAGGAAGACCTTTCTGAAGGCATTTGTATGGAGTGTTGCCTTGTATGGGAGTGAGACATGGACGAAAACAGTGCGGACAGGAAGAGGATTGAGGCCTTTGAAATATGGTGCTACAGAAGAATGCTGAAGATTAGGTGGGTAGATCGAATAACTAATGAGGAGGTACTGAACAGAATTGGTGACAAAAGGAATTTTTGGCATACCCTGACTAAAGGAAGGGATCGCTTGGTACGACACGTTCTTAGACATCGGGGAATCGTAAATTTAGCATTGGAGGGAAGTGTGTGGGGTAAAAATCGCAGAGGAAGACCAAGAGACGCGTATAGTAAGCAGATTCAAGTGGATGTGGGTTGCCGTTCTTATGAGATAGAGGCTTGCTCAGGATTGAGTAGGGTGGAGAGCTGCATCAAACCAGTCTCCGGACTGAAGAACATAACAACACAACAACAACGTGTGACTGAACAACAGAGAATGGAATTATTGCTGCAACTGGCATGATCAGCAATGGCATTTGTGTTCTTCCTTCTCACAAATATTTGAGTTTGTTCCAAATATGTTGAGGTTTTCGATAATATTGTTAGAGCCAAAAGTATGCGAACGTTTAAATTGCTGCTACAGTAAGTGAAACGAGCATAAATGACATTTAGGCCTACACTATTGGCTAGTCAGAAGGATTTGGCTATTTATTTCCGAATATCTCGTGATTTTTGAGGGTATGGAAAGGCTGGTATTTCTTGTTTTTCCACAATATTTTGCTGCTTAGGAAAATTTGTGGAAAACTGAAAGAGCTCTTTTCTTTGGGATTTCAGTATCATTCATTCAATTGCGATAAAATTTTACACATTTGACGTTCACCGTTACTTAGACTATCTGATGATTTAAATTAATGTGGTTTCTATTAAGAGGTGATACGAAGTTCACCAGGTCATCAAGTAATGGAAGTATTCAACGGCATGAAAAAGAAACTTAAATGGACAGATAGTAAGGAAGAAGCCGATGGCAGAATTCGGCCAGTTGGAGATATTTCAGTCTTACGTTGGTGAGTAGGCCCAGGTTTTCCTGACGGACTTCCCACTAATTGTAAAGACTTCCCGGAGAAGTCTTGTCGCTTGCCTTACAAGTGTTAGTGGCCAGTCAGTCGGCTAGCTGGCCGACGAATTAGCGTGGAGAAAGTCGTCGTGCCGTCCTTGCCGCGTTACGTTACGTTGCGTTACGTTATCGTATCTGGGCGTTCCAGAAACTTCTTTTCCGTTCGCCATGACACACTGCAGTGGCGGTATCTGTCGGCGGCCTTGGCAGGCTTCGCGCGACTGCAGTCGATCTGGGTTGTGCCGATTCGCGAACATATCGATCATTTGAACGGCAACGAGTAAACAATCGAATCACGGTGAGGAGGAATCGTTCAAAAGCATCGTGCGGGCGACTGCGTCGATTCAGAGCTGCAACGGTTCACGCTTCCGAGGCAACTGCCGAATCATGCCGAATAGAGCCGAATGATTACGAACGCCAGGGAACACGAGCGCTTATATCCCAGGCGAAAAATCTTTCCCAGAGATACTACCTGTTGGCATTAGGCAAAGATCTAAAACGTTCACGCAGTACGGATGTACAGATGTCAGCAGACGACGTTGTTCGAAGTATTTTGTATACACTTGAAACAGAAATTAAATTTATCCTGTCAGGATCTTAGTTAACCTCACACACTGTAATTGTGACATATTCAGAAACAAACTACCAAATATTGGTGACAAGGAATGAATATCGGACTAGGCACACTCTCGGAGATTATATATATATATATATATATATATATATATATATATATATATATGTACCCTTGACTGCGTGTCCTACAATAATATAGTTTCCCAGCTTTGTAGAGTGTAACATTAGGAAACTGTCAAGTACTGGATGAACGAAGTGTCGCAAATACAGCGTCGCTTAATGGAAAAGAACTTGTGACTCATTGTTTACGGCGACATATGCTGGACCATGGTGTCGTAGTTAGTTTTTAACCCCACGGCGATTGTTGTCTAATAGTAAGCAATGTGTGTACCAGTTTAGTTGAAATCGGCCCATTATTTCAGGAGATGTCGAAAAATAGCGCATGACGTAGCAATTATTCGGAAAATTCATTGTTTACGAAGTCATACCTCCTTACGTGTGTGTCGTAGGTGGTTTTTACCCCGAAAGCGAATGTTGCCTGATATTAATGAACATGTGTACCAAGTTTGGTTGAAATCGGCCCATTAGTTTTGCAGCAGATGTGGAACACACATACATACGTACACACATGCACACATACAGCCTATTTTATAAAACAAGAGTTGCCTGTGATCGAAGTTCGATCAGTTGTGTTTGAAAAGTCATGAAAATGAAAAAAAAAATTTAATTGGAATTTATTTAGCACTGAAAATTTACAGATTTTATGTCAATGCTATGAGGTCAGGTGAAAGAAAAGGCAAAGAGGAAACATGAGAGATGGAAAGACACAAGTGAGGGAATTAATTGCTGCGTTTCACAATTTAGCATTACAAAACTCCAGTCAAAACATTTTTCGTAAAAATTCTTTCATCATTGCTCTTTTTGTTCTCAAATATAAAATTTCAGACCATCGAAGGATCGAACTCTACTTGCTGCAAGATATAGCTGACCATGTGGGGAAAACTGGTTTTCTTAATAGAATCCCAAATTTTTCAAAAGTCCGTCAGACTTTATTAATAGTAATTCCAAATGCAGGAACAATTTTTAATTATATTTAAAAACTATATTTAAAAGTTAAGAATTGAACATTACGAAGAATTAAAAAACGGGGGCAGTGGGAATCGTGCCCAGAACCTTAAGGTTGGAATTCCAAGTGCTCAGTGACTGAGCTAATTTCGTATCTTACAAATATGCCACCAACAACACGTTATAATATAGTGGCAAAATTTATGGACAATTTTGAGTATCATCCTAAAATTTCTTTTTCTTTTCACTACTCTTAGCGGGTACGTGCGCACACAATTTTTATATTCGCAACATCTATGACAAACCACCTTTCGAAATACGTTTCATTGCCCTCCTTGTATGATTAATATTAAAAACCTTTACCCTCAGTTTGGTCTAAGCGTATTTATATATTAGACTAGCTGAAAACCCGGCATTGCCCGGTTATTTATTTATTCCTGCCATTTTTCAGGTATATATTCATTTGTATCAGGGCTGTGAGTCTGTAAAATCTACTTGGTGCGTGATGGGGCGGTTTTCCACGAACGTTACTGTTTATGTGCTCATATCTCATGAACTATGTGCCACATTGTGATACAATTTAGAAGGTACGCTCAACTCTCTCTCTCTCTCTCTCTCTCTCTCTCTCTCTCTCTCTCTCTCTCTCTCTCTCTCTCTCTCTCTGTGTGTGTGTGTGTGTGTGTGTGTGTGTGTGTGTGTGTGTGTGTGTGTGTACTGTCTGTAAAATTTCCTGTGGATACAATTTGTAGTGTACAAATTATAAATTGTAACGTCATACCGAATGCCGTAGTTTTGCTCCATAAACAGCGGAGAAGTTGTACGCGAGAAACCTTTCTCCTTTCATCATTTTGATATGGCTCTCAGCGAGAAAAAGTTTAATAAAGGTTTCAAATTATGTTTAGGCCTACAGTTTGTTTCAAGTCGCTAAGTACTCTCATTGTCATATAGCGTATTTATAAAGTGTCGCCGCATTATGTGCCAGTTTTTTGCGATTCCTATTGTCTATGACGTATCTTCCCAACTGTGTGTCGTATGTGATTCTGAACCCTGCAGCAATTTTTAGTGTGTACCAAATTTGGTTGAAATCAGTCCAGTGGTTTAGGAGAAAATGAGCAGCATTGTCGCTAAATGCAGCAGTTTTTCGCGCATCATTGTTTATGACGTCATGTCTCGTCAATTACGTATCGTACGTGATTCTTACACTTACGGCGACCGTCCTCATGGATTGAAGCTTACGTGTACAAAATTTGATAACGATTCCAACAAAACTGTAGCTTTGTATACAACACGTACACACATGCCGACACACTGCTTTATATATTAGATGATACAACTCCAAACATTAACTGAAAAAAATGTTTTTGATTTAGGCTTTACCGTAACTGTTTTATGAAATTTATTAATACACAAGGTATTTCTGTTAAGTCACTATTAATTATTATTCCCTATGTTCTACATAGGCCATACCGGTAGACCATTCCCGATCTGTTTTAATGAACATATGGTGGTACTAAAAAAATAAACCATACGTCAGCAGTAGCCAATCATCTGTAAGAAACAAAACACCATAACAGCATAAAAATTATTAAATGGTTCTATACAAATGTATTTTCATTAAACTTTTTTTATAAAACCGACTAGACTATATACAGTTTCATACAGTAAACGGCATGTCACCATTAACAAAAACATACTGTCAATAGATATCTGTAGCTAAGGTAAGAATGTTCACAATTTTTAAGTCTTTGCATTGATGGGTTCAATTGGAAGAAACACACTGAAGATTTGCAGAAACGTTTGAGTTCAGCTACTTATGCTATCAGAGTCATTGCAAAATTTGGTGATATACATCTCAGTAAATTAGCTTACTATGCCTACTTTCATTCACTGCTTTCATATGGGATCATATTTTGGGGCAATTAAACATTGAGTAAAACAGTAGTCATTGCACAAAAGTGAGTAATCAGAATAATTGCTGGAGCCCACCCAAGTTCACAATGCCGAAATTTAAGGATGTTGAGATTTCGCTAGCTTCGCAATATATGTATTCAGTAAAGAAATTTATTTCTAACAATCGGACCCAACTCCAAAGTAATAGTGTGCTAGTGCAAAAAGTTGAAATACGCAGCTGTCATGATATGCATGATATATGTTTAAGGAGTTGCCGTTCTATATGTTGTGCACAGCCACAACACTAGCAGGTAGGGTAAAATCTTTGGCACAGAAAGGGGTGAATTATGTTGCCACAAAAGCATTCCGTCCCCAAGTACCATGAAACGTCTGACAGATAGCTAACTGTTATTCAAAAAAATTAAAAGAATTTCTGAATGGCAGCTCGTACACATTAGATGAATTTTTGGATATAACTTATTTTCTGTAAAAAAATAAATGTTTGTTAAGCTTATGGGACTTTACTGCGGGGTCATCAGTCCCTAAACTTACAAACTACTTATCAACTACGTTATACTGAAGACAGCACAAACATCCATGCCCGAGGGAGGGTTCGAACCCCCGACGCGGAACGGCCTCGCGCATCAGAGCATAGCACCTCAACGCGCTCAACCACTCCGCCGAGGCCTAAAATAAATTTTTAGAATACTGTCAGGTACAGACACCTTTTATTAAAGTGAGAATTTCTACATCATTGCGAAATCTATATCTATAAATGTGAACGTCTGTTCGGTGTACGTTTATCACGTCTGAACGACAAGACGCAGAGACTTAAATATTTGCACAGTTACTAATTTATACCTGAGGAAGGTTTTAGGCACGGTTTTATAGCGATCTGATAGATTTTTAGTAATTTGAAGAATATAACGCGAAATGCGGAACAATACTCTCAAAATTATATTTACTCTTTGAAAATGGTTTTATTGGTTGCATTGTTGCTTGAGGGTTGATATGATAAAACGGAGTATATTGGGATGGAAAGTTATCGGTGTGTGTGTGTGTGTGTGTGTGTGTGTGTGTGTGTGTGTGTGTGTGTATTTCGCTCTGCTCCGAAAACTAGAGAAAGCGAACGAATGGTCTGTTGTAATTGTTGTCCGAAGTCTTCCGTTGTACACCATAGCAGTTCCATGCTATAAGGGGGTGGAAGATATGGTGGTCGAAAGTCGTCAAATTATAAAAAAATTCGGACTGAAAGCCAGCGATGACGTTTGCGACTCTCTAGCAAGGAGGTTACATACAGCGAAACGTGATGCCACAGACCATATCTTTGGTCTATGCGTGCTGCAATGTTTGTTTCTAAACAAGGCATAGTATTTCATTTCATCCTTCAAAACCAGTCTCATAGCACACTACTGAAAGATAGATTACCTATCATTATCAACCAACACGCGAGCGGACAAGCATTAACGTACAGTAATCTAATCTATAAGCATTCTCGGTATTGTGTGAGTGCGCAGTTTCGCGACGAGTGTAGCTGATAAAACTGTGGCGCTTGTAGCCGCCTCGAGTGGTTCTCCGGAAAAACCACCCACACGGACCGGTATTTGCACGCCACCAGACAACACTTACACTAGCCCAGTGAGTAGAGGGGCCTCAGCTTACATTCACTGCAACAAAAGACTTTTCTAGGGTCGTTTGGTATGGTGTGGGTATGCCATCCAAGTTTTCGACCTCGAAAATGCAGGGGATAAAGTTTGGTGGCCGAAAAACCTTGAAATTTTCCGACTTTTTCCGGTTTCTCGAACTCTAAAACGGTTGAAATTTAGGAAAAATCTGATCAGCAGTGAAATAAAGACAACATTCTGCGTCGATTATCAGAAAAATTTTTAAAATTGATCGAATAGACCATGTACTTGCATTAAAATCAAGATAGGATTGTAGCCTATCGCGATTAGGCTTTATCGTATCGCGACATTGCTGCTCGCGTTGGTCGCGATCCAATGACTGTTAGCAGAATATGGAATCGGTGGGTTCAGGAGGGCAATACGGAACGCCTCGTATCACTAGCAGTCGAGGTGACAGGCATTTCATCCGCATGACAGTAATGGTTCGTGCAGCCACGTCTCTATCCCTGAGTCAACAGATGGGAACGTTTGCAAGACAACAACCATCTGCACGAACAGTTAGGCGACGTTTGCAGCAGCATGGACTATCAGCTCTGAGACCATGGCTTCGGTTACCCTTGACGCTGCATCACAGACAGGAGCACCTGCGATGGTGTACACAACGACGAACCTGGGTGCACGAATGGCAAAACGTCATTTTTCGGATGAATCCAGGTTCTGTTTACAGCATCATGATGGTCGTGTCCGTGTTTGGCGACATCGCGGTGAACGCACATTGGAAGCGTGTATTGGTCATCGCCATACTAGCGTATCACCCGGCGTGATGGTATGGGGTGCCATTGGTTACACGCCTCGGTCACCTCTTGTTCGCATCGTACAGTGGCCGTTACATTTCAGATGTGTTACGACCCGTGGCTCTACCCTTCATCCGATCCCTGCGAAATCCTATATTTCAGCAGGATAATGCACGACCGCATGTTGCAGGTCCTGTACGGGCCTTTCTGGATACAGAAAATGTTCGACTGCTGCCCTGGCCAGCACATTCTCCAGATCTCTCACCAACTGAAAACGTATGGTCAATGGTGGCCGAGCAACTGGCTCGTCACAATACGCCAGTCACTACTCTTGATGAACTGTGGTATCGTGTTGAAGCTGCATGGGCATCTGTACCTGTACACGCCATCCAAGCTGTGTTTGACTCAGCGTCCAGGCGTATCAAGGCCGTTATTACGGACAGAGGTGGTTGTTCTGGGTACTGATTTCTCAGGATGTATTCACCCAAATTGCGTAACATGTAATCGCATGTCAGATCTAGTAAAATATATTTGTTCAATGAATACCCGTTTATCATGTGCATTTTTTCTTGGTGTAGCAATTGTAATGGCCAGTAGTATACTACCAGGCTTTTCTACATGCATCTTCGGTAAAGTCTGAAGGCACCTGATGCACATTCGTATTCAAGAGTCAATCTTTATTTAAAACGTGGAACCGAGTAAACTGGTAAAATGATGGGTGTGGCATACCAGCTGTCACCCGATACACGAAATATCATGGCGAACAGCAATGTGCCTCGAACATGACGGACCTATTGCCATGTATGCAATTAAAGCTCATTGCGGTTGACGGAACGAGATAAACGAAAGTATTCGTCACTGACAAGGGAAGTACATGGGCTCTAACGAACATATCTGTTTGTACGTTTGGTTACAGGATCTCTACGTACACCTCAATGTGCTGGTGGGTGTCTTTTTTCTGCAAAACTCCGCAATGATGCTCTAGATAGCACTGTAGATGTAATTCTATACGCCATACGTAATGCAGATATCTCAACTATAACTTACGTAATAACCATCGTACATGTTCTCTAGCGTATTGTCATCAAAAGCCGTGATGATAGTTTCAACTTTAACCTTCTTCCCGAAAGACTGTTGGTATTCACTGCCACTGCTTCCATCGCCTCTTCCCGCACTTACCGTACCACTACCGCTTGCAATGAGTTGCTCGTCATTATTATTCCTATTATCATGTGTTAGTGTTACAACAGTATCTAACTTATGCTCATATTTCTGTACCATAACATACGAGAAAGCGTGCAAATGATTCATCTTCTACACTAATACCATCTTCACGAAGAAGGGTTCTTTGTAACTTCATGTCAACCAATCGCAATACATTAGCACGATTGATTGCCAATCACCGCCCCATCTGTCGCTTCACCACACAAATGACGTCACAAAACGCAACTTGGGAGGCACACTGCACCGTCCCTACTGGCGAACCGACAGGTCAAAGTGCAATGCGGCATGGCACACGCAGAGGCCTCTAACAGACGACTGCACAGTTTTGCAGATGCGGGAGTGTCACTAGTGCAATAAGGGACCTTTACACTATCTCTCATACGTTTTTGGTGTATGTGTGTTTGTTCGAGCGCAAGTACTTTCCTTTTGAGATACGTTCGGCAACCTACATTGTTTTAAGCTAGTTATTGTATTCGTCCCTCGGTCTCCCTCTACGATGTTTACCGCATACACATTTCATTCTAATGCTAAGTAGACGATTCCTTGATGTCTCCGAATGTGTCCCAACCAACCTCTATCTATATAGATGTGGCGTCTGTTCCGAGAGAACAGACGTCACTTCTGATCCTGCAGTTGCTATTATTTGATATTCATAGAATATATGACATCAACTGCGATTGGGCAAAGCTGAAAATGTGTACCCAGCCGGGACTCGAACCCGGGTCTCCTGCTTTCTAGGCAGTTGCGCTGACCCCTACACCACTGGGGACACAGTCATCACCGCACCTGCAAGGACTACCTAAGCACGCCTCCCGTCAGATACAAATTCCCAGCTTCGCCCTGCCCACAGTACTCAAACTCGTAGTTATGAAACTAATTCCCGTAAGAGTAAGGGCTTCAAACTTTTCCCACCCCTCCCCACTAACGATAGGATCATTGCCCGTCACCGGCATATTATATATCTCTTCTCTTAGAATACGCCAGAAACTCCTTTTCTCCCCAATTCTGTTCAGTACCTCTTCATTAGTTACGCGATCTACCCACCAAATCTTCAGCATTCTTCGGTAGCACCACATGTCAAAAGCCTCTATCCTCTTCATGTCTAAACTATTTATAGCCCATGTTTCACTCCCGTACAAGGCAATCCTCCACACAAATAGCTTCAGAAAGGACTTCCTTAGGATACAGTTCTTAATCCGGACCGGACAGACGGTGTTCCACGCTCTGATGTGGGCAACGGAGTTAGAAATCCCAACAACAACAACAACAACAAGACCGAGGAGGAGTGCTGGTCGTACCGTTAGGTGCGGTGTGCACCTGTACACTGCGTGTGAGCATTGCGTAAGGCGGCCTGACAATGAGGTCTGCCGCGGAGAACTGGTTACTGTGTGTGTGTATGTGTGTGTATGCGAGGAAGCGGCGGTCGCCAAGGACAACGGCGATCAGCGCATTGCCAAGGCCGCCAACCCTCCGACAATGCGACGGCAGCCTTCTAGCCGCGAGCAAGCACTTGTCGCCGCTGCCGCTGCCGCTGCTGCTGTTCTAGAAACAGAGACCGCTCCAGGCGACACCCAACACCTCATGCCCGCTCGGCTTAAACGGAGACGTCGTCTGCTGTACCGTGTTGTGCAGCACTTTCCACATCCCTAAAGACTGCCAGGCCCGGTGGTGTCGGGGTGAAGCGCTCGATTCAAAACCGAAGGTCGGACCTCTGATGTTTTCAGTCTGCACTTTAACTCATCCTTGCCCTCTCAACAATGTGAGGAGTCGCCAGAAACAACACGTGGTTCGGATTCCACGTTAAGCTGTAGGTCCCCTTTCCCCGGTTGGATAAGTGGGGTAGCCTAAAAAAAAAGTAAAAACATAATAAATATTGAAAGTTTAAAGTTTTCCTTGTTCGTATTTCATATCATTTTCCGGTTACGAAGAGATTAGACATGTGTTTGCAGAAACCTTTGTGCTCTTGAAATATGTACAAGTTCCATTTTCGCCAGGTCGTCAATCTTTTTCCCAGAAGGATATCTACATCTACATACATACTCCGCAATTCACCGTAAGGTGCGTGGCGGAGGGTACACTGTACCACTACTAGGCATTTCCTTTCCTATTCCACTCCCAAATTGAACGAGGAAAGAAAGAATGCCTATATGCCTCCGTACGAGCCCTAATTTCTCTTATCTTGTCTTTGTGATCTTTACGCGAAATGTAAGTAGGCGGCAGCAAGATCGTACTACACTCAGCTTCAAATTCCGGCCCTCTAAATTTCCGCAACAGAAATTGACGAAAAGAACGTCGTCTTTCTTCCAGCGATCCCCAATTGAGTTGCCGGAGCATTTCCGTGATACTCGCGCATTGGTCGAACCTACCGGTAACAAATCTAGCTGCTCGCCTCTGAACCGCCTCTATGTCTTCCTTCAAACCGATCTGCTGCGGGTCCCAAATACTTGAGCAATACTCAAGACGTGGTCGTACAAGCGTTTTATACGCGGTCTCCTTTACAGGTGAAGTACATCTTCCCAAAATTCTCCCAATAAACCGAAGTCGGCTGTCCGCCTTACTCACAACTGTCCTTACATGCTCGTACCATTTCATATCGCTCTGAAATGTTATGCCTAGATATTTGGACGACACGACAGCATCAAGAAGCTCACTATTAATGCTGTTTTCGAACATTATGGGATTGCTTTTCCTACTCATGCGCATCACCTTACATTTTTCTACATTGAAAGCTAGCTGCCATTCTCCGCACCACCTAGAAATTTTGTCAAAGTCATCCTGTATGCTATTACAGTCAGTTACAGACGACACCCTCCCATACACCACAGCATCATCAGCAAACAGCCGCAAATTACAACTTACTCTGTCCATCAGATCATTTATATAGATAGAAAATAATAGCGGTCCTATCACACTCCCCTGGGGCACGCCTGACGATACACTCGTCTCTGATGAACACTCGCCGTCGAGAACAACGTACTGCGTTCTATTACTTAGGAAGTCTTCCAGCCAGTCAGAAATCTGTGAACCTATTCCATAAGCTCGTATCTTCGTTAGCAGTCTGCAGTGTGGCACCGCGTCGAATGCCTTTCTGAAGTCGAGAAAAACACAATCCGCCTGTTGCCCTTCATCCATGGCTCGCAAGATGTCGTGTGAGAAAAGGGCAAGCTGAGTTTCACATGAACGATGTTTCCTAAACCCGTGCTGATTCCTAGAAAGGTTTTCCGTCTCAAGGAAATTTACTATATTCGAACTGAGAATGTGTTTTAAAATTCTACATGAAACTGATGTCAACGATATTGGCCTGTAATTGTGTGGGTCAGTTCTTTCTTTCTTATAAACGGGAGTCACCTGCGCTGTTTTCCAATCACTAGGAACTTTGCGCTGAATTAAAGTCTCTCGATAAATGCCGCAAAATACTCTTTGTAAAACAGAGCTGGTATTCCACCCGGACCAGCAGACTTTTTCGTATTTAGCTCTCTCAGCTGCTTCCCTACACCCTATGAAGGTGGTGATGGTGGAGCAGGCGTCTTTGAAGTCAAATCCACGAAAAACGTCTGGCAAACTAGACAGTTTATTATTTCAATACCCAATACGCTTCTTTACATGAAAATATGTGAAGTAATACAGAGTATTGGCTGAAATGGAATTCTTTTATTTACGGATAATATTATGTATTTAGAGCTGGCATACTTTCTGTAGTGAAATTTTCACCGGCTTTGGAAATGCAAAATATCTCCGACTCTTATCTTTCAGCAAAAACTTTCCTGTTGTACGTAGAACTGTCTATAATGTACTATATAAATTGTATCCATTATGTGAAATATTTTTTCATGATTATTCCATCGTGTCGATCACATTAGCAAAAAATTGTTGTATTTACTTAAATTGAACTTCGTATGTGACTCAGGAGTTAGTGAGGAAGGATAATATTTTTCAAATTTTTACTGACGTACGTGAGGGGTAACAGCCCTAAACGTACACTGCATGTTAGTAACTGCATATTGTCAACCATTAGCTGTTTATTAGTTTTAACTTCGATCGGTTTCCGTTCTGAACGGTCTTCACGGAGGTGAACTATGATTAGGTGGACAGATTACCTGCTTGCTATCTTATCCATGTTGACATGCAAGTCAGTCAATAAAAAATTCTCAAGATAATGTACGCAGATAATGTATCAACTTAAACAGTCCGTTAAGTTTACTTCTGCGAAGATGGTTTACAAGCGAAATTGGTCGATATTATAATTACAATAAACGGCTGATGCTGGATTATAAGTAACTCCTCAAAAGTATTATTTTTATTTTGGCCAGCATGGTTACCGGAATTAAAAAGAAGCTCTGTTTTATTTTGAGGCACGTCTTTTAAAATTTTGATAAAGGATTAGATCCTAGGATTTGATGCCATTTACTTCATTCAATATACATCAACGGTAAGTTGACTTAAATAGAACAGTTCTTTAATCCAACAGCAAAGACTGTAATTGAGAGGTTAGGAAACAAGTGGGATCATAAATACTATATACAGCGCTGCAAGGGGGAAAAAAAAAAAGGGGGGGGGGGGAAGAAAGAAGAGGCGGATGTTAGCGACGGTTTTGAGTCCGGAGACTGGTTTGATGCAGCTCTCCACGAAACCCTATCCAGAGCAAGCCTCTTCATTTCCACATAAGAACGGCAACCTACATCTGTCTGAATCTGCTTACTGTATCCATCTCTTGGTCTTCCCCTGCGATTTTTTCCCCACACACTTCCCTCCGACGCTAAATTCACGATTCGTTGCTGTCTAAAAATGTGTCCTACCAATCGATCCCTTCTTTTAGTCAAGGTATGCCAAAAATTCCTTTTGTCCCCAATTCTGATCAGTACCTCCTCTTTAGTTACGCGATCCACCCACCTAATCTTCAGCATTCTTCTGTAGCACCACATTTCAAAAGCCTCTATCGTGTACCCGTCGTGACAAACGCGCATTAAAAACAAATTGCAATTTCTTTTTACCGGCGTTGCCTCTCAATGTTAGTTTTCACAAACATTCTTTTGAAACCAATAGATAGACTAAATAGTTTTCGAAATGAGAAAAACAGCAAAAATCCCTCAACTGACGAGTTACGACTGTTAAAAAGAAGAAAAAACATGGTATCGTATAGGTGAAGAAACATTGGAAGCAATTACTTCCATAAAATAGGATGTATGTTTGGAAATTCCGTGAAAGTACGCGATATGGCTCGACCGGTGCGTATCGAGGCCATGTTTACTTAGTGGCATCTCGTGGAACAAGTGTCAGCCACATCGGTCTATTTGTGTTTGGCATTCGTGTGAATGGCACGAAGTCGAGTGATTGTCAAAGAATGGGCGTGTGCTGATTAAACACTTCTTTGTGAAAGACAAAACGCCTCAGGAGAGTGAAGAGAAGCTGGATAGACATTATGGTGACTCTGAACATTCGATTAGAACAGTTTATAAGTGCCAGAATGAAACTTTCTTTCTGCAGCGGAGTGTGCGCTGATATGAAACTTCCTGGCAGATTAAAATTGTGTGCCGGAACCGGAACTCGAACCTGGGACCTTTGCCTTTCGCGGACAAGCATATCCTTTCTTCCAGGAGTGCTAGTCTTGCACGGTTCGCAGGAGAGCTTCTGTGAAGTTTGGAAAGTAGGAGGCGAGGTACTGGCGGCATCGTGAGTCGTGTCGGGATAGCACAGTCGGCAGTGCGCTTGCCCGCGAAAGGCAAAGGTCCCAGGTTCGAGTCCCGGTTCCGGCACACAATTTTAATCTGCCAGGAAGTTTCAGTTTATAAGTGGTTTCAAAATTTTCGCAGTAGCCATATAGGCTCAAGTGACGCTGAACGTTCTGGACGCCCTGTAGAGGTTAAATACTTGATATGGTGATGGCTGACAGAAGAGTTAAGGTGCGTGACATTGATAGTACTGTCGGTATCTCTGATGAACGGCTACATAATATTTCGCATAAACATTTGGACATGAGAAAGCTATCCGCAAAGTGGGTGCCGCCATTGTTTACCCTTGACCGTAAGAAGAGTTGCAGCTGTTCAGGAAAAACCCGCAGGACTTTAACCGTCGTTTCGTCACTGCCGATGAAACATGGATACATTACTATGCTCCTGAGACCAAAGAACAGTCTAAACAATGGGTTACCAAGGGAGAATCAGCACCAAAAAAGGCGAAGACCGATCTTTCGGCCGGAAATGTTATGGCAACGGTCTTCTGCGATTCACAAGGAATAATCATCGACTGTCTGAAACGGGGTAAAACTATTACATGTGCGTATTATCCGTCGTTATTGGACCGTTTGAAAACGGAGCTGCAAGAAAAACTCCGTGATGGCCCACAAAAAAAGTCCTTTTCCATCACGACAATGCAGTGGCACACACCCCAGCAGTTGTGGTCGCCAAATTATTGGCGATAGGATTCCAACTGGTTCCACATCCGTCCTATTCTCCGGACTTGGCTCCCTCGGGCTCCTGTTTGTTGACAAATTTGAAGAAATTTCTGGTGGGGCGAAGATATAATTCAAAGAAGGAAGTGATCGCAGAAACCGACAGCTACATTGAAGGCCGAGTTTTCCCTACGGCAATGTACGTGTAGCAACAGTCAGCTTCCATGTGTCAAACCTGCTAGTTTGTAACAATGGCAAGCGGCCAAATAGACGGGCAGCTTGAAGGCCCATTAGAACGCTAATCTCCAGCAGCGCTCCTGTGTGCAAATGAACGTACTGGGAGAGAGAGAGAGAGAGAGAGAGAGAGAGAGAGAGAGAGAGAGAGAGAGAGAGAGTTCCCTGCAGCGTGAGAAAGCTGGTGTCGACGCATGCCTTGCCTTACGGCTAGGGAGGCCTTCAAGACCAGACGTGACAACCCAGACCGGACCGTAGAAGGCGACACACACACACACACACACACACACACACACACACAGAGAGACAGACCAGCAGCTCGATACGCGCCACTCACAGACCCCTACTAGACAGCCTCCAGTGGTCAAGTGGGTCCTCAGACCGGTCGGCTAGCGACGAAACGTCCGTTCAATCCCAACTGCAGCAGCACTGCAAACCAGAAAACCGCCGACTATTAACCCTTTCGTTCCCAGACAACACCGTATTAAAACCTGCTTTATTAAATACTAGCTTAAACCCGCGGCTCCGCTCGTGTGTTGGTTGATGATAGATAAGGCGCGAAACGGAAAATTAATTTTTTAAAGAGATATCTTTTAATACATTTCTTTTTCACCGCTTTATTTATTCTTATATTTCCTTATTCGTATGGTTATCCTTATAGAGAAAGAGCTGAAGACTTTGGTAGCACGCATAGACCAAAGATATGGTCTGTGGCATCACGTTTCGCTGTATGTAACCTCCTTGCTATAGAGTCGCAAACGTCATCGCTGGCATTCAGTCCGATTTTTTCATAATTTGAGGACTTTCAACCACCATATCTTCCACCCCCTTATAGCTATCGGCATGGAACTGCTATGGTGTACAACGGGACACTTCGGACGACAATTACATACAGACCATTCGTTTGCGTTCTGTAGTTTTCGCTGCAGAACGAAATGTTAAAACACGCGCACACACACACACGTAGAATTTTATATACACCGATAACGTTCCATCCCAATATACTCCACCCTTTTATCATTATCAACCCTCAAGCAAAAAAGCAAACAATAAAACCATTTTCAAAGAGTAAATATAATTTTCTTAGAGTAATTATTGTTGAGCATTTCGCGTTATATTCTTCAAATTACTAAATATCTTTCAGATCGCTAATAAAACCGTACCTAAAACCTTCATGTATAAATTAGTAATTGTACAAATATTTAAGTCTCTGCGTCTTGTGGTTCAGACGTGATAAGAGTACACCGAACAGACATTCACATTTATAGATATTAGTACCAATCCTTAAAGTCGCATTGTTGTTAGGGAAATATATCTAAATGGGATATTCTAATAATCACATTTAAGTGCCTGGCAGAGGGTTCATCGAACCACGATTATACTATTCATCTCCCATTCCATTCTCGAATAGCGCGCGGGAAGAAAGAACACCTGAATCTCCCCGTTCGAGCTCTGATTTCTCATATTTTATTCTGATGATCATTTCTACCTTTGTAAGTGGGAGTCGAGACTATCTTTACGCATTCGGAGCGGAGTGTTGGCAATTGGAGACAACGTTACGGAAATGATGCAGGATCTGGGATGGGAATCATTACAACAACGGCGCTTATCGCTGCGGCGTGGGCTGCTTACGAAACTCCAATCGCCAACATTCTCCTCCGAATGCGAAAATATGTTGTTGACTGCCACGTACATAGGTAGGAATGATCATCAGAATAAATTACGAGAAATAAGAGCTCGAATGGATAGATTCAGGTGTTCTTTCTTCCCGTGCGCAGTTCGAAAATGCAATGGGAGATAAATAGTATATAAATGTGGTTCGATGAACCCTCTGCCAGGCAGTTAAATGCGATTTGCAGAGTATCCCATGTAGATGTAGAATTACGTAACCTGGAGAACAGCTTGTGGAGACAGGCTTCGTACCCTGTGACGCTGTAGTGGTCTCTGTTGGTGAGGCCCATTATCATCAGCTCAGTGGGAGTCTAAACAAACATAATGAGCGGTTCTGGAGCCACACCAAGCCCAGGAAACTCAGACCGCGTCCCTGTGTGTGGAGTGGAGAATCAGCAATAGCCGTAACTGGCCCTTAACGTTTTCCAGGAAAATCGTCTCTCTGAAACTGCGAATTCGGATTGTTACCTAACGAAGCAGGCAAGAGGTTCCCCATCTGCCTTTCGGGGCAATGCAACCTGTTTCAATTAGACGGCGCGACTAACACACACACACACACACACACACACACACACACACACACACACACACACACAGAGAGAGAGAGAGAGAGAGAGAGAGAGAGAGAGAGAGAGAGAGAGAGAGAGAGAGAGAGAGAGAGATGAATTTAGTGAGGCAAAAACGTTTCCTGGAAGACTTCTCTCTCTCGGAATGGGGATCTCAACAGGCCCGCTCGATCACCAAACTCACAAGAACGCCACATGGGTATCGGATTTTATATATATTCATGATATGTGAAGCTCAGAACTCTAACAACAGCTACAGCAATTCGACGCAACTGTGAAAAATTCTCGAGAAAATAGACTCTGAAGTTTTGAACATACAGCCGACTACTCGCCAATTTTATTCAACCTCTCGTGTGTATTTTTGATGTTTCTAACATGCCTTTTTTAGCCCGAATCACAGAGTATTTCACGATCACTTTTTTTGTGTGGTTTTAGAGCGCACAACTTCTAAGGTCATTAGCCTCCACATCGGAACAGAGATTCGCTAGATCTCGAAAAAATTGATAACTACCAGCTAGAGTATCAAGAGATGGCTAAAAACTGTTAGGTTTTGTACCGGATTGCACAGTAAAACACAGATATAAAATTACTCACATTTATTTTTTGCCGCTACATGCTTGCACACACACACACACACACACACACACACACACACACACACACACACACACACACAAAGAACTGACCACAGATAGCAACACACCAAAGAACATAATGTTACCACTTAAAACTATGGTATTACCAACATGACAAACATATAACAAACGAAAGATAAAAAACAATTAAAAGGGTTAAATATCCTTTGATAGATTGGCCAATTTGATAAAACGCAAAACTCGAGCAGCTGCTCGTGTGTCAGCTGAAATTGCCTCCAGAGTAGACGGAAAGTGAAGGGCTACACGGAGATGATTAAAATTAACACAAGTCAGTAAAACATGTCGCACTGTCAGCAGTTCACCGCAGGAGCACAGCGGTGCAGGGTCGGCGGATAGCAAGTGACGGTGGCTGAAACGGCAGTGACCGATCCGCAACCGGGCCAGGATGACCACCTCCCGCCGAGAGGTGCGTGTGGAGGTCCTCCAAGCGGTCGGGATCGGTTTTACAGTTCTCAATTTATTGTCTTACTGTGAGAACCACGCATTGTGCCAGGACGACACGATACTCCGGCGAAGAGCCCGTTGAACATCGCCCGATGGGACGCAAAAGGTAGCCATGCGAGGCAAAAGAGCTGCGGCCTTGGCTGCTATGTCGGCGGCCTCATTCCCGGGCACACCCACGTGGCCAGGGACCCACAGGAAAGAAACGTGACAGCTGTCATCTGCTAGCAACTGGAGGGAGCGTTGCATCCGATACACGAGAGGATGGGTCGAGAAAGGGTCCTTAAGACTCTGCAGGGCACTAAGGGAGTCCGAACATATGGCATAGAAAGGTTGGCGGTGGCGGCAGGTATACAAGACGGCCTGGTGGAGGGCAAAAAGCTCAGCCGTGAAATTCGAGCACCGGTGAGGGAGCTTGTATTGGAAACTGTTGTCCCCGACGTCGAAGGCAGATCCGACACCGGCAGTGCTCTTGGAACCATCAGTATAAATAAATATGGCATTATCGAACCGCGAACGGAGTTCAAGCCTCGAGCGGTATACCAAATCCGGAGTGCTCTCCTTGGGGAGCGAGCTAAGTTCAAGGTGAGTGTGAACCTGGGCCTGATGCCACGGTGGCAATGGGCTTTCGCTCAATCTAAAGGTGGAAGGAAGGGTAAAATCGAGCCGCTGTAGCATGCGGCGAAACCGAACTCCAGGTGGAAGCAAGGCAAAAGCAGACAACTGATATTGGCGATCGAGGGAGTCAAAGAATAATGGGTAAGATGGATGGTTGGGCATCGACCGCAGTCGGCATGCGTACCGACACAAGAGTATGTCACGCCGAGTGGTCAAGGGTAATACAGCAGCCTCGGCATACAGACTTTGAACAGGGCTGGTATAAAATGCACCGGTTGTTCACGATCACTGTGCAGATAATTATAACTATTAACTACACTTGTGATTGGCTCACGTGACCAGCGGTGGCGGAGCATCGTGTATTTAACTGAGGCCTTCCTGAGCTGCCCTCACCAGCAGTTGACGCCTGCTTCGGCCACCGCCACCGTCCACCAACAGGGTAGAAACTATTGTCATTCTATTAACTACCTTACTATTAAATGTAGAATGCAACTGTTGCTATCACTGTTTTATTACAGTGGCAAAGGCCTCACGATGGTCCTGTAGGACACAAACCGGTTGCCAATAAGGAGCGCACATTGCTGTTTCCCAAAACAGTTTAAAAAATTACTGACTGTTCCTTTCTCCGAGGACTGGCCTGACAGATTCTGCGGATTAGTCACGTGTACGAGGTGTAATGAGACTGATTTCATACTAACCAAAGTTTTTATTATTTTCAAACAACAATGTTATCCCCTTCCAAGTAGTTCCCCTGGGCAGCTACACATCGGCGGCGTCTTCAATTGGTATGGCTTTTAAGTGGTCGGTCACTGCTTTTGCCAAAATGACGTCCTTTTAGGACATGATTCAATTTCGGGAAGAGGAAAAAGTCACAAGGACTCAAATCAGGTGAATAGGGGGGGGGGGGGGTTGAGGAACAACAGTAATGCGTTTTGAGGTCAAAAATTCACGGATGCAAATGGCCGTGTGACACGGAACATTGCCATGGTGAAGCATCCACTTGTCTGCAATTTCTGGTCTCATACGGATCACTCTTTTCCTCAACCGTTCAAGGACACATTTATAAAACACTTGCTTGACAGTTTGTCCTGGTGGAACGAATTCCTTGTGCACGATACCCTTCCTGTCAAAAGAAGGAATCAGCACCGTCTTGATCTTTGACCTGTTCATTCGACATTTCTGCGACCGAGGAGATGACGGAGTGTGCCATTCTTTACTTTGCCGCTGTGTTTCAGGATCGTACTCAAATATCCAGGATTCATCACCAGTGTTCACACCATTTAAGAATTCTTGGGTCATTAGCAATCCTCTCAAGAACATCAACGCGCACGTTTTTTCGAATGTTGAGACGAAACAGACCACTTAGGGAAACACCTTAAGACTGTACATTTGCATGTAGGCAACACCAATACAACTTTTAACTCTTCTAAGAAGATCCCTGTGTATTAGCCCTATTCTGATCTACAGATATCACATAACTTTGGTTTAAGAATGTTACCAGATTGTAAACACACCACAGAAACTAATAACTACTCAGTTAATGTTCATCCATTGGTAGGAAGACGAGTTATTGCATATTAAAGCTGTATTCCGGAATGTAAAGTAAGCACATGTAGAATTACCAGATAGTAGCAGAAAACATATTAAACGATATTAGATTCTCATCAAACTCAGTACATGGACTTAAAATGCCGTCTGATGCATTAATGTAATACTGACAATAATTTATTATGTGAATTCCGAAAACTTAATCTGAAACCAACATGACCACATGGTCAGCTTTTAAGCATTACTTGGAAACTATGATATTTACAGAACTAAAAGAAACTGTCAAGTGTTAAGCTTGCAAAAACGTAAATCTGTACACGTTAGGAATTATATTCATAATTCTCATGTTATTAACGTCTTTATAAATTCCATTGTTCGAATACATGTAATATATATTGCTTAATTGTCGCAATTCTTATCAAAGAGATCGTATTTAAAAGAATAAACATTTAATGCTCTACTTACCAATATTAAGTATATCTTGTAACAAATCCGGTGTTAACGATAAATATATGTCTTCCTGGTTGTAACAATATGTATTGTTGTCACATGTCGAGCAGGGAGACTCGGGGCGTCATTATTAAGGCTGTCTTTGGGCAGTCACTATGTATGTCAGTATTCAGATCAACAATGTAATGTATCATTGAAAACAGTTTTATGAAAACTGCGACTTGTCTTTTGAGTTCACATTAAGTGATGTAGGTCTGTAAGATATCACCCAGCACGGAAATTAACCCGAATTTCAGGCACGTCGAGAACTTTACGGGCGAAGCAGATTCTACGACATACACCCAACCTACGACAATCTGGTAATTTGTTGAACTTAATAATTTTGTAATTTTAACCTGCTACATGGGAGTGACATTTATTTAGCATCAGCTTATGGAAGTTATCAGTTTGTAGCAGGTACGTTACAATGTCCTCCTGTTCAGTTGTGAGATTTTTCGGCACCAATTTGGCACAAACCTTTCGCATGTTCAAATCATCTGTCACAATTTGATGCACGGTGAAAGTGTTTAAATTTAGCCGTTCACTGACCATCCTTATTGTTTGTTAAACGACGGTCTGATCTCACAAGAGCCCTCACACGATCAACGTTTTCGTCAGTTTTTGAAGTCGAAGGTCTCCCTGAGCGAGGATCATCTTCAACGTGTTCTTGGCCTTCCGAAAATGATTTGTGCCAGCAGAAAACTTGTGCTCTCGATAAGCACTGTTCCCCCTAGGCCTGTTTGAACTTTTCGAAAGTCAAACTCGCGGTTTCGCCAAGTTTAACACAAAACTTTCTTGCACAACGTTGCTCTAAATTCCGATGCTCCATTTCTGTGACGCACAATGAAAATACAACTTTAGTAATGGCGTTGTGAAAACTAATGCAGTTTTAGACACATTTCATTGTTTATGACGTAATATCTCGTGAACTATGTATCGTATGTGATTCTTACACTTACAGTGACCGTCCTCATCGATTGAAGCTTACACGTGATACATTTCATAAAGATTGGAACAAAATTGTAGATTTGTATGCAACACGTACAAATATACAGACACTCTGCTTTATATATTAGAACAACAGCAAAGGACCCAAGACCGAACCTTGTGGGACCCCATTTTTCGTAACTACCCTGTTAGAGGAATTAATTGTTTCATCTATATCATGCGAACTGCTTATTTCAAACTTCCTGGCAGATTAAAATTGTGTGCCGGAACCGGGACTCGAACGTGGGACCTTTGCCTTTCGCGGGCAAGCGCACTACCGACTGTGCTATCCCGACACGACTCACGATGCCGCCTCACAACTTTACTTCCGCCAGTACCTCGCCTCCTGCTTTCCAAACTTCACAGAAGCTCTCCTGCGAACCATGCAAGACTAGCACTCCTGGAAGAAAGGTACTGGCGGAAGTAAAGTTGTGAGGCGGTATCGTGAGTCGTGTCGGGATAGCACAGTCGGTAGTGCGCTTGCCCGCGAAAGGGAAAGGTCCCAGGTTCGAGTCCCGGTTCCGGCACACAATTTTAATCTGCCAGGAAGTTTCATATCAGCGCACACTCCGCTGTAGAGTGAAGTTTCATTCTGCTAATTTCAACTTTCTGGACTCTTCCACTTAGGTATGATCTAAATTATTTGTGCACTATCCCACTTATACCACAATACTTCAGCTTATCTAGAAGAATCGCATGATTTACACGATCAAAAGCCTTTGACAGGTCACAAAAAACCTGGTGATGTCTGGTTCACTTCCCGTGTAGCAAGGGCTTTAGACTGTGCTTATAGGAGGCTTAGGACGGGTGGAATGGAGTCTCTGACTTAACAGACTGACTAAAGGCTTCAGCGGTGGCTGATGGACGGCTGCCCGCTGAGAAGTGGAGTGTGATTGCTGCGTTTCGGCCGTACGTCTTGAGGTAACAGCAGGCCGCGGCGCCCGAGGTATCGCTCTGCCGTGGGAAAGCGAGCGGGAATGGGCGCGCTCTACAGCTGATGGATGCAGGCGGAAGGGTGGCGAACGCAGCCCAACATACCAGACCAGACCAGACACTCACTGCTGTCAAGTCTGATACCGTGCGACAGCCGGGGCGACACTAGGCATGGCGGTTATCGCTGAAACAACCGGCTCTCGGTGATACCGGTTCTTTTCATCTCCAGTTTAACCGCACCGTAAAAATTGCTCACGATAACCGTTTTTTTAAATAACCGGTTTTCGGTTTTTTACTGCTATTACTTCCAGTAGAGTTCGACCGACACATATTTTGCAGCCGAAACAGAAACCGTAATCGAATTTTCGGTTCTTCTAGTTTCGGGCGAAACCGAAACTTACGAAATTTAGTTAAAATTTAGGTAAATGTACGTTATACGACAAATCACTAGTCTTTCCATATTTTGCAAGATCCCCTCCCGATACTACGCCTTCTTGAGTGTGTGTACGCCTAGTCAGGAGTCCGTAGAAGACGATATACGAAGCATACAGATTTACTGGCCTAGTATTTTCATTTGGCAGTTGCGAATATTGAGCCAACCACTCCGTAAGTTGGACTTGTGAGCCAGCGCATACGA
The DNA here is from genome assembly GCA_026315105.1 of Locusta migratoria. Classification (NCBI taxonomy): domain Eukaryota; kingdom Metazoa; phylum Arthropoda; class Insecta; order Orthoptera; family Acrididae; genus Locusta; species Locusta migratoria. The sequence continues at coordinate 127,671,388 of CM048752.1, forward strand.
ATATCTCGTTATATACACTATATACGTTACAGTCAGTAAATGAACTTCAGTCAGTGCTGCAGAAGTATTTCGAAAAATAAAATCACAGTTCCGACTAACAGTATGATTGTTGTCAGTGTAAATTTACGCAAATTGAACGTGGAGAGCTCTGTACCACATGATCAAAGAATGTTGAAATGGGTGTGAGTTCTTATGAGACGTAAATGCTTAGGTCATCGGTCCCTACACTTAAAAACTACATAATGTAATTTAAACTAACTTACGCTAAGGACAACATACACACCCATGACCAAGGGAGGAGGGAGGACTCGAACCTCCGAGTGGATCAGCCGCGCAGTCCGTGACATGGAGCCTCAGACCGCACGGCTACCTCGCGAGGCACCACATGATCAATGTTACGTAAACCCATATTGGTTATTAAAAAAGCCCCTCGCTTTCAAGGAATCACATTAATAAAACTTGTTAGCATAACAATATGATAGTACATTAAAAGTTATTATTCCAAGCTTAGAGTACATCACTTATATAATAGGTATATGAATCGAATTTACCTCCTCTTCCAAGAAACATTTCGGATGCTTTCTCCTTAAATGACACAGCATGTTTGTAGTACCTCCACCCGTTTTCAGTTTTTTAAGGTAAATGGAGCATTGTACCTCACTGCTCCCGTACTTGGTGAAGTACTTCCACAGTCGGGATGGTGCCATTTAAGACACAAGCGATGTCTGGCGACGACAGCAAGGAACTGCCGCGTGGCCAGACGGAGGCAAGTCTCGTACACTGCCGGTGCACGCGCGTCGTCTAATAGGCCACGCCACACGGCAACAGCTGCGTCGATGCCTCAGTAGCTGCACCAGTCCGTAAGTTCTTATGACACGCGTTTCTGACTGCCGGGGTTGTTCTTAAATTATCACTGATGGCTTTTACTGCGATGACCTAATATTTCACAGCAGTGGAAATTTTAGGAGTAGCCCTAAATATTAGGGTCTACTGGTTTTAATTTTTTTAAATTATTTGCAAAAAACAAATTTTGAACAACTACTACAGGAAGCAGTCGTACCGGTTTTTTACCCGGTTATTGGCAATAATTTTAACCAGTTATAACCGTCGCCAAATACCGAAAAAACCGGTTATTGAAAACTAAAATATCGGTATCGGTTTTAACCGGTCGGTTTTTCCCACCCCTAGGCGACACTATAGTGGGACTAAAATGACTTGCCAGTTGAGGTTTGTCAGCCGCGGCTACAGGGCTGCCGTGGAGGCGGCACTGCGCCGAGTAAGGTTGGCGATTTGCTGACGGTCAGAACCGCTAGTTGTTGACCATACTAATCAGTCTAGCTTTAAATGCACTGACTTAAATACTGTTAACATTGTCCACGTCAGTAATACTGTTAACATTTACTGCTGACAATGCGGTTGTAATTCTGTCAGAGACAGCAAAGGACTGGAAGAGCAGTTGAATGGAATGGAAAGTGCGTTGAAGAGAGCTTATAAAATGAACAACAACAAGAGCAAAACAAAAATAATGGAATGGGGTCTTAGAAAATCAGGCGATGTTGAAGGAATTAGATTAGGTATCGATACAATGAAGGAGGTAGATCAGTTTTGTTACTTGGGCAGTAAAATAACAAATGATGGTCGCAGTACAGAGGATATAAAATGCAGAATGGCAATGGGTAGAAAAGCGTTTTTGAAAAAGAGAAATTTGTTAACATCGAATATTAAATGAAATGTAAGGAAGTATTTTCTGAAGGCATTTGTATGGAGTGTTGCCTTGTACGGGAGTGAAACATGGACGATAAACAGTGCTGACAGGAAGAGGATTGAGGCTTTTGAAATGTGTTGCTACAGAAGAATGCTGAAGATTAGGTGGGTGGATCGCGTAACTAATGAGGAGGTACTGAGCAGAATAGGTGAGAAAAGGAATTTTGGCATACCTTGACTTAAAGAAGGGCTAGATTGGTAGGGCACATTCTTAGACATCGGGGAATCGTAAATTTAGCATTGGAGGGAAGTGTGTGGGGTAAAAATCGCAGAGGGAGACCAAGAGACGCGTATAGTAAGCAGATTCAAGTGGATGTGGGTTGCCGTTCTTATGTGGAGATGTAAAGGCTTGCTCAGGATAGAGTAGGGAGGAGAGCTGCATCAAACCAGTCTTCGGACTGAAGACCATAACAACAACAACAACAACAACTACAACGCGATTTTACAACGTTACGATGTCGAACACCAAAAAGAAAGAGTGTACCGCAATTATTTTCGATTCAAGGAATACAACGAAAAAGGCGGAATACGTCGGACAATGGATGAAAAAAATGTGTGATTGGATGTACGACAGCGGCGCATGACACTTGTGATAGAAGCTGATAACGCCAGCGCTTGGTATACGTCACTGGATGAGCACTGAAGAGCCGATCACGAGTACAGGTCACAGCATTACTAGTTTCTAAGCTACTGAGCTTTCTGTAGACTCGTCTGAGAAACTACTGTCACGGTGACGGACGTTCGGTAGCGGCTAATTAAAGTAACTGCTGTATGACATTCTAATACGTAAACGTATGTTATTTTGAAAACAAACTTGAGTTTTACTTTTGATGGTTACCCACAATGGCGTATCAACAGAGGGGGCAGGAGGGGCATTCGCCTCCCCCCCCCCCTTCCACACGGTTTCTGCCCTCGCCTCCCCATAGTATTTTTGATGGTAGTGACATTTGCCTTTGACTGAAGCATCTTGTAACACCTATTATATTCTGTCCTCTCCTTTCGTACTATTTTTCAGTCTGTGACTGCTAACATGGGACATCTGTACCGATGGGACGCTCGAGGTCGCTATAATCTGTATTAAATGGCAAGCGCAACTCTACGCGTTATCTGTTTTTTAGAAGAGTTTTCTTGTCGCCCCTCCCCTACCCCCTCTAAAGAAATTGTTGGTACGACACTGGATACTCCATACTTTGACTGGAGAGAACACACAGAAAATATTGTGGGGGGAAGGCGAACCAAAGGTTACGTTTCATTGGCAGAACGCTTCGAAGATGCACCAAAGAGACTGCCTACATCACACTTGTGCGTCCTCTCCTGGAGTACTGTTGCCCCTTGTGGGACCCTCACCAGGTGGGACTGACGGAAGACATTGAGAAGGTTCAGAGAAGGGCAGCTCGTGTTGTTCTATCACGTTACACGATTTGAGGTGCGAATCATTAAAAGAAAGACTTTATTCGTTGCGGCGAGATCTCGAAGAGTAATGAGATTGGCAACACTGTGGGACATCTGGCAACGTTGTGTCTACTGGCCGGTGCTAAATCTGATCCTTCAGTTAACGTCATATCGAGTGCCGTAGTTTTACTCCATAAACAGCGGAAAATTAGTAAGCGAGAAACACTTTTCATTTCATCATTTTACTGTGGTTGCCAGCGAGAAAAAGTTTAATAAATGTTTGAAATTATGTTTAAAGTTTGTTGCAAGTCGGTAAGTACTGTCATTCTCATACAGTGTATTTCGAAAGTCTCGCCGCGTTCATGGCATTTTTTGCGATTTCTATTGGTCGTGAGGTAATATCTTTTGAAGGATGTGCCGTAAGTGATCCTTAACCATGCAGCAATTGTTACCTCACGGTAAGGAATGTGTGTACCGAATTTGGTTGAAATCGTTCCTACGGTTTAGGAGAAAATGAGCAGCATTTTCGAAAAATGCAGTAGTTTTAAATCCGAAATTTTGTAGTTGTAGCTTCAAAATTGGTCAAATAGCTACGTATTTTCAAAAAAAAAAGTTTCATCCCCTATTTCACCCCCTTACGGACGGAATATCGAAAAATCGCTTCTTAAATGACGCGTACAAATTTCAAGTTTCTATCTTCAGTGGTTTGGGCTGGGCGATGATGAGTCAGTCAGTGAATCGGGACACTGCCTTTTATATATAGAGAAGATGTGTCGTGGAGTCGACAGAATGTTGGCGAGCAGCTAGCTGCTGGAGTTACCTGAGCGTGTGGTCCAGCTCCATCATGCCGGACACCTGCGCCACGGCTGCCAACTGCACGCGCGGAACCACCGCTGCCAACCGCAGCCTCGCCTGGCCTCCGGCGCCACACTGCGCTACGTGCCTGCCTGTCGCGAGCACAGCCCGGCCTTATCGCAGAGATAAGACCCTCTACCAACACCTGACACCGCCTCCACAACAACTCGACCGCTCTCTGCCACTCGTCTGCGATTAATAAACCACTAGAGGACCCGCGCCAATATTTCGCACCGTTAGTGGAAGAGGAATGGGTGGCATTGAGAGATGAAATAGTGAAGTCAGCAGACGACTAAATAGGTAGGAAGGCAAGATCTACAAAAAATCCTTGGATATCACAGGAGATACTAAATTTAATCGATGAAAGGAGAAAATATAAAAATGCAGTAAATGAAACAGGCAAAATGGAGTACAGACGACTAAGAAATGAGATTGATAGAAACTGCAAAATGGCTAAGCAGCAGTGGCTAGAAGCCAAATGCAAATCTGTAGAAGAATGTATAAAAAGGGGAAAGTAGATACCGCCTACAGGAAAATAAAAGGGACATTTGGGGACAAGAAAAGCAACTCCACAAATATCAAGAACTCAGATGGGAAACCAGTTCTCAGCAAAGAAGGGAAAGCAGGAAGGTGGAAAGAGTACATAGAGCAGCTCTACAAAGGAAATAAACTCGGAGACGATGTTGTAGGAAGGGAAGAGGAAGTAGATCAGGATGAAATAGGACATACTATACTGAGATATGAATTTGACAGAGCCCTGAAAGACCTAGGTCGGAACAAGGCCCCAGGAGTAGATGACATACCCTCAGAGCTACTGAAGTCTCTGGGAGAGCCAGCCATGACAAGACTATTTGAACTGGTGTGTAGGATGTACGAGACAGGCGAAATGCCCTCAGACTTTAAGAAAAATGTAATAATCCCCATTCCAAAGAAATCGGGCGCAGACAGGTGTGAAAATTACAGAACCATCAGTTTGATAAGTCATGATTGCAAAATTTTAACATGCATTATCTATAGGAGAATGGAAAAGCTGGTAGAAGCTGACCTCGGGGAAGATCAGTTTGGATTCAGGAGAAACGTAGGAACCCGGGAGGCAATACTCACTTTACGTCTTGTCTTAGAAGATAGATTAAGGAAAGGCAAACCTACATTTTTAGCTTTTGTAGATTTAGAACTACCAGACAGAGTATCAAGAGAAGGCTAAAAACGAAAGAAAAACAAAAGGGTTAAATATCCTTTGATAAATTGGCCAAGTTGATAAAACGCAAAACTCGAGCAGCTGCTCGTGTGTCATCAGCTGAAAGTTCCTCCAGAGTAGACGGAAAGTGAAGGGCTACACGGAGATGATTAAAATTGGGACAAGACAGTAAAACATGTCGCACTGTCAGCAGTTCACCACAAGAGCACAGCGGTGCAGGGTCGGCGGACAGCAAGTGACGGTGGCTGAAACGGCAGTTACCGATCCGAAACCGGGCCAGGATGACCTCCTCCCGCCGAGAGGGGCGTGAGGAGGTCCTCCAAGCGGTCGGGGTCAGTTTTACAGTTCTCTATTGTCTTACTGTGAGAACCACGCACTGTGCCAGGACGACACGATACTCCGGCGAAGAGCCCGCTGAACATCGTCTGATGGGACGCACCGTTAGTGGAATCACAAAAAAGATGGGGGAAATGGAAGTAAAGTTGAATGTATTAAACAAAGAGATGCATTGAATTAAAATTTGTGCTGTGGACGGGATTCGAACGCGGGACCCCCTACTTACTAGGTAGGAGCTACCCCACGTCATTCGGTTTTCGCCACGGTGTTTGAATTCTGTTGCAGTTCAGTTCAGTGCTGGAACAGTTCACTTTCACGACTGAGAGGGAGTGTGGTTATGGAAGCAGATGAAGTGAAGGAGCAAAAGTGTTTACGTACAATACTAAAAGCAAAAATTATCACAACGAACATTGTCGAGCTGAGGGGTTGTCCCGCGAATGTGAATAAGTAGAATGTATCAGGCAGAAGTCTCAAATGCCAAAGCAAACATCTGGATATGCAGAATATGTACATCGTAAAAAAATAGCAATATAAGAGAGCAAGACAAGTGGAACTGGCGCAGATCAAGGAGTTCACCGTTTACAGTTTTTTCTATCATATTCTTCCAAAAGTGATTTACTCGTACATTTTGTTATTATCAAACGCTTTCAATTAATGCACAGTCTTTGTGTTTCTTGAAGAAAAAAATTACAATTTCTGGAAGAGTATTGCATGGGACGTGCAAGCATAAGAAAGCTACAGTATTCAGTTTTTTTTTTTTTTTTTTTCCGGCGTTCGCTAACACATATACCGTCTTATTTTACGCACATTCATCTTGTAACATTTACATGCTATTTAAGTAATTACAGTTCATTGTACCACTTTCCAACAGAATACTCATCTTTTCAACATTGCGATGTATGGGGGTTCTGCTCGCTGCAACTATTCTCCTGGGGCGTCGTGGTAGAAATAAATACTCGTAGGGACAATTTTTCACTTCTTCTTTAATTTGAATCAAACTTTTCCACCATAACATAACATCTTTCAAAACATATACAAAGCATCAGAACGGTAGTACTTCCGTCTCAAAACAACAGACTGACGTAGCTTCCAGTGCACTTTAGAAAAAGCAAAACTCTAACTTCCCACGCAAGGCGGTGAGGTAAATATATAACTTTGACAATAATAGCATTACATTACACATTGTTCATAACAATTGAATATACTTATTAACAATTACCGAACATACTAATAAAACATTTGATGTACACAAGAATAATCACAATATAAAATGAAAACTATGCATACAATAATTTTATATGGCGCATGTATTTTTAAGACGAAATTTCCGATCTTTCTGTTGATAAAGTGCGATGTTAAATGTCAATTAGTTAGTGAGTGCATCATACATGTTCCTAACATATATTGAACTATCAATAATTGGGGCAATTCAACATCGAGTAAAAAAGTATTCATTGCACAAAAGCGTGTAATCAGAATAATTGCTGGAGCCCACCCAAGAGCATCCTGCAGACATTTATTTAGGGATCTAGGGATACTCACTGTAGCTTCACAATATATATATTCACTCATGAAATTTGTTATTAACAATCCGACCCAATTCAAAAGTAATAGCAGTGTGCATAGCTACAGCACTAGGAGAAAGGATGATATTCACTACTCAAGGTTAAATCTAACTTTGGCTCAGAAAGGGGTGAATTAAGCTGCCACAAAAGTCTTTGGTCACTTACCAAGTAGAATCAAAAGTCTGACAGATAGCCAACTAGTATTTAAAAAGAAATTAAAGGAATTTCTGAATGGCAACTCCTCCTACAATGTAGATGAATTTTTAGCTAAAACTTAAAAAAATAAATAACAAAAATCCTTAAAATATTGATTGTCAAGTACAGACAACATTTACTACAGTGACACGATCCACATCATTACGAAATGTCGTATATATGATCTATGTAATCTATTCTGGCCATTCACAAAATATACTCAAAATCTCTTGATATTCAGATGAGTTTACTGGACGATTAATGAGTGCGTCATCTGCAAACAACCTAAGAGCTGCTTAGATTTTGCTCCAAATCGATGTAAATAAGGAACAGCAGTATATCAATAAATTCAAGTGAATAATGGTTGATTGCAGTATATCAAAGAATTCAAAAGTGTAATGATTGTCTGCACTAAGTATTTTTTTTTTCCGTAAGGATGAACGAACTAAGATCAAATGTTTATAAAGTTATGGGACTTAACTGCAGTGATCATCCGTCTCTAAACTTAGAAACTACTCAAACCAACTCATCCGAAGAAGAAGGAACAACAACAACAACAACAACAACAACAACAACAACACCCCCCCCACACCCACACACACAAAAGCCCGAAAGAGGACTCGAACCTCTGACGGCGAACGGCCGCACGCACCGCAGCAAGGCGTGGAAGCGTGCATGGGTATTCCGCCACGGCAAAGAACTCAGAAATAACGCCACGATGAATAAAGTAGGAAGAGAGTTACATGGCTAGAAAAGTGATCATCCATTAAAATGAAATTTACATCTTAGTAAAGTTTAAAGAAATTAAGTTAAAACAATCTCCGATTTTTTTTTATTCTTCCAACAGTTTAGTAATATCGTTGAATTCTTGTTTGCCAACAGCTGTAGCCATCTTAATAGCAATCAGTTCGTCTGCATACACTGTACAGAATACCGAAGCCACCAGCTGTATTCTAGTAAGGAAGACAACCAGGAGCGATGAAGCAGTTATATAACACGCCCACCAAACAACGTAATCTTCTTGCCATGCTCAAGGACTGAATGGTACGTGTCTTTAGCTCAATAAGCATATTAACAAGTGATCAATTGTGTCATATTGACAATCGTACATCCAATCGATCAGCACGAACTGATTAATCACATTGTACTAACCCACCAAGCTATCTTGTCACGCGCATGAAGATAGAGAACGTTTTTTGGACACATCAATTACTACATCTTTGTATGAATACACGAACACTAAAAATAAAGTTATATATATGAAAAGGAATCCCTATTGCCGTTGGTCACATCGAAACTTGGGAACGTCTCTACTGATTAGGCCGATGCTTTTTTCTTTCTTTCTTCCGTTTGTAATTCTCAGGACAAGATTGACACGAAACATAATTTTTAGGAAAAATTGGACATTTTTAGAACAAACTGCGGTTTTTTCAATGTCTCCGTGTGTTTGCATACAAATCTACAGTTCTGATCCGATCTCGATGAATTTTGCACGCTTTACCTATTATTTATTTACGTACCAGAAAAGAATGTGCTATATCGAAAAGCATTACCATTACATTGTATTTTGTAAATAATGTTGTTGTTGTGGTCTTCAGTCCGGAGACTGGTTTGATGCAGCTCTCCACCCTACTCTATCCTGAGCAAGCCTTTTCACCTCCTCATAAGAACGGCAACCCACATCCACTTGAATCTCCTTACTATACGCGTCTCTTGGTCTCCCTCTGCGATTTTTACCCCACACATTTCCCTCCAATGCTAAATTTACGATTCCTCGATGTCTAAGAATGTGTCCTACCAGGCGATGCCTTCTTTTAGTCAAGGTATGCCAAAAATTCCTTTTCTCACCAATTCTGTTCAGTACATCTTCATTAGCAATGTGATCTACCCACTTAATCTTCAGCATTCTTCTGTAGCACCACATTTCAAAAGCCTCAATCCTCTTCCTGTCCGAACTGTATCATCCATGTTTCACTCCCGTACAAGGCAACACTCCACACAAATGCCGTCATAAAAGAATTCCTTACACAAATTAATATTCGATGTTAGCAAAATTCTCTTTCAAAAATGCTTTTCTTCCCATTGCCATTCTGCATTTTATATCCTCTGTACTGCGACCATCGCATGTTATTTTACTGCCCAAGTAACAAAACTCATCTACCTCCTTTATTGCTTCGTTACCTACTGTAATTCCTTCAGCATCACCTAATTTTCTTAGACTGTACTCCATTACACTTGTTTTGCTCTTGTTAATGTTCATATTGTACCGTCTCTTGAACACACTGACCCTTCCATTCAACTGCTTTTCCAGGTCCTTTGCTGTCTGACAGAATAACAATGTCATGAGCAAAACGCAATGTTTTTATTTCTTCCCCCTGTACTTTAATCCCTATTCCAAATTTTTCCTTGCTTTCCTTCACCGCCTGCTCGATGTACAAATTGAATAACATTGGAGAAAGGCTACAACCCTGTCTTACTCCCCAACTAATGCTTCCCCTGCATGCCCTTCGAGTCTAGTAACTACGGTCTGGCTTTTGTACAAGTTGTAAATAACTCTCCTTTCCCTGTATTATTGTAAATAATAATAATAACAATAGTAATAGATTATTAAATGTTCGTAAATCTAAGGGACTTAAGTACTCTGGTTATGAGTCCGTAAACTTACAAACTTTAACGTATGCTAAGGAAACACACACACACACACACACACACACACACACACACCCAACTTCACTAATTCTCACCGTATCTACCTTTAACGTATCCTTTTCTTTTCAAATTTTCTGACTTACCTACCCGATTGAGGCGCTCTTAGGAATTGGAATTAGTAAATTCTTGTTGAAGTGGCACCGTATTTGCCCCGTCTCACACACCTCGCATGGTCAGAGCATGAAACGTGACAACCGCGCTTGGGCTGGGAGAGGCAACAACACCTGGCCGTTCCCACAACAACAACGGAACAACGGCGGCTCAGTTCGCGGCGCTTCCGTTATCTCTCGCGGCTTGTAAGGGACGGGCAGCTGAAACCAACGCCCTACCCTACCCTAACGTATGATGCTGCTTCATGTGCGGACGGGCCATGTAAGATGCCTCTGAGTACTACGCATCACATAGGTGCGTTTGTTGACCATGTAGTCTTATAAAATAGGCTGTATGTGTGTACGTTCCACATCTCCGTCTAAACTACTGGACCGATTTCAACCAAACTTGGTACACATGTTCTTTAATATCAGGCAACAATCGCTGTCAGGGTAAGAATCATCTACAACACATACGTAAGGAGATGACGTCATAATGAGATGCGTGAAAAACTGCTGCGTCAAAGGACAATGCTGCACATTTCCGCCTAAACCACTGGACCGGTCTCAACCAGATTTGGTACACATATTCCTTACGTGAGGTAACAACTGCTGTAGGAGTACGAACCACGTGCGACATATGGTTCAGGAGATATAACGTCATGAACAACAGGAATCACAAAAACTGCTACATAAAACGACGAGACTTTAAAAATACACTGTATAAGAATGATAGTACTTAGCGACTTGCAACAAACTTTAAACATAATTTAAAACCTTTATTAAACTTTTTCTCGCAGACAACCACATCAAATAATGAAAAGAAAAAAGTTTCTCGCCTACTACTTTACCGCTGTTTATGGAGTATAACTATGGCTTTCGGTATAACGTTAACATTTACAATTTCTACACTACCTATTGTACTAGCAGGAAATTTTTCAGACGGAATAAACACAAAGGCTGAATGTACATTCAAAATTGTATCACAGTACAACACGCTGTTCATGAGATATGAGGACGTAAAGAGTAACATTCTTGAAAATCGCTTCCTCAAACATCACGTTTTAGCCTATAACGTCTTCACTTATACAAATCAATATATTCCTGCACATTTTTACAATTGCACAACATATCTATACATCTCAGCCCATTGTCCAGAGATATGATCATGAAATAAATGTTTTAAATGGCGAATATAACTGATGTATGACGCAAGCTTCATCATAGTCATGAAGATATGCCTATTTATAACACGTTTCCAAACGTATTAAAAAAACTACTGACATTTTCATGTCTTTTTCACAGGAAATTTGAGCTAAGATTGAGAGAACATATAGGCATGATTTCATCAAAATCAGATCACGGAAAAAAGATACATCGCAATCTTAAGTGTTTTCAGTAGCTGTCCTCTGTTAGATATACCTAATCTCCTGAACTACTTCACGGAATTGCATGGAGCAACTTCGTTTCATATAAGTGGAATCAGGGAACTTGTTATAGATGTAGGTTATGCTTGAAGTATGGATAGCGTAGTACAGCAAACAGGCGATAGAGGCGCTAATAAACACCGCTGCTGCATAGTAAGTATGGGGTAGGAAGCGAACGTCTGTGACAGAATTAAGCAATCTTATATCTACGAATGCCATGGAACATTGAACATAGTGTTACTGATTTCGCTCTGGGTATTAAATACTTGATATTTCTATGCTTATTTTGGCAGGTTCAATTTTTGTATCAAAAACTTTATGAAGATACATCATATCGGACAGTGACTTTTACTTACATTTGACATGTTGGGTTAGGACAACTAAGTTTATTCACAGAGCCATCCAACAAGGATTCTATTTCTACTGACTGAGGTCCGGAACTCTAAAAAGCCATGACACACACAGGACCTCTTCCAACAACCGTTGCGAAGCACGGGCATAGAAGCTAGTTATCGATACAAGATTATATATTAGGAAAATTGTGTGTTTAATAGCGGATTTCAGCAAAGGGTGGACCAATTTACTCGCGGTTTTCGATTTCAGATAAAGTGGCCGGTGGAAACACAGAAGTACGAAAAAACTTGAAATCGGAACGTTTCGAGGGGTAAATTAAAATTCGAAAAATTTTCAAAAATGAAAATGGGATTTTGGAAAATTTTGCAGCATCACTAAGGCAATCTGAACCCCAGGAATCTGGATACGAAGTCTGTTTTTGGAAATATCCCAAAACAAACAGGAAATCAGAAAAGGTATTATTTCTGGCACTTTTTCGAAAATAATCGAACCGATGGATTTCTCTCATTTCGAAATACATTGTAAAGAATTTTCTCCTCTATCGAACTGTGTATACCACATTCGTGGGAAACATCGGAAACGGCATATAGAGTTCGACAAACGTTTACCTGTTCAAAAAATGTTAGCAACTGACTTGGAACTTTTATAAAATTCGTAGAATGCCCGTAACTCGTTTTAGTGGGAAAATTTAAATTCAGTTAAAACCTGTAACTTTTGCCTTCCTTACATTACACTCCAAAGCGATTTCCTTCTGTACAATTCTTATGGTAATGTCTTGCTGTGGAACATTTCAATACGTTTGTTTTACGATAGCTTTGGTTCTAATTAAAGTAAGCCAGTCCGACAATAGCATCAACATATGAATAAAAAAACACAGTTGACAAACCTTACAAATGACATTTTAAACAATACATTACCGAAGCAGGTGCCTCACTCATAACTATACAAGTCACAAGCTGATTAATGCTAACGTCGGCTTGAGAATGATCGAGTGAAGCAAACCACTTGCTTTCAGCTAATAAAGAAACAGCTGATTGTCATCATGATGAATCATTTGACAGCTGTAATCCTCACTGGCGCAGAGCAACGCAACGGTCTTTCACTGTTGATTTACGTTACTCGGAATAAAAATTAGTCACTACACATTTGTAGCTTGATCAATGCGGTGTTTTTGAAGTACATCGATAGAACAGTGTGCTTTCTGAAAGACAAACTTTTGGTGGTGTTACCCTTTTAATTGGAGGGGGATTGGAAACAGTTGACTCCAGTCGTACCAAAATTGAATGAAGCTCAAATCATTGATGTATCTGTCAAATACTGGGAAATATTTCATCAATTCCAGAATGAAACTTTCACTCTGCAGCGGAGTGTGCGCTGATATGAAACTTCCTGGCAGATTAAAATTGTGTGCCGGAACCGGGACTCGAACCTGGGACCTTTGCCTTTCGCGGGCAAGCGCACTACCGATTGTGCTATCCCGACACGGCTCACGATGCCGCCTCACAACTTTCCTTCCGCCAGTACCTCGCCTCCTACTTTGCAAACTTCACAGAAGTTCTCTTGCAAACACGCAAGACTAGCACTCCTGGAAGAAAGGATATGGTGGAGACATGGCTTAGCCACAGCCTAAGGGATGTTTCCAGAATGAAACTCTCACTCTGCAGCGGAGTGTGCGCTGATATGACTTCCTGGCAGATTAAAATTGTGTGCCGGAACCGGGACTCGAACCTGGGACCTTTGCCTTTCGCGGGCAAGCGCACTACCGATTGTGCTATCCCGACACGGCTCACGATGCCGCCTCACAACTTTCCTTCCACCAGTACCTCGCCTCCTACTTTGCAAACTTCACAGAAGTTCTCTTGCAAACACGCAAGACTAGCACTCCTGGAAGAAAGGATATGGTGGAGACATGGCTTAGCCACAGCCTAAGGGATGTTTCCAGAATGAAACTCTCACTCTGCAGCGGAGTGTGCGCTGATATGAAACTTCCTGGCAGATTAAAATTGTGCGCCGGAACCGGGACTCGAACCTGGGACCTTTGCCTTTCGCGGGCAAGCGCACTACCGACTGAGCTACCCCGACACGACTCACGATGCCGCCTCACAACTTTCCTTCCGCCAGTACCTCGACTCCTACTTTCCAAACTTCCTGAGTCGTGTCGGGATAGCACAGTCGGTAGTGCGCTTGCCCGCGAAAGGCAAAGGTCCCAGGTTCGAGTCCCGGTTCCGGCGCACAATTTTAATCTGCCAGGAAGTTTGATTTCAACAATTTTTACATGAAAATATGAGAGTCAACAAAGATGAAATTGAATTCATAAATGATTTGAAACATCGGCACTGGAAATAAATCTTATCGAACCTATATTGGTAATTGTCTTATACAGGTTGAAGCAGGAAATGTTAAAAATAAAACAGAATTGGTGAACTTTGCTATGCGATGGAGTGGCCGAACGCATTGAGGCGCCTCCGTCGGAGGTTCGAATCCCCCCTCGGACTTTGACGTTTGTGCTGTCTTTAGTATAAGCTAGTTGTCACATTGTAAATTAATTTCGAGACTTCTAATTAGAATGTTCACAGTATTCAATATGCATGAAAAGCATGATCGTTAATTACAAATTTACTGTAAAGTATTTTTCAGAAGATGTAAAATGTCTATGTAATTGCTACGAAGAGGTAGTGGTGGTTTGCTGGTAGAGGTTAGAGTATTTTGGATAGGGAATTTATGATTGGTTTCTATACGGATTGTTAAGGGATTAAGGGTGTATCTCTTACGCTCAAGCAAGTTTGGATTAGTCTACAGTTATTTAATGTCTTGCACCTGGAATATCTCTTGAGTACAAAGGTAACCTGAGGGAGCTAAGTACCCGCAGATTAACTTATACACACGGGACTTCACCTGAAACTGATTGTATAATTTACTGTTACATTAGACACACAACTGCTGGCAATTCCAGATTGGGTAGCGCATTATCTGTTCGGTGCAGAGATGATTCTGTAGTGTGTCTCTTGTACAAAAAATATATTTAAGGTTTGCAGGTTCACACAATTGAAGACCAAGAATCGAGAATCTACGAGCTGCATGGACACCATAACGTCTAGCCTGTGCCGGTAAGAAACAAACTTCTCTTTCGGGGTTTTCCCAGCATATTATCAGAACCTGCCCACAGACAAATTTCATCGTGTCTAAAGAAAGAGTTAATCTGATATAATTTATTATCTCAGGCATATTGAATTTATTTTAATACATTTTAATAAATTCTTATTTGTCAATACATAACAGTATTTTATATGACAAATTTGAATACATCAAACCTAAATTTATATACTACTAACTGAAAACCCGGCGCTGCCCGGGTATTTATTTCTGCTATTTTTCAGGTTTATATTCATTTGTATAAGGGCTGTATATCTGTAAAACCTATTGCGAATACAATTAGTAGTAAAGAAGTAAAAGATTAAAACTTGGTGGGTGATGCGGTTTTCCAGGAACTTTTCTGTTTATGTGCTCATATCTCGTGAACTACGTGTCGTATTGTGATACAATTTAGAAGCTACATTCAACTATATATGTGTTTACTGTCTGTAAATTTTCCTGACGCTACAATTTGTAGTGTTCAAATTATAAATTGTAACGTCATACAGAGAGCCGTAATTTTACTCCATAAACAGCGGAAAAGCAGTAAACGAGAAACTTTTTTCCTTTCATCATTTTGCTATGGGTGTCAGCGAGAAAAAGTTTAATAAAGGTTTGAAATTATGTTTAAAGTTTGTTGCAGGTCGCTATGTGGCAGTTTTCTGCGATTCCTATTGTTTACGACGTTATATCTCCTGAACCATGTTTCTCATGTGGCTCGTACTCGTACGGCAATTGTTACCTCACGTTAAGGAATGTGTGTACCAAATTTTGTTGAAATCGGTCCAGTGGTTTGGGAGAAAATGAGCAGCATTGTCGCAAAATGTAGCAGTTTTAGACACATTTCATTGTTTATAACGTCATATCTCGTGAACTATATATCGTATATGATTCTTACACTTACGGCGACCGTCCTCATGGATTGAAGCTTACGTGTACAGAATTTCATAAATATTGGAACAAAACTGTAGATTTGTATGCAACACGTACAAATGTACGGACACACTGCTTTATATGTTAGATCGATCACCCGAAACATGTTGCGAATTGAAAATAAATAATCTACTGATAACATCTTTTGATTATTCAAGCAATCTCCATCAATTTTAGAATCATTAAAATTTTACAATAAAGGTTGCATACCTCTACGAAGACTGTCAGTCTAAAATAAGCGATATTAAATTTATTTACATCCACAGGCTTAGCTGATCGGATATTTGCATCAGTTCGTGTATGGGGGCCTCGAGATGGTCTAGATGCGACACTGGTAGTCTAATTAAAAGGAAAAAAACTAATGACTGTCAGGATTTATCGTTTTAAGAACTGGGTGCAGAATTTCCGACCTACATACAAATGCGGACTTAGTGAAGTTTAATTTGCACACGTTACTGTTATGGAATACACGGTAAATGTCTCCAAAGTAACGACAAGGAGCAAGTAGGTGTACGTAATATGGCGCCTTGCTCTGCCTGTGGCAGACCTCTGTTATGGTACGTCCAAATGATCCGGTCAGACAGAACACAACGGACGGCTTACCGACTCACCGACAGCTCGAAATGCAGCAACCAGCCAAATGTGTACTGACCTGCAACACAAAAATACACGTCGCATGTTAGCCACTGTACCAGGTAAAGTATCAAGATACAAAAAAAAAACAATTTCAAATATCAAATATTGTTTCTGTAGGTTGAAACGTGTCCATAAAATTTTGTAAGAAAATGTCTGATATTGTGCCTCCTGTTTTGTGTCGAGTAACTGGCTTGAAAGAAAATGTATAATATCGCTTCTACTGTGTGTATCGATGTGTGTACTTAGGTCTGTCAAGTTTCATCTTTGGCAAAGATCATGTATCGCATAGCTTTGTAGCTCGTGCAGAGAGACAATCACACTTGTGGTTCAGCTCGCTTAGAGAGCGGTTGAGCTGTGTGTATGGCTCCGATGTAGAGCAGAGGCTGCTGTGCCAGCAAGTTGGTTTGATTGTATTTGATTATATATATTGTATTTTTTATTACTATCACCGGTGGAATGAAGGTAATTGCATTTCATGTCATTACGAAAAGGTTGTATTATGTAGGTAATGTAATAGTGATTATTAATAATAAGTAACAAAGTTGACCTTTCTTTCCTGTTTCATTTACGTAGTTAGAAGATTAACCTACTTCCTATATTTGATAATTAGTTATTTGTGGATTTAAAGTGCAGTATTGATTTTGGTAATCATGTTAAACAGATTTCGTTATTAGTAACGTAGTAAATGATTGTTATGCAACACTGCAGTTAGTTGATTATGATACTGAATTTTGATAATCAGGTACTGATCTGCATAAAATTCTCTCAGATATACATTAAGTGGTTTGTTTGTGTTTTTAATATCTTTCTCGCAGTCAAATTTTTTTGAGTATAGTCAGTGTGGGTTTCATGCAGGTTATTTGTCACAGTTTGTTTTGTTAAAAGATCCGTTGCACACATAATCAGTTTAATGCACTGTTTCTTAATTAACAGTATGTACATAAATATCAGGGCCATAATTAAACCAAATTGCTGTGTTAATGAACAATTTGTTGTCTGATTTAACGATAGGTTCAACATTAAAGAACACACAGACAGCTTTTAAGGTTGCTACTGCTAGAGTCATCGGACTGTACTGCCGCGTCATGATATAGTTTCAAAAATGTTCAAATGTTTGTAAAGCTTATGGGACTTAACTACGGGGTCATCAGTCCCTAAACTTACAAACTACTTATCAACTACTTACAAACTAGGACGGCACAAATATCCATGCCCGAGGGGGGATTCGAACCCCCGACCGTAGTGGCCGTGCAGACCGTGACTGAAGCGCCTCAGTCTCCTCGGCCACCGCGGCCGGCCAATTTTTACATATCTCGGGCTTTGATATGCCGTAAGTTGCAATCACAATATTCTCAAGTATTGTTGAAAGGAGAGTGCGAGTATTAATTGAGGACAAGTTAGATGAAAATCAGTGTGGGTTTAGGTCTCTTAGAGGCTGTCAGGACCAGATCTTTAGCTTACGGCAGGTAATGGAAAAGTGCTATGAGTGGAACAGGGAATTGTATCTATGTTTCATAGATCTGGAAAAGGCTTATGACCGTGTCCCTAGGAGGAAGCTACTGCCAGTTCTACGAGATTATGGTATAGGAGGCAAACTTCTGCAGGCAATTAAAGGGCTTTACGTAGACTGTCAGGCAGCAGTTAGAGTAGATGGCAAATTAAGCTCATGGTTCAGGATAGTTTCAGGGGTAAGACAAGGCTGCAACCTGTCACCACTGTTGTTCATACTATTCATGGATCATTTGTTGACAACAGTTGACTGGCAGAGCGAGGTTAAAATAGGTGAAAACAAAATAAGCAGTCTCGCATATGCGGATTACTTAGTTGTAACGGCAGATTCGATAGAACGGTTGCAAACTAATGTTCCACAGCTCGATCAGAGGTGCAAGGATTATGATATGAAGATCAGCATCTCCAAAACGAAAGTAATGTGTGTGGGAAAGATTTGAACATATTGAGTGCCAAATAGGAAGAAAGTTAGAGCAGGTAGACAGTTTCAAGTACCTGGGATGTATTTTCTCACAGGACGGCAACATAGTGAATGAACTGGAATCGAGGTGCAGCAAAGCTAATGCAGTGAGTTCTCAGCTAAGATCTACTCTCTTCTGCAAAAAGTAAGTAAGTACCAGGACTAAGTTAGCAGTGCACCGCTCTATCTTTCGACAAACTTTGTTGTATGGGAGTGAATGTTGGGTGCATACAGGTTACCTTATTCATAAGGTAGAGGTTACAGATATGAAAGTAGCAAGAATGATTGGAGGTACCAATAGATGGGAACAATGGCAGGAGGGTGTCCATAATGAGGAAATCAAAGGAATGAACACCATAGATGAAGCAGTTAGAGCGAACAGACTGAGATGGTGGGGTCATGTTACACGCATGGGAGAAGCAAGGTTACCTAAGAGACTCATGAGCTCGGCAGCGGAGGGTAAGAGGAGTCGAGGTAGACAAAGAAGAAAGTACTTAGATTCGGTGCAGAATGATTTTGAAGTAAACGGCATAACATCAGACGAGGCATCAATGTAAGCATTGAATAGGGGATCATGGAGGAATTTTATTGGAGGTACTATGCTCCAGACCTAACTCTGAAAGGCATAATCAGTCTCTGATGATGAAAGTGAGGCGGTAAATATTGTTATGCGTGTTGCCTGTTACATATCACCCGGGTTCTAATTCCCGGCTATTTCCGCACACACACTGTTACTTTCGGGAAGTGTTCACGACGTGCTGGTAGTTTTGGCGTTACGCTGGCCGCCTCGGCAGGTAGCGTGACGTCACGGCGACAGGCGAGGAGCGAGGAGCGAGCGCCTAGGCCGGTCTTATCTGCTTGCGTAAGCCAGCGCGAGCGACTTAACTGCCGCCTCGCCTTCTAGAACACACGGCCAGGTAGCGGGCGAGCACAGCCAGCAGAGAAAGAAAGGAAGCAAAACTTATCACTTCATGGCCAAAGGAACCACGTTGTGGCTATGTAGACTTTCCCGGCGGATTAATTGATCACGGGTTTGCAGCCGGATCATTCTGACACCTGTACACGATACTTCTGCACCAATGTACTCAGTCTGTATAATTTTACTTTTCTGATGTTGGGTAATATCCGAAACAGGTAAAGTTCTGAATACAATAAACAGCTGATGGGTGACAGTATGCATTTTTGAAAGTAACATCGTTACCAAATTCTTCACGGGTTTCCAGCCGGATCATTCTGACACCTGTTCACAATAATTCCGCGGTCCATCTGGCCGCCATCATCAGGTGAGGAAGCTAAGCCGCTCTCGCCGTGACTGTGGAACGGCTGGCTCTGCTGTACATACGCAACCAAAGTACTAAGGCGCATGCGCCAAGTACAGAGGGCGTGAGTTTACTCGTAGGTACCTGTAGCTGCTGACCCCTGGCGAGAGGGAAGTTGTAGCGCCTCCAGTGGTGGCTAATGTCAAACACGATACATCGTTACAGATTGTCATTCGTTGCTGTGTGCTGCAGATGCCGATGTTTCTTCAGGTCTGACAACACAGGATTCCACGATTTACTCAGAAAATAACCACTGTCACGGTTAATTGTGTTATCTGTTATTCCGATTTCAATCGATTCTTTCAAAACACAATCCCAGTAATGTGAGGCGTTTCCAACAACTTGTGTCTCGTGTTGCACCCTGACAAGGACAGGCCGCCAATTGTGAAATTCAGATTCGATTCATGCTGCGCATAATGGAAGCTCATGGCCAGAGGTGTCATGTGGCAAAGCACCGAGGTGCACTTCCCAGCCGTTGTCGAGAAAATCGACAATTAAAAAAAAAGCCGTTGCGGTGAAACACTCTCTACGATCAGTAAGCTTGTACAGAGGCGTGGCGTGGCGGTAAGCGCTCGAGTTGGTAATCCGAAGGTCGCCGGATCGAATCTCGCGGGATGCAACTATTATTATTATTATTATTATTATTATTATTATTTTAATTCATATATCGCACGAACCACAGTAATAGTTATCGTAGAAATATGGAAAATAGAAAACAGCACGACATCGAACACATGTGATAAACGATACGTTTTTACAAGAACAATTTTTTTTTATTGTCTGTTGGGAAACACACCTGACGTTCTGAAAAATTGTTCTATCGTTCGTCAGATTTGACTTACACTATACATATTCGTTCCGGAATATCGTTTATACTTCTTCCGTTACCTATACGTGGTGAACATTATGAAGACAATAACATTTGTAAAATACAACTTTGTTTGCGGAAAACTTAATGATGTTCGAAGTCGCCAGTTGCGTACAATGAGTTGTTTGAAAGTCGTTTGTCGTGGACAAACTGGCGACTTCGAAGATCAAACCTTATTAATTGTGAATATATATATATATATATATATATATATATATATATATATATATGAATTAAAATAATAATAATAATAATGAAAGTTGCATGCCGCAAGATTTGATCCGGCGCCCTTCGGATTACCAACCCGAGCGCCTACCGCTACGCCACGACTCTGTGCAATAATACTGATCGTAGAGAGTATTTCACCGCAACGGCTTTTTTTTTTTTTTTTTTTTTTTTTTTTTTTTTTTTTTTTTTGGCGATTTTCTCGACAACGGCTAAAGTGCAGCCTGAAAACTCCGCGGTGGCTGAACACCGTCTTTCAGAGGGACACAGGATGCTGTACGACGAGACACAAGTTGTTGCAAACGCCTCACATTTCTGGGATTGTGTTTTGAAAGAATCGATTGAAATCGGAATAACAGATAACACAATTAACCGTGACAGTGGTTATTTTCTGAGTAAATCGTGGAATCCTGTGTTGTCAGACCTGAAGAAACGTCGGCATCTGCAGCACACAGCAACGAATGACAATCTGTAACGCTGTATCGTGTTTGACATTAGCCACCACTGGAGGCGCTACAACTTCCCTCTCGCCAGGGGTCAGCAGCTACAGGTACCTACGAGTAAACGCACGCCCCCTGTACTTGGCGCACGCGCCTTCGTACTTTGGTTGCGTAGAGCCACAGTCTAAAACAGACAGTCGCGAAACTCAGTAGGGAAAAAAATGCAACCATTTGACAGCTGAAGCGATACTGGCGCTCCAAGCGGCTGGGTAGCAAGGTCAGTAGCAGGAAATGGCACTACCGAAACCAAGAATTTATTATTTATTATTGCTGTTGTTTATATATTTCC
Source organism: Locusta migratoria (assembly GCA_026315105.1). Taxonomy (NCBI): domain Eukaryota; kingdom Metazoa; phylum Arthropoda; class Insecta; order Orthoptera; family Acrididae; genus Locusta; species Locusta migratoria. The sequence goes on from CM048752.1 coordinate 127,693,143, forward strand.
TAGGCATTAAACCGTGGTACTCCATTTCCTGACACAAATACGAAACCATTATTAAACGAAAATCCCGTTTCCTGTTGTCAGTTTGTAATAACACGCCAGTGCATTGTAATACATACGGCTCACACTAGCACGGTCGTAATCATAACATCCAAAACTGTGAGACAAGAAGCGAATTGTAACCTGGTGTTTTTAAGTTCAAAAGCAACTGATTTATAGTTGTATAATGTACTGGTACGTAGTTACACGTTCCACGTGTATTGTTTCTCTGCAGTTTTTGAACATCTTAATACATTTGATACTGGTACTAGACACGATTTTTACATTCTTAGAGACCACGTGTTACGTCTTATAAAAGCCCTTTTCGCTTTATTCTTGCTCAGGTGGCTTGCATGTGCCGTTCCTGTCATGTTTTCATCGTACCTACTCACCAGGAATGTAAAGGTACTGTTAATCTTTAAGAATCTTTTCCTACTAAAATCTCAGTTTGTCTGTACTCAAACTACAGTTACTTACGTTTTATTTTTCATTTTGTACAAACAAATCCCTGTTAACTTCCGATTGGTGCTGCATCACCAGTAGTAGACTACTGTGCAAAAATTTGTTTTGACTTCTTTAAGACTGTGAGTAGACTACCAAAAATAACAATAAAGAAAAATACTGGGTTAGTTACCTCTCTCCGTTACTGATACCCTTAAAATTTAACAAACTTTATTTTATCCTACATTGTAAGAGCTTTTCATATTTGAGAAAATGCCCATTTTATTAGTTTTCCTCTAACTGCAGTTTATGGCGCTGCAATAAGCTCCGAAATGCAGACACATTTTAAACGTGTCGTTCGACTCCATATCTAATCCACAACGGTTTCCCGCCTCTCGCTATGTTGTTACGACCCGGCCGCTTGGCAGCGCTGCAGTCGCCAGGCTGCACAAAACTAGCAGGAGTTTCGTGACTTTTTATGTTAGACTCTGGTAGAGCCAGCCGTTCCACAGTTCGTCAGCCACGGAGAGAGCGGCTTAGCTTCCCCACCTGATGGTGGCGGCCAACCGGACCGCGGAAATATTGTATGCAGATGACAGAATGACCCGTCTGGAAACCCGTGAAGAATTTGGTAACGACATCACTTTCAAAAATGCATACTGTCACCTATCAGCTGTTTATTGCATTCAGAACTTTACCTGTTTCCGATATTACGCATCATCAGAAAAGTAAAATTATACAGACTGAGTACATTGGTGCATTTTCTGTGTCAAACTAGCTAAACCTAGCCACGATTCGCTGTGCCACACTCATGCGACACAAATAGAGAAGATACTGTAATTCACGAGAACATAGGATCACCAACAGAATGCTTCAGTTAAATATCGGTCGTTGCGCTACTGTGGCTATGTGAAAGGAAAGTTACAAAAAACATAGCTTCGAACATATTTTGAACCCATGAGATAGATAATTTTTGTCTTTCGTTTTCTCCACAAACTTACAGATCAGCTTACCGACTCTAGACCATGAGAAGTATACTTCACCTTCGTAGAAAGCTATTGTTATCCACATTCTTTCCATCTATATGTAACTCCCGCTTCCTCGCCATGTACCTCTTCATCATACCTCTACCTTATCTCCAGCCTCTGTTAAACACTCCGTTTCGTTACATCCTTCTTCCATCTCCTCCATCTACCTCTATGCACGGCTCGTCTTTCACTCGTCGTAAAAGTGAAGAGATTAAAAATTAGGGAATTGCTTCGAATTGTGTGTTATCTGCTGGGAACTATCACAAAGTTACAGTTCATAAAATTAAATAACGACGCACATAAACAACGTTTTGTTTATAATTATTTTCTGTGGTGTTTTTCAGTGCTAAAATAAAAATTAACCATTAAACATGAACGTTCCTAGAATGCCTTCCAACGAAACGTTGTTACTTTAGTGTCGCATTTTTATCATAGCACCTGATCGGTATGCAAGGCAGAAGTTGCTACCACTTCAGTTCTCGACCCTCAATTATTTCACAGTTGGAGAATTTAAAGCGTGATCAGAGGTGTACATATGAAAACATCTGCTTCCTTTCGTTTCTCTCAATGACTACGTAGACACATGATTTTATCGTTTTGCACGTATCTATGGTAAAGCGCCTTTTGAATTGTGTAGCTTAGTTTCATTCTCCTCCTTGTACAATTATAATCGAGAATGGATATGTGATTGTTTTCTGCTCCGTAGCACAGTGGTAGAGTGCCAGACTACAAATTTGATGGTCCCGGGTTCGACCCCCCGCCAGGTCCTAGGATTTTTATCTGTCACTTTCCACTTCTTTCACCTCTGGCAGTATTGCTCATGTGAAAAATACCGAGTAGCACCGTGGTTCGGAACCCATGTTAAACTGTAGGTCCCCCTATAACTGGCTGGGTAAGTCAGCTCGAAGGTCGGAGGAAGGCAACGGCATACCACCTCCAAACAGGACCGTGCCTAGTAAAGCACTGTGCTGTTCAAACCAATCTTCCGATTGTTGACTGCTTTACCTTTTCATATTGATGTATTTGTATTGATTTCGGTGAAATTTCACTTGCGACAGCGGCTGATGTTGCTAAAATCTCTTGGCTGCTCTTTGTAAACTCAGTGACCTACAATGGAGGCTAGGAATCTTCCGTGTTTACCACGAAATTTTACATTAGCACCGAATGCCACAGCTGCCGTAAGTAGAATTGAATCTTCATTCGTGAGTTATTCTACGATGGTAAACGTCCATCTTTTGTCGCCATGCATTTAATAGCGCACATTCGATATGTATCTTTACAGGCTACTTGAATTGCAGACATTATTAGAAAGCATCTGGTTGGCGAGTTTTACGTCAGATCACGAGGAATTACTTGCAAACAAGGGCCAACAAGTATAATCCTAAACATTTACTAACTAAAATAACCATCTGAACAGGTAAAGCAACGCAATACGCCCTTCAGATTCGTCACGGGTTCTGAATTACGTCCTGGATAAGTAAGTTATCAGAGAATATAAGCATTCTCCGAATCGGTTTTCCTTATCCAATTCAATCGATCTACACCTACATCTACATGGGATACTCTGCAAATCACATGTAAGTGCCTGGCAGAGGGTTCATCAAACCACAATTATACTATTTATCTCCCATTCCATTCTCGAATAGCGCGCGGGAAGAAAGAACACCTGAATCTCTCCGTTCGAGCTCTGATTTGTTGTAATGATTGCCACCCCAGATCTTGTATCATTTCCGTAACGCTGTCTCCCCTGTATCGTGACAATACGAAACGAGTTGCCGTTCTTTGGACTCTTTCGATGTCCTCAGTCAAACCCACCTGATAAGGATCCCACACTGGGCTGCAATACTCCAAAAATGGACGGACAAGCGTAGTGTATGCAGTTTCTTTAGTAGTTCTGTTGCATGTTTTAAGGGTTCTGGCAATAAAACGCAGTCTCTGGTTCGCCTTTCCCACGATATTATGTACGTGTTCTTTCCAGTTTAGGTCTGAAGTAATAGTAATTCCTAGGTATTTTGTGGAGTTTACGGCCTTCACATTTGATTTATTTATGTTGTAAACAAAGTTTAACGGATTTCTTTTCGTACTCACGTGGACGACTTCACACTTCTCATTATTTAGAGTCAATTGCCAATTTTTACACCATACTGATATCTTATTCAGATCGTTCTGCAGTTGGTTTTGATTTTCAGATGATTTTACTAGACGGTAAATGACAGCGTCATCTGCAAACAACCTAAGAGAGCTTTTTAGATTTTCCCCTAAATCGTTTATGTAAATAAGGAACAGCAGAGGACCAATAACACTACCCTGTGGAACGCCCATATCACCTCTGTTTTAGTCGATGCCTTACCATCGATTACTACGAACTGTGTCCTCTCTGACAAGAAATCTCCTATCCAATTGCAAATTTGGGGCGATATACCATAACCACGCAATTTGATTAAAAGCCGTTTGGGGCGATATACCATAACCACGCAATTTGATTAAAAGCCGTTTGTGAGGTACGGTGTCAAAAGCTTTCTGGAAATCAAGAAATACGGAATCGATTTGCGAACCTTTGTCGATAGCACCCATCACTTCGTGTGAATAAAGAGCTAGTTGTGTTTCGCATGAACGATATTTTCTAAATCCGTGTTGACCTTGGGTCAATAGATCGTTCTGTTCGAGATAATTCATAATATTTGAATACAGGATATGTTCCAAAACCCTGCTGCAAATTGACGTCAATGAAACAGGCCTGTAGTTTAGTGGGTTACTCCTACTGCCTTTCTTGAATATAGGTGTGACCTGTGTAACTTTCCAATCTTTTGGTACAGATCCTTCTATGAGAGAGCGGTTGTATATGACTTAAGTAAGGAGCTATCGCTTCAGCATAATCAGATAGAAATCTAATGGGTATACAATCAGGACCAGAAGACTTGTTCTTGTTAAGTGATTTTAGTTGCTGCACTACTCCGATGATATCTACTATGTTACTCATTACGGCATCTGTTCGTAATTCGAAATCTGGAATATTGGTTTCGTCTTCTTTAGTGAATGAGTTTCTAAAAGCTATGTTTAGTAACTCTGCTTTAGTAGCGCTGTCATCGGCAGGATCGCCATTACTATCACGTAGTGAAGGTATTGTTTGTGATTTGCCCCGAGTATATTTAACATATGACCAAAATCTCTTTGGGTTTTCAGTCAAATTACGAGAAAGGGTTTCGATATGTTCTACATCTACATCGATACTCTGCAAACAACATTTAAGTGCCTGGCAGAGGGTTCAGTGAATACCAACAGTCTTCCGAGAAGAAGGTTAAAGCTGCAACTATCATAACGGCTTTTGATGACAATTCGCTAGAGAACACGTACAAATATTATAACATAAGTTACAGTTAAGATATCTGCATTGCGTATGGCGTCTAAAATTACATCTACAGTGCTACCTAGAGCATGGTTGCAGAGCTTTGCAGAAAAACGACACCCACCAGCACATTGAGGTGTACGTAGAGACCCTGTAACCAAACGTTCATACAGGTATGTTTGTTCGAGCCCATGTACTTTCCTTGTCAGTGCCGAAGACCTACCGCTTCCTACAGCCCTGGTAGACTGTAGATACCGCTGGAATACATAACTGATGGCCCCGGAGACGGCTTTCGGCTGGAAGTGAATTCTGAGAATTACTACCAAGCAGACAACTGTGTAACTGGTAGGTAGTAGGTAGTAGGTAGTAGTAGCGAGCTAGCCTCGTACTGCGTCCTTGGTGGCAGTCAAGGCAGTGGTTGACACACTTCTGGAGGGACACACACACACACACACACACACACACACACACACACACACACACACACACACACACACACACACACACACACGACTTCCTCAGCCCCCGAAGCCGTGCAAGGTCCGTCACAATTCGACTCGCCCAAAGCCCTCGTCCTAGTCGGGCAGTAATGCCACACATTTTCCGGTACAACAGCTTCAGCCGAAAAAGAATTCAAAACCGGCCACGCTGCGGTGCAACGGCCGAGCGTTCTAAGGCACCTTGCTGTGGAGCGCTCAGTCCAACGAGTTAAAATTTCATAGAATAGCTAATGCATTGGCTACAACTATCGTTGTGGCAACTAACAGTAACTCGGCTGCCATGTTTTTCTTGTCCAAACAGAGCGAAAGTGTGTGCCTGCTATTTGTGTTCGAAGCGTCATTTGTCTGTGATATTATTGCCGTAATAAATATAATGCACTTTTTGTTCAGCGTAGCAACTGCAGTAATCGGAGCGATAAAACAGTAAGTGTTGTTGTGGTCTTCAGTCCGGAGACTGGTTTGATGCAGCTCTCCACCCTACACTACCCTGAGCAAGCCTCTTCATCTCCGCATAAGAACGGCAACCCACATCCACTTGAATCTGCTTACTATACGCGTCTCTCGGTCTCCCTCTGCGATTTTTACCCCACACACTTCCCTCCAATGCTAAATTTACGATTCCCCGATGTCTAAGAATGTGTCCTACCAAGCGATCCCTTCTTTTAGTCAGGGTATGCCAAAAATTCCTTTTCTCACCAATTCTATTCAGTACCTCTTCATTAGTTATGCGATCTACCCACCTAATCTTCAGCATTCTTCTGTAGCACCACATTTCAAAAGCCTCAATCCTCTTCCTGTCCGCACTGTTTATCGTCCATTTTTCACTCCCGTACAAGGCAACACTCCACACAAATGCCTTCACAAAAGACTTCCTTAAACTTAATTTAATATTCGATGTTAGCAAATTTCTCTTTTTCAAAAATGCTTTTCTTCCCATTGCTATTCTGCATTTTATATCCTCTGTACTGCGACTGTCATATGTTATGTTACTACCCAAGTAACAAACCTCAACTACCACGTTTATTGTGTCGTTACCTAATTTAATTCCTTCAGCATCGCCTGATTTTCTAAGACTGCATTCCATTATCTTTGTTTTGCTCTTGTTAATGTTCATTTTATACGCTTTCTTCAACACACTGTCCATTCCATTAAACTGCTCCTCCAGGTCCGTTGCTGTCTCTGACAGAATTACAATGTCATCAGCAAAACGCAATGTTTTTATTTCTTCACCCTGAACTTTAATCCCTATTCCAAATTTTTCCTTGCTTTCCTTCACCGCCTGCTCGATGTACAAATTGAATAACATCGGAGAAAGGCTACAACCCTGTCTTACTCCCTTCCCAACTAATGCTTCCCTTTCATGCCCTTCGAGTCTAATAACTATTTCATATTATAAGTAGGTACAACTGAAATACGAGACACGTTTTTCAAATTTTAAGGGACTTAACTGTGGGGCCATCAGTCCCTAAACTTCCGAACTGTTTATGAACTTTCCTATACTAAAGACGGCACAAACATCCATGCCCGAGGGGGGATTCGAACCCCCGACCGTAGTGGTATGCTTATCCTTACAGATAAAGAGCTGAAGATATTGTAGCAAGCATAGACCAAAGATATGCTATAGGGTAAGGTGGTACAATTTCGATCATTTCTGACAAATATTATAACTGGAAATAAATCGAGAAACGGAATAATTTTAACTATAGCACTTGTTTTTGAATGTTTAATGAATATCTAACAAATATTATACAGTTACAAATGTTGGTATAAACACAAAAAAAGGTTACATAATTTAGAAAAATCTATCTAAAAAGTACCATACTAGGTACAATTGTGATCACTTCGTCGTACAATTTCGATTATGGGCATCTTCCACATAAAAAGCACCTTTTCTGTCACGTACCAACGCATACTTCGTGGTACCAAACACTGCATTTTTGGCAGCGAATCCAGTCACCCTTAAATAGATGGTTTATAAGAGCGCGTTAGACTAAGTAGCTTCACTTGCCTCTTTAAAGGGAAAAAATTTGTATCTCCTTACCTCGAAGCGGTGTATTCTTGTTCAAGTGTTTGTAAATCTATCGGACCAAACTGCGTGGTCATCAGTCCGTAGCTTACAAACTACTTAAACCTAGGTAACCTAACCTAAGGACAACACACACACCCATGCCCCAGGGAGGACTCGAACCTCCACGGCGAGCAACCGCGCGCTCCGCAGCGAGGCGCTTTAGACCGCTGAGCTACTCTACCGCGGCGTGTATTCTTGGAAAAGACAAGAGGAGCTGTAGAAACCTGCCTCTCTACAACGAGACACTATGAGACTGACAAATGGCGCGAAACTAGTGTTGATCGGAATCGTACCTATATCGAATTTGTACCTCCTTACTCTATAGCCGCAAACGACATCGCTGGCCTTCAGGCCGAATTTTTTTTACAATTTGACGACTTTCAACCACCATATCTTCCACCCCCTTATAGCTATCGGCATGGAACTGCTATGGTGTACAACGGGAGACTTCGGACAACAATTGTACACAGACCATTCGTTTACGTTCTGTAGTTTTCGCTGCAGAGCGAAATATTAACACACACACACACACACACACACACACACACACACACACACACGTAGAATTATATATACAGGGATAACTTTTCATCCCAATATACTGAACCCTTTTATCATGATCAAGCAACAATGCAACCAATAAAACCATTTTCAAAGAGTAAATATAATTTTCAAAGAGTAATTATTGTTTCTTATTTCGCGTTACATTCTTCAAATTACTAAAAATTTATCAGATCGTTATAAAACCTTACTTTGGTATAAATTAGTAACTACAAATATTCAAGTCTCTGCGTCTTGTCGTTCGGACGTGATAAGCGTACACCGAACAGACATTCAAATTTATAGATAGTCTATAGATTATTCTTAATATTTACATAAGGTGAATTTACTTAGTTTCATTGATTATTTCTTTTGGAAAGTAAAGGTGGGATCAAGTTTAGTATTACATGGAATTATAGATGAGTGCATTGTAGAAATTCAGTCTCATGAACTAATTGATGTGAAGAATGTCAATTACTGCGAAGCGAGGTGTCACTTTCCAGAATTGAATATTTGCTTCATTTATTTCACTGTTAATTGATAACGGTGTCGGCTGGATTTAATACAGAACATTGCTTATAGGTATTTTGCCTTTATATAACTTTTGTTAGTAAGACAGTCAGATAGCGTTCAATAATTCTTTGCCAGTGTATAAAGTAACTAAATCAGTAAGTGGCCACTCGTTGCTATTATTGCCAAACCTCTTAACGTACTCACACAGCCGCCCGTTTGCAGGCTATAAAATACAAAATAGGAGCAAGAGAAAATATTTATTAACTGTAGATACGGATTAAAAATTAAAAGACATTCATTTTTGACATGTTACTCTAAAACTGAATGTCTTAATTTTTTTTTTTAATGAAACAGGCAAAATGGAGTACAGACGACTAAGAAATGAGATTGACAGGAAGTGCAAAATGGCTAAGCAGGAGTGGCTAGAAGGCAAATCCAAAGATGTAGGAGAATGTATAAATAGGGGAAAAATAGATACAGCCTACAGGAAAATAAAAGAAACATTTGGAGGTAAGAAAAACAGCTCTATGAATATCAAGAACTCAGATGGGAAACCAGTTCTCAGCAAAGACGGGAAAGCTGAAAGGTGGAAAGTGTATATAGAGGGGCTCTATGAAGGAAATGAACTTAACGACAATATTGTAGAAAGTGAAGAAGTAGATGAGGATGAAATAGGTGATACTATACTGAGAAATGAATTTGACAGAGCACTGAAAGAATTAAGTTGAAACAAGACCCCTGGAGTAGATGATATCCCGTCAGAGCTACTGAAGTCTCTGGGAGAACCAGCCATGACAAACCTGTTTCACCTGGTGTGTAAGATTATGAGACCGGTGAAGTACCCTTAGACTTCAAGAAAAATGTTATAATCCCCATTCCAAAGAAATCAGGTGCAGACAGGTGTGAAAACTACAGAACCATCAGTTTAATAAGTCATGGTTGCAAAATATTAACACGAATTATATACAGAAGGATGGAAAAGGTGGTAGAAGCCGACCTCGGGGAAGATCAGTTTGGGTTCAGGAGAAATGTAGGAACTCGGGAGGCAACACTCACTTTACGTCTTATCTTAGAAGATAGATTAAGAAAAGGCAAACCTACATTTCTAGCTTTTGTAGATTTGGAGAAGGCTTTTGACAATGTTGATTGGAATAAACTCTTTCAAGTTCTGAAGCAAGCAGGAGTAAAATACAGGGAGCGTAAGGTTATTTACAACTTGTACAAAAACCAGACAGCGGTTGTCAGAGTTGAAGGGCATGAAAGGGATGCAGTGGTTGGGAAGGGAGTGAGACAGGGTTGTAGCCTTTCTCCAGTGTTATTCAATTTGTACATTGAGCAAGCTATAAAGGAAAGCAAGGAGAAATTTGGAGAAGGAATTAAAGTTCAGGGCGAAGAATTAAAAACATTGCGATTTGCCGACGACATAGTAATTCTGTCAGATACAGCAAAGGTCCTGGAAGAGCAATTGAACGGAATGGAAAGTGTGCTGAAAGGTGCATATAAGATAAAGATTAACAAGAGCAAAGTAGGGTAATGGAGTGCAGTCTAAGAAAATCAAGTGATGCTGAAGGAGTTAGATTAGGTAACGAAGCAATAAAGGAGGTAGATGAGTTTTGTTACTTGGCCAGTAAAATAAATGATGGTCGCAGTACAGAGGATATAAAATGCAGAATGGCAATGGGTAGAAAAGCGTTCTTGAAAAAGAGAAATTTGTGAACATCGAATATTGATTTAAGCCTAAGGAAGTCCTTTCTGAAGGCATTTGTATGGAGTGTTGCCTTGTATGGGAGTGAGACATGGACGATAAACAGTGCGGACAGGAGGAGGATTGAGACTTTTGGAATGTGGTGTTACAGGAGAATGCTGAAGATTAGGTGGGTGGATCGCGTAACTAATGAGGAGGTACTGAACAGAATTGGGGGAGAAAAGGAATTTCTGGCATACCTTGACTAGAAGAAGGGGTAGATTGGTAGGGCACATTCTTAGACATCAAGGAATTGTGAATTTAGCGTTGGAGGGAAGTGTGTGGGGTAAAAACCGCAGAGGAAGACCAAGAGATGGATACAGTAAGCAGATTCAGACAGATGTAGGTTGCCGTTCTTATGTGGAGATGAAGAGGCTTGCTCAGGATAGGGTATTGTGGAGAGCTGCATCAAACCAGTCTCCGGACTGAAGACCACAACAACAACAACAACAACAACAACAACAACAGCAACTCAAACTAAATGAGGACTACTGTCTGGTCTAAATTTCTTTCCTGATTTCAGAATAACTGGCGATTGACTTTCTTAAACCTTCACATCCTCGAAATGTCCCGCACTGAGTACCGAAAAAGTCGGCCGCCTTACTCTTACGTTGTCTTGCAGCTACCGTTGCCGATCACAACACGCACATGCGGATGAGAGAGAGAGAGAGAGAGAGAGAGAGAGAGAGAGAGAGAGAGAGAGAGAGAGTTTGTGACAGTTGCGGTTGCGGGGGAACGGAATGTGTGGACACTTGCGGGGAGACCCGGACGCTGCAGGTAGTGGACAGGGTGTTCCACAAGTAGCGAACCACCACCCCTACTGCACGCCCTACAGCCGCTACCTGTGCCGTATTCAGAGGATTTTAACGTTTTATCAAAAAATGAATGTTACTACAAGAGATACAGCCATTCAAATTTACGGGCACCATAACGTTTTCCCTTCCTGAGTAAATGAGCTGCTTCTTGTAGTTTCAACACCACAGTAGCCTTTGTCTTCAATGTTCTGAATACAAATCTTCACACAGACTTCTTGAGGAGGAGAGTGATACGGATATCTGACTATAAACCACTGCCTATTACCTTAGACCTTTTTGACTGTACTGAACAGGAGTTCCGCGTATTCCGTAATTTATATTTATACAGTTAACGGGCAATGTAATTTATAACCAACTATTGGCTGCCAATTTCGCTTCTTTTTCCTGGAAGTCTTGCAACTTGTTTCTCCCTGTTGGTTTATGCCAACTTCGGAGTAAAAATGGTTCTACATGATAGTTCTAGAAAATAGAATTTATCTTTAGCATTTTTTGGTGTGTGACATTCCCTTACACATTCCGTATTTCATACAATTGTTAGATGTATTTCTAATTCGAATACAGCCAAATCGTTTTGGGGTCTCGAATGAACGCATCAAGTATATAAAAATACTCATTGAGTTATTATTAACGTTTTTTAATTGAAGGTTTAAGGTTGCATCTCCTATTAAAAAGCATAGTAGCTATTTTTAAAGAGATGGAAGTTGCGTCATAGTGGGGTTAACTACATAGCGGTCAATTACATCAACGTATCTGTGCAGGATGCCTAATATATTTATTGCTTGCGCAGGTGTCTCGATATGCTTAGTGTTCTGAATAATATGCTTTTAGGAGGTATGACTGTTTAAAGTCATCGTCTTGTAGTAGCAGATAATGTCTTTAATAACACTCCAAACATCATCACTATTAAAATATCTTTGTTTTAATATGTAGTCAGAACAAGTTACTAAATTGCTCTTCAGCTTGCAAAGGGTTGTGCAATTTCCCTGAGTTTCGAGTTATGTAAGTCCTGTGAAGTTGGCACCCCTTTTTTGGAAAATGTACATTTTTTCAGAGTTCTAGGCAGATATGCAATAGTTCTGGAGTTCTCTGTACAAAATTTAAATAGTTCTGGAGAATTTCGCCGAAAAATAGTAAAAATTACCACAAACTTGTTTTTTTTTTTTAGTTTTTAAAAAATAATTATTTGCCTATTAGCGCAAACATAGTTCTGATCACAGTTCTAAATAGCTCTCAAAGAGTTCTACAGGAAATCCTAATAGCATTTTTCTGTGCAGATTATACTTTATGAGATAATTACAATAATGGAGTATCCATTTGCATGCTACTGTGGAATATGCACCACTTTTTTTTCAAAAAATTAGACTTTTTCCCAGAGTTCTAGGGACATGTGCAATAGCTCTTTTTACGATAAGCAGTAATCACTCAGACGTAAAAACAACAAATTGAATGTGCAGCGGATAGAATATCTGTCAAGACCTAAGAAAAACGCATATTTCTCGAATAAGGGGCACAAATAAGACAGCTTATCAGATATTCAAAACTGTGAACTTTTTTTTTTCGGGCAATTACATAGAAATATTCACATGAACTCTAGAACTATAGTATATGTACAAAGAACCTCAAAAAACAATGTGTATTTCTCGAAAAAATTGGTGCCAATTTACAGTAACGTGAAAATGAATTCCACATTACTGCATTTGTCTGATAAAGTATAATCTGCACAGAAAAATTTCATTAGGATTTCCTGTAGAACTCTGAGAGCTATTTATAACTGATCAGAACTATGTTTGTGCTAATAGGCAAATAATTATTTAAAAAAAACTAAAATAACTCAAGTATGTGGTAATTTTTACTATTTTTTCGGCGAAATTGTGCAGAACTATTTAAATTTTGTACAGAGAACTCTAGAACTATTGCATATCTGTCTAGAAGTCTGAAAAAAATGTACATTTTCCAAAAAAAGGGGGGGGCAACTTCACAGGACTTATGTGGACAGTGTGTAAACTTGACAAGAGCAGTGCTAGACTTGTTGGTCTGCCTGTAGCCAGAAAAAGCCATTAGCCGCCCCAAGGGCCCCGCAAGTGTCACTTCGCGCAAGTGGTCCAACCCCGAGAGATATGGGGGGAGGGGGGGATAGGTGTGACGATATCGTGGCCAGGTAATGCGTCGGCCGTGTCCCGGATGGAGATCCCTCCTCCCTCCCTCCCCTCCCCCCCCTCCCCCCCTCCCTGGGCTATCTGGCCGCATTCCCCTGAGGGTCACCTGCCGTGACCTTGGTGCTGGTCCCGTGCCGGCTGCAGCAGGTGTAACGGTCGCTCACACACAAAAAACACAAAACCGTTTCCGCCGCAGATCATCACCGACGACACCAACCAGCTATCCACGCGGGGATACTCGAGTCCAAAGAGTTCAAATTTCGGGCGCAGGACGGAATCCTCCCAACGGCAGGGGACAGGACTGAATCCTCCCCAACTACTCTAGCACAGGGGCGCCTCCTGCAGTACCAGACCCACCAACCAGTGTTCAGCGTTCACTCATACTGTCATCCGGTATGGTCGGTGTTGATCACATAACAAGCGTTGAAGTTTGGCACTATATATCTCGTCTCCATGCCTAAGTTCTCTACTGCTCCTACCGTTGTCGTCTTATGGAATGTTTACGTTGGAAGCTCTTTACCCAGGTACCACTAGCAATAAACAATTTTTTGTGAAAAATACGCGAATACTTTTTTTTTTGTGGTTTTAGGGCGCACAACTACGGTCATTAGCGCCCAGACAAGGAGATTTGCTAGATCTCAAAAAAAATTCGTAACTGCCAGTTAGAACATCAAGAAGAGGCTAAAAACTAAAGATAAAAGACAATTAAAAGGGTTATATATTCTTTGATAAGTTGGCCAAGTCGATAAAACGCAAAACTCGAGCAGCTGCTCGTGTGTCATCAGCTAAAATTTCCTCCAGAGTAGACGGAAAGTGAAGGGCTACACGGACATGATTAAAATTAACACAAGACAGTAAAACATGTCGCTTATACGCGAATACAACTGTCATTCTCCATTGTTGTAATGTTTTCGTTGTACTTGTTTATAACGGCCTCATGCTTTCCTTATCTCTTTCACGTTTCGGCGTTGATTAATGGAATTTTTTTTCTCGTGTTACCTTTTTCTACTTATTACCTTCAAATTTGAAGATAGTCTTTTTATAATTTTATAATTAAAAGTTTAATTTTGCAAGACATTTAATAAATGAAATTAAGCTTCTAGTGGGAATCGAACCCGAGTCGCAAAAATAGCAGTCTGTTCGCTTACCTACTATGCCCCAGCACCACATTTAACAGTATTGTTCATAATACATACAATATCCGCGAACGTCTTTCAGGAGTATTTCCTATTTTCCGATTTCCTATTAAGGTAAGTTTTATTAGAAACTACAGATATAGCACGCTTCTATTCACGTTAAGTCAAGCCAGTTCAATGAGACTAAAAAAAAAAAAATAGCCTGCCTTGTCTTCTGTTTATAATTCGACGCTGTATCAAACTTGTATACCAACTGCTGAAAATGTTGCACAGATCTTTAGATTGTAAGAAGCAAAGTGATATTACTGCACGTTTACTCTGACTCTAAAGTTAACTGGGGCTTAATCCTCACTCTTACTTTACTGTGCAATGTAGGAACACACACTGGAACATATGCTAGATAGCGTTGCTTGCCTGGAATATTCACAAAGGTCTGGCCACACACACTGTTCTCGGGCCGCCACCAACAGCCTGCTCAAACAGGTTATGGGAGGATTCAGTGCCGTCCTTTTCCACACCCTTGCAGGCTCGGGAGGATTCAGTCCTATTTTTCTGACCGCTGGAGGAATGGATCCTGCGCCCCAAATTTCGTCGAGTGACTGAGTCCTGTGAAGTTGGCACCCCTTTTTTGGAAAATGTACATTTTTTTAGAGTTCTAGACAGATATGCAATAGTTCTGGAGTTCTCTGTACAAAATTTGAATAGTTCTGCAAAATTTCGCCGAAAAAAATACTAAAAATTACCACAAAATTTAGTTTTTTTAGTTTTTTTCAAAATAATTTTTTGCCTAATTGTACAAACATACTTCTGATCACAGTTCTAAATAGCTCTCAAAGACTTCTACAGAAATCCTCATGACATTTTTCTGTGCAGATCATACTTCATGAGATAATTGCAATAATGGGGAATCCATTTACACGCTACTGCGAAGTTGGCACCCCTTTTCTCGAAAATGTGCATTTTTTTCAGAGTTCTAGGCAGATATGCAATAGTTCTGGAGTTCTCTGTACAAAATTTAAATAGTTCTGCAGAATTTCGCCTGTTTCCATGTTTGAAAATTGGCGTGATTACCTCTTTCGTCCAGTCAAACGGAACCTGTCCCGATTCGCACGCCTTTTCAATTATCCTGTGTAACCATTTGAGACCTGATATTCCACTGTATTTGGCGAGTTACGGCTTAATTTCATCCACCCCAGCCGCTTTATTGCACTGTAATCTACTGACCATTTTCTGCAATTCCTCAAATGAGATCCTGTTTCCATCGTCGTTCCTATCCCATTCTACCTGAAAGTCTGACACATCATTGAACGTTTCACCTACATTGAGCAATTCTTCAAAATATTCCCTCCATCTGCTCAAGGCGCTTCGGTTGCACAGTGGTAGAGTGCCAGACTACAAATCCAAAGGTCGCGGGTTCGCTCCCCGTCAGGTCCTAGGATTTTTATCTGTCACTTTCCACTTCTTTCCCCTCTGGCAGTGTTGCTCACGTGAAAAATACCGAGTAGCACCGTGGTTCGGAACCCACGTTAAACTGTAGGTCCCCCTATAACTGGCTGGGTAAGTCAGTTCCAAGGTCGGAGGAAGGCAACGGCATACCACCTCCAAACAGGACCGTGCCTAGTAAAGGACTGTGGTGTTCAAACCAATCTTCGGATTGTTGACTGCTTTACCTTACCTGCTCAAGGCATCCACAGGATTGACTAGCAGCTTTCCTGACCTGTCCAAAACACTTGTTAATTACTTCTTCCCTCCCTTTCGAAGATTGCTGATTACGCTCCAAAATGGTTTCCCCGCCGCTTGACCCAGAGATTCTAGCTTTTTTCCAAAGTATTGACATGATTTCTGCTTAGACTCTGCAATTATCCGTTTGGCTTTGTTTCTTTCCTGAACATAACTTTCTCTCTTTGCCTTATTCTAGTATGGAGCCATTTTTGAGATGCCTTCTTTTTACAGGCTACCTTGTCTGCTTCTTCCTGCCTTTGCACACTACTGTTGCAAGACATTCTCTAGCTGCTTCCAGTAGTGGGTCCCTGTACCTTAACCATTCCTCTTCCAGCGACTATGATTCATTACATTCAACTAACTGGTACCTTTCCGAGATCACTTCTGTATTTGTGCCTAACTTCCTTTTCTTGAAGCTTCTCCTTTCAACAACACCTGAGAATATTTGAATCGGTCGGTGGAGAAAGGAACCAAGTCACTTTTTCGTGATTTTCACTTTTTTACATAAATGCCGTCAACAGACCAAGATGCACCTTACTGTGATGAAAGAACTATGTTTGGCTTCTTCCTGTGGGAATAACATGAGGTCGGTTTTATACGTGCTGAGGAGAAAGGAATCGTGTCAGTGACTTATTTCCTTTCTCCACCGTACGTCGCATCCCATCAGCAGATTCTACTGTCAGCGAGCTTGTACTGCACCAGCTACATGCTAGATGGCGTCGGTCTGCGGCATGCAGGTGCAGAAAGCGCAACAAAACAGTAATTTGGCGCCAACTTCGTCAGGTGTCACGATTATTGTTCAGTGTTGTTAGAGATTGAATACCGCTTTCTAAATGTCAAAAGGACATGAGTGGAAGGAATCCAGCATAACAAAAATTCCGGAAAATATAATAAATTTTATAGTACCCAGTATCACATCTTTCCCACTCAAAGCAACTCACTATGCTGGGAAGGAAATGGAATACCTAGATGCAAGCTTAGATCTGAAAACTTTGCACGAAATGTTCCTTAAGAAATATCCAGACGTAAATGTGAAATACGAGTTATATAGGAAACATTTTCATGAAAATTACAAAGTGTGAATCAATATAAAAAAATTGAAGATATTTTCAAAAACTGATGAATAAACATTTTCATCAAAATTACAAAGTGTGAATCAATATAAAAAAATTGAAGATATTTTCAAAAACTGATGAAACATTCGTGGAGAAGACAGTGAGATTATTTATGAATAGATTTTGAAATGGCTTACTTCAAGTGATAACTCGCTGTGATATGAACTATTCCGATGTTTGAATTCTATTAAATAGTTGTTTTCATGTTCAGCTGAAGATAATTTTCCAATAAATTTGAGATTTAATCCAGAAATGTGTATCACTGAATGTATTATACTCTCGAAAAGTACTAATTTGTTCGTTGACTGGAGAAAGAAACTATGTTACAAATTTCAAAAATTTTTTTTAATCAGAAGATACTTTGTAGAATATATAAAAATTATTTTCATTCACAGTATGTATGCTTAGAGTACAGCAAATGTCGAAAATTTAAATGCAATCTGTTAAATAGTTTAACAATAAATCAGTTTGTCTCTCCTGAAAAGTACAAAAAAGTGACATAGTTCCTTTCTCCACCGACCGATTCATTTTGCCTCGCTGAAAAATTCAGCTCACGGCAGTTGTGACTGCGCCTGTAGTCGTGCACGGGCCTCGAGGTGCAGACGCGAAGTACAGCCAGTCGGCGAGCCTATGGCGACAGCGGAGACTCGCGCCGGACGTTATGAAGGCGAGGATATGAAAGCGCGCGTCCGCACCCTGCGCAACCGGACCTTCAAATCCCCCCCCCCCCCCCCCATCTCCCCAAGACGTTCATCTGTTCCGCACGGGGAACACCCCCTCCCCCAATCTGTGCCGCAAGACTGCGCGCGCGCCAACTTTCGGAACGCACTGTGCCGGCGAGGCGACACTGCGGCTGATGCGTGTTTTCCTGCAGGTGTGACTAGCGCCTTCCTAAAGACCGCTGCACACGATCCCATGTACCGTCCGACCAACCAACCAACCAAATTGGTGGCAGCGTACACACTAGAGTTGTGGCGATTCGTGAATGACTCGTTCATTTTAACGAATACAAATCAATGGCTGATTGTTAATAGGTACCCAAGTCACTTTCTCATCGTTTCGAGAAAAACAATTTTTTTTCTATTTTGTGCTACAAAATAGCGCACTGATAAAATTATATATTATACTATAGACATATCTACATTTAGGAACATTGTTGACCCAATATACGTAATTGGACACCAGAAAAAAAATTACTTTGCTGACTTAGGTGCCTTTTAACAATTTATAAAATTTAAAGCATTCTTTTACTAGAAATAATGCAGGTTTTAATTAAAAATTTGTATTATCTGATCGCTCACAATACAAACAATTCTTTAATAGCCAAAGAATATTATTACATTACAGAGACCTGTTTTTCTGAAATTTACTCATTATTAGCTACCGGCCACTGTGATAGTCGATCGTGAAGGCTTCTGTGTTCTACAATATACGGCACAATTTTTTTTTCTTGTCCTCAATTTTGCTTTTTTTATTGGTATTTTTTCCTTCGGGCAAAGCTTCTTGAGAAGGTAAATATACTTCGTTAGTTTTCTTGAGGATAAAGGTATTCAGGCTTTGAAAACCAGCTGATCTTATGTACTCACTAGTTTTTATGACACCTTTGTGCTGATGTGAGCAGTCAAAATAGTGATATGTGCAAATATTAAACTGCACCTTTTCATTTCTTGGAAGGTGTCTGCTTTCAAGAGACTGTATGGACTTTCTATATTGAGTAGGCCACCAAATAGAACACCCAATGATCGTGTGTGTTTCGACCGGCGTAATTGTCGTTGGATGTTTTTTCTCAGCATTAGCTAGAAGCTCACAAACTTCACGTAGAGTGTAGAAGCGGTCACATTTCCTAATGGGACGTTTTATTACGCTGAACTTTCGATCACATGGATCGTAGGAGTGTCCACGCAACGGAAAGAACTGTTTAATGCTTTTAAACCTGCATGTATCCGTTAGGACAAGACAAATTCTTGCCAATGTGTGATTCTTGTTTTGCCCAGGACAATTATCCGAAAAGAGGTGTAGCTCGGTAAGTGTCTCAGGTTCATGATGTATAATGTAGTCCAACAGCAATGAAGCAATTTCATCAGGTCCTTTGTGGGCCTGTCCTTCATGGTAGATGAAGTAATGGGCTGTATCTGTATTCGTGTTGAAAATACAAAAAACATTCACTGTGAGTTGCCTCAAATAATAAATTTCCTGAATACGGATCTTTGGTAAACTTTCATTTTGCATGTAGTCAAATACAAGGCCCAAAATGTTTCCATTTTCTTTACTCTGTTTAGTCGTTTCATGAAGGGCAGACGTGAACTTCTTAGCTCACTTCGTGTGGACCATTGATTCTGCTGTCGCGACTTTTTGCAGTATCATCTAAATGAGGACTACGTGTGCGCACCTTTTTCTCCTCACAAAAGCAACAGGTGCCAATCTGTGGTTTTCCGAACTTTAGGTTACAATTTTCTTTGAAGTAAGAATTAAAAAACTCCTACTTGGTATTTCACCTTATACAAGTCATACATTTTCTTGACGGACAGTTCAGATGACGAATACGTAAAGTTAGTATCAGACGCATAGTGCGTTTTGTACCCAGGAAATCAGCTTATATGTTCGTGTATCTTCAAAAGTTCGTTACGGCCAATTTTTCTTGCATAAGGATGTCTGCCACGTGACGATTTTCCTTCCAGAAGAAACTTTCTAATACGTTTAATACGCTTGTCGCTCACATCATATAGCCTAAAAAATAATTTGTAGTGTTACCAACAGTTGCGAGTTAAAAAGTGCTAGGGTCAGTGACTTAGGTACCTTGTAACACTCAGTCAGTAAAAGCGACTGCTTGTAGATCGTATAATGAATGCTTGTTTGAGGCACGTTTTGACACTCAAACGTATGTAAACACCCGTAGATATGGAAAATGCAATTTCTCAAAATGTGAAAATATTGACTTAGGTACCTTTTAAAACTCACCCACTCAAAGAATCGAATCGTGATCCGGACGAGTCGCCGTTCAAAAGAATCGTCTGTCTGTTGACGATTCCAAGATCCAACGATTCATGATTCGAAAGCAAGTCGTGAATCGTGCCGAATAATTACGAAAGCCAGAAAGCGCGTGAACAAAGGAAGCACAGAACGAAGATCGTGAGCCGTTAATTGTTAGCCTATTCGCGAATTACAGATGACAAACGAAACGCAGCGAAATACACAGCTTATTGTATTGGTGTGGTGTCTGATCTTTCGGACATTTTTTCAGAGTTCTAGACAGATATGCAACAGTTGTGGAGTTCTCTGTACAAAATTTGAATGTTCTACAAAATTTTGCCGAAAAAATAGTAAAAATTAACACAAACTTTAGTTTTTTTTTTCAAAATAATCATTTGCCTATTAGCGCAAACATAGTTGTGATCACAGTTCTGAATAGCTGTCAAAGACTTCTACAGGAAATCCTAATAGTATTTTTCTGTGCAAATTATATTTCATGAGAATTACAATAATGGCGTATTCACTTACATGCTACTGGCAATTTGCACCCCTCTTTTTTTTTTTTTTTCTTTCTTTCTTCAAAAAATTAAGATTTTTTCCCGAGTTCTAGGGAGATGTGTAATAGTTCTTGTTTACGATAAGCAGGAATTACTCAGACGTAAAAAAACAAATTGAATGTGCAGCGGATAGAATATCTGCCAAGACCTAAGAAAAATGTATATTTCTAGAAGAAGGGGCACAAATAAGACAGCTTATCAGACATTCAAAATTGTGAACATAATAAGAAGTATTCACATGAACTCTAGACCTATAGTATATTTACACAGAACCCCAAAAAACTGTATTTCTGGAAAAAAAATGGCGCCAATTTCACAATAACATGAAAATGAATTCCACATTTCTGCATTTATCTCACAGTATAATCTGCACAGGAAAATGATGTTAGGATTTCCTGTATAACTCAGAGCTATTTAGAACTGTGATCAGAACTATCTTTGCGCTAATAGGCAAATAATTATTTTGAAAAAACTAAATTTTGTGCTAATTTTTCGTATTTTTTCGGCGAAATTCTGCATAACTATTTAAATTTCGTACAGAGAACTCCAGAACTATTGCATATCTGTCTAGAACTCTGAACAAAATATAGGTGAGACCGGGGCACATTTTCCATAGGGGCAAGTTTTCCAAATCCGTTTATTTTTCGAAACAAACCGCTAGATGTTACCACCGGCGATACTGTAGGAAGCAGCAACAAAGCACGCTTCATTTACGAAAGTTTCAGTGTCGTACCAGCAGTCAACGTCGGCAGGGCTGTTTTCGTCATTTTTGCAAATGTGAGTAAACTTTCACGTTTTTATTGAAACAAACATTCTAGCGTTAAACTTATTATTTTGACATTGCACACACTAAAAGTGGGTTGGTTTCTTTCTTCACATAACTGTGCATTTGTTTTGTAAAGAGCTTACACTGTTACTCATGGACGTAGTGTTATACTTCCGAATATGGCGACGGGGCACTTTTTCCGAGCGCATGTGGGGCACATATTCCTTATTGTTTTGAGTCTTACGCCAAGTCTAAAGCAAATGAAAAGTGGGTACAGTGCACGAAATGGGCGCATGAAGACTGTACGAAAGGGAATGTTGCATTTTTTCTTTGCTTACATTGTGATTCAGACAATCAGTATAAATATTGTTAAAATATCTGTATTTGAAAATATTTAAGTCACATGTTTTGTAGAATTAAATAGCATTTGTTTTTATTTAACGTAGCTATTTTTACTATCCTCTTTTGTAACGTATTGTAAATTCATGATAAAAATACGTATTCAGTGAAATCAAGATAATTCTCTGTTTTAACATTGAAAATGTAATTGGAATATTTGCCCCTGTACATTTTAAGTCCTCAGGAAGTCCTTCCTGAAGGCATTTGTATGGAGTGTTGCCTTGTATGGGAGTGAGACATGGACGATAAACAGTGTGGACAGGAAGAGAATTGAGGCTTTTGAAATGTGGTGCTACAGAAGAATGCTGAAGATTAGGTGGGTGGATCGTGTATCTAATGAGATACTGAACAGAATTCGGGATAAAAGGAATTTCTGGCATATCTTTACTAAAAGAAGGGATCGATTGGTAGGACACATTCTTAGACATCAAGGAATTGTGAATTTAGCGTTGGAGGGAAGTGTGTGGGGAAAACATGGCAGGGGAAGACCAAGAGACGCGTATAGTAAACAGATTCAGACAGATGTGGGTTGCCGTTCTTATGAGGAGATGAAGAGGCTTGCTCAGGATAGGGTATTGTGTAGAGCTGCATCAAACCAGTCTCCGGACTGAAGACCACAACAACAACACGTTTTAAGTAAGCTGGAAAACTTGCCCCACATACGGGACAAATTTTCCAACGTAACATGGTCAGACAAAGCCATGTGCTACCAAGAACGATATTTACTATTTTCAAAAATTTCTGTACAAGTCTATAAATAAAAGTGTAGGAAATATAATGATCCATTGTTTACCGCAAAATCGATAAAAGTAATAAGTAGATAAATAAAAATGTAAAATGGTGGAAAACGTGCCCCGGTCTCCCCTACGTTATATAATAGCACTAACCTATTACATCCCAAGTTGCAAGAAATTCGGACGCACCAATTCTTCTGTTCTTACGAAAAGCAATGAAAGTGTTTCTGACCAATCTTAACACCCTCGGGCGATTACCGAAACGAGTTTTGCAGTTTTCGTTGTAGAGAACGCAACACTACGTATTATTGCCTGGAAAGGCGAAGTGGTGACGCGGCAGTGCCAGGAACTGCTGTAGGTCACGTGACGAGGTACAGCGAGGCTACGGTTAAACTAGTGGTCCAAGAAGAAGAAGCAAGAGGCTCACAATAAGTACGTGACCGATGATATGAATAAATGTACTATCAGGCAGCAAGTTGTACGGCATTACAACCAACAGAAAGAAATGTGAACTTTGCGAAAACTGCACAAATTGCGTCAAACAGAAATAAGCTTCAAAGCTAGCAAGGTAACCCTTAAAGCAATGTTTTGTCTATGGGTTTTCGTTTTAGAAGGTGTAAAATTAACGTTTTGTTTTGTGCGGAGGAGAGGGCATTGTTCCTGAAAGACGATACTTTTTTTTCAGGATTTCATCAGAATCAAAGTGACCACTAGTTTACTTCGATGAAACATGGATTCACACGCATTACGCAGTAAATAAATGTTTTGGCAGAGTGATAGTGTGCCAGTAGTATTGTCAGAGAAAAGTGGCGGGCAGAGTTTAATTGTTGTTGATGCAGGCGCCAACTGGACAGGGCTGGGTCCCGCGCCGGCTAGAAAGCCGCAGGCACCATCAGGCGTCGCTCCAGTGGCTGGAAGTCCCGAGTCTCGCTCCAGCGGCTGGAAGCATGGCGGCGCTCGACCGCACAGCTGCCTGGCTCTGGACTAGGCGCCGCTGTTCCAGACACTTCCGGTAACCTCCGGGTCTCATCGAGCGTCCGACCGCGACGCTATCCTAGCGACGTTACAAGAGTGGCCGGTGCCTAACATGGGGCACCTACGTGCTAGTAACAGTGCTTCAGATAACAGTTCAACCATTCGGCATCATCATCATCATCATCATCATTATCATCATCAGAGACTGATTATGCCTTTCAGCGTTCAGTCTGCAGCACAGTACCTCTAATAAAATTCCTCCATGATCCCCTATTCAATGCTAACATTGATGCCTCGTCTGTTGTTATGCCGTTTACTTCAAAATCATTCTGCGCCGAATCTAAGTACTTTCTTCTTGGTCTACCTCGACTCCTCTTACCCTCCGCTGCCGAGCTCATGAGTCTCTTAGGTAACCTTGCTTCTCCCATGCGTGTAACATGACCCCACCATCTCAGTCTGTTCGCTCTAACTGCTTCATCTATGGTGTTCATTCCCAGTTTTTCCTTGATTTCCTCATTATGGACACCCTCCTGCCATTCTTCCCATCTATTAGTGCCTGCAATCATTCTTGCTACTTTCATATCTGTAACCTCTACCTTGTCAATAAGGTAACCTGTATCCACCCAACTTTCACTCCCATACATAAAGTTAGTCGAAAGATAGAGCGGTGCACTGCTAGCTTAGTCTTGGTACTGACTTCCTTCTTGCAGAAGAGAGTAGATCTTAGCTGAGCACTCAATGCATTAGCTTTGCTGCACCTCGATTCCAGTTCTTTCACTATGTTGCCGTCCTGTGAGAAAATACACCCCAGGTACTTGAAACTGTCTACCTGTTCTAGCTTTCTTCCTCCTATTTGGCACTCGATCTGTTTGAATGTCTTTCCCACAGACATTACTTTCGTTTTGGAGATGCTGATCATATCATAATCCTTGCACCTCTGCTCGAGATCTGAAATATCAAGTTTGCAACCGTTCAATTGAATCGGCCATTACAACTAAGTCATCCGCATATGTGAGACTGCTTATTTTGTTTTCACCTACTTTAATCCCGTCCTGCCAATCTACTGTTTTCAGCATATGATCCATGAATAGTATGAACAACAGTGGTGACAGGTTACAGCCTTGTCTTACCCCTGAAACTACCCTGAACCATGAGCTTAATTTGCCATCTACTCTAACTGCTGCCTGACAGTCTACGTAGAGCCCTTCAATTGCCTGTAGAAGTTTGCCTCCTATACCATTTCTTGTAGAACTGACAGTAGCTTCCTCCTAGGAACACGGTCATAAGCCTTTTCTAGATCTATGAAACATAGATACAATTCCCTGTTCCACTCGTAGCACCTTTCCATTACTTGCCGTAAGCTAAAGATCTGGTCCTGACAGCCTCTAAGAGGCCTAAACCCACAATGATTTTCATCTAACTTGTCCTCAATTAATACTCGGACTCTCCTTTCAACAATACATTGAATATTTTGCTTACAACGCTAATTAGAGAGATACCTCGATAGTTGTTACAATCTTTTCTGTTTCCATGATTGAAAATTGGCGTGATTACCGCTTTCGTCCAGTCAGACGGAACCTGTCCCGATTCCCACACCTTCTCAGTTATCCTGTGTAACCATTTGAGACCTGATATTCCACTGTATTTGACGAGTTCCGGCTTAATTTCATCCACCCCAGCCGCTTTATTGCACTGTTATCTGCTGACCATTTTCTCCACTTCCTCAAATGAGATCCTGTTTCCATCGTCGTTTTGTATCCCACCCTACCTGAAAATCTGACACACCTACATTGAGCAATTCTTCAAAATATTCCCTCCATCTCCTCAAGGCATCCACAGGATTGACTAGCAGCTTTCCTGACCCGTCCAAAACACTTGTTAATTCCTTCTTCCCTCCCTTTCGAAGATTGCTAAACGGTTTTGCCGCCGCTTGACCCAGAGTTTCTAGCTTATTTCCAAAGTCCTATGATTTCTGGTTGGAGTGGTCGGCTAAGTCCGCGACGACAGTAAAATAGAGGAACTAAAAGAGGGGTCAAAATCAAGTAGAACAGGACTAAAACCGATAGAAAAAGCGGGATTCTGCTAGGTACGTCGCGACAAATCTAGAATCCCCGTTAATCTAACATATAAAGCAGAGTGTCCGTATGTTTTTGTACGTGTTGCATACAAATCTACAGGTTTGTTTTCGCGAAACTTTGTACATAGAACTCCAGAACTATTGCATACCTGTCTAGTACTCTCAAAAAGGTACTTTTTCTATAAAAAAAGTGGTGCCAACTTTACAGGAGTTGTGGAGACTGCTGACGAAGAGAGACGTCCGTTGGCGGCTGGCGGCCATAAAATCGCGCACCGCGAGCGTCACTGGCGCCAGTAAACACGTCTCCATCAATCACGTGGGCTTTCTCCGCTCCGGGACGCTAGGCGCTTGTCGCAGAATACTCACTCTCACGGGGACGAGAAACGTTTCATACGACGAGAACTGACAGGCTGTCTGGAAGTGAGATAATGTACCTGGGAAACCCCTCCCCGAGTTTCCACCCCCCCCCCCCTCTCTCTCTCTCTCTCTCTCTCTCTCTCTCTCTCTCTCTCTCTCTCTCTCTCTCTCTCTCTCTCTCTCTCTCTGTGTGTGTGTGTGTGTGTGTGTGTGTGTGTGTGTGTGTGTGTGTGTTTTTGTTCTTCGAAACTTCTTCCACTGATTTCCCTAGTCTAGCCACATGAAACACGCATGCCCCACGAACAGCACGTGAACGATACTTTAGAATGAAATTTTTCTCTATTGCAGCAACTGTGGTTTACAGGTTAAAAAGGAAACAGCTACTAGTTACAGGACCGCAGATATATTCTCAACCGGTTACAAGCAATTTATTCTTCTCCGGTTATCTCTAGAAGAACACTTACTAGGTCGGTACGCCTACTCGTGATCGCTTAATTCTTCCAAATGTACGGTACATGTAGGGCGTGGTGAGATATGGAAGTGCCCCATGTGGCAACTCCAGGCGGCCAAGCGTTCAGGAAATAAAAGCAAGTTTGATGCGGATCCAGCAGCATGTGCACATCGCAACTGTCCTTGTGGCCGCGGGTTTAGGAAGCAACTCAAAAATTATCGAGAAAATCGACTTTGAAATTTTGCGAAGTGCACGTTAGTACCAGTAATTTGAACGGCTGTACTTTGTCGTGTTAGCTCAGGTGGCTGCATACTAGCGTCATAACCATATAGTCTGAGTTTCGAATCCCACTGTGGAGATTACAGGGTGAGTCACCTAACATTACCATGGATATTTTTCGGAAACCACATCAAATACTGACGAACCGATTCCACAGACCGAACGTGAGGAGAGGGGCTACTGTAATTGGTTAATAAGGTAAAGCAGTCAACAGTCGGAAGATTGTTTTGAACAGCACAGTGCTTTACTAGGCACGGTCCTGTTTGGAGGTGGTATGCCGTTGCCTTCCTCCGACCTTCGGACTAACTTACCCAGCCCGTTATAGGGGGACCTACAGTTTAACGTGGGTTCCGAACCACGGTGCTACTCGGTATTTTTCACATGAGCAATACTGCCAGAGGTGAAAGAAGTGGAAAGTGACAGATAAAAACCCAGGATCGAACCTGCGACCTTTGGATTTGTAGTCTGGCACTCTACCACTGTGCAACCGAGGCGCACCAATTGCTTAATACTTAAAAAAACGTAGGTTTGTGTTAAGAAACATACTTCCGTGCATTTTTTTATGGTTCGTAATCGTTTAATACAAACCATAAAAAATGCACGGAAGTATGTTTTTAACACAAACCTACGTTTTTTTAAATGGAACCGTTAGTTTTGTTAGCACACCTGAGCACATAAATACGTAATCAGTGCCGTTTGCTACATTGTAAAATGTTAATTACCTCCGGAGATATTGTAACCTAAAGTTGACGCTTGAGTACTAGTCCTCCGCTGTTCGATCGTGTGTATCGGAGAGCACCGAATTAAGTAGGGATCCAAAGGGAACGGTGATGTACCTTAGGTACAGAAGAGAGTAGAACAGCACACTACGTCCACATGCTAACACCTTTATTGGTCTTTTTCACTGACGCACGTGTACATTACCATGAGGGGTGAGGTACACGTACACACGTGGTTCCCGTCTTCAATTACGGAGTGGAACAGAGTGTGTCCCGTCATGTCAGGCCAACAGATGTTCAAAGTGGTGGCCATCATTTGCTGCACACAATTGCAATCTATGGCGTAATGAATGTCGCACACGCCGCAGTACATCTGGTGTAATGTTGCCGCAAGCTGCCATAATACGTTGTGTTAACGTATTAGCATGTGTACGTAATGTGCTGTTCTAGTCTCTTCTGTACCTAAGGTACATCACCGTTCCCTTTGGATCCCTACTTAATTCGGTGCTCTCCGATACACACGATCGAACAGCGGAGGACTGGTACTCAAGCGCCAACTTTAGGTTACAATATCTCCGGATGTATTTCACATTTTACAATGCAACTTATTTGTTTACGTGTTCAGATGTGCTAACAAAACTAACGGGGTTACATTTAAAAAAACGTAGTTTTGTGTAAAAAAACATACTTCCGTGCATTTTTTATGGTTTGTATTAACCAATTACACTAGCCCCTCTCCTCACGTTCGGTCTATGGTATCGGTTCGTCAGTATTGATGTGGTTTACGAAATATATCCAGCGGTAATATTAGGTGACTCACCCTGTATATATATATTCCCATTCAGTTATATAAAACATATGGGGTTCTCTAATTCCACGTGTTATGTCAGTTTTTGTTCATGTGGATGTGGACGAGTTTAAAACCTTGTCACGTAAAACGGCGATTGAGTACGGTAGCTTCTTGGAACGCCATTAGTAGCTAGAGAGATGACTTTTCAAATGCAGTGCCGTAGCTCCTCACAAACTGAACAATCGAAGACCACCGTCGTCAATAGTGAAGCTAATACTGTAAAAATTTAACTGTTTTATTGATTACCTCATCAGCAACAACCATAAAATATAGAAAATTGCGAATAAAGAAAAGCACGTGCACTTTTGGTAAAAATTGTTGTTGTGGTCTTCAGTCCGCAGACTGGTTTGATGCAGCTCTCCACGCTACCCTGTCCTGTGCAAGCCTCTTCGTCTGAGAATACGTTCGGCAACCTACATCCTTTTGAATCTGCTTACTGTATTCATCCCTCCACGATTTTTACCCCACACACTTCCTTCTAATGCGAAGTTGATAATTCCTTGCTGTCTCAGAATGTGTCCAACCAATCTCTATGCCTTCTCTTAGTCAGAATGTGCTAGAAACTCCTTTTCTCCCCGATTCGGTTAAGCACCTCCTCATTGGTTATGTCATCTACCCATCCAGTTTTCATCATTCCTCTGTAGCACCATATTTCAAAAGCTATAATCTTTTTGTCTGAACTCCTTATCGTCCACGCTTCACTCCCATACAATACTACACTACAGAGAAATGCTTTCAGAAAGGACTTCCTAACATTTAAATTAATATTGGATGTTAAGTTTCTGTTCTTTAGAAACGCTTTTTTTCCCATATCCATTCTGCATTTTATACCTTCTTTACTTCGGCCATCAGAAGTCATCTTGCTATCCAAATAAAATTCATTTACTACTTTTATTGTCTCATTACCTAATTTAATTCCTTCAGCATCGCCTAATTTCTGACATTGCATTCCACTACTTTCGTTTTATCTTGTTAATGTTCATCTTATATCTTCCCTTCAAGACACTGCCCATTCCATTCAGTTGCTCTTCCATATCTTTTGCGGCCTCTGACAGAATTACTATGTCATTACAATTAGATATTACATTACAATTAGATATTAAAATTATGTAAGTGTTCGAACACAATTGAAAAAAATAAGGCTCACCTGTAGACGGGGATACCGCCTGTCATTTTTGACCCGTGACGTTTTGAGGTGCGTGCGTGTTTGTAGAATACGTGAGTGATTGTGTGGTGGGTGAGATAATGACGATAGTTTGTTTACAAACAAAACGGATCAATATTTTGTGTTTAAAAAGCGATCTGTAGCTTCTCTGATGGTTAGGTGTAGGTTAACCGAGATTTGTTTTCGTATGTGAGCACCGAAAGCGCTAATTTTTGGGCTAAGACCTGCGATCGATGGTACCTTATGTTGTCTATAATAACTACTGATTATTTGTATCTACAATACAGAAGTATTAAGATATCCCGTGTACGGGTTTCCGAAATCTTGACGGCATGGGTGAAAGCAGACGGATGGTATCCCAGTCTACAGTTATGCCAAAAATAAAAACTCTGCCATGACAGGATTCGAATCACCAACCCCAGGGTTGGGAGGACAGAACACTACCATCTGAGCTACACGAAACCATGCGGCTACCATTTTACTTATCGGTACTTAGTCCATAAAATTCTGAATTTCATGTAGCACGAATATAAAGAAATTCTAAAATCCAATACCCATGTGGTCCCCTTGTTAGATCAAGCCTTTTTTTTATTGTTGACATTAAATAGTAATATAGGGTCAACTGAAGCAGCACGGGATCTAGCACATCAGCTTTGGTGAATGACGTCATATCAGTCTCATAACATACTCAGATATACCAACTAGCGAAACAAACACTATCAACGAATATAAACATACGGGATAATATCGTAATACTTGACTATTGTAAATAATAATCTGTGATTATCCTCGCAAATTACAAACAGAATCTACCATCGATCAATGGTTCCAACCCAAAAAATTGCGCCTTCGGCGCTCACTTGCAGAAAAAAAAAAAGAGAACAGCTAAGTCTGTTAACCTATACCTAAACATCAGAGAGAAGCTACAGATCACTGTTTAAGCATAAAATCTTTATCTATGACGTATGTTCTGCTTGTGAACTCATTTGACGTCACAGGTTAAAGGCGACGGGTTATTGTGCCCGAATGTTCGCCACTACAAAACCCTCTGACGCATCGTTCATTACAATAATGCAGACACCGCACTTGCTTTTCTTTCTTTACATTCATTATTATTTTGTGGTCGTGGGAGGCAACCTGCTCCCCTATATAATCTACTGGGCCGGGCAAACAAACAAAAAACAAAACAAAAAACTACACATTAAAAATGTCTATTACGCACAAAGGAACTTTCCTTCGCCTGCACCAATATCCGGTAAATTCCCAGAATGCCTGCAATCTAAGTACCTCGGACTGAAACTTATATCGAAGGTGAACCTGTAAATTGATTATGTGGTCATTGAAACGCGAGGTGACGAAATATAATTGTTTACCAACGTATAATTACATAACTCTAGAGTTGCGTTGACAGGTGAATTAGTAGAATTGTGACATTCGTAGGAAAGGGGTGTTTTTTGTTTTTGTTTTACGAACCCCGTTAACTGATTCCTGCAACGGTCACTGCCGTAAATACGTAAATTGCTGTGGTAGTAGACAGCTTATTTACGTAACAAAATATTCGGAAAACTTGACATTTTCGAAGAAAATTGTTGAATGGGTGGGATGGTTCTTCAATGGAAACTGAGCGCAATTCATTCGTCGATAGTAAAACACTTCGCAGTCCAACCAACGTAAAGGAAGAAAACTATGTAGAGACTGGCTCTCTTCGTACTTCTCTGAAGATCTGTCGTAGCGATTTTGGAGAAGTATATCAGGATCCAGTCACTACACGGTTATTCCTTCGCGTAGCTTTGAGTGCGAAGTCTTACATCATAAGAAATCAAAGCGACTTCACGTTACTCGTGACCACAAAAATGAAAAAAACCCTACTGCGTAAGTACTACTTTAGAGCTACGAATACGATATTTCAGGCCGAGCGACTCCGATTGCAAGCATTCTTCGTAATTACCGAATATCCTCATGTGTCGACATTTATATAAATACGCTAACACGAAACTGAGGGTACAGATTTTTAATATTAATCATATAAGAAGGCCAATGAAACGTACACAATTCGTAAGGTGGTTTGTCATAGATGTTGCGAATATAAAAATTGCGTGTGCACCTAGTCGTCAAGAGTGGTAAAAAGAAATTTTAGGATGATACTCCAAATTCGCGCCTCGGTTGCACAGTGGTAGACTGCCAGACTAGAAATCCAAAGATCACGGGTTCGATCCCCGCCAGGTCCTAGGATTTTTATCTGTCACTTTCCTCTTCTTCCACCTCTGGCAGTACTGCTCATGTGAAAAATGCCGAGTAGCACCGTGGTTCGGAACCCACGTTAAACTGTAGGTCCCCCTATAACTGGCTGGTAAGTCAGTTCCAAGGTCGGAGGAAGGAAACGGCATACCACCTCCAAACAGGACCATGCCTAGTAAAGCACTGTGGTGTTCAAACCAATCTTCCGATTGTTGACTGCTTTACCTGTTTTACTCCAAATTCTCCATAAGTTTTGTCACTATATTACAAACCTTTGTAGGTGGCATATTGGTAATTGTAAAATTAGTTAGCGCTTGGAGTTCAAATTTTAAGGTCCCGGATTCGATTCCCATCCCCCCCCCCCCCCACTTTAATTCTTCGTAAAGTTCAATTCTTAACTTCAAAAATATTTAGTTTATGACTGCAGTCTTTAGTAAGTCTCCAGGACAAACATTTGAAAAAGTTGGGAGTCTATCAAGAAAGCCAGTTTTCACACATGATCAGCTATATGTTACAGCAAGTAGGGTAAAATTTTACGACGCTTCTCGCTAGGCTCCAATGCTTATGTTGCTAACAGATGAACAATGAAGTGTAGAATTGCGTTAATATTTTTCACCAGCTACAGAGTAAATGTTATTGCTGCTCGTTTCACTCTCAGCAAAATTAATACTGTACCTGCTCTATGGTCGACAGGTTCTTGTATGTAGCGTTGTCCGTAAACAAAAAAGTAATTTTCGTTTTAATTGCAGTTGTCACGAAAAAAATATTTATGGGTCATCTGAGTTGCCATCATTACCACTGGTACCAACGTAACCACTGCAGCCCGGCGAGAAGCGTCGTACAATTTTAACCGCAACTAGAGTTCGGTCCTTTGACGGTTTGAAATTTTATATTTGTGAACATAGAGAACAAGGACATTTAGCGAATTATGAAAGTATGTTTACGAAAAATGTTTTTACCGAAATTTTGTGGCGCTAAACTGCGAAATAAAGCAATTATTCCCTCATTTGCCTTTCATACCCTCAAGTTTCCTCTCTGCCATTTCTTTCACCTGTTCTCTCATAGCATTCACATAAAAACCTATAAATTTGCAGTGCTCAAATTCCAATTACATTAAAATTGTTGCTAATTTTGAAGATATACATAGCACGGCGGTGGCGTCGAAAAGATATATATCGAAGCCGTTTATATCAAACGTTTGGTGAAACTGCAGTGTCTGTTGCCCGTGTTTGTAGTATGGAAGCGTATGTTGGCAACTGCAAATAGATAGTCTTTGAACCGGAGATTCGGGCGCTACGCGCCCTCACATACTAAAGAAAACTTTTTGTTTAACCTGTCCGTAACACAACTTTTACTTACAATAGTCACTGTTTCGTACAGATCACAAAATAAATAAAACATATATCTGATCCGGGAACCCGGGAGGCAATACTGACTACGACTTATCTTAGAAGATAGATTAAGGAAAGGCAAACCTACATTTCTAGCTTTTGTAGATTTAGAGAAAGCTTTTGACAATGTTGACTGGAATACACACTTTCAAATTGAAGTCAGCGGGGGTAAAATACAGGGAAAGGAGAATTATTTACAACTTGTACAAAAGCCAGACAGCAGTTATTAGACTAAGGGCATGAAAGGGAAGCATTAGTTGGGAAGGGCGTAAGACAGGGTTGTAGCCTTTGTCCGATGTTATTCAATTTGTACATCGAGCAGGCGGTGAAGGAAAGGAAGGAAAAATATGGAATAGGGATTAAAGTTCAGGGGGAAGAAATAAAAACATTGCGTTTTGCTGATGACATTGTAATTCTGTCAGAGACAGCAAAGGACCTGGAAGAGCAGTTGAATGGAATGGACAGTGTGTTGAAGAGAGCGTATAAAATGAACATTAACAAGAGCAAAACAAAAACAATTGAATGCGGTCTTAGAAAATCAGGCGATGCTGAAGGAATTAGATTAGGTAATGAAACAATGAAGGTGGTA
Source organism: Locusta migratoria (assembly GCA_026315105.1). NCBI lineage: Eukaryota > Metazoa > Arthropoda > Insecta > Orthoptera > Acrididae > Locusta > Locusta migratoria. The sequence continues at coordinate 127,726,820 of CM048752.1, forward strand.
GATGAGTTTTGTTACTTGGGTAGTAAAATAACATGACGGTCGCAGTACAGAGGATATAAAATGCAGAATGGCAATGGGAAGAAAAGCATTTTTGAAAAAGAGAAATTTGCTAACATTGAATATTAATTTAAGTGTAAGGAAGTCTTTTCTGAAGGCATTTGTGTGGAGTGTTGCTTGTACGGGAGTGAAACATGGACGATAAGCAGTGCGGACAGGAAGAGAATAGAGGCTTTTGAAATGTGGTGCTACAGAAGAATGCTGAAGATTAGGTGGGTAGATCGCATAACCAATGAAGAAGTACTGAACAGAATTGGTGAGAAAAGGAATTTCTGGCATACCTAGACTAAAAGAAGGGATAGATTGGTAGGGCACATTCTTAGACATCAAGGAATTGTGAATTTAGCGTTGGAGGGAAGTGTGTGGGGTAAAAATCGCAGAGGGAGACCAAGAGACACGTATAGTAAGCAGATTCAAGTGGATGTGGGTTGCCGTTCTTATGAGGAGATGAGAAGGTTTGCTCAGGATAGAGTAGGGTGGAGAGCTGCATCAAACCAGTCTCCGGACTGAAGACCACAACAACACATACCTGCTCTGTTTGCGTTCTGTGGAGTTGCCAACATTTGCAGCGTGTGGGCAACAGACTGCAGTTTAGCCAAACGATTTGTGGTGAACAAGCGAATTTTTACGAATACGTCATGCTTTTAAAGAATGGGCAGGAAGCTAAGAGTAACAGTTTGCTCACTTGCAAACTATTTAAGATGTTCCTACGTTACCACATTTAATGTTCAAATGTTTGTATAGTTTATGGGACTTAACTACGGGGTCATCACTCCCTAAACCTACAAACTACTTATGAAGTACTTACGAACTAGGACGGCATAAATACCCATGCCCGCGGGGGGGATTCGAACCGCCGACCGTAGTGGCCGTGCAGACCGTGACTGGAGCGCCTCAGTCCTTTCCTCCACCGCGGCCGGCACCACATTTAAAATCTTGACATATAAAAAAAAAAAAAAAAAAAATTAAAGCTATACACTGAGGTTCCTGTCGTAGGACGTTCTTTAAATTCACGACATCGACTTGTACGATACCTATCGTTCCGAGATGTAATATATATATATATATATATATATATATATATATATATATATATATTACATCTCGTTTGATGGCTGCCGCCGTGCTATGTAATATCTTGAAAATTACCATTCCCCCCTCCATTTTCATGACTTTGCAAACAACTGGTCGAAATTAGACCACAGGCAAGACTAGTACATGGAATATTTCGTCGTCTTCAGGGTATATTACACGGAGCGTATTTGGTCGCTAGTCGCTTGGCGTCTGTTGTCGCTCGGCGTATAGAACAGCGAATGAATACGCTGACGCAATGACACACAGCCACTTCAGACGCTAGCGTCTTCGTAAACACAATTGAAACAAGACGTAGCAGATGACATTGTTTTGGAGGTTAGGTGATAGCAAACAGTTCTGTTTCCCAAGGTGCGGCATGATCGAATTTATATTAGTGATCCATTTTGTAATTACTTTTAATATCTTCATTTACGTTGACTACAAAATTTCTCGTCATTTTGACAACCGGTTTCCGTCAGTGATGACCGTTTTCAAGTCTACAGCAAATCGGAAACAGGACAAATTTAGTAATAGACTACGGTACCTACCTTATAAAACAAACAAGGCATTACAGTCAATATAAAAAAAAAATTGTTAAAATATTATACATCATACCTGTTATATGCTGTGATGGCATATGGCTATATTACATGTATTGATGGCTGTAATGCATTGTTTTCTAAGGTAGTCAAGTATCCTTCTGTTTCTGATTTGCTGTAGACTTGAAAATGGTCATCCTGACCGAAACCTGTCGTCAAAACGACGAGAAATTTTGTGATCATACATGTAAATAAAGATATTAAAAGTTCTGTGTCCCACCAAACAAATTTTGAAGTGGGATTGTAATCAAATTTCTGAAAATTTATGGAAGTTTTCCAGTATTATGGGACATTAAAAATAACGATTATTAAAATTTTATTCTTGGCGAAATCGCTATCTTCAAGATGGTATTGAGTTTTCTCATATTATCCTCTACCATCTACAGTAATCTATCAAAATATTTCTGTAGGCAGAAGGACCTTCACACGATAATTCACCCAAAAGATTTGCAGAAGCACCATATTTATCCCTCCTCGCAATCCACCTTCTAATCCATTTTCTTTTATTCTTCTCTACTTTTCCGTTTTGCTTTTGGTTCATTAATTGTTCTTTTAAAACTGTTGCGAGAAACAACGCCAGCATTTACAATTTCCTTCGACACTTTGACTCTACCGGTGGCTACTGTACTTCAGACGCTCCCGTATATGACACGGGGCGACCAGAAACGCCAGAGACCGGCGTCTAGAGTACTGCAGCCCACCTCACCCACCCTTCAAGTTCAGACGCTCGCGTTTCGGAGCAGCGACTTCGCTCGCTGTCCCTGTTTACACGGAGCGAGTTTAGCAGCTGCGTCCAAATACGCCAGCGACCAGCGACCAAATTCGCTCCGTGTAATATAGCCTTTAGTCATCCTGACACAATGGATAGTAGCTTTCTTCTTGTATTTGTAAACAGCCCTACAGTCAGGGCAGATACAGTGACATATGAGACGATAAAATTAATCCCGGCAAACAACTATTTCCAAAAAAAAATTCCAAGAGCACACAAATCCCCACTGTTTGAGTGTTGGTCGGAGACTTGGACGATGCGTCAGGAGGGAAGCTCAGGCGCAGCATGGAGACTACTGGCTGCTGCTTCGGGACAGACCGGCGCAGAGGCAGTGGCTGGGCGGTCAGAGCTGGGCCGTTGGCCGTAGTCACCTTTGCACGAGCGAGCTCATCGCCGCGGGTTGCACTCAGCAGCGTAAACAAGACTCTCGCTGGCACTGTCTGGGGCGACGCGGCGTGCAGGTGCGCGTCATCGGTGTCCGTGGCAGCTCGCGACACGTTCTCTGGCGCTGGCGATCACACGACGCGACGCGACTGGATACTGGATGCGGTGCGCTGCGGTCCGCGTGGCACTGTTGGCACCGCCGCTAACGGTCAACTACAGTCGGCAGTCGGCAGGTGCTGCTGTGCCCGAGGGGCGACTGGCCGGCCACCGCAGCTTCCGGAGGCCGCCGCCAGGGCGCTCCCGCGCCGACACCTGCCGCCCAGCAGTTCCCGCAGCGGCCGCAGAGCGGCGCTGCCCAGCCGGAGCGCCACTCGCAACGAGTTCGGCGGCTGGCCGCCAGGTGGCAGGCGCGACTGAGTACAGCCACAGAATAGGGAGTATACAGAAAGGAAACTGCTGCAGTCTCTCGTCCAAAATTTAGTGCGCGTGCGCGGAACCGGCCATCTTGAAAAGCAGTAAACGTGTGATCATTCCCTACTCTGTGGCGTGGTAATGCGCCGTCTTTGTTTGTTAACTGTGTATTTTAACAGCCTGAATCGCATAAAAGTAAACAAATATTTGGTACAGTGAAAAGAAAGAACTGTGTGTCAGTAGTTGGAGCTGTTCCGTTTTTATTATGAGCAGCAATAAAAGAAAAGGCGTACCGATGGTGTTCAGCACCTAATTGCCGCAATAATTCGAATACAAATAACGATATAAGTTTCTTCACCTTCCCAAAAGATGCTGAGCAGTAAGTGAACGTCGCTATATGTGTAGTGAAAGTTAAATGTTATCAGTTTCGAATGAGAGCAATGTGTGCATAATTATTAAAAGTAGCCTTGCTTCTTCTCTTGACGATAGCTCTCATTGTTGCTGCAGCAGTTCAACAGTATCGAAATGTTGAAGTACTTTTATATTTTATAAGTTTAACGTTGCAGGGAATAATACAAAATGAATGACAAAGAATAGTGCGTAAGTAGGCAGGTAAAATTTTACTTACGGCATTGGAGGCTTAGTATGCTAATGTTGGCAATGAATGCTCTTCGGTTACCGTACTCAAACAAATTGATTAAGGGGAACAATTATTTTATGCTGTTCCTGCTCTGTGGTTGACAGATTCCTCTATCTGCCCTTCTCCGATTAGTAAATTAATACTCCTAAAGCAAATACAACTTTTTTATATGCCCAGACGTCATTAGTTCTGTGCAATCACGTTGTACTGCTAAGTCTGGCTCAATAGTTTGTGCGAATTTATTCGTGTCAAATAAAACCTGGCAGTTCTAAAGTCACTTTCTTGTTTATAACTAATTTCCCAAACATAACTCCGCATTATTTGGGATTTTTCTAGAGATACGCACCAAATAAAACGATCATCGATTACACCGTACATTTTCATAGTTATATTAAAATTCAGGCCTTTTTTTTCGTTCGATTACAGTTAGGTGCAAGAAGAGGGCGCAAAACAGATGAGAGCATAATGAAAAGCCGTTTCCTTTCGTAAAAGTCGGCGAGATTAGCTGCAGTTCATAAAAAGTCTATTTCCAGCCAAAGTACTAAGTGGCTATAGTTCCGAGTTTACTGCTTTTCAATATGGCGTCGAGCGCAACGCTTGGTAACATACAGATCAAAGGCGCCGCCCCCAGCTTTCCCTTCTGTACGCTCCCTATTCTGTGGTACAGCTAAGCTCTGTATAAGGAAAGTGCGGCCATCCTTTTCCGCGCCGCTTCAGGCTCGTGATTGGCTGAAATCCAGTCACGTGGTTCTTTTCGCCATCTTGGTCCTATGCGTTACTTGGCTGCCATGAGAAAGTCTTGTGAATATTCGTATGTTTCGTTTTGAATAATGCCACAGTGTTGCACTTTTGGGTGTTCTTAAGAAGCGAAGAAGAGAGGCAAACAGTATGGTACTTCCATTAAATATCAGAAATACAGGAAGATGAGCAGTCTGACTGATAAAAGACGTCAGAGAAAACTAGGAGTCCAGAAGCGAACTTCGGTTCTTGCACTTTGATGATTTTAATTCATAATGTAAATTAATAGATTAAACATTCACTGACGAATGAATCACGAAGCAGATACCTATATATTTTTAACTTGAATAAGTTTGTGAAGAAAATTCCTGCATAATGTCGTGAGGTTAAATTATTCACGCGTCGTCGGTTTTATCTGCAGGTAGTTGCCGAAAACACACAAATTTTGACATATTAGTGAATGAACTAGATTCCCGTTTAGATATGAAATTAATATACCGTTCCTGAAACAATCTTTTCTAATTCATTTTCATGTGTTAAGTGTATCATTACAGGAAACAAAGAATTGAAACAATATTAGACATTCAAATCTAATTGGCGTTGTAAAGGCACATTTAATTTCTGTTTTTGTTAAAAGTCATGTAGTGCGTATCCCCTTGCATTTTTCGTAGTTCATTTAAGATATACGTACATAATACGGGAGAAAGTACTCATCAAAGACTTATCCATAATCTCAATTGTTTTCTTAATTTACACTATGCTCCGATGACGACATGCTCCCGATCTATTGGAATATTTGGCTATAGTACGGGTCAATCTGAATTTATATGTGAACTCTCTAGATCTGGAGCCAGAAAAGAAACAGTTTTCTTAAAATCGGACGATAAGTAATTCGTAGAGCAGCCAGGTCCGCGTGGACAGAACTACGCGAAGTTCCCGCATCTGTCCGTCGGATATAACACCCTGTATCTCGAGAATGAAAAGAGTTATCGTTCTGCTCTCAACCTTAAATAAAATTTCGATATCTTACCCACATTTCGTCCACAGCATTGTATATGCTATAATCTACCGTACGCAAAATCTACGCAATGCGACTTTTCCTCTGCAAACTCTTCAAAATTTTTCTCAGTAATTTATTTAATTTGGTGTAGCACGAAAGCTATAAGTAATAATGAATAGAAAATCAGACTATTATCGAGAGAATATATCACACTATGACACGTGAAAAAAGTAAATTTTTTCATTGTAAAGTTTTCTCAAAATCGGTTGAGAAGTATTGTTAAGCGCATCGAACGTGTTGTGGTCGGTACGTAAGCAGCAGCGGAATATAACAGACCCAACATGGCTGCCGTTGGCAGGCTGGCCGTACTTTCCCTATACAGGGCTTTAAGTACAGCCACAGAATAGGGAGCATACAGAAGGGAAAGCTGGGGGCGGCGCCTCTGATCTGTATGTTACCAAGCGCTGCGCTCGACGCCATATTGACAAGCAGTAAACGCCGAACTACAGCCGCTTAGTACTTTGGCTGGAAATGGACTTTTTACGAACTGCAGCTAATCTCACCGACTTTTACGAAAGGAAACGGCTTTCCATTATGCTCTCATCTATTTTGCGCCCTCTTCTTGCACCTAATTGTAATCCAACGAAAAAAAATAGGCTTAAATTTTAATACAACTACCAAAATGTACGTACGGTGGAATCGATGATCGTATTACTTGGTGCTTATCTCTAGAAAAATCCCAAATAACACGGAGTTATGTTTGGGAAATTACTTATAAACAAGAAAGTGACTTTACAACTGCCAGGTTTTATTTGACACGAATAAATTCGCACAAAGTATTGAGTCAGTCTTAGCAGTACAACGTGATTACACAGAACTAATGACGTCTGGACATTTATAAAAGTTGTATTTGCATTAGGAGTATCAATTTACTGATCAGAGAAGGGCATATAGAGGAATCTGTCAACCACAGAGCAGGAACAGCATAAAATAATTATTCCCCTCAATCTATTTGAGTATCCAAAGAGCATTCGTTGCCAACATTAGCACACTACGCCTTTAATGCCGTAAGTAAAATTTTACGTGCCTACTTACGCACTATTTTTTGTCATTCATTTTATATTGTTCCCTGCAACGTTAAACATATATAAATGAACTTCAACATTTCGATGATGTTGAACAGCTGCAGCAACAGCGAGAGTTATCGTCAAGAGAAGAAGCGAGGCTACTTTTAATAATTATGCACACATTGCTCTCATTCGAAACTGATAACATTTAACTTTCACTACACATATAGCGACGTTCTCTTACTGCTCAGAATCTTTCGGGAAGATGAAGAAACTTATATCGTTATTTGTATTGGAATTAGGTGCTGAACACCATCGGCCGCCTTTTCTTTTATTGCTGCTCACAATAAAAACGGAACAGCTCCAACTACTGACACACAGTTCTTTCTTTTCACTGTACCAAATACTTGTTTACTTTTATGCGATTCAGGCTGTTAAAATACACAGTTAACAAACAAAGACGGCGCATTACCACGCCACAGAGTAGGGAGTGGCCACGCGTTTTTTTACTGCTTTTCAAGATGGCCGATTCCGCGCATGCGCACTACATTTTGGACGACAGACTGCAGCGGGAGTTTCCTTTCTGTATACTTCTTATTCTGTGGTACAGCTAAAGCTCTGTATTGGGAGAGTAGCGCCAAACTTTGATGTGTGTCTTGCCGACAACCGCCGGCTGCTATTGGTCAGCTGAGCGCGGGTGGGGCACGTCCGCCATTTTAGGCCTAAGCAGTCCATCAGCGCAAATGGCATATTTCACTCAACTAGCTGTTATTTTAGCATTTAAGAGGCGTTGGAAGTGTGTAGACTTATTATGTATTAAATTACGAGCTTAACATAGCATATTCCCTTTTTACGTGGTGAAAAATGCCGCATTGTTGACAGTGAATTGTTATACTAAGACAGTCCGAGGTAGCAAGTTTTACGCATTCCACAGGGCGAAAGAGATGCAAAAAGACGCGAATCGTGGGTACACCGCATTGGAAGAAAAGATGCATTTCCATACGAGAATGCAAAATTTTGCGAAGTAACTAAATTTGTATTGAAATATCGAGTAAACTTCTAGGTTTATCTGTTCATACAAGTTTCTTGCGAGCAATGTTGGACGGACAAACATGTAAGACAAAAGATATTTTTAAAAGATACAAATACATGAAAATCTAACATAATGTGCCGTATTTGACGAATTTCGTATTTCTACTTAGCCCGCATATTACGAAAGTTTGGGCGGTAAATGAAACCGCCCATTAAATAGATCTCCAAAACTCTAATTTTAAGATAAAGTTTCTTTTACTGAAGAACCCAGCAGTGCGATAACAATGTGTAAAAACTTGAACCTTCCCAAAATGTTAGCTCAGTTAATGTTATGTGATAATGTCACATGTAGGTTAGCACACAACACCTATCAACATTAGGCACTAGATTAATGGAAAGCAACATGTATTAATTACATCTACTTTGATAAAAACCAATATCTTAGAGATAAAAACGTCAGTCCTTAGCTAATTTGAAAGCAGGAACGTCACTTATTGCGAAAGTAGTGCATTTGGTACAGGGTTTAAATTTTAGCACGAAACAATTTTACAACTAGTTTGCTCAAAAATAAAGGTCTTGATGTCAGATTACCAATTTTTGCTTAATATTCGCTGTAGATGTGATGACACGATTAAAAACTTAAGTTCATTGTTTACTTAACGTACTGTCGTACCACGTCGCTGTACAGACCGGTTCCCTTCATCATGAATGTTAATTTAGCAGATCCGCCCATAGCGCCGCTACTGCCAGAAGATATAACAGGCCTACAATGGCGGTTGGCGCTACTCTCCCAGTACAGGGCTCTTAGTGTCGTCACAGTCTAACATATACAGTCGCGACACTACCGCTGGTTTCTGTTATACTAGGCGACTGCAGCGCTCCTTGCGGACGTAAATCCACGTCGCTCTGTATCGTATACGAGACGTGAGTTTGTTGTGTCTTTTGGTGTATGAAATGGTTTTTACGAAGGGAAGCGTGCGTAGTGCAATAAATTCCAGCAACAACAACAACATGAATACGTCTCATTTATCATTCTTTAGGTTTCCTACAGAGCCTGAGAGGTATGTGACATCAAGTTTCGGTAATGCTTATTTACAATTATCTTGTGAGAAACGCACGCATATTGAAGATTATTTCTTTTTAGGATCAAGAAATGGCTTATAAATAGCAGACAAGATCTTTTGGATAAAGTTGCCGCGTATTTACGTGATAATGTCAAGTTCTGCTCGCTACAGTTCGATGCAAACCGGTTCACGAATGATGAACGGAAGAAGTTGGTGTGGAATGCTGTGCCTACATTGTTCGATGTTCCAAACAAACCACCGAAACTGGGAATGAAGAGGAAACTACCGCAAAGACGCGATAATATAAAGGCGGAAGAAATTAAACTGTGTTCTGAAAAATTATTAAGACTGTGGTTGCTGCTACATCACAGCTAGAAACATTTTTGTCTGGGCATTCGAAAGTAATTCACTATAGAGGCAAATGTATAAGAAATGTATGGAAAAGAAGTGTTCATTGTTACCGTTATTAATGTTTGAAAGGTTAAATGTTTTCTGCTTTATCTAATGGAAACCAAGGTCTAACATATAAACCTATTTATCTGAAACCACTGAGCCATGTTATTTTACAGACGATTGTCGCCCAGCCCCCTCCCACTCCTCCCTACGAACCATATAATGACAGACTGTGATAATGACTTAGGACCATTCGTATAATATGACATTTAGACTGTCGTGTAATAGGCGTAATATTATCTTAAAATATCATATAATTGAAATAACCTCGTAGCAAAATTATATTAGATGAAAGTTTCATAGCCAGCAGGGGAAAAAAACATTGTTTCGCATCTTTTAACACCGGGAAGGCCAATTACATGTTTCTCATGTGCGAAATACTGTGTTTACCAGGAAAGTAAGGTGCAATGTCTGAAGAATTTCGTCATAAATATGTTGCAGTTAGCGTCAGTTTATTCACGAGTTTTTACTAAATTTACATTTGTTGATATTTAAATGTCCCTTATAAGTTCTTGTTTGCCCAAAATACTATGTTTATCTATCACTACCGGCAAGGTAAGCAGCAAGAAATTTCTAAAGAATTATTTCGCACCATATTGCACAATTGCAGTTTGTGCCCGATCACAACGAGTTTTTGCTCGGTTTACGTTTCTTTTACACTCAGTCATGTGTCGAGATACTTAAATAAAGCTTGGAATGCAAGAATATATACAATATTTAGAAAATCACACAGAAATGTAATTACAAACGGGCAGCGCTAGTGTCGCTCCAAGTGTCCGACGGTAACAGCTTTCACAGCAGTGAGTGTCGCGACTGTATTTGTTAGACTGTGGCAGAGCTAAAGCCCTGTATAGCAAAGTGTGGCCAGCCTGCCAGCGGACCCAGGCTCCTGCTTGCACATCTACCGCTACAACGTTCCCAGCGCTTAACTATACTTATCAACCGATTTTGAGAAGACTATTCAATTAAAACATTTAATTTCTTCACATGTTATAGTGTTATATATTCGCTCGATAATGATCTCAATTTCTATTCATTATTACTTATAGTTTCCGTGCTAAATCAAATTAAGTAAACTACTGCGCAAAATTTTGAAGAGTTTGCAGAGGAAAAGTCGCATTGCGTAGACTTTGCGTACGGTTGATAATAGCACACACAATGCTGCGGACGAAATGTAGGTAAGATATCGAAATTTTATTAAAGGTTGAGAGCAGAACGATAACTCTTTTCGTTCTCGAGATACAGGCTGTTATATCCGACGGACAGATGCGGGAACTTCGCGTAGTTCTGTCCATGCGGACCTGGCTGCTCTACGGAATACTTATCGTCCGATTTTAAGAAAACTGTTTGGTTTGTGGCTCCAGATCTAAGGGGTTCACCTATAAATTCAGATTGACCTGTACCGTAGCCAAATATTCCAATAGTCGGCGAACATGTCGTCATGGGACCAGAGTGTAAATTAAGAAAACAATTGAGATCATGGATAAGTCTTTGATGAGTATTTTCTTGCGTATTATGTACTTATATCTTACATGCACTACGAAAAATGGAAGGAGATACCCACTACGTGACTTTTACCAGCAACAGAAATTAAAGTTGCCTTTTAAACGCCAATTACATTTGTATGTTTGAATGTCTAATATTTGTCTTGCTTCAATTCTTTGTTTCTTGTAATGATATACTGTAACACATGAAAACGAATGAGAAAAGCTTTTTTCAGGACCTGCATATTAATTTCCTATCTAAACGGGAATCTAGTCCACTCACTAATATGTCAAAAATCGTGTATTTTCGGCAACTACCTGCAAATCAACTACGTGTGAACAATTTAACCTCATGACATTATGCAGAATTTTCTTCACAAAATTTATTAAAGTTAAAAATATGCAGGTATCTGCTGCGTGATCCATTCGTGAGTGAATTTTTTTATCTATTAATTTGCATTATGAATTAAAACCATCACAGCACAAGAATCGAAAGTTCGCTTCTGGGCTCCTAGTTTTCTTTGACGACTTTCACCAGCCAGGCTGTTCATCTCCCTGTATTTCTGATACCTAATGGAAGTACTATAGTGTTTACCTCCCTTCTTCGTTTCTTAAAAACAGCCCAAAAGTACAACAATGTGGCGTTATTCAAACCCAAACATACGAATATTCACGAGACTTCTCATGGCAGCCCAGCAACGTATAGGACCAAGATGGCGGAAAGTGCCACGTGACTGTATTTCAGCCAATCACGAGCCGCAGAAGGCGGCAAGCGGCGCGGAAAAGGATGGCCGCACTTTCCCTGTACAGGGCTTTAAGTAGAGCTAGGGGGGGGGGGGCAGTGAACGATGCGCAGTAGGAAACGCGTTTTCGCCGATCTGCGCATGACGTCACTGTGGGACACCTGGGAGCAAAACACTATGGAATGCTGGTTGCTAACTCGTGTGCGTGTGTGTCACTGTATCTGCAGTATTTGCTTAACCCCTCCACTCCCACATATGAATTCAGCTTTGGAAAAATTAAAATTCAGAGCACTAAACATCAAAATACGTGTTCTAAATTTTTTGATCGAACTGTTGTTTTTTTCCCCTTTTTTTTAAGTCATGTATTTTATGCGTAACACAGACGTTTGTATCGAGGTATTTTATTACTTGGGGCGTTATTTTGTTGATGGCTAACACTTATAATACACACACACACTTTGGAACAGATCTGAAAGCTAACTTCTTTGCATAAATTAAATAATATGCGAACTCGGTAATTGAACATTTTTCTTGATATATATAAAAAAAATAGATACAAGAAGATTATTCCTTCATTTGCCATTTTATAATAAATAGTGTAGTAAAGACTGTACAAGTAATACATAGTGTTACTATTCTCTCATTTAAAAAAAAGCGTTCTGCCATTGTTTTTATTCTGTGCTTTTGTTTTTTAGTGATCGTGTCTTGCTGATGTGTATTTGTTGTATCAAAAATCTAAGGTGTTTCTGGTGTTTCAAAAACTTATTAAAAAAGCCCCTTTCATTATTGACATATATGTGTGTCGCCAGAGAAAGTAATTGTGGCCTAATGAAATATTTCCGAGGTATTATTCCCGGAACTATTTTGCGTGTTCTACGAGATTTATAAGACAATTGAAATTATTTTATGTGGAAAGGATACTTCCTAAAAGACATTTAGTAAACTTTCGTGGACGTTCTAAGTGAATATTTTACAATTGACAATATTTCGACTGATCAAAAAAAAAAAAAAAAAAAAAAAAAAAAAAAATCGAACAAACAGCCACAATCGATTCCGTCTTTTCTCACGAAAGAATTTGGTTCAAGATGTACAGAAAAATCGCCGGCTGCGCCACGAAGTGTAGCATAATCAGCAAGTAAGAACTGTAATATTATTTTTGATAAACACTGTGGTTCTTTTCTTCTCTATACGAACCTGCATCTGTTATTCCAAAGATTCCATTAGGCACAATAAACGCGGTCAATTCAAATAATTACTTACAGCAGAAATGGGGCTTAGACAGATATTTTTCAAGAGTTTGTTAATTTCAATGCATAATTTAAATTCAGAGATCATTTATTACTGACTTTCTAAAAAAAAAAAGAGGCACAATAATATGTAATAATTAATTTTTTATTAATTATTAAACACTGTCTGATCAATAATGCTAGCATAATCTTCGCCACTACAGTAAAAGCAAGACAATTTACTGCTGAAATAAAATAACATGAACCACACTGGCGCTGTACCCTACGGCCGCGTGCGCACATCAACGCAACACAACCTCCAAGACGGACTAATTCCGCAGAAGTGGCTACACACCGTACCAAGCGGCAACAATGTCGTACTAGAAGCATGTTATTCATCAGCATCAATGCGACTTTAAAGATTGATACATGAAATGCGCTATAAATCAGCTTTTAACTCGTTGTTATCGAGGAACTATACTGCGAATGAAAGAGTTAAATAGTTCGTTTCCCTTCATAGTTTGGAAGTATAAAGTTTATAGTGGAAAGGATATTGATTTCCCGGAACACAAAGGGAACTGAAAGTTTCACATTTCTTCCTCTAGATGAAACGTTGTAGTGGGTGTCCCCTTCTCATTTTTCGTAGTTCATGTAAGGTATAAAAACACAATACGCAAGAAAATACTCATCAATCCATAATCTCAATTGCTCTCTTAATCTACAGTATGACATGTTCGCAGTGTATTCGAATGTTTGTCTACGGTACCTGAATTTATAGGCGAACTCTTTCAATCTGGAGCCACAACCAAGCAGTTTTCTGAAAATCGCACGATAAGTATTTCGTAGAGCCGCCAGGGCCGCATGGACAGAACTACGCGAAGTTCCCGCATCTGTCCGTCGGATATAACACCCTGTATCTCGAGAATGAAAAGAGTTATCGTTCTGCTCTCAACCTTAAGTAAAATTTCGATATCTTACCTACATTTCGTCCGCAGCATTGTATGTGCTAAAATCAACCATACGAAAATTCTACACAATGCGATTTTTCCTCTGCAAACCTCCATATGGTACAGGAAGGGCTCTGTAAACGGGTCCACATTCTCTAATACGCTGCAGGCATTTCAAAGAAACCCATCATGTAAGGGATTTACAGTCGGAATTGCTTAATTTGCCACTGAAGAAAGAGTTTCAAAGATTCCTGTTCATATTATAGACATTGTCGATATGTTTGTGATATTATATGTTACTGATACGTACCGCGTAAATCTACGATAGAATATGGCTCAGCGATCTTAACTGCAATATTTTACAGCAGAATAACACTTTGTATTTGTGGTAGAAACAATATCTTTCGCCAAAAACTTGATATAAATGCGCATTCCGTGTCATAGCGGACTAAGCGCATGAAGGCCGTTTGGCAGCGCGCTGTCGCACAGTGACGTCACACCGCCAGCCAATGGCAGAGCAGAGCGCTTTCTGACCAACCTTATGTTTATTAGCCTTGAACCGGGCGAGCGCCGCCATTGTAGGCCTGTTATATCTTCTGGCAGTAGCAGCGCTATGCACGGCGCTCTTAAATTATCATTTATGACGAAGGGAACCGGTCTGTACATCGACGTGGTATGGCAGTGCGTTAAGTAAACGACGAACTTAAGTTTTTAATCGTTTCATCACATCTACAGCGAATATTAAGGAAAAATTGGTAATCTGAGATCAAGACCTTTATTTTTGAGCAAACTAGTTGTAAAATTGTTTCCTGCTAAAATTTAAACCCTGTACCATATGCACTGCTTTCGCAATAAGTGACGTTCCTGCTTTCAAATTAGCTAAGCACTGACGGTTTTATATCTAATATATTGGTTTTTATCAAAGTAGATGTAATTAATACATGTTGCTTTCCATTAATCTAGTGCCTAATGTTGATAGGTGTTGTGTGCTAACCTACATGTGATGATATCACATAACATTAACTGAGCTAACATTGTGGGAAGGTTTAAGTTTTTACACATTGTTATCGCACTGCTGGGTACTTCAGTAAAATAAACTTTTTCTTAAAATTCGAGTTTTGGAGATCTACTTAATGGGCGGTTTCATTTACCGCCCAAACGTTCGTAATATGCAGGCTAAGTATAAATACGAAATTCGTCAAATACGGCACATTATGTTAGATTTTCATGTATTTATATCTTTTAAAAATATCTTTTGTCTTACATGTTTGTCCGTCCAACATTGCTCGCAAGAAACTTGTATGAACAGATAAACCTAGAAGTTTACTCGATATTTCAATGCAAATTCACTTACTTCGCAAAATTTTGCATTCTGGTATGGAATTGCATTTCTTTCTCCCAGTGCGGTGTACCCACAATTCGCGTCTTTTCGCATCTCTTTCGCCGTGTGGAATGCGTAAAACTTGCTACCTCGGACTGTCTTAGTATAACCATTCACTACCATCAAATGCGGCATTTTTCACCATATAAAAATGGAATATGCTGTGTTAAGCTCTTAATTTAATACACAATGAGTCTACACATTTCCAACACGTCTAAATGCTAAAATAACAGCTGGTTAAGTGAAATATGCCATTTACGCTGATGGACGGCTTAGGCCTAAAATGGCGGACGTGCCCCACCCGCGCTCAACTGACCAATAGCAGCCGGCGGTTGTCGGCAAGACACACATCAAAGGTTGCCGCTACTCTCCCAATACAGGGCTCTAGCTCTACCACAGTCTAACATATACAGTCGCGACACTCACTGCTGTAAAAGTTGTTACCAACTGACAGCTGCAACGACACTAGCGCCTCTAGCGGTGGGTAAGCCACCGAAAGAGTGATGTTTGTTTGCAATTATTTGTGTGCGTAATTAATGAAATAGTTAATATAATTTTTGTGTTACAAGCATCAGTAATATATCAAGAGGCATACATAACACGGAAAGTAATGTAAAAACAGTCGAACTTACTGATTCAGTGGTATAACAAAGAACTTCGTCATTAACCAATACTTACGAATATGTGTATATTTGCAGCTTATTCCGCTGAAAGTAAGTAGAATATAAACATAATAGAAACATAAATTTCTATTTTGGTGTGTTCTTACTATGACAAAGAGTTTTTTGACACGTATCGTTGTGGTATGGGGTCTAATGATTCGCACATGTTTAGGCTTCACTCGTCTTTATTATAAGCGCATATTCTTTTGAGTGTGATTACTTTAGCTTAAGAAGACATTGTCCTGAAGATTCTTGCCGTTTGTGGTTCAGCTGTAGCAACAATTGTGGAATTGGGTTCTTCTTTGTTGAATACAGTTTGGTTGCTTTTTCAGTTTTCTTGTCACGTTTCTGATGTTTTCCTTCAGCGTCAGTTATGGTGACTGATTTGGTATGTTAAATACCGTAGTTACTGCATTCTACATTCGTTTCCTACGTTCCACGCTCACCGATTTCACTGGAATTAGAGTGGACAAACGTTAACGTTCTTCAGAAGAAAAAAACACATCTTTCTGCCAAAGGGCGGGTATTCGGTGTTTCCTAGTCATTTTTCTATTTTAATAGTAATTTAAATTATTTAGTATAACCTCTTGAGTTACAAGATAACAGTAAATGAACTGTGTCGTAATGTACCGTTTCCAACCTTATCAGTGATCTTAGGAGACGTAAGGAAGACGAAGGTGGAGCTATTTTTAAGTTATTATCTATTTTATGATACTACATACGTTCTCTAATGTAAAAAAATGTGTTAAAATCGATATAAACGATACTATTCGCACTCATCCACTATCGTATTAATAAAAGTAGCTTGCCCTCCGCTTGGAGCGCTGCTGTCGCAGTGTATAACAAAAATCCGCGGAAGTGTCGTGACTGTATTTGTTAGACTGTGGCTCTACTTAAAGCCCTGTACAGGGAAAGTGCGGCCATCCTTTTCCGCGCCGCTTGCCGCCGTCTGCAGCTCGTGATTGGCTGAAATCCAGTCACGTGGTTCTTTCCGCCATCTTGGTCCTATACGTTGCTTGGCTGCCGTGAGAAGCCTTGTGAATATTCGTGTGTTTTGGTTTGAATAACGCCACAGTGTTGTACTTTTGGGTGTTTTTAAGAAGTGAAGAAGAGAAGCAAACACTATAGTACTTCCATTATGTATCAGAAATGCAGGAAGATGAACAGCCTGGCTGATAAAGTCGTCAGAGAATACTAGGACTCCAGAAACGAACTTCGCTTCTTCTGCTGTGATGATTTTAATTCATAATGTAAATTAATAGATTAAAGAGTCACTGACGAATGGATCACGCAGCAGATATCTATAGATTTTTAACTTAAATTTATTAAAGAAAATTCCTGCACAATGTCATGAGGTTAAATTATTCACGCGTCGTTGATTTTATCTGCAGATAGCTGCCGAAAATACACAAATTTTTGACATATTAGTGAGTGAACTGGATTCCCGTTTGGATATGAAATTAATATACAGTTCCTGAAAAAAGCTTTTCTCATTCCTTTTCATGTGTTAGTCTATCATTATAGGAATAAAAGAATTGAAACAAGACATATATTAGACATTCAAATGTAATTAGCGTTCTAAAGGGATCTTTAATTTCTGTTTCTGGTAAAAGTCATGTAGTGGGTATCTCCTTGCATTTTTCGTAGTTCATGTGAGATATAAGTACATAATACGCAGGAAAATGCTTACAAAGACTTATCCGTAATCTCAATTGTTTTCTTCATCTACACTATGCTCCGATGACGACATTCGAATATTTGGCTACGGTACAGGTCAATCTGAATTTATAGGTGAACCCCTTAGATCTGGAGCCACAAACCAAACAGTTTTCTTAAAATCGGACGATAAGTATTCCGTAGAGCAGCCAGGTCCGCATGGACAGAACTACGCCAAGTTCCCGCATCTGTCCGTCGGATATAACACCCTGTATCTCGAGAATGAAAAGAGTTATCGTTCTGCTCTGAACCTTAAGTAAAATTTCTATATCTTACCTACATTTCGTCCACAGCATTGTATGTGCTAAAATCTACCATACGCAAAGTCTGTTGTTGTTATGGTCTTCAGTCCGGAGACTGGTTTGATGCAGCTCTCCACCCTACTCTATCCTGAGCAAGCCTTTTCATCTCCTCATAAGAACGACAACCCACATCTATTTGAATCTGCTTACTATACGCGTCTCTTGGCCTCCCTCTGCGATTTTTACCCCACACACTTCCCTCCAATGCTAAATTTACGATTCCCCGATGTCTAAGAATGTGTCCTACCAAGCGATCCCTTCTTTTAGTCAGGGTATGCCAAAAACTCCTTTTCTCGCCAATTCTGTTCAGTACCTCTTCATTAGTTATGTGATCTACCCACCTAATCTTCAGCATTCTTCTGTAGCACCACATTTCAAAAGCCTCTATTCTCTTCCTGTCCGCACTGCTTATCGTCCATGTTTCACTCCCGTACAAGGCAACACTCCACACAAATGCCTTCAGAAAAGACTTCCTTACACTTAAATTAATATTCGATGTTAGCAAATTTCTCTTTTTCAAAAATGCTTTTCTTCCCATTGCCATTCTGCATTTTATATCTTCTGTACTGCGACCATCGAATGTTATTTTACTACCCAAGTAACAAAACTCATCTACCACCTTCATTGTTTCGTTACCTAATCTAATTCCTTCACCATCGCCTGATTTTCTAAGACCGCATTCCATTATTTTTGTTTTGCTCTTGTTAATGTTCATTTTGTACGCTCTCTTCAACACACTGTCCATTCCATTCAACTGCTCTTCCAGGTCGTTCGCTGTCTCTGACAGAATTACAATGTCATCAGCAAAACGCAATGTTTTTATTTCTTCCCCTTGAACTTTAATCCCTATTCCAAATTTTTCCTTGCTTTCCTTCATCGCCTGCTCAATGTACAAATTGAATAACATCGGAGAAAGGCTACAACCCTGTCTTACTCCCTTCCCAACTGATGCTTCCCTTTCATGCCCTTCGAGTCTAATAACTGCGGTCTGGCTTTTGTACAAGTTGTAGATAACTCTCCTTTCCCTGTATTTTACCCCTGCTGACTTCAGAATGCAATGCGATTTATCCAATTGTGCGATTGGATTCACGATTTCCTATCAGAAAGGACACAGTTCGTTGTAATTGACGGTAAGTCATCGAGTAAAACAGAAGTGATATCTGGCGTTCCACAGGGAAGCGTTATAGGTCCCCTACTCTTCCCCGTGTTTATAAACGATTTAGGAGATAATCTGAATAGCTCTTTTAGACTGTTCGCTGATGATTCTGTCGTTTACCGGTTAGTGAAGTCAACAGAGGATCAAAAGCAACGGCAAAGCGATTTAGACAAAATTTCTACTTGGTGCGAAAATTTGCAATTGACGCTAAATAAAGAAAAGTGTGAAGTAATACACATGACCACTAAAAGAAATCCGCTGAACTTCAATTACGCGATAAATCAGTCAAACCTTAAGGTCGTAAATTCTACCAAATACCTAGGAGTTACAATTACGAACAACTTTGACTGGAGAGAACACACAGAAAATATTGTGGGGAAGGCGAACCAAAGGTTACGTTTCATCGGCAGAACGCTTCGAAGATGCACCAACTCCACCAAAGAGACTGCCTACATCACACTTGTGCGTCCTCTCCTGGAGTACTGTTGCCCCTTGTGGGACCTCACCAGGTGGGACTGACGGAAGAGATTGAGAAGGTTCAGAGAAGGGCAGCTCGTATTGTTTCATCACGTTACGGGGGGGGGGGGGGAAGCTTCACTGAAATGTTGCACGAATTGGGGTGGAAATCATTAAAAGAAAGACGTTATTCCTTGCGGCGTGATCTGTTTGCGAAGTTTCAATCACCGACTTTTACTTCTGAATGTGAAAATATTTTGCTAGCACCCACCTACTTAGGGAGACATGACCATCCCAATAAAATAAGTGAAATCAGATCGAAAACGGAACGATTTAGGTGTTGTTTCTTCCCGCGCGCTATTAGAGAATGGAACGGTAGAGAAAAGTTATGAAAGTGGTTAATGAACCAACTCTCTGCCAGGCACTTAAATGTGATTTGCAGAGTATCTATGTAGATGTAAATGTAGATCCTCTACAAACTCTTCAAAATTTTGCGCAATAGTTTACTTAATTTGATTTAGCACGGAAACTATATGTAATAATGAATAGAAATTGAGATCATTATCGAGCGAATATGTCACACTATAACACGTGAAAAAATTAAATTTTTTTTATCGACTAGTTTTCTCAGAATCGGCTGATAAGTATTGTTAAGTAGAGCTGGGTTTGAACATGACTAACTGTTCGAACAAGAAATGTTCGAACATTCGATCACAACGCTATCTAGCAATGACAGGATGTGCTATCTCCACCATTCACAACGATGACATTCATAAATCGTTTCTGTGCTGTGCAGTATACGATTTATAACGAAAATAGGGTGTCATTAATGTACCAAGAGTGAAATCCCGACTGCAGTAGCTTCTGGGGTGCAGGGCAAAAGTAAAAACACTAACGAATATAGGCTATAAATAAACGATAGCAATCGCGATTTAAAATTCTAGTGCTGCGATCTAGCGGCGCCTGTTGATACTACGTACAGAGCACCTTGTCCGCCTCCGTAGTCTAGTGGACAGCGTGATGGGTTAGCACGCAGGGGGCCCGGGTTCGATTCCCGGTCGGGTTGGAAATTTTCTCCACCCGGGGACTGGGTGTTGTGTCGTCCTCATCATCATTGACACGCAAGTCGCCGAAGTGGCGTCAGATAAAGAGACTTGCACCAGGCAGGCTGAACACGACCCCAGTTGGGGTCTAACGGTCATTAATGCCACACGATCATCATCACAGAGCACCTCGTGCACCGTTTATTCCGAGGTCGCAATTACAATTTTTTTATAGGACTAATTTCCATTATTGGGTATTAAAATTCTAACATTTTCCCTATTTCATCTGTTTTAATCTTTTATCCATTGTGTAGGAACCTGCGACTGTTTATTGAAATAGGTTTCAGAAATTACAGCAACCAGTCGCCTTTTGTTTCTTCTTAACGAAGATTTATTTAAACCATTGCCGGTTTCAAGCTGCCTAGCAGCTCATCTTCAGATGGTATAAAATATTACAAGTTACATTTCAATAGTTATGCACTTTACATGTAGTTTGTCCATATTTGGTCCGCTTACTGATAGAATATCAGAACACTTCTTTTCCATCATCATGCCACAAGAAATCCCACGAATTTTAGGTGGTAAAATTGATAAATATTTCACACACATTACGACTGTTTAGCCACTAGCATAACTTACAGCTTGTAAACAAACAAACTTACAAGCTGTAAGTTATGCTAGTGGCTAAACAGTCGTAATGTGTGTGAAATATTTATCAATTTTACCACCTAAAATTCGTGGGATTTCTTGTGGCATGATGATGGAAAAGAAGTGTTCTGATATTCTATCAGTAAGCGGACCAAATATGGACAAACTACATGTAAAGTGCATAACTATTGAAATGTAACTTGTAATATTTTATACCATCTGAAGATGAGCTGCTAGGCAGCATGAAACCGGCAATGGTTTAAATAAATCTTCATTAAGAAGAAACAAAAGGCGACTGGTTGCTGTAATTTCTGAAACCTGTTTTAATCTTGTTTTTAAGGCGATTACAAGCTGGTGACATTTTTATCTGTTACTGTACCGTATGAAGAGGGAATCCAATTGTCATTTGCAACCTATCTCTTATAATCACATTAAATGTAATATCTATTTATGAAAGATTCACTTTTTTTTCCTTTGAATGTTATCCCTCAGTAATGTGGAGCAATAGTTCTGTTAAGGCGGTATAGGTCTAGCGCGACAGCCGTCTAGCGGCGAAACACGTGTTGTTCAAATGTTTGTAAAGCTTATGGGACTTAACTACGGGGTCATCAGTCCCTAAACTTACAAACTACTTACGAACAACCTTATACTAAGGACGGCACAAATATCCATGCCCGATGGGGGATTCGAACCCCAGACCGTAGTGGCCTGTGCCGTAATCTGAAAATTTACTGTCACAGCTGAAAAAAAAAAGTGTCCTGTGTGCTAAATGCTGCTAATGTGAAGAAGAGAGGCAAACATTATAGTACTTCCATTACGTATCAGAAATATAGGAATATGAACAGTCTGGCTTATGAAAGTCGTCAGAGAAAAATTTAGACAGACTTATACGTTTGCAACCTAGTGTCGTAATATAGAACTGTCGCGCGGTCTGAGGCTCCATGTCACGAATTGCGGAGCCGCTCCCGCCGAAGTTAACGGTCTCCCTTCACCCATTCGGGTGCATGTTGTCATTGGCATGAGTTAATTTAAGCAGTGTGTAGGTCTAGGGACCAATTACCAAAGTAATTTGGCCCTTAGGTACACAAACTTTGAACTTTAATATAAAACGAAAGTTTTGAGTCTGTAATTCGAAGCAATAGTTACTCAATTCTGTGCCAACTACATAAGAGAAAAAGAAATACTCGATAAGAAATGACAGCTACACATTAGATAGGAACCGTAAGCTCAGAGAAATTATTTAATGAATGACGTTCCAGGAGATCACAGCTTCCCTCGGGTTCTCGTGTGGTATGAACGAACGATTAGCTGAGCTCTGGTTTCTGCGCGTTATTGCTGTCTACTGCGCATGCGCGCTGAGGAATATCCGCGCTATAGCTGTCTACTGCGGATCCTCAGGTGTGTCGTGTAATACGGCCTTCACATTAGCAGATACTTTGTTTATCAGTGAATCATATCTTGCAGTGATACCAGACAAATCACGTACGCGCTGTTTTAAACAAAGTACGCAGTTTTTCATAATGTTAATTTTATTACGTGTACTTTTAGTTCCTATGAAATTAGTTCTGAGCAAAGCGATAGCTCCGTAACTTCACCATTTCCCGCGTATTGTTGGCAGATACCACAGACTAAATATAGCATAGACTGCGCGTGTCCCTATCTGTGCCGTGTTGTGGCTTGAAACCAACATCTAACATTGCCTCTAGTCACGTGACTGAGTTTTCGTCATTAGGTTCGTTTAAGCAGCTACCAGTTGCTAGATTCCAGTAAACTGAACATGCGCAGAGGTGTTATCGAGGTGCTGCAGCAGCTCTGCGCATGCTCCGTGTACTGGAATATCGTAACTGGTAGCTGCTTAAACGAACCTCTTATGAGCAACAGTTTTTCTAGTTTTCAGCTGAAGTCAAGTATTGATTTAAACAATAAACGACTTTTGTACGCTTATTACAGATGTAGTACTAAAGGTAACATACTTTTTGCACAATTTTAATGCTATGATCGTTTTTATATGTGACGAGTTGACACTTATTCAGTTCGTTTTACAAGAATAGAATTACAGATATTGTTTGTGCTGCATTATACTTTTTTTTTTTTTTTTTTTTTTACCGAAGAATGTAATTATCGAAGAGATGACAATTCTAACTTGTCTCACAAATTTATATTTCATCAAGTAAGTCATTTCTAGTGCAGATATGCTTTAAATAGCGGTGTAAACAGCTATATTTGAATACAGAACATTCAGTATAGCTATGAAACTAGTTTTAGTTGTGTTTGCACATCACATATTCTAATGTAAACAGCGAGTACTTTGCAAGGTTTACGTATTAGCATTGGCCTATGCATATGCAGAAGTTGTAAAATACAAAGGCTTGTAATTTGTACAAAAATCTGATATTATGGATATAGACGGTTTTTAGTTCCTATAAAAGCGTAACACGTATTGTTGAGAAAACGTAAGAAAACTGATGGTGTTTGTAAAACTGATTTTTTGCTTTCTACTCCCATGGCGGTTGTAAAGTAAGAGACTCGCAGAGCAACAAAAACAACTATTCACTTAATAAAAGCAAGTAATTTATACGTTTCACCTAGGCACAAGTAGACACTATAACCATCGCAATAAAATTAAAAATTGCGGAGAAATAATGTTAACTGCACTGCTAAATGCGTTATAAGGAAATGATTAGACGTTTTGTTGTTCAAATCAAAGCCACATTTCAGTTATAAATGGGAAATCTACATCTGTCAGCCCCACTTCGCATTTCTCGTTATGACGAAAACGGCTGTTGCCCCGGTGTTGGTTTCAGTGTGCTGACGTCACGCGCAGTCTATATTACCTATGGTCTATGGCAGATACGCGGCGCTAGTCATTTGTTATCTGAGTGTTGGAACAGTTGGATACTGTATCGAGTTCTCCGCTGTATCGGGAAGTCCCGAACATGTTGGAACG
The DNA here is from genome assembly GCA_026315105.1 of Locusta migratoria. NCBI lineage: Eukaryota > Metazoa > Arthropoda > Insecta > Orthoptera > Acrididae > Locusta > Locusta migratoria. Next base: position 127,750,819 of record CM048752.1, read on the forward strand.
CGAGTATCACTTGTCCAGCTCTACGACTGAGCGATTTTCTTCACGCGATCGTAGGCGCAGATCGGAGTTCGTATCCATCACCCAGTTTCAACAAACGAAAGGAGTTTCAGTAAACTGAAACAAATAGAAACACATTTAAGAAACAGAACAGCACGACACCGCCTCAGAGACTTGAGTAAAATCAGCATTGAACACCAATTAGCGTCTAATATCTCATTTGATGCTATTATTTATACTTTTGCCGATAGCAAAGCTCGTAAGATTAACTTTTAGGGTAAACTAGACTAAACCCGCAGCTCCACTCCCGTGTTGGTTGATGATAGATAATACGTGAAACGTCACATCGATTTTTCTAAAGAGCTGTATCAAGACAAATTTCTTTTTCACTCTTTTATTTATTTATTCTTATATTTCCTTATTTGTATCCTTATCCTTACAGAGAAAGAGCTGAAGACTTTGTAGCACGCATAGTCGAAAGATATGGTCTGTGGCATCACGTTTCGCTGTATGTAACCTCCTTGCTATGGAGTCGCAAACGTCATCGCTGGCCTTCAGTCCGAATTTTTTTGCAATTCGACGACTTTCAGCCACCATATCTTCCACCCCCTTATAGCTATCGGCATGGAACTGCTATGTTGTACAACGGGAGACTTCTGACAACAGTTACACACAGACCATTCGTTTGCGTTCTGCAATTTTCGCTGCAGAGCAAAATATTAACACACACACACACACACGTAGAATTTTATATACACCGATAACTATCCATCCCAATATACTCCACCCTTTTACCATTATCAACCCTCAAGCAACAATGGAACGAATAAAACCATTTTCAAAGATTTCGCCTTATATTCTTCAAATTAGTAAATATCTATCAGATCGCTATAAAACCGTACCTAAAATCTTCCTCAGGTATAAATTAGTAACTGTACAAATATTTAAGTGACTGCGTCTTGTCGTTCGGACGTGATAAACGTGCACCGAACAGACATTCACATTAATATATATAGATAAATAGCTGTCCGATCGCCATAAAACCGTGCCTAAAGCCTTCCCCAGGTAGACATTTAGTAACTGTACAAATTTTTAGCTCTTTATGTCTTTTGGTTCAGACGTGATGAACGTACACCAAACAGACATTCGCATTTATAGATATAGATTATTCAAATAGCAGTCTCTAATGTAAATTTGTAATAGATTATTATGTCCAAATACGCGTTTCGCCAAGTTAGCGTATGATCAGATTGGTTAAGTGTTGCAGATATGATATGGGGCTTCGAATGCTAAGTCTAGCAGTGGTGGAGGCAGTTTTAGCATTTTATAAAAGTTATCAAAAATGTTCAAATGTTTGTAAAGCCTATGGGACTCAACTACGGGGCTATCAGTCCCTAAACTTACAAACTAGTTATGAACTACTTACGAACTAGGACGGCACAAATATCCATGCCCGAGGGGGGATTCGAACCCCCGACCGTAGTGGCCCTGCAGACCGTGACTGAAGCGCCTCAGTCCCCTCGGCCACCGTGGCCGGCTATAAAAGTTATCGTTCAGGTCCCCATATCAGATAGAAGAGCTGGTGCCTCAGTAGATCCACGTTTGACTTACCTTGGCACCAGCTGTTCTATCTGATATGGAGACCTGAACGATAACTTTTATGTTGTTGTTATGGTCTTCAGTCCGGTGACTGGTTTGATGCAGCTCTCCACACTACTCTATCCTGAGCAAGCCTTTTCATCTCCTCATAAGAACGACAACCCACATCTACTTGAATCTGCTTTACTATACGCGTCTCTTGGTCTCCCTCTGCGATTTTTACCCCACACACTTCCCTCCAATACTAAATTTACGATTCCTCGATGTCTAAGAATGTGTCCTACAAAGCGATCCCTTCTTTTAGTCAGGGTATGCCAAAAATTCCTTTTGTCACCAATTCTGTTCAGTGCCTCTTCATTAGTTATGTCATCTACCCACCTAATCTTCAGCATTCTTCTGTAGCACCATATTTCAAAAGCCTCTATTCTCTTCCTGTCCGCACTGCTTATCGTCCATGTTTCACTCCCGTACAAGACAACACTCAACACAAATGCCTTCAGAAAACACTTCCTCATACTTGAATTAATATTCGATGTTAGCAAATTTCTCTTTTTCAAAAATGCTTTTCTTCCCATTGCCATTCTGCATTTTACATGTTCTGTACTGCGACCATCGCATGTTATTTTACTACCCAAGTAACAAAACCCATCTACCACCTTCATTGTTTCGTTACCTAATGTTCAGCATCGTCTGATTTTCTAAAACCGCATTCCCTTATCTTTGTTTTGCTCTTGTTAATGTTCATTTTATACGCTCTGTTCAACACACTGTCCATTCCATTCAACTGCTCTTCCAGGTCCTTTGCAGTCTCTGACAGAATTACAATGTCATCAGCAAAACGCAATGTTTTTATTTTTCCCCCTGAACTTTGATCCCTATTCCAAATTTTTCCTTGCTTTCCTTCACCGCCTGCTCGATGTACAAATTAAATAACATCGGAGAAAGGCTACAACCCTGTCTTACTCCCTTCCTAACTGATGCTTCCCTTCCATGCCCTTCGAGTCTAATAACTGCGGTCTGGCTTTTGTACAAATTGTAAATAACTCTCCTTTCCCTGTTTTTTACCCCTGCTGACTTCAGAATTTGAAAGAGTGTGTTCCAGTCAACACTGTCAAACGCTTTCTCCAAATCTACAAAAGCTAAAAATGTAGGTTTGCCTTTCCGTAATCTATCTTCTAAGATAAGACGTAAAGTGAGTATTGCCTCCCGGGTTCCTATGTTCCTCCTGAATCCAAACTGATCTTCCCCGAGGTCAGCTTCTACCAGCTTTTCTATTCTCCTGTAGATAATTCGTGTTAAGATTTTGCAACCATGACTTATCAAACTGATGGTTCTGTAATTTTCACACCTGTCTGCACCTGATTTCTTTGGAATGGGGATTATTAAATTATAAAATGCTAGAACCCACCACTGCTAGACTTGGCATCCGAAGTCCTATAGATAATATCTGCAACATTTAACCAATCTGATTATACGCTAACTGGACATAATAATCTATTAAAAACTTGAGACTGCTCACAATTTAAATTGTTTATTCATTGTTACCTTTCCAGTCAACCATTATAAAGTGGAATAAAAATTACAGGTTGCAGTTATTGTTCATACTCATTCATTTTTTCAGTAAATATATCAACATTTTATTCTATCACCTATTATACTCGAAAAATTTGACTTTTTAAATCTAAATTTATTTTATATTCAGTACTTAATATTTTGCTTTGTTTGTGAACGTCTATTGATAAAATTGTTTCTTAAGTTACGCCTATGCCTCTAATTTTTAATTTTTTTTTTTTATTTACGTTTTCATCTGTGTTCATTTATGACTTCATTCATACATTGGCTCCTATTCGTGAACAAAACAACTCAGTCTAAACCCAGTTTTTATTATTTTTATTAAATCTCATACTTCGTCATTGGGACGATGAAATCACAACCTTGGCCCGGGCGCCAAACTTCCTAGATCCGTCTCTGTACACGGGCTCCCAAAACCGGATTTCGTAAACCGATTTCCCGATTCCGCTTTTCGTTGGTCATGTAAACACTTCAAAATCGATTCTGGAAATCAGCTTTCTTAAAGCAATTTTCCAGTTCCACGATCAATTTTCGTCCCCCATGAAACGCAACGGATTTTGAAGCGTTCTTGGCTTGTCATATTCTGTTCTCTTGTTAAGAATTTTAGGCACATATGGACAGAGTGACATCTTCTCATATAAAGTTAATATATATATATATTAAGACGAAAAATTCCAAGCAGGAAAAATTAAATATAAAAAATAGACGAAGATTACTCACCAGGCGAAGGAGCACAGGAGTGACAGCAGCACAAATAAATAAATAAATGAATACATACACACACACACACACACACACACACACACACACACGCGCGCGCGCGCGCAAGCTTTCTCAACCCAGTTGCTTCATCAGGCAGAAGGGATGGAGAGGGAAAAGGAAATGATGAGGGTTTTAAGGAAGGGGGTAAGGAGCCATTCCAATCCCGGGAGAGGAAAGACTTACCTTGGGGGAAGAAAAGGAAGGTGAACAAACACACACACACACACACACACACACACACACACACACCCATACATTCACACAGACGCAAACACACCTAGGCAGACATACTATAGAAACCAAAGAAGTTCTTTGGTTTCTAAAACTCGAGAACGGGTTAACCGATTTGGCTAATTCTAGTCTTGAAATATACGTGTAAGTCCAGGGAAGGTTTAAACGGTGATAAAATATGGAAAAGGTGTCCGAAAAAGAGGAAAAGCGGGAAAAGCTGAAACAGCTTTTTCCAGTGAGCTGTCAATAACGTTCGTACAATTGAGATAAAATTTTGTACATTTCATGTTGAAAGCAAGATGAAGGTTTGCAGCAGATAAAATATAGGAAAAGTTGTCCGGAAAATAGGAAAATTTAGGAAAAACCGAAAACGATTTTTTTCTACGAATAAAAGTAAATTTCCACATGGTTGTAAGAGCATCACTTGACTACGGCTTGACAGGACGAGGTTTATATATATATATATATATATATATATATATATATATATATATATATATATATATATGGAAAATCTACCGAAAACTGGGAAATTTGAGAAAATCTGATAGTGTGTTTTTCAATGTGTTTTTGATTGAATTCATCACAATAACTGAGTATTCGCACGACGGAGAGGGGTAATTATTTTGTTGTCTTGTTCATTATGGTCTTGGAAAAGTTTTCACTAAAAAATAGAGACAGTTAGAAAGGAAAGTCGCATAATTCGAACCAAGTTTCTTTTTCAATGTGATTCTAAATGTACTCAATACTATATAAGTTGAGAACCGTTCATCCGATTGCGATAAAAGTTCGATCCTTTGACGTTCAACGAAAGATGAACGTTCTTATGAACTAAAAATTCGGGAAAGTTACCCGGAAAATTTGGAAATTTGCGAGAAACTGAAAGAGCTTTTTTCAATGGGACATCAATATCATTCGTCTGGTTGCGTTAAAATTTTGCATATTCGACGTTCAAAGCAAGAGTAAAGTTCTTATGAAATAAAATTTGGAAACGTTTCCCGGAAAATTGGGAAATACAGAAAAATAGATATTTTTCTATGAAATATCAATTCCATTCATCTGATTGCGATAAAATTTTGCACATTCGACGTTCAAAGAGAGAGGAAGGTTTGAATGAAGTAAACGTTTGGAATAGTTGGCCAGAAAATAGGAAAATTTGTGGGAAAAGTGAAAGAGCTCTTTTCTTAGTCGTACGATTGCGATAAAATTTTGCACATTTGACGTTGAAAGCAAATGCATTTATAAAGCTACTGGGTCTAAAATACATACACTTCAAATTAATACGGTTTATTTTGCGAGGTAAGTGATACGAAGTTCACAGGGTCATCTAGTGAAAGCATAAATTGTAGAGTGAACATGAATATGTGTATTTAAATAAAGGAAATTAGTGATTGTGCTGACTAAATCAGGAAGTGAATCAGCTGTTTTTCAGCCGCCATATTAAGTGGGCTAGGAAATCCGATTCAGGCGAACACGACGGCGAAAAACGGTTTACGAAATTCGGTTTTCGTCTTCCGGAAGATGTGATGCATGTAAACGTAGTGTATGCGGTCATGTCCGCATTTTCAACGTTTGGTCTGGCGTCCGTATATATTTTTTTACGATTTCTATTTTTTTTAGTTTAGGAAGTGATATTATGATTTTTTTATCATCTAGTATCATCAACAATGTGTATGAGGCAGTCAGTTCCAAAACTCAACTTGCCCAAAAAATTGGATATCGAGATATCGCTTGTTCCAGAATCTTTGTAGCGTTCTTTGTAATGTGGTGAAAGAGTTTCTTCCAAAACTTCTAATGTTCCATGAATACTAAGCACTGAAATTTGCATTTCGTTCCGAAACTTCGTATTTCCACTGCACGCTGCATTCCGAAACATTGTATGTCCAATGGGAATTTCAAATTTTCTTACATAAATGTTTATCTGTTATGTCTGTAATGATTGTACTAAAGCAAAGCTCGCACACTCTAATAGAGTGTTAAAAAAAAAAAAAAAAAAAAAAAAAAAAATTATGTTTTTTTTAACTCCGACAACACTGTAAAGAAACTGTGTTTATTCAACAGTATGCTGCAGGACGAAACAGAGTTATACTCATGATGTTTCTAACCACATAACAAGCATAAGTAGGTACGCGAGAACAGTTTGTATAAAAAATTGAAACGCTTTAACATCAATGCACTTCTTCTGCACTGGGGTTTCGCTTCAAGGACAACATGCAATATTGTTGAGCGCAGAGGCAGTATAGGGAAGAGGCTAGTGTCAGAGCTTGTGAACGTATTCTTACTGCCACTGCAACTGCCACTGCGGGAAACGAGATGGCGGTGCATGGAATAAAAGAAAACCAAAGAGAAACGATCACGTTAAGAATGGTTCTGAAGCATAACTGATTTCATTCCTGCAAAGGTTACCTGTAGTTTATGCATAGGCACCAATGTTTCACATTAAAACCTGTATCTCCTTGAAACTACGAACTAACCTTGATTTAATATCCGTACCAAACCTTATTGAGTCCAGGTTTGTTGGATCCAAAACTAAACTAGTTTTCTCATATTTACCAAAGGTCAACATGTCCATTGAACATTTGCAGTTATTTACTAAAATTTGCAATGCTTTTTATAGCAACTAGCACATATATGTTTTAAATAATTTCCCGCGCTTATTTTTTACAGATTTTTATTTTCACTATAAAGTAACCTAATCTTTTATCCACTTTTCTCCGTTTTCCCTCACATGGACTGTTGAGTTCTCATATACTGTTTATTTTGGGTACTGAATTACATTATTTGTTATTTGCTTAAATAGTTCAACATTTATGCCACAAAACTACATCGATTTATATTGCTCATAATCGATTTATATTACTCGTAACTGATGTTTCGGTCTGAGTATTGGAGTATGTGAACATAACGGATAGAAGGCATACGTTACCATTCATTGAATTTTTGTTTTAAAAGGGTTGAATTTCAAGGTGTATTCTACACTTACGTGGAAGGATGTATAAGATTTCGTCGGATAAAAATATTTCAATTGGCAATAAGTGTTTCGGTGAATTTTCAGATTTAATAAAAATTCTTAACCAAATACATCTACATAAATACTCAGAAAGTCACATTTAAGTGCATGGCAGAGGATTCGTCGAACCACTTTTATGATATTTCTCTACCATTCCATTCTCTAATATCGCGCGGGAAAAAAGATCCGAGTTTTTCTCTTTTTTTTTTTTTTTTTATTGCGGTGATCATGTCTCCATATGTAGGTGGCTGCTGACAAAATAAGTTCACATTCGGGAGAGAAAGTTGGCGAAAGATATTTCACAAATAAATCTCGCCCCAAAGTATAACGCCTTTCCCTTAAAGATTTCCACCCCAACTCGTTATTTGGGGTGTATTTTATTAATGTGAAAGTATGTTCGGTGTACGCTTATCACGTCCGAACGACAAGACGCAGAAACTGAAATATTTTTAAAGTTAGTAATTTATACCTTAGGAAGGTTTTAGCCACGGTTTTATAGCGATCTGATAGATATTTAGTAATTTGAAGAATATAACGCGAAATGCGGAACAATAATCACTCCTTGAAAATGGTTTTATTGGTTGCATTGTTGCTTGAGGCTTGATAATGATAAAAGGGTGGAGTATATTGGGATGGAAAGTTATCGGTGTATATAAAATTCTACGTGTGTGTGTTAATATTTCTCTCTGCAGCGAAAACTACAGAACGCAAACGAATGGTTTGTGTGTAATTGTTGTCGTAAGTCTCCCGTTGTACACCATAGCAGTTCCATGCCGATAGCTATAAGGGGGTGGAAGATATGGTGGTTGAAAATCGTCAAATTATAAAAAAAAAATCGGACCGAAGGCCAGCGATGACGTTTGCGACTCTATAGCAAGGAGGTTACATACAGCGAAACGGGATGCCACAGACCATATCTTTGGTCTATGCGTGCCACAATGTCTTCAGCTCTTTCTCTGTAAGGATAAGTATACGAATAAGGAAATATAAGAATAAATAAATAAAGCAGTAACGAAATTTCTTTTAATACATCTCTTTTAAAAAAATCGATTTGATGTTTGGCGCATTATCCATCATAATCAACCAACCTGCAAGCGGAGCCTCGGGTTTAAGCTAGTTTTCTATATTTTCTTTCCATTTTAAGTTCCAAGGCCTCATCATTTAATTACAAAACACTAATCACTTGAAACATCACTCATTAAACATCAATCCTTGAGCGGAATCGTGGGTCAATTTGGACCCGTCGACAATAATAAAATCATAACTTGTACTTGGCAATATCAGAGATCGTAAAGCATAAGGCTCCTGTAAGGGCATGAAAGGAAAGCATCAGTTGGGAAGGGAGTAAGACAGGGTTGTAGCCTTTCTCCGATGTTGTTCAATTTGTACGTCGAGCAGGCGGTGAAGGAAAGCAAGGAAAAAATTGGAATAGGGATTAAAGTTCAGGGGGAAGAAATAAAAACATTGCGTTTTGCTGATGTCATTGTAATTCTGTCAGAGACAGCAAAGGACCTGGAAGAGCAGTTATATGGAATGGAAAGCGTGTTGAAGAGAGCGTATAAAATGAACATTAACAAGAGCAAAACAAAGATAAGGGAATGCGGTTTTAGAAAATCAGGCGATGCTGAAGGAATTGCATTAGGTAACGAAACAATGAAGGTGGTAGATGAGTTTTGTTACTTGGGTAGTAAAATAACATGAGATGGTCGCAGTACAGAGGATATAAAATGGAGAATGGCAATGGGAAGAAAAGCATTTTGAAAAAGAGAAATTTGCTAACATCGAATATTAATTTAAGGGTAAGGAAGTCTTTTCTGAAGGCATTTGGGTGGAGTGCTGCCTTGTATGGTTGTGAAACATGGACGATAAGCAGTGCGGACAGGAAGAGAATAGAGGCTTTTGAAATGTGGTGCTACAGAAGAATGCTGAAGATTAGGTGGGTAGATCACAAACCAATGAAGAGGTACTGAACAGAATTGGTGAGAAAAGGAATTTTTGGCATACCCTGACTAAAAGAAGGGATCGCTTGGTAGGACACATTCTTAGACATCGGGGAATCGTAAATTTAGCATTGGAGGGGAGTGTGTGGGGTAAAAATCGCAGAGGGAGACCAAGAGACGCGTATAGTAAGCAGATTCAAATGGATGTGGGTTGCCGTTTTTATGAGGAGGTGAAAAGGCTTGCTCAGGATAGAGTAGGGTGGAGAGCTGCATCAAACCAGTCTCCGGACTGAAGACCATAACAACACCAACAACAAGTACGAGCTGACTCGTCCGCCATTTTCATTCCCGTGGCTCGTAAGTTAAACACACTGCGGTGCTGTAGGATCTGCGTCACGGCACTTTAGCACGACGTTACGGGTGGTTGCGTTGCCATAAACTACTCACATCATTCCACAGGTGCCTACAGAACTTTTAGTTTCCCGAGATATTCTGAGAGAAGGAACAAAAATGGATCATTAAATGTCGGAGCAAAAACTGGGAACCCGAACCGAGCCCTCAGTTATGTATTGTAAATAAATATTATTATGACTTGAAGCAATATTTAATAGTAAAAATCGTCTGTGATATTCGAACTGACGGTTTTGTTTAGGTCTTTTGAAAGTACTACCTCTTAACAGAGAAGCTGCCTGTAGAGAAATAGCAGCCGCAAAATGTCATATTACAGCAAAGCATCCCAGAAGGTACTGTTTTTAGAGCACAATGTGTGTGTCTTATATAGTATATTGACAAATACACGTCATCAAAAAGTTTTCTGCTGGCATTGCACAAATTGTTGAAGTTACTTCTGTAGTTCTGTTTCGTTATTGCGAGAAAGTATTACAAACACTAAAACGGAAAGTATTAATATACTGGGCAAAAAGTTTAGTTACGGTTGTGGCAGAGTACTGCGCTGATACAGGCAACTATCGTTGAATGCTATTTGTGGTATTTCCAAGTTTTACCGTCATAACTTGTAGTATGCAGTTTGAAATAATAGTACGGTACCTGAGCCGGCCGCGGTGGCCGAGAGGACTGCGGCGCGCCAGTCACGGTCTGCACGGCCACTACGGTCGGGGGTTCGAATCCCCCCTCGGGCATCGATATTTGTGCCGTCTTAGTTCATAAGTAGTTTGTAAGTTTAGGGACTGATAACCCCGTAGTTAAGTCCCATAGACTATACAAACATTTGAACATTTTTTGAACACTGGGCAAATTTTACTTACAGCTGCAGCGGCTAATGTGCTAATGTTGGCAACGAAATGTTTGCTTTATAACGATTATTAAATTACTGATAAGGCAAGGGTACTGTTGCATACCTGTCAACCTTAGAGAAGGAACAGAATTATTTATTTATTTCATGGTCAACACATTCTACACGATTAGGTTTTCAAATAGCATTCAAAGGTTGTTGCCAACATCGGCACCGTGTGCCTCTACGACCGTAAACTTTAGATCGTGTACACTAATATTCTTTTTAGTTTTAGTGTTTGTAATACATTCTGAAACTTTCTCAGTACCATAATAGAAGGACATTCAGTAATTTGAGTACAAAAATCGGATGTCGTGAATTTGTTGCAGCAGACAACAAAGACGACAAACAAACCTCGCACATTGACAGTCATTATTCAAACAGAAGCCAAGATCGCTTAAAAATTTTATCTATATGACCAGTTTCGGCAGCATTAAACGGAGCAGGCGATTTTTATCACAGAAAAATATGTTTCTCGGTCTTTTTTCTGTATTTGGAGAGAGGCAGCAATAAGTAAACAAAACGCGAGATTTTAGTGTCTAATCCACATATCGATGTAAACAAGAGCGGAATTCAAGCTCAAAGTAGCACGACCTAAGGCTCTATGCCGGGCACTTGTAAAATATTTCACTAAACTTAAATAAAACAACACTGTTCGTATAAGCTGCGTGCTGTGTTTAGCATTCGCAGGGAATGAAAATGGCGGATGCGATACACAATGGCGCTGGCCTATACATGCGGCGCTCGCTCCAGTTCCCTTGTAGTTTTGCCGAGGATGCCTTCCGCAGTCGATGTGGAAACGCCAAGGGAAAGTTTTACGCATGGAACACGGCATCTCAGCCCGGACATGTCCAGTTGTTACAGCTCCTGCCGCGAAAGCCTTCATTGCAGCTACAATAAAAGAATCCAACAATCGAAACGCATGGCGGTTTAGTATCACGCACAAGCAGGGTTGCCAACTTGGGGGTTCCCCCCCCCCTCCAGATTTGGGAGAAATTTTTTTTTCAAAGGGGGGAATTTAGGGGGAAAGAAATGTTAGGGCGATTTTCAGGGGGGAAAATAAGTGTCGGGGGGATTTTTAGGGGGAAGAAGACTATTTATTTATTTATTTTTGCATCAAATGTGTGTGTAGAAATCGGAAGACGTGTTGCCGCTTCGTTGCCAACCGTGCAGCATTGCCAACTGTCAGGCTGTGTAGACCGTCACCACTGTCGCGCTGTTTTCATTGTTTCTTCAGTTCATGTTGCCGGCACTGTTTACTCACAGCGCACGGAATCGGCGCATATTTCCCGTCTCTCCACCCCCATCCCGTCATTCAACAGTACCAGTTTTTTTTTCTGTCTCTTGTAGTTAACGGACTGCTATTTTCCGAGGACACTGCACTGAAATCAAATGTTCAAATGTTTGTAAATCTTATGGGACTCAACTAAGGGGTCATCAGTCCCTAAACTTACAAACTACTTATGAACTACTTACGAACTAGGACGGCACAAATATCCATGCCCGAGGGGGGGATTCGAACCCCCGACCGTGGCGGCCGTGCAGACCGTGACTGAAGCGCCTCAGTCCCCTCGGCCACCGCGGCCGGCTGCACTGAAATACCGCTAAGTCACGTGCTATGGTCGTCAATTTAGTGCGTTAGCCATCATTGTGTTGCATTGGTGATCCATCACTTATTTTTTACTTCAATGACCAGCTCAAGTTGTGATGTAATTGCATTTTCTATTAGTCAAAATGTCTACCAAAAATAAAAGAAAGTATGTACAAAAGTATGCGAAGATCTGGGAAACGGACCCTTTTCTGAAAGGTAACATTGTTACTATTTCATATTATGAGCTATCTTTCTGTATTGCACCCCTACATTCCTGACTGAGGGCATGGCTCTTAATTCGTAATATATGTGAAAGAGATGGCGGGAATAGAGAGAGAGAAAACTCATAAACAAGAAGTTTCGTTTTTTAAAAATTGTTTTTTAAATCGAAAAGTAGTCAGTCTGCAGCTCCCAGCTGCCGCCCCCTCCCTCTCCCCTTTGCTTTTTTAGGGGATTTCTTCCGATTTAGAGGGATTTTATAGTAAATTTAGAGGGAATCTTTGTGGCAGAGTTGGCAAACTCAGCGCACCAGCGTCCGGGTCTCATCGCTTGAAATCTACTGGAAGGGGAGCTAAGTGCCATCGCTGGGTGCAGTTAGACCGGCGATTCCAGATAAGAGGTTCTTTTTAGTCTGTGTCCAACCAATTATGATGCAGTGTTTCAGCATAATGCAGCGGCCTCTCACTGAAAAACAAATCTTTCAACTATTCAACCCTTTAAAAATTTCAATAAATGGTAACGTATGCCTTCTATCGATTATGAGCAATATAAATCGATTATGAGCAATATAAATCGATGTAGTTTTCGTAGATGAACTATTGAAGCTAATAACAAATTATGTAATTAAATAGCCGAAGTAAACAGCAAATGACGCGATCAATTGCAAAACTTTGAAATTATTCAGTCACAGATTCTTGAAGCGATTTTCAACCTTGTGATGAAGAGAACATACATGAGGATGAAAATACACAACAAGAAATTTTTTCTGACTCATGTAATTCTTCCAGTGATAACGCAGTACAAGACACAGCCAGGTGTCAAGTAATGCATATTTTTGAGGTAAAAATGCATTCAATTCGTCTACTCACCTACCAAACAGGTCCCGATTTTGACAACATTTGGGACATTTCCATGTTTGGTTGTCATTGGTTGATGGCATAGATAGGCGATTTCCTGCCAGATAGGACACAGTTGGTATTAATCGATGGTAAGGCATCGACTAAAACACAGGTGATATCGGGCGTTCCACAGAGTAGTGTTATTGGTCCTCTGCTGTTCCTTATTTACATAAACGATTTAGGGGAAAATCGAAGTAGCTCTCTTAGATCGATTGCAGATGACGCCATTTACCGTCTAGTAAAATCATCTGAAGATCAAAACCAACTGCAGAACGATCTGAATACGCTATCACTATGGTGTAAAAATTGGCAATTGACTCTAAATAATGAGAAGTGTGAAGTCGTCCAAATGAGTACGAAAAGAAATCCGTTAAACTTTGTATACATGATAAATCAATCAAACGTGAAGGCCGTAAACTCCACAAAATACCTAGGAATTAATAGTACTTCAGATTTAAACTGGAAAGAACACGTAGATAATGTCGTGGGAAAGGGGAACCAGATACTGCGTTTTATTGGTAGAACCCTTAAAACATGCAACAGAATTACTAAAGAAACTGCATACACTACGCTTGTCCGTCCATTTTCGGAGTATTGCTGCCCAGTGTGTGATCCTTATCAGGTGGGTTTCAACTCGCTTTGTATTGTCACGATACAGGGGAGACAGCGTTACGGAAATGATACAGGATCTGGGATGGGAATCATTACAACAACGGCGCTTATCGCTGCGGCGTGGGCTACTTACAAAACTCCAATCGCCAACATTCTCCTCCGAATGTGAAAATATATTGTTGACTCCCACTTACATAGGTGGAACTGATCACCAGAATAAAATACGAGAAATCAGAGCTCGAACGGAGAGATTCAGGTGTTCTTTCTTCCCGCGTGCTATTAGAGAATGGAATGGGAGATAAATAGTATAACGGTGGTTCGATGAACCCTCTGCCAGGCACTTAAATGTGATTTGCAAAGTATCCCATGTAGATGTAGTTCCTATTTTTGTTTAGGGGAAGTTATACAAAAGCCTATAGCATATGTAGGATTTTTAATCTAATTTTTGGAATCATATAACATTGGAACATGTCAAAGTAAGGTATTAAAATTATTCTTAAATTAAGGCCTAGAAGTTAAGGGTAAAAAATATCACACTATAGAATTTATAAGTTGATTAATTTTTTTAAATAAAGTTTGTTTTAATACATTCCTTAATATGTGGCTTCTTTTATTCATTTATGCTAATGAAAATAGCGATTCCGGTTAAGGGTTAGGATTTATTGTTGTGGCATTTTGCCCAAGCAAAGTTTTCTGTTTGCATTCAGTAATCAAAATGTAATTTTCCACAGGACACGGTCTCTGCCCCTGAATCACGATGGGCACAAGACATCTGAAACGTTCACACACTTGCTCGCCAGAAACGAGTGACTGACGGATATACCAGCAGACTGAATACGCTTGAACCTAGAGCAGCTGATTTTACGGACGGCAAATTTGGGAGCAAAATTTTTAAACTGTAAGTAAGTGTAATAAAAGAAAGAAATAAAGCTTACCGAGTGTACATTATTGTGTACGCAGTATTAAGGTAAACGTTACGCCACATTATTATTAGTATATGACTGTGCTTTTTATTAACGTCGGAAATGTACACAAAAGCTACTTCTTGTGCAATCTCAACCAAACATTTGGGTTATAAAAATAATGCAAGAAGTTCGATTCCCTAGATCACAGTCATACTAATTACGGAAAAACATGGATTAATTATGACGATGGCGCACAAAAATTAGTATGAGTGTGAAATTGTTGTTGTTGTGGTCTTCAGTCCTCAGACCGGTTTGATGCAGCTCTCCACGCTACCCTGTCCTGTGCAAGTCTCTTCATCTGAGAATACGTCCGGCAACCTACATCCTTTTGGATCTGCTTACTGTATTCGTTCTTCGGTCTCCCTCTACGATTTTTTCGGCACACACTTAAGGCTACATCACACGGAGCGTATCTGGTCGCTAGTCGCTGGCGTCTGTTGTCGCTCGGCGTATGGGCGAGTAGCGAATGAATACGCTGACGCAATGACATCCAGACACTTCAGACGCTAGCGTCTTCGTAAAAACAACTGAAACACGACGTAGCATATGACGTATTGTTTTGGAGGTTAGGTGATAACAAACAGTTCTGTTTCCCGAGGTGCGACATGGTCGCGAATTTATATCAGTGATCCATTTTGTAATCACTTTTAGTATCTTTATTTACGTCGATCACAAAATTTCTCATCTTTTGACGACCGGTTTCGGTCAGTAATCACCAATTTCAAGTCTACAGGAAATCGGAAAGAGGACAAATTTAGTAATAGACTACAGTACATTATAAAACATAAATAAGGCATTACAGTAATCAATATAAAAAAAACGTGTTAAAAATATTATACATCATACCTGTTCTTACGTTCCTTAATGAAGATACACTTATGCTGTGATGAAGCCATCTCGCTATATTACATGTATTGATGACTAAGTTAATGCCTTATTTATGTTTTAAGGTAGTCTGGTACTAGATGAATCCCTATGTTTTAATTTGCTGTAGACTTGAAAAAGGTCATCCTGACCGAAACCGGTCGTCAAAAAGGCGAGAAATTTTGTGATCATTGACGTAAATATATTAAAAATTCTGCGTCCCACCAAACAAAATTTGAAGTGGAATTGTAATCAAATTTCTGAAAATTTATCGAAGTTTTCCAGTATTATGGGACATTAAAAATAACGATTATTTAAATTTTATTCTTGGCGAGATCGCCATCCTCATGATGGTATTCTGTTTCCTTATTTTATCCTCTACCATTTACAGTAAGCTTTCAAAATATTTCTGTAGGCAGAAGGACCTTCACACGATAATTCACCCAAAAGATTTGCAGCACCATATTTATCCCCCCTCGCAATCCACCTTCTAATCCATTTTCTTTTATTCTTCTCTACTTTCCCGTTTTGCTTTACATTCATTAATTGTTCTTTTAAAACTGTCGCGAGAAACAAGACGCCAGCATTTACAGTTTCCTTCGACACTTTGACTCGACTGGTGGCTACTTCAGACGCTCCCGTATATGACACGGGGCGACCAAACCGCCAGCGACCAGCGTCTAGAGTACTGTAGCCCACCTCATTCACCGTTCAACTTCAGACGCTCGCGTTTCGGAGCAGCGACTTCGCTCGCTGTCCCTGTTTACACGGAGCGAATTTAGCAGCTGCGTCCAAATACGCCAGCGACTAGCCACCAAATTCGCTCCGTGTAATATAGCCTCTACTTCCAAGTTGACGATTCCTTGATGTCTCAGAAAGTGTCCCTTCTCTTAGGATATGCCAGAAACTCCTTCTCTCCCCAATTCTATTGAGCACCTCTAGTTATGTGGTCTACCCATCTAACTTTCATCATTCGTCTGTAGCACCACATTTCAAAAGCTTCTATCATCTTTTTATCAGAACTCCTTATCGTCCACGTTTTACTCCCATACAATGCTACACTCCAGACAAATGCTCTCAGAGAGCACTTCCTAACATTTAAATTAATATTGGATGTTAACAAGTTTCGCTTCTTTAGAAACGCTTTTCTCCCCGTAGCCATTCTGCGTTTTATATCTTCTTTACTGCGGCCATCAGAAGTTATCTCGCTACCCAAGTAACAAAACTCATCTACGACGGCCGCATTTTTGCGAAAAGCTCGTTTGCCATTTTACACATTTCGTTCGCGAGGGAAAAAATTGAGATTTTGATGTAAGCACTTGTGAATAAGAGTATGCGTTGAAGTGCTCAATCGAATAGCTTGGGACATTTAACCGGACTCACACATCTTATTTATATAAATGAATCCCTATTTCCGTTGCTCACACCGTACCTTGAGAACGGCTCGACCGATCTGACGCATCTTTCTTTTCTTTTTTGTTTTTCCATTCGTTTTTGTGTTGTAGCGTTCGTAATTCTCAAGGCAAAATTTTTGTGAATAACAATATTTGGGAATCGAACGGAAAATCCGAAAATTTGAGATAACCTGAAAGTGGGTTTTCCACGTGTACGTGTGTTTCTATTGCAAACAAATCTATAGTTTCGCTCCGATCTTGATGAAATTTTGTAAACTTAACCTTAAATACAATAAGAAGCTCAATGTTTATAAAATATTTTCTATGGTGCATAGAGGAAGGTACTATAGTTACGGACTTTCACAAATCCATAATTTTGCTCTGATCTTGATGAATTTTTATATGGTGACTAAGTGATATGTTGCATTTATTATTTAATATCCCATTTTTTAAATAAGATGACTAGCTTGTAAAATATATAAGTGACCACATGATGGTAACACAGTTCACCGAAACCGGTCGTCATTAAAGACATTATTAATTCGCGATCTTGGCATTTCATTTTGAAGAATATGTGTATCTACTAGCTGAACCCCCGCTGCTTCGCATGCGTAGGCTGGTTGGTCTGCACCAGTTGTTTCTTTTTAATCCTGATGAAGAATCCATATCTTAAGTTTTGTAGTTATAGCTTCGAATTTGTGTTATCAGCACCAGATTTTTGAAAATCAATTTTTGCATCTCGTATTGCACCCCCTTATTGGTCGAATTTCCAAAAATACCGAAATAAGTGTCTTTTAAATTTGAACCCCGAATCCAAATCCGAAAATTTGTAGTTCTAACTTCAAAATTGCCTAAATAGCAACATATTTTCGAAAAACACCCCGTCTCCAATTTAACCCCGTTGATGGTTGAATTTCCAAAAATACCGAAACACGTATTTTTAACGTCTAACCTACTATACAAATATCAATTTTTGCAGCTCTAGATTCAAAACTGTATCGACAGCAACGTGTTTTCAAAAAGAATTTTTGATCCTCTATTTAACCCTCTTACTTATTGAATTTCCAAAAATTCTAAAAATCACGAGTTTCTAATCCTGACCAAGATTCCATATCCGAAGTTTCGTAGTTGTAGCTTAAAATTTGAGTTAACAGCAACATATTTTTGAAAATCAATTTTTTGCGTCACCTATTTTACCCCTTTATTTGTCGAAATTCAAAAAATGCCGGAACACGTGTCTTTTAAATTCAAACCCTGAATTAAAATCTGAAATTTTGTAGTTCTAGCTTCAAAATTGCCTAAATAGCTACTTATTTTCAAAAAACGTTTCATCCCCTATTTCACCCCCCTTAGGGACGAAATAACGAAAAATCGCTTCTTAAATGACGCCTACAGAGTAAGATCAACACGCTCCACAAACTTCAAGTTTCTATCTTCAGTGGTTTGGACTGGGCGATGATGAGTCAGTCAGTCAGTCAATCGGGACACTTCCTTTTATATATAAAGATTATAAGCTGGTCATCATGGAAAATGGAGTTTTTAAAAAAAATCAGCTATGTAGGTTGTAACGTTTCTGCGATGTTGCAAACTCCTAAAAATCAGTTGCCAACATAGAAACACGAAATATCTGACACCTAAAATAAAACTTCATTACCGGACATGTGATATTTCACGTTTTCGCCTTCTGTTTGAAATTCTATTAACACTATTAGTAAAACGCTTTTAAGAAATAGTACATTGATTTAAATATAACTTTTGCTGACCTTTTACGTAATTTTCAGTTTTTAATACTTTCGTAAATAATAGCTGCAAACACTAAAAATGCATTACACTTAGTTTCGGAAATTGCTGAACCTATATAGATACTAATTTGTATGAAAACAATAATGCTACATGTTATAAACTATTGCACAACATGATTTCATATATACCTTTTGTTTAAATAAATTAGGGCAGACCATGTTTTATATATCACTAGATCCTAAATTAAATACTGATAATTTTTCATGCACTAAAATTAATAATCCATTTGGTACTAAGAAACTATCTTCGAAATTAACAAAACTACGACAACCATATACAAATCCGTATTAATAAATAATTTGACCGCAAACTGAAACACATTAAAATTCCATGTCACAATAATAATACGCCTACACACTATTGGCAAAACAAATATGTGTGCATTTCGATAACACAAATTATGTAAATAATTTGAGCACAGTAACCACTAGTCAAAAGGATGACGTTAAATTTGTGTACCACATTTAAATACAAATTTCATGAAACAAGTACATACATTGACATAAATTGTCAAAGCTTAAATGTAATATTTTAATTTCTATATTTTGGCAAATTTAATGTAAAAGAATATTGTTTAATTGTGAATTACAAAACTTTGTCATCAAGCTTATTACGCAGTCATGTAGAAAGATGTTTGAGAGAAACCATTGTTTTGTTGAGTCGTGGATAGAGTTTTGGAGTGGCCAGAAACCGGTAAGCAGCTCTGTTGGCTTGCTGCTGCCTTTTTTTTATTGTGCAATGTTTAAGTGGAAATAAAATCGTTTCCATATCAACTGAGATGGTTTTAATTTATGAAAAGATCCTGTAAAATCAAATTCTTTAGTGAATGCCGAAGATAACCCACAACGTAATGGACTTCAGCCAGCATATAAGTTCAACTTCACCTACAGTGGAATGGCTTTGTTATTGACTGAGAACTAATAAACATTTCCGTGATTCAGGAATATATTAGGGCTCAGTTTGAGTCATTCCGAAAAGAGGTGATGGGCGTTAGAAGGTGAACTTCGAAAGAAAAAAACCACTGTAAATAAAAATTTCATCGGAATAGTTAGAGGCGTTTTCGAGATAGTTAACACACACACACACACACACACATTATATATATACACAACAATCAAAACTTCCAAATAACAGACAACATGCAAGAATCAGTGCCTCTTGCGTGTCAATAGTCTGAGTGTCGTCAATTCTAACGTGTGTTGAAGATTTAGCGTGTTTCTTGTTCGTATTGCGTGGTTACACGGCATTAGCATCTATTGGAACTTCTTGGAACTACAGTACACGTATAGACTTGGTTCATGCCGCGCAGAAACAGACGATCACTTTCAGCCTCTAGTCGGTACATCAGACGAAGCCGAGCGTTCAGTAGAGTAGAGTAGACTCACTGTTGTTGCAGCGTGGGCTTGCGTAGGACAGGGAGACGCGATAGGTGTATCCAAAGTTTTCATTCCATGGCTGCCCCAGGCTGGTTTCAAAAGTCAAAAGCTTCGTCTAATGCGTCTTGAGTGTTTTCGATTTCAAGTTTCGTGCTCGCGCTACATGCTTTAAAATGCCCAGAGATAAAAGTTGACAAATACAAATAAATAATCGAGTGCCAGTAAATAAATCAATAAATAAAATAAAAAAATCGCCGACTACGGGGGCGAAACAAGAGAGGAAAGTGATCTCTTCGCACTTTGCAGAAAATTGATGCTGGTGAGCCACCCGCGAAAGTTTCTGCGGATTTGAACGTCGGTACGAGAGCGATTACTGATTGAAAAACAAACTGATCAGATACTTAAACATTTTGTTCCTTTCAAGCGTCAAGCAGCGCAATGCAATGTCGAAGATGAATGCGAAAAAGTTCACATCCTTAGAAGAGGTTTTACTTTTGTGGCATTAGCAAACAAGAGCCAAAGACGTGCTAGTTAAGGTCCTCTACTTCGTTTAAAAGCGATGACTTTTTATGAGCTCACTGAAGGAGAGGAGTAAGAATTCCTCGGCAATTATGGCTGGCTGGATCGGTTCAAGAAGCGGCGTGGCATTCACGCGTTTAACGATCGTACTCAGCGGTACTGACGCAATTCCGTGTGTTTCACGCGTGAAAACAGGAGACTTTGGTTCTATCCGAGTTTCGTTATACGCACGGGCCGCCATGCCGATCATTTCGGATAAACGGTAGTTTACTATTTTGTATTTTATCCTTTTCTTAACGGAGGACACTTCTTAAAACCGGACAGTTTTATTTTCCCCATTGGTGTCCGTTATTCAGAAGTTTTACTATCGATATCACTCACTGTATTTTAGACCCAGTAGCTTTCAAAGGCATTTGAACGTCAAATGTGCAAAATTTTATCGCAATCGTACGAATGATATTGACATCCCAAAGACAAAAGCTCTTTCAGTTTTCCAAAAATTTTCGTATTTTCTGGCCAACTATTCCAAACTTTTACTTCACTGAAACCTTCCCCTCGCTTTGAACGTCGAATGTGCAAAAATTTATCGCAATCAGCTGAATGGTATTGATATCCCATTGAAAAAAGCTCTTTCAGATACTCGCAATTTTCCAAATTTTCCGGGTAACTTTCCCAAATTTTTAGTTCATAAGAACGTTCATCTTTCGTTGAACGTCAAATGATCAAAATTTTATCGCAAGCGGATGAGCGGTTCTCAACTTATAGTATTGAGTATATTTAGAAACACAGTCAAAAAGAAATTCGTTCCAATTTTGCGACTTTAATTTTTAAATGACTATTTTTTTCCAAGACTGTAATGAACAAAACAACGAAAGTTACACCTCTCCGTCGTGAGAATAGTCAGTTATAGTGTTGAATTCAATCAAAAACACATTGAAAAACGCACTTTCAGTTTTTCTCAAATTTTACAATTTTCCGGTAATTTTCCAAAAGTAAAAAAAAAAAAAAAAAAAAAAAAAAAAAAAAAAAATTTCATACAAATCTTGTCCTGGCAAGCCGTACTGAAGTGATGCTCTTACAACAATGTGGCAGCTTATTTTTATTCGTAGAAAAAAATTACTTTGGGTTATTCCTAAATTTTCCTACTTACCGGACGACTTTTCCAAATTTTTCTTTGATGCAAATCTTCATCTTTCTTTCAACTTGAACTGTAAAAATTTTTATCGCAACTGGACAAAGGTATTATAGCTCACTGGAAAAATCTGTTTCAGTTTTTTCCAATTTTCCTCTATTGCGGACAACTTTTCCATATTTTATCGCCGTTTAAACCCTTCCTGGACTTACACGAATATTTCAAGACAAAAATTAGTCAAATCGGTTCACCCGTTCTCAAGTTTTAGCGAGACTAACGAACAGCAATATATATATATATATAGATGAGTTGCTAGCTTTGAAGATACAGGATACATAGCGTCAAATAATCCCCGTCAAATACCACAAATAAAGAAATAAAAAAGTACGGAAACAAGACGTTTAAAATTAAAGCTCGTGATTACACGAACGACAAGCGGAAATAGTGTCATACCTGTCTTCTCTTTGAGAGGCCTACATCTACATAGATACTCTGCAAATCACATTCAAGTGCCTGGCAGAGGGTTCATTAACCACTTTCATAACTTTTCTCTACCGTTCCATTCACTAATAGCGCGCGGGAAGAAAGAACACCTCAATCGTTCCGTTTTCGATCTGATTTCTCTTCTTTTATTGGGATGGTCATGTCTCCCTAAGTGGGTGGGTGCTAGCAAAATATTTTCACATTCAGAAGTCGGTGATTGAAACTTCGCAAACAGATCACGCCGCAATGAATAACGTCTTTCTTTTAATGATTTCCACGCCAATTCGTGCAACATTTCCGTGACGCTTTGCCCCCCGTAACGTGATAAAACAAAACGAGCTACCCTTCTCTGAACCTTCTCAATGTCTTCCGTCAGTCCCACCTGGTGAGGGTCCCACAAGGGGCAACAGTACTCCAGGAGAGGACGCACAAGTGTGATGTAGGCAGTCTCTTTGGTGGAGCTGGTGCATCTTCGAAGCGTTCTGCCGATATAACCTTTGGTTCGCCTTCCCCACAATATTTTCTATGTGTTCTCTCCAGTCAAAGTTGTTCGTAATTGTAACTCCTAGGTATTTGGCAGAATCTACGACCTTAAGGTTTGACTGATTTATCGCGTAATTGAAGTTCAGCGGATTTCTTTTAGTGGTCATGTGTATTACTTTATACTTTTCTTTATTTTGTGTCAATTGCCAATTTTCGCACCATGCAGAAATTTTGGGCAACTTTCCAGTCTTTGGGTACGGATCTTTCGCCGAGTGATCGGTTGTAAATTATAGCTAAATTATAGCTAAGCTATATCATCAGCATACTCTGAGAGGAATCTAGTTGGTATACAATCTGGCCCGGAAGATTTATTTTTGTTTAGTGACTTGAGTTGTTTTACTACTCCAGGAACATCTACTTCTAAATTTCGCATGCTGGCAGCTGTTCTTGGATTGAATACTGGAGTGTTCACTTCGTATCTACTTCTACATCTATGTACATACTCCACAATTCACCGTAAGGTGTGTGGCGTAGGGTATACTGTACCACTACTAGGCATTTCCTTTCTTATTCCATTCCCAAATAGAACGAGGAAAAAGGAATGCCTATATGCCTCCGTACGAGCCCTAATTTCTCTTATCTTGGCTTTGCGATCTTTACGCGAAATGTAAGTAGGCGGCAGCAAGATCGTAGTACACTCAACTTCAAATTCCGGCCCTCTAAATTTCCTCAACAGAAATTCACGGAAAGAACGTCGTCTTTCCTCCAGTGATCCCCAATTGAGTTGCCGGAGCATTTCCGTGACACCCGCGCATTGGTCGAACCTACCGGTAACAAATCTAGCTGCTCGCCTCTGAACTGCCTCTATGTCTTCCTTTAAACTGATCTGCTGCGGGTCCCAAACACTTGAGCAATACTCAAGACGTGGTCGTACAAGCGTTTTATACGCGGTCTCCTTTACAGGTGAAGTACATCTTCCCAAAATTCTCCCAATAAACCGAAGTCGGCTGTCCGCCTTACTCACAACTGTCCTTACATGTTCGTTCCATTTCATATCGCTCTGCAATGTTACGGCTAGATATTTGAACGACGCGACAGCATCAAGAAGCTCACTACTAATGCTGTATTCGAACATTATGGGATTGTTTTTTCTACTCATGCGCATCACCTTACATTTTTCTACATTGAGAACTAGCTGCCATTCTTCGCACCAACTAGAAATTTTGTCCAAGTCACCCTGTATGCTATTACAGTCAGTTACAGACGACACCCTCCCATACACCACAGCATCATCAGCAAACAGCCGCAAATTACAACTTACTCTGTCCATCAGATCATTTAAATAGATAGAAAATAATAGCGGTCCTATCACACTCCCCTGGGACACGTCTGACGATACACTCGTCTCTGATGAACACTCGCCGTCGAGAACAACGTACTGCGTTCTATTACTTATGAAGTCTTCCAGCCAGTCACAAATCTGTGAACCTATTCCATAAGCTCGTATCTTCGTTAGCAGTCTGCAGTGTGGCACCGCGTCGAACGCCTTTTTGAAGTCGAGAAAAACACAATCCGCCTGTTGCCCTTCATCGCTCGCAAGATTTCATGTGAGAAAAGGGCAAGCTGAGTTTCACATGAACGATGTTTCGTAAACCCGTGCTGATTCATGGAACGTGCTGATTGGTGAACGAATTTCGGAAAGCTGTGTTTAGTAATTCTGCCTTAGCAGTACTGTCATCGGTAGTATTACCATTGCTATCGCGTAGTGAGGGTATTGTTTGTGCTTTGCCGCTAGTGTACTTGACGCATGAGCAGAATTTCTTTGGATTTTCCGCAGCCTGCGTCCAGGCTGGTCTCCGCTCGGCGCCTCTTCCATCTTCCCTTCTCCCCTGCTGTATATTTTCGCAGTTATAGGTTTACAAGCGTGAGAGGTCAGGCAGATAACCGTCTGCTGTGCCCGCAGGCGGAGGGCGCCTGCACAGCAGCCGCACGCAACCCGCGCAGCTGCCGCGCGTGCCGGGCGGCCTGCTCGCCAGGGGCTCTGTCCCTGCGTGGCACGAGGTTATGCCGTTCTCTCGCGGAAACGCACGTGGAGGAGAAATGGTGACGCCGTAGCGTGGAATTCCACGTTCCACTGCGCTGCGAAGCGTGGAACGAAGCATCTAGCCGGTTGGAATTTTGCTTCGTTGGAGTGGAACGTGGTCAGTAAGAAGCGAACTGGTTTTCACGTGACAAGGAGAAATTTTGGGCCGCCATATTGCAAACGGAACTCCGTACTTCGCGCTTTGTCTCGTTGTAACGTACCATGTGGGGATGGCGGTTATTGCTGAAACAACCGGTTTTCGGTTATACCGGTCCTTTTCATCTCCAGTTTAACGGCACTGTAAAAACTGCTCAAGATAACCGGTTTTTTAAATAACCGGTTTTCGGTTTTTTTTTATTGCTATTATTTCCAGTAGATTTCGACCGAAACATATTTTGCGGCCGAAACAGAAACCGTAATCGAATTTTCGGTTCTTCTAGTTTCGGTTGAAACCGAAACTTACGAAATTTAGTTAAAAATTAGGTAAATTTACGTTATACGACAAATCACTAGTCTTTCCATATTTGCAAGATCCCCTCCCAATACTACGCCTTCTTGAGTGTGTGTAAGCCTAGCCAGGAGTCCGTAGAAGACGATATACGAAACATACAGATTTACTGGCCTAGTATTTCCATCCGGCAGTTGCGAATATTAGGCCAAACACTCCATAATTTGGATTTGTGAGGCAGCGCATACGAATATCTCGAAGTTACAGTCAGTAAATGAACTTCAGTCAGTGCTGCAGAAGTATTTCGGAAAATAAAGTCACAGTTCCGACTAACAGTATGATTGTTGTCACTGTAAATTTACGCAAATGTTGAAATGGGTGTGAGTTCTTATGAGACCTAACTGCTTAGGTCATCGGTCCCTAGGCTTATAAACTTCTTAATCTAAATTTAACTTACGCTAAGGACACGCTAAGGACAAAATACACACCCATGACCGAGGGGGAGGGAGGACTCGGAGCCTCAGACCGCACATGATCAATGTTAACTATCCTATATTGATTATCAAAAAAGCCCCTCGCTTTCAAGGAATCACATCAATAAAACTTGTTAGCATAACAATATGATACTACATTAAAAGTTATTATTCCAAACTTACATAATATGTATATGAATCGAATTTACCTTCTCTTCCAAGAAACATTTTGCATGCTTTCTCCTTAAATGAAACAGCATGTTTGTAGTACCTGCACCCGTTTTCAGCTTTTTAAAGCAAATGGAGCATTGTACCTCACTGCTCCCGTACTTGGTGAAGTACTTCCACACTCGGGATGGTGCCATTTAAGACACAAGCGATGTCTGGCGACGACAGCAAGGAACTGCCGCGTGACCAGACGGAGGCAAGTCTCGTACACTGCCGGTGCACGCGCGTCGTCTAATAGGCCACGCCACACGGCAACAGCTGCGTCGATGCCTCAGTAGCTGCACCAGTCCTTACGTTCTTATGCCACGCGTTTCTGACTGCCGGGATTGTTCTTAAATTATCACTGATCGCTTTTCTTAGTTACTGCGATGACCTAATATTTCACAGCAGTCGAAATTTTAGGAATAGCCCTAAATATTAGGGTCTCCTAGTGTTAATTTTTTAAAATTATTTACAAAAAACACGTTTTGAACCACTAGTACGGGAAGTAGTCGTAACGGTTTTTTACCCGGTTTTTGGCAATAACTAAGAAAACCCAGTTACAACCGACACCAAATAAATACCGAAAAAACCGGTTATTCAAATCGAAAATACCGGTATCGGTTTTAACCGGTCGGTTTTTCCCATCCCTAGTACCATGTATAAATATAATCTCTTTTAAAGGGCCAGAAAATTGAGAAACTATTGAAAACGGGCCTTTTAGATATGATTTGTTACAATAAATTACCGGAAACTATATTTTCATAGCATTTTCACGTATTTAACGTGTGTCAATGATATAACTTGAATACCGTGAAAGAATATCGTTCCTATGCTACGGTTCTACGCCATTGTATCTAAGGAGTATCTTTGAAATGCTATGCCACAAATGTATAACATACTAGAAGACCCAGTGAACTACGTATACCTTACCTCTTAATGTAAACCATACTAATTTAAATCGTATGTATTTTAGACCCATAAGCTTTATAAAGGCACTTGCTTTGAACCTCAAATGTGCAAAATTTTATCGCAATTGTACGAATGATACTGATATCCCAATGAAAAGAAGTTTTCCACAAATTTTCCTGTTTTCTGGCCAACTATTCCAAACTTTTATTTCACTACAACTTTCCTCTGCCTTTGAACGTGGAATGTGCAAAATTATATCGCAATCAGATGAATGGTATTGATATTTCATAGAAAAATCTCTTTCTATTTTTTTTCTGTATTTTCCAATTTTCCGGGAAACTTTTCCAAATTTTTATTTCATAAGAACGTTACTCTCGCTTTCAATGTCAAATATGCAAATTTTTATCGCAACCAGACGAATGATAGCTATTGATATACCATTGAATGGAGCTCTTTCAGTTTCTTGCGAATTTCCAAATTTTTCGGGTAACTTTCCCGAATTTTTAGTTCATAAGAACGTTTATCTTTCGTTGAACGTCAAATGATCGAAATTATTTCGCAAGCGGATGAACGGTTCTCAACTTATAGTATTGAGTACATTTAGAAACACATTGAAAAAGAAACTTGGTTCGAATTTTGCGACTTTCCTTTTTAACTGTCTCTATTTTTTTAGTGAAAACTTTCCCAAGACCATAATGAACAAAACCACAAAAGAATTACCCTCTCCGTCGTGCGAATACTCAGTTATTGTACTGAATTCAATCAAAAACACATGGAAAAACGCACTTTCAGTTTTTCTCAAATTCCCCAATTTTCCGGTAGATAAAAGAAAATTTTTTTCATACAAATCTCGTCCTGTCAAGCCGTACTTAAGTGATGCTCTTACAACCATGTGGCAATTTATTTTTATTAGTAGAAAAAAATCGCTTTCGGTTTTTCCTAAATTTTCCTACTTTCCGGACAACTTTTCCAATATTTTATTTGCTGCAAACCTTCATCTTGCTTTCAACATGAAATGTACAAAATTTTATCGCAATTGTAGGAACGGTATTGACAGCTCACTGGAAAAAGCTGTTTCAGTTATTCCCGATTTTCCTCTTTTCCGGACAACTTTTCCATATTTTATCACCGTTTAAACTTTCCCTAGACTTACACGAATATTTCAAGACTAAAATTAGCCAAATTGGTTCAGCCTTTCTCGAGTTTTAAGCGAGACTAACGAACAGCAACTCATTTTTATATATAGAGAGATTTCATATGAGAAGATGTCACTGTCCATATGTGCCGAAAATTCTTAACAAGAGAACAGAATATGACAAGCCAAGAACGCTTCAAAATCGGTTGCGTTTCATGGGGGACGAAAATTGATCGTGGAACTGGAAAACCGCTTTAGGAAAGCTGATTTCCAGAATCCAGAATCCAAGTGTTTACATGACCAATGAAAAGCGGAATCGGGAAATCGGTTTACGAAATCCGGTTTTGGGAGCCCGTGTACAGAGACGGGTCTAGGAACTTTGGCGCCCGGGCCAAGATTGTGATTTCATCGTCCCAATGACGAAGTATGAGATTTAATAAAAATAATAAAAACTGGGATTAGACTGAGTTGTTTTGTTCACGATCAGGAGACAATGTATGAATGAAGTTATAAATGAACACAGATGAAAATGTAGATAAAAAAATAAATTTAAAAAGTAGAGGCATAGGCCTAACTTAAACAATTTTACCAATAGACGTTCACAAACAAAGCAAAATATTAAATACTGGGTTAAATTTTACTAACTGTTCTGGCGGCTTCTTGTGACTACGTTGGCAACAAATTCTGAATAGCGAGAATCGTGAGACGTCGCCATTAGCCAATCGCGTGACAGCGCAAATATGTCGTGAAACCTTTGATTTACGAGGGCAGTTACTTTTACTGACCGGACAAGGGTACATACAAGAATCATAGAGCAGGAACAGCATTATTTATTTTCTTCATCGTCTGTACGATACACTAATCTAGTCATTCTATGTGGTCTGAACATCTGGACAAAGATTTTCTATCGTGTTGTTGATGTTGCCAACATAACCACTCAAGGCCGCTTGGATAGAAGATAAAATTTCACCGTTTATTGCATAATATAGTGACTTCAGATTAAATCTGTTGACTCAACAAATAGGGGACTTTTTTCCAATGGCATGAAATATCTCTCGAAATAATTAGCTTTAAAATGTAGGTATGCGTTACTTACAAAGCAGTTTTCACGTTTCTTATTTCTGGCACTTAAAAATTTGGATTGTTTTTAAAGAATGAAGACACCATAATTGCATCAACTTTAGGGAGGTTTCCGCTGTCAGTCTTCACATAACCATCTTCCATTGTGGCATAAAAACTGTAAACGCGTTTAGATCACGAACAAACTGAACTTAAGGCTGCGAAATGGAGGAAACGCGTACAATAATACAGCTGCTCTGTAGGTGTTCTATGACGTCACCAGTACTTCAGCCAATGACGGAGTGTTTTCGATCACGTAATCTAATCGTGAAATTTGACGATTTTTAAGTTTTAATTACGTAAAAATAACAGATGTTTTGTAAGAATTATGAGCGAAAATGCTGTCTGAATGTTATAATCATTCAGAATAACAACACTTCGAACCATATGTTTAACACAGGAAAATACGCTATTGCTAATGTAGCGACACACGGAACGGGTGAAAGCGGTGACGATGCAGTGTACGCATGACACTACTTTGACTCTGTCCACCGATTGTCCCGTGTACTCATGGCAACAGCAGCCAACACACCAACTGCACCCGCTTCTCCTGCGACGGGCCTGTTACGGACCCGTTTGCGCGCTACGACCATACCTGTCCTGTTGCATACAGTTGGCGGCAGATGTTTTGAAATGTGCAGCACGTTGGATGCTCTCTGTTCTGCATACACCCTGCAGGCTTCAGCTGCATTTTGTCCACACTCGCCACAGACGAGTATCATCTCCGCCTTTTCACATTTCGAATACACCTTGGTCACAGTTCCTACAACACTACACTATCACAGACGTCAAATTTGCAAAATTTTATCGCAATCGGACGAATGATATTGATATCCGATTGAAAAAAAGCTCTTTCAGTTTGTCGCGAATTTCTAATTTTCCGGGAAACTTTTCCAAATTTTTATTTTGCATGGCAACTATTAAATTATCACTTTATTTAGTACAAAAGTTAGTTCTACAAAATAAATTATTTTAGGGCCGGTTTGTCAATGTCTCGTTAAGTTCCAGTTAAGATTTTTAACTTGTCGTTAGCAGAGAACTGCGTTTGTCAATGTTTCGTTACGAGTTAACCAGACGTTAAATGACCTCAAACTGGCCGTTAAGTTAACGAGTAGAATTCTGCTCGTTACACGGCTAACGACCAGTTAAGTGAGAATCTGTATCAAAATGGCAGGATTTCAAAGCGCTAAAATACCGCAATATATTCACGTGACAAAGACCGATTTATCGAACAAAATGACAGAAGCACTCACTACATGTATGAAAAACTAGTGTGGAAAGCAGCTTCATTGAAAAATGTTATCGTCATATTTCTCGTCCGATCCATGTCTGTAGCGATTATATGAGTTTGATATATTGCAGATACGCAACATAATCTTAAAATTATAGTTGCGATATCAAAATACAAACTTACGAGTAACGACTAGTTAAGTGATAATCGGTATGATGAAAATGGCTGGAACATGATTTTATTGACAATTACGACAATGTAAAATTTTTGGACGATCTAGAGGTCATTGCCCCTATATGGGATCCTAAACTTATTTATGTTCGTCCAAATCATTTTGAATCCTGGGATGCTGCAGAATTTTTTACGCAATTTAATCGTAGAAAAGCCACTTTGGAAACGCTGCATGAAAAACTCCACGACCATCTGAAGAGTCAAACAGATAGTTACATATTTTGTAATTTATCAGTCGTAATAGAAAACAGAATACATTATTTATGTCTGCAAACTTATTAATTCAGTATTTACTTGTTGAGCCTAGTGTAAGGCCTAAAATGTGATTTTTTCCTCCGATCTACAGGAACAGTGCACTTTCGCCTATGTGCAAGTTATTGCTTGCACTAAGGTACTACGCACTTGGCAGCATGTTATCGTACTTAGCACTTTTGCTGTTCTACATGTTCCGTGGACAGCATTGAATTCATTTGCCACAATGTTGCTTCCTTTTCGTTCCGTCGGTTTTCTTTAAATTCCAGTGTGTCGTTATATTTCTCTATTAAGGACACTAGACTCACGCACTCAACTTCTTGTAAAATTTGAGCTTCTTTCGCGTTTGTTTACCATAGCGCCAAATAACTGTCTTCTAACCTCTTTACTGATAGTCAAATAAGGCGAACAGCTGTTTACTCAGACGGCACTTTCATTTGTTTCTATTGTCAACATCCTCGAAATATATCGTACCTTCTGGTTTTCTCGAGGTTAGCAAACGAGAGGTGTATCTGGCAATGACAAACGCAGTGCACTTAACGAGCACTTTTAACTGGACGTTAAAGGCATCTTCTCGTTTACTGACGAGAAGATTAACGAGAGATGGACGAACTGGCCCTTAGTCCGTAACAAGGAGGCTTGCTTTTCAGCGTGTGCAGTTTTGTAGTAGGTATGTAAGTGGTTGCATACAACAGCGTGTGACGATACTGCTGGCCCCCTCATATCTCAATGTTATCGTACGATACCGTCTGCGTCGGACCCGGAATCGTATGGTTCAATAGTGATACATGTTGCGTGTGAAGTTAGTTAGAAACGAAATAGCCAGCCTAGGAATCAGTGTAGGACAGTGTCTCGGTGATACTGCGATTAGTTAACAAGTGATAGATTTCATTAATGAAGAGATTTGTATAAGACGTTTGCAGACAGTTCTATAAACAATAGTTTCGTCATTGTACATTATTTCATTAACTAAACAGACGAATTGTAAAAAGTTTTGTAAAGCATAAAGTCGTGAAAATAAATAGCATAGTATATATGTTAGGCTCGTAAACAAGTTGTGTTGACCAGATAATTGTGTTAATTAATGTAATAGTCGAAATTCCAATATTGTATTCTTTGTATATATTGACTGACGTGAGATTTGGAGTATATTTTGTGAATGGCTATGAGATTTGATAGTTCAATATATGTTAGGAACATGTATGATGTACTCATTAACTAATTGACATTTAACATCGCACTTTGTTGTCAACAGAAAGATCGGAAATTTCGCCGTAAAAATACATGCGCCATCTAAAATTATTGTATGTATAGTTTTCATTTTATATTGTGATTATTTTTGTGTACATGAAATATTTTCTTTGTGTGTTTGTTAATTGTAAATCACTATACTCAATTGCTATGAACAATGCATGATGTCATGTCATTATTGTCGATGTTATACATTTGCCTCACAGCCTTGCGTGGGGGAGTTCGAGTTTCAGTCGTTTGTCAAGTGCTCTGGAAGCTGTGTCAGTCTGTTGTTTTTAAATGGAAGTACTGTCGGCTAATATTGTAAATGCGACATAAAGTCACTGAGGAGGTAGGCGACCACGATGAAATGATTAGGTAGTACTGCTGTGAAGCTGCTTAGGTCGCAAACTATTTATTATTGGACTACCTAGTAGTTTGCGTTTGTATGTATATTGAAGAACATCTTCCCTCTGTTCACGTGTGCACATGGCACGATTCTAATCTGATGATGGTTATTCCGAAACGCGTCATTCTGAGGGCACGCTGAACATCAAGTGTGACCAATAATAAATAGTTTGCGACCTAACCAGCTTCACAGCAGTACTACCTAATCATACTGTCAGCTAAGTTCTCTGGCATTGTTTTGCATTTGTTATGTTTTGGTGGAGAATAAGTTCGAATGAAAATTAAAGAAGTGATAAACTGTACATATCGAGTATTTATTTCTACCACGACGCCCCAGGAGAATAATGTTGCAGCGAGCAGAACCCCCATACATCGAAATGTTGAAAAGATCATGTGTGAAAGTGGTAGAAAGGAACTGTAATTACTTAAAATCTATTAAAATGTTATAAGCGTAAATCTTGCATCTAAAACTCATTAAAAACCTAAATTAAGAGGAATACAGCAAAAAGAATGATTTCCTTCCTCCAGAAAAAAAAAAACCAGATCTGAAAGGGTTAAACCTTCCCTGGACGTACACGAATATTTCAGGACTAAAATTAGCCAAACCGGTTCAACCGTTCTCGAGTTTTAGCGAGACTAACGAGCAGCAGTTCATTTATATATATATATAGAAATGGGCCGTCAGACGCCTCGTGGCACGCTACGGAGGTTTCAGCTAATGAGTTTAACGAGGCGGTCTCCTTCCCGCTCTGTTGCACCAGCAAGGACGACGGGCTCGTGCAGTTAATTCTCACCTCTACGTGCTTAAAACGTAGATGCAGGAAACAATTTTATGGCCCAATATCGTTTTAATTCGGCCAGTTTCGCTTTTAAAGAAAGCGGTGTAATTTTCTACCACTATCGGTGCTATTTTCATCATATTTTGTCCGAAGTCGGTCTTAGTTTTCTCAATTTCTACGTTAATATTTTCTTTCAATTGCATTTTCTCTTTTTTTCAAATTCAATATACCTTTTGGCAAATTCGATCTCACGTATGAAACTTTCACTCTGCAGCGGAGTGTGCGCTGATATGAAACTTCCTGGCAGATTAAAATTGTGTGCCGGAACCGGGACTCGAACCTGGGACCTTTGCCTTTCGCGGGCAAGCGCACTACCGACTGTGCTATCCCGACACGACTCACGATGCCGCCTCACAACTTTACTTCCGCCAGTACCTCGCCTCCTAATTTCCAAACTTCACAGAAGCTCTCCTGCGAAACATGCAAGAGTAGCACTCCTGGAAGAAAGGATATGGTGGAGACATGGCTTAGCTACAGCCTAAGGGATGTTTCCAGAATGAAACTTTCAATCTGTAGCAATTTGAATCTGCCAGGAAGTTTCACTCCACTGCAGAGTGAAAGTTTCATTCTGGAAACATCCCTTAGGCTGTGGCTAAGCCATGTCTCCACCATATCCTTTCTTCCAGGAGTGCTAGTCTTGCATGGTTCGCAGGAGAGCTTCTGTGAAGTTTGGAAAGTAGGAGGCGAGGTACTGGCGGAAAAGTAAAGTTGTCCAGCGAAAGGCAAAGGACCCAGGTTCGAGTCCCGGTTC
The DNA here is from genome assembly GCA_026315105.1 of Locusta migratoria. Lineage (NCBI taxonomy): Eukaryota > Metazoa > Arthropoda > Insecta > Orthoptera > Acrididae > Locusta > Locusta migratoria. The sequence continues at coordinate 127,784,880 of CM048752.1, forward strand.
CGGCACACAATTTTAATCTGTCAGGAAGTTTCTCGATCTCACGTTTTTGCCAACCTCATCATATTTTTGGCTAAAACCTATGTTAGTTTTATCGATTTCTATGTTACTTTTTGCAAATTCAGTATCCATTTCGGGCAAAATCGGTGTTACATCTTTGCCAAGTCCGTTATTACGTATTTGCATTTTCCGGCACTTGATGCTATTATTCAACAAATCCGATGTTTGTTTTACCAATTTTCCCGTTATTTCTGGTCAGTCTTGGTGTTATGATTTTTCCCTTTTTACGGTATTGTGGTTACTAAGTCGTCATTTATTGTACCGAATTCGGTCTGTTTTTTTCTCTCAATTTCGGTGCTCTTCTGCTAGTTTACATGTCGTTTTTCTTACTTACTCGTTGTTCTTTGTGCGATTTTTGTGATATGGTACTTTGTTTTAATACATCATGCTTTTATTGACAGATATGGTCTCTTTTTCGTCTATCTTTAACCAACTTATATGTAAGTTTTGCCAAATTTGGGTTTCAACGGTATATTATTTAAAATTAATTGAATTTTCCGTCGGTGCTTGACAGTACATGATGTTGTTGTTACGGTCTTCAGTCCGCAGACTGGTTTGATTCAGCTCTCCACGCTACCCTGTCCTGTGCAAGTCTCTTCATCTGACAATACGTTCGGCAACTTACATCCTTTTGCATCTGCTTACTATATTCGTCCCTCGGTCTCCCTCTACGATTTCTACCCTACACACTTCCTTCTAATGCTAACTTGACAATTCCTTGATGTCTCAGAATGTGTCCAACCAATCTATCCCTTAATCCTTTTCTACCCAATTCTGTAGAGCACCTCATTAATTACGTGATCTACCCATCTCATTTTCATCATTCCTCTGTAACACCACATTTTGAAAGATGCTATCATCTTTTTACCTCAACTCCTTATCGTCCGCGTTACACTCCCATACAACGCTACATTCCAGACGTTTTCAGAAACGACTTCCTGACACTTAAAATAATATTGGATGTTAACAGGTTTCGCTTCTTCAGAAATGCTTTTCTTCCCATTGCCATTCTGCACCCAAATAACAAAACTCATTTACTACTTTTATTGTCTCATTACCTAATCTAATTCTTTCAGGGTCGCCATATTTTCTGACACTACATTCCATTATCTTCGTTTTACTGTTGTTAATGTTTATCACATATCTTCCTTTGAAGACACTGTCCATTCCGTTTTATTGCTCTTCCAGGTCCTCTGCTGTCTCTGACAGAATTACTATGTCGTCAGTTTTTATTCCCCGCCATCATGATATATTCACACAGTAGCTCGGCATGATAACAGGAAAATTAATGGCTGTAGTTTCCCCTTGCTTTCAGCCGTTCGCAGTAGCTGTGTGGCAAAGCCACATCAGCTGATGTTACAAGGCCAGCTCAGTCAATCATCCAGACTGTTGCCCCTGTAACTACTGAAAAGGCTGCTGCCCCTCTTCAGGAACCACACGTTTGTCTGGCCTCTCCACAGATACCCGTCCACTATCTGTATCGCAGAATCGTAGAGGCACGCAAGCCACCCCACCTCGGCAATGTCTGTGGTTCTTGGGGGTGGCAGAACATGATAATAATATCAAAAAGGGACATCTTTCTGATGTTCTGCAAAACTTATTTATTCGTCACAAACAGGCTTTCCGCTTCTAAGTCCGTTATCTGGTGACAACTGACTGTAGTGTACATGTTTTCAAAGATTTTACGACTTACAAAGATGTCATCATAGAAAAATTGGCTAGTGCACAATATTTCAAAGTATTTATTCAATAGTAAAGAGAAAATTCACCCCTTAGCACAGTGTGGTATGTACGAAATGACGTGAAAACGTGAGGGTAGCGTAGAGAGCTGCATGAAACCAGTCTGCGGACTGAAGACCACAACAACAACAACAGTAACAGCATCAAATAATGCAGCAGTTCGGCGATTGTAAAAAAATTACACTAAGGATGTGGCAGTAAACGAGAAATGCTATTCGTAGTGGGAATTACTTTCCGAAATGCGTCGCCCAGAAATTTAGGAAAAATCGACAGTGTCAATGGTTAATATAAAACTTATGATTCAGTGTTAGGAGACAACCAATATCACCTGGCGTGGCACTGACGATCTCAAAGATGGCGGCAACCTTTCCAATTGGCCAGTACGTGCGCTTATATCCCAAGCGAAAAAAGCTTTCTCAGAGAATCTACCTGTCGGCATTAGGCAAAGATCTGGAACGTTCGTGTAGAGATGCCAGCAGACGACGTTGTTCTGAGTATTCTGTATACACTTGCAACAGAAATTAAATTTATCCTGGTAGGATCTTAGTTGACCACACACGCTGTAATCGTGACATATTCAGAAACAAACTACCTAATATTGGTGACAAGTGAGGAATATCGGTGTAAGCACACTCTCGGAAATCGCGATATATTCGAAACTAAGCAGCAAAATATTGGGGAATAACAAGAAATATCAGCCTTTCGATACCCTCGGAAATCACGAGATGTTCGGAAATAAATAGCCAAATCTTTCTGACTAGCGAATAGTGTAGGCCTAAATATCATTTATACTCATGTCACTTACTGTACCAGCAATTTAAACGTTCGCATAGTTTTGTCTCCAACCATATTCTCGAAAACCGCAACATATTTGGAACAAAGTCAAATATTTGTGAGAAGGAAGAACACAAATGACATTGCTGATCGTAACACTTGCAGCAGTAATTTCATTCTCCGTTGTTCAGTCACACATAAGTCACCAAATCGATGTTACTAACTCCTGAAGACAGCACAGAAGATTACTGAATAACATAATATCTCTTATGTGAATAAGAAAATCCCACAAAGTGTTGTGGATAAATAACTTCTACAGTGTGTTACAAACGATAAGATTAAACAAAAATATTTTTATTAGGACGAGATTTGAACACAGAACCTTTTGCTTGGTAATAGCAACTACACTACAGGAACTCGACAGCATTTGCACCTTTCCGATTTATATACCAGTTCCAACATGTTTGTTTCTCAATGTTAATATGATGTCAATTACATTTAGTTGCAATAAATTGATCCAGAGATGATTTTGTAATTCATCTATAATTCGCTGTAGCCCTCAAACGGTTTACTGCGAGTTATAAAACCAAAACTGTGAGATATACGGCAAATCAAGATGGCGTCTGTGACATGGAAGGAACAAGTGAATACCGTTTGCGCGTCACTTTCCGAAGTCGTCGTTCATTGGCTAATGTAACAGCTAATTTCATTGGAGGGAAAGAAATTTTTGCCTGCGACGTATGAATTCCTGTCGCCAGTCCAGTGAGCTCAGAGATAATGTGGAGTCAGTACTGCGTATTACGAAAGCGTGACTCTCTTCGCCATGTTTGTGAACGTATATCTGTCTCTATCTAGTTGTTAGTAGTATTTGCGTACACCGAATGTAACATTATGACATCTGTAATCTTTTGTTCTAGCTGCTTATCGAACAAAGTAACTCAAAACATCGGCAGCTACCTATGAACATTTTAATACTATTCACAAAATAGTTGAGACTTGGAATAAACCGTATACTCGTGAAACGAAACAGCAGTAAACGGCATGGGTTTTTTAAAACATGTACGTCAGTTATATTTTTAGTCATAAGTAGTGTTTCTACCATACTGCGTTAAATGGATAAACTGTTTTACTGTAGAAAGATAAATGGAGGTGTAAAAACGACCAATTCAAGGTGTCTGACACAAGCGTTATTTTTCATGCAGTAATTTCCAGTCGGTGGGCTAAAACGGAAAGCATTATAAACAAGAGGCAAATAGAGAAATGACCACGAGAACTAGCGTCTACGACAGTGTCATTTATTCATTAAATTGAATGTGACAGGAACTGACTAAAAATATATAGTTCATCTATGGATATGAAAAAAAAACTCTACTTCTCTTCAAGCATAAACGACTCGAACTTTAGTATAATGTATTTATTAAAGTAATTAATTATTCATATCTTATTTTCAAAGCACGCAGAGTACAAAAGAACAACACGACTTATACGTACGGAGTTGCCAACAAAACAAAAATAGTGTCACGATTTTCACAGATTGAAAACACTACTTGAAATAAACTTTAGAACTTTAGAGTCTTGACCACTAATTTAAATTTATTGAGGCCTTACGCGTTTCGACCTTCCGTCATTATCGAAGGCATTTCTTTTAAAACTTATTAAAAAGTGAAACTAAACATTCCTTTTAAAAAATGACTGTCAAAGACATATGTCAAAAATAAAATAAATTTTAAATTCCCCCAGAACATCCCTGTAGGATGGTCAACACCGTTTCCTCTTCCTAACGAAAACGGAACTATGACATGTAGTTGTTTTTTTTTTCGTTCTAAGTGTAGCATATGAACGGAATTTATCGTCAGGCACGATTTTTTGGCACTTTCTGAGTATATTCTACGATTGTGAAACTTTTGTACAAACATTAATTTGGGAAGAATTTCACACTTCACGTCTTTGCTTTAATGCTGTATTCTCGAATATTTAAATATTTCATAGCAACAAAAAAATCAAACAGGGCTGACTGAAACAGCTAATGTTAATTATCGATTGTGAAAGTGAAATATGCCATCAGATACATAACTGACAAATAGCTTCTTACGTTGTGAATACAGCAACCAGCCACTAAGAAATTCCTTTAAGAACACGAAGTGTGCCATAACTTTTTCTTTACTAAGCCATCTAACATTAGCATTAGGGTATTTAGCAAGAAAATTAGCATTTTTAATGTTGTAAGTCAAATACCGTATAGCAGAGTGAACTGCTCAAAAGTCAGCAACTATCGTTACAGGGTTGAACTTCGCAATGTGCATCCACTGTGGCTATGTGTCGTTGATATATGGAACTATACACAGTTCTGCAAACCACTTTCACTTATTATACCTGTATGTAAAGCAGATTACTTTTCAATTCTGTGTTAAAAGTTGCTAATATTAATACCATAAACAAAAATTCCAACTGCAGTAAGGCAACTAATTTCGTGACCCCGGTAGTTATTTTACACAATCATAAAATGTCACTTTTTGAACTTTCTGTCCACCAGTACTGCCTGAAGTAGCTCCTTTTTAAGGGCTACCACTATTATAAAAACCTGTTGTTTGTTTCATTCTATCCTATATTGCCTTGACTAACGGACTGTTAAGCAAGAGTAACTATCTCTGAACACAAGTAGTAGGGCTACTTGTATTCCTGAGAAATTCAAATGGGAATACAGTATTCGATCTTTTTATTCGTCTCTTAAATTGATTTATGTGTTTAAACGGTGAGCAGCTCTTCACCATCGTGCTTCATGTACACTGCGATAGTCAAACAATACGGGCGTGACTATGAATTGTGTATATTTGCCGCAGTAGCTATGTAATACACGATTTGCCTGCTAACAGCACTGGTATTTACGTGACGCTTGCCACTACCATGGCGGCCGGGCGAAGCTTCAAATTATCCCGCGACAGCAGCGCCGTCAGGGACTCTGGTTAGTTACTTTTACGAGGCCTTTGACCGGAGCCAAAGATAAGAGTCAGAGATATTCAATCGAACATGTCTACGTTTCATGGCATTCAGCTGGTGTGGGGCTGCAGGAACATGACAACGCGTGAGTCTCAAATTCTGTGCGAATCTCAGGAAACGTTCTACGGAGACCCTTGCAACGATTCAACAAGTTGAATGCTTTGGTGAGGTGAGTGTCAAAAGCCGTAATGTATTTCATAAAATGCATTTTTAAAACCATCGACTGTTTATTGAAAACCTTATATGTCTACCAGTTTCGGTGAATAGACCATCAAAAATGTTCAAATGTTTGTATAGCTTATGGGACTTAACTACGGGGTCATCAATCCCAAAAACTTACAAACTACCTATGAACTAGCTAACACTAAGGACGGCACAAATATCCATGCCCGAGGGGGGATTCGAACCCCCGACCGTAGTTGCCGTGCAGACCGTGACTGAAGCGCCTTAGTCCCCTCGGCCAACTCGTTAGGTCTTTTTGGCTTTTGCTATCGCTGCTGTAAGTGCTCTTTCTTTAGTTATGGTAGCTTTTTTTAAGGATCTATGTTGCCCAAGCCTATGCAGTCACTGCGGCCGGCAATATAGACCATCTTCATTGATAAAATATACAAAAAAAAACAACAAAAAAACAAACAAACAAACAAACAAAAGATACAAAATAAGCGTAATTAATGTGTACAAATAAAGAGAGGAAATAACCAGAAAAATTACATATAATGAGACTGAAAACGGAGAATCATGTCAGTTTAACTCCATTTTTATTCATAGTCTGTTCTTACCTTTTATGTTGTGTTGACTGATAGGTTTGATCTAAGATGACCACTGTATTTTTAACACTTTTAGTTATACTGACTCCTGTTTTTCTCAAGTAGATGTATTTTATTTGATGCACTTTATCATTCAGTTTCAACACCTTGCAAGTATTTTAACTTTATGTTAAATTGACATGATTCTCCGTTTTCAATCTCATTATATGTAATTTTTCTGGTTATTTCCTCTCTTTGTTTGAGCACATTGATTACGTTTATTTTGTATTTTTTTTGTATAGTTTATCCATGAAGATGGTCTATTGACCGAAACTGGTAGATATATAAGGTTTTCAATAAACAGCCGATGGTTTTAAAAATGCATTTTATGAAAAGATTCAACAAGTGTTGGGCATGAGCCGTACGCGTGTGCTTGCGTGGTGAGACTGGTGAAGTGCCAAGTGACCGCATCATCATTCCAGAATGAAACTTTCACTCTGCAGCGGAGTGTGCGCTGATATGAAACTTCCTGGCAGATTAAAATTATGTGCCGGAACCGGGACTCGAACATGGGACCTTTGCCTTTCACGGGCAAGCGTTCTAGCGTTATTTTCATTCTGGAAACATCCCTTAGGCTGTGGCTAAGCCATGTCTCCACCATATCCTTTCTTCCAGGAGTGCTAGTCTTGCATGGTTCGCAGGAGAGCTTCTGTGAAGTTTGGAAAGTAGGAGGCGAGGTACTGGCGGAAGTAAAGTTGTGAGGCGGCATCGTGAGTCGTGTCGGGATAGCACAGTCGGTAGTGCGCTTGCCCGCGAAAGGCAAAGGTCCCAGGTTCCAGTCCCGGTTCCGGCACACAATTTTAATCTGCCAGGAAGTTTCATATCAGCGCACACTCCGCTGCAGAGTGAAAGTTTCATTCTGGAAACAACCCTTAGGCTGTGGCTAAGCCATGTCTCCACCATATCCTTTCTTCCAGGAGTGCTAGTCTTGCATGGTTCGCAGGAGAGCTTCTGTGAAGTTTGGAAAGTAGGAGGCGAGGTACTGGCGGAAGTAAAGTTGTGAGGCGGCATCGTGAGTCGTGTCGGGATAGCACAGTCGGTAGTGCGCTTGCCCGCGAAAGGCAAAGGTCCCAGGTTCCAGTCCCGGTTCCGGCACACAATTTTAATCTGCCAGGAAGTTTCATATCAGCGCACACTCCGCTGCAGAGTGAAAGTTTCATTCTGGAAACAACCCTTAGGCTGTGGCTAAGCCATGTCTCCACCATATCCTTTCTTCCAGGAGTGCTAGTCTTGCATGGTTCGCAGGAGAGCTTCTGTGAAGTTTGGAAAGTAGGAGGCGAGGTACTGGCGGAAGTAAAGTTGTGAGGCGGCATCGTGAGTCGTGTCGGGATAGCACAGTCGGTAGTGCGCTTGCCCGCGAAAGGCAAAGGTCCCAGGTTCCAGTCCCGGTTCCGGCACACAATTTTAATCTGCCAGGAAGTTTCATATCAGCGCACACTCCGCTGCAGAGTGAAAGTTTCATTCTGGAAACAACCCTTAGGCTGTGGCTAAGCCATGTCTCCACCATATCCTTTCTTCCAGGAGTGCTAGTCTTGCATGGTTCGCAGGAGAGCTTCTGTGAAGTTTGGAAAGTAGGAGGCGAGGTACTGGCGGAAGTAAAGTTGTGAGGCGGCATCGTGAGTCGTGTCGGGATAGCACAGTCGGTAGTGCGCTTGCCCGCGAAAGGCAAAGGTCCCAGGTTCCAGTCCCGGTTCCGGCACACAATTTTAATCTGCCAGGAAGTTTCATATCAGCACACACTCCGCTGCAGAGTGAAAGTTTCATTCTGGAAACAACCCTTAGGCTGTGGCTAAGCCATGTCTCCACCATATCCTTTCTTCCAGGAGTGCTAGTCTTGCATGGTTCGCAGGAGAGCTTCTGTGAAGTTTGGAAAGTAGGAGGCGAGGTACTGGCGGAAGTAAAGTTGTGAGGCGGCATCGTGAGTCGTGTCGGGATAGCACAGTCGGTAGTGCGCTTGCCCGCGAAAGGCAAAGGTCCCAGGTTCCAGTCCCGGTTCCGGCACACAATTTTAATCTGCCAGGAAGTTTCATATCAGCGCACACTCCGCTGCAGAGTGAAAGTTTCATTCTGGAAACAACCCTTAGGCTGTGGCTAAGCCATGTCTCCACCATATCCTTTCTTCCAGGAGTGCTAGTCTTGCATGGTTCGCAGGAGAGCTTCTGTGAAGTTTGGAAAGTAGGAGGCGAGGTACTGGCGGAAGTAAAGTTGTGAGGCGGCATCGTGAGTCGTGTCGGGATAGCACAGTCGGTAGTGCGCTTGCCCGCGAAAGGCAAAGGTCCCAGGTTCCAGTCCCGGTTCCGGCACACAATTTTAATCTGCCAGGAAGTTTCATATCAGCGCACACTCCGCTGCAGAGTGAAAGTTTCATTCTGGAAACAACCCTTAGGCTGTGGCTAAGCCATGTCTCCACCATATCCTTTCTTCCAGGAGTGCTAGTCTTGCATGGTTCGCAGGAGAGCTTCTGTGAAGTTTGGAAAGTAGGAGGCGAGGTACTGGCGGAAGTAAAGTTGTGAGGCGGCATCGTGAGTCGTGTCGGGATAGCACAGTCGGTAGTGCGCTTGCCCGCGAAAGGCAAAGGTCCCAGGTTCCAGTCCCGGTTCCGGCACACAATTTTAATCTGCCAGGAAGTTTCATATCAGCACACACTCCGCTGCAGAGTGAAAGTTTCATTCTGGAAACAACCCTTAGGCTGTGGCTAAGCCATGTCTCCACCATATCCTTTCTTCCAGGAGTGCTAGTCTTGCATGGTTCGCAGGAGAGCTTCTGTGAAGTTTGGAAAGTAGGAGGCGAGGTACTGGCGGAAGTAAAGTTGTGAGGCGGCATCGTGAGTCGTGTCGGGATAGCACAGTCGGTAGTGCGCTTGCCCGCGAAAGGCAAAGGTCCCAGGTTCCAGTCCCGGTTCCGGCACACAATTTTAATCTGCCAGGAAGTTTCATATCAGCGCACACTCCGCTGCAGAGTGAAAGTTTCATTCTGGAAACAACCCTTAGGCTGTGGCTAAGCCATGTCTCCACCATATCCTTTCTTCCAGGAGTGCTAGTCTTGCATGGTTCGCAGGAGAGCTTCTGTGAAGTTTGGAAAGTAGGAGGCGAGGTACTGGCGGAAGTAAAGTTGTGAGGCGGCATCGTGAGTCGTGTCGGGATAGCACAGTCGGTAGTGCGCTTGCCCGCGAAAGGCAAAGGTCCCAGGTTCCAGTACCGGTTCCGGCACACAATTTTAATCTGCCAGGAAGTTTCATATCAGCGCACACTCCGCTGCAGAGTGAAAGTTTCATTCTGGAAACAACCCTTAGGCTGTGGCTAAGCCATGTCTCCACCATATCCTTTCTTCCAGGAGTGCTAGTCTTGCATGGTTCGCAGGAGAGCTTCTGTGAAGTTTGGAAAGTAGGAGGCGAGGTACTGGCGGAAGTAAAGTTGTGAGGCGGCATCGTGAGTCGTGTCGGGATAGCACAGTCGGTAGTGCGCTTGCCCGCGAAAGGCAAAGGTCCCAGGTTCCAGTCCCGGTTCCGGCACACAATTTTAATCTGCCAGGAAGTTTCATATCAGCGCACACTCCGCTGCAGAGTGAAAGTTTCATTCTGGAAACAACCCTTAGGCTGTGGCTAAGCCATGTCTCCACCATATCCTTTCTTCCAGGAGTGCTAGTCTTGCATGGTTCGCAGGAGAGCTTCTGTGAAGTTTGGAAAGTAGGAGGCGAGGTACTGGCGGAAGTAAAGTTGTGAGGCGGCATCGTGAGTCGTGTCGGGATAGCACAGTCGGTAGTGCGCTTGCCCGCGAAAGGCAAAGGTCCCAGGTTCCAGTCCCGGTTCCGGCACACAATTTTAATCTGCCAGGAAGTTTCATATCAGCGCACACTCCGCTGCAGAGTGAAAGTTTTATTCTGGAAACAACCCTTAGGCTGTGGCTAAGCCATGTCTCCACCATATCCTTTCTTCCAGGAGTGCTAGTCTTGCATGGTTCGCAGGAGAGCTTCTGTGAAGTTTGGAAAGTAGGAGGCGAGGTACTGGCGGAAGTAAAGTTGTGAGGCGGCATCGTGAGTCGTGTCGGGATAGCACAGTCGGTAGTGCGCTTGCCCGCGAAAGGCAAAGGTCCCAGGTTCCAGTCCCGGTTCCGGCACACAATTTTAATCTGCCAGGAAGTTTCATATCAGCGCACACTCCGCTGCAGAGTGAAAGTTTCATTCTGGAAACAACCCTTAGGCTGTGGCTAAGCCATGTCTCCACCATATCCTTTCTTCCAGGAGTGCTAGTCTTGCATGGTTCGCAGGAGAGCTTCTGTGAAGTTTGGAAAGTAGGAGGCAAGGTACTGGCGGAAGTAAAGTTGTGAGGCGGCATCGTGAGTCGTGTCGGGATAGCACAGTCGGTAGTGCGCTTGCCCGCGAAAGGCAAAGGTCCCAGGTTCCAGTCCCGGTTCCGGCACACAATTTTAATCTGCCAGGAAGTTTCATATCAGCACACACTCCGCTGCAGAGTGAAAGTTTCATTCTGGAAACAACCCTTAGGCTGTGGCTAAGCCATGTCTCCACCATATCCTTTCTTCCAGGAGTGCTAGTCTTGCATGGTTCGCAGGAGAGCTTCTGTGAAGTTTGGAAAGTAGGAGGCGAGGTACTGGCGGAAGTAAAGTTGTGAGGCGGCATCGTGAGTCGTGTCGGGATAGCACAGTCGGTAGTGCGCTTGCCCGCGAAAGGCAAAGGTCCCAGGTTCCAGTCCCGGTTCCGGCACACAATTTTAATCTGCCAGGAAGTTTCATATCAGCGCACACTCCGCTGCAGAGTGAAAGTTTCATTCTGGAAACAACCCTTAGGCTGTGGCTAAGCCATGTCTCCACCATATCCTTTCTTCCAGGAGTGCTAGTCTTGCATGGTTCGCAGGAGAGCTTCTGTGAAGTTTGGAAAGTAGGAGGCGAGGTACTGGCGGAAGTAAAGTTGTGAGGCGGCATCGTGAGTCGTGTCGGGATAGCACAGTCGGTAGTGCGCTTGCCCGCGAAAGGCAAAGGTCCCAGGTTCCAGTCCCGGTTCCGGCACACAATTTTAATCTGCCAGGAAGTTTCATATCAGCGCACACTCCGCTGCAGAGTGAAAGTTTCATTCTGGAAACAACCCTTAGGCTGTGGCTAAGCCATGTCTCCACCATATCCTTTCTTCCAGGAGTGCTAGTCTTGCATGGTTCGCAGGAGAGCTTCTGTGAAGTTTGGAAAGTAGGAGGCGAGGTACTGGCGGAAGTAAAGTTGTGAGGCGGCATCGTGAGTCGTGTCGGGATAGCACAGTCGGTAGTGCGCTTGCCCGCGAAAGGCAAAGGTCCCAGGTTCGAGTCCCGGTTCCGGCACACAATTTTAATCTGCCAGGAAGTTTCATATCAGCGCACACTCCGCTGCAGAGTGAAAGTTTCATTCTGGAAACAACCCTTAGGCTGTGGCTAAGCCATGTCTCCACCATATCCTTTCTTCCAGGAGTGCTAGTCTTGCATGGTTCGCAGGAGAGCTTCTGTGAAGTTTGGAAAGTAGGAGGCGAGGTACTGGCGGAAGTAAAGTTGTGAGGCGGCATCGTGAGTCGTGTCGGGATAGCACAGTCGGTAGTGCGCTTGCCCGCGAAAGGCAAAGGTCCCAGGTTCCAGTCCCGGTTCCGGCACACAATTTTAATCTGCCAGGAAGTTTCATATCAGCGCACACTCCGCTGCAGAGTGAAAGTTTCATTCTGGAAACAACCCTTAGGCTGTGGCTAAGCCATGTCTCCACCATATCCTTTCTTCCAGGAGTGCTAGTCTTGCATGGTTCGCAGGAGAGCTTCTGTGAAGTTTGGAAAGTAGGAGGCGAGGTACTGGCGGAAGTAAAGTTGTGAGGCGGCATCGTGAGTCGTGTCGGGATAGCACAGTCGGTAGTGCGCTTGCCCGCGAAAGGCAAAGGTCCCAGGTTCCAGTCCCGGTTCCGGCACACAATTTTAATCTGCCAGGAAGTTTCATATCAGCGCACACTCCGCTGCAGAGTGAAAGTTTCATTCTGGAAACAACCCTTAGGCTGTGGCTAAGCCATGTCTCCACCATATCCTTTCTTCCAGGAGTGCTAGTCTTGCATGGTTCGCAGGAGAGCTTCTGTGAAGTTTGGAAAGTAGGAGGCGAGGTACTGGCGGAAGTAAAGTTGTGAGGCGGCATCGTGAGTCGTGTCGGGATAGCACAGTCGGTAGTGCGCTTGCCCGCGAAAGGCAAAGGTCCCAGGTTCCAGTCCCGGTTCCGGCACACAATTTTAATCTGCCAGGAAGTTTCATATCAGCGCACACTCCGCTGCAGAGTGAAAGTTTCATTCTGGAAACAACCCTTAGGCTGTGGCTAAGCCATGTCTCCACCATATCCTTTCTTCCAGGAGTGCTAGTCTTGCATGGTTCGCAGGAGAGCTTCTGTGAAGTTTGGAAAGTAGGAGGCGAGGTACTGGCGGAAGTAAAGTTGTGAGGCGGCATCGTGAGTCGTGTCGGGATAGCACAGTCGGTAGTGCGCTTGCCCGCGAAAGGCAAAGGTCCCAGGTTCCAGTCCCGGTTCCGGCACACAATTTTAATCTGCCAGGAAGTTTCATATCAGCGCACACTCCGCTGCAGAGTGAAAGTTTCATTCTGGAAACAACCCTTAGGCTGTGGCTAAGCCATGTCTCCACCATATCCTTTCTTCCAGGAGTGCTAGTCTTGCATGGTTCGCAGGAGAGCTTCTGTGAAGTTTGGAAAGTAGGAGGCGAGGTACTGGCGGAAGTAAAGTTGTGAGGCGGCATCGTGAGTCGTGTCGGGATAGCACAGTCGGTAGTGCGCTTGCCCGCGAAAGGCAAAGGTCCCAGGTTCCAGTCCCGGTTCCGGCACACAATTTTAATCTGCCAGGAAGTTTCATATCAGCGCACACTCCGCTGCAGAGTGAAAGTTTCATTCTGGAAACAACCCTTAGGCTGCTGCTAAGCCATGTCTCCACCATATCCTTTCTTCCAGGAGTGCTAGTCTTGCATGGTTCGCAGGAGAGCTTCTGTGAAGTTTGGAAAGTAGGAGGCGAGGTACTGGCGGAAGTAAAGTTGTGAGGCGGCATCGTGAGTCGTGTCGGGATAGCACAGTCGGTAGTGCGCTTGCCCGCGAAAGGCAAAGGTCCCAGGTTCCAGCCCCGGTTCCGGCACACAATTTTAATCTGCCAGGAAGTTTCATATCAGCGCACACTCCGCTGCAGAGTGAAAGTTTCATTCTGGAAACAACCCTTAGGCTGTGGCTAAGCCATGTCTCCACCATATCCTTTCTTCCAGGAGTGCTAGTCTTGCATGGTTCGCAGGAGAGCTTCTGTGAAGTTTGGAAAGTAGGAGGCGAGGTACTGGCGGAATTAAAGTTGTGAGGCGGCATCGTGAGTCGTGTCGGGATAGCACAGTCGGTAGTGCGCTTGCCCGCGAAAGGCAAAGGTCCCAGGTTCCAGTCCCGGTTCCGGCACACAATTTTAATCTGCCAAGAAGTTTCAGCATCATCATTGTTTTCTTTGATGCCGGCCGCGGTGGCCGAGGGGACTATGGCGCTCCAGTCACGGTCTGCACGGCCACTACGGTCGGGGGGTTGGAATCCCCCCTCGGGCATGGATATTTGTGCCGTCCTAGTTCATAAGTAGTTTGTAAGTTTACGGACTGATGACCCCGTAGTTAAGTCCCATAAGCTGTACAAACATTTGAACATTTTGTTTTTGTTTTCTTTGATAGACTACTAATGGAACTGTGCACGAACAATTCCTCGCACCCGACCAAACAGTGAACTCCGCGTTACACTTTCTTTCTTACGCACTCGCATCTTTCTTGGTAGTTTCACTTTCGAAACCGCAATAAGCGTTAATTTTTCTTTATTCGTACGCGTGTTCCAGAAAAACAAGAATGTACGTCCCGTTTCGCTGTATATAATCTCTTTGCTATTATAGTGCAAAAATCATCGCTGCTTTTCAGTCCGAATTTTATATACGCTGACGACTTTCAACCACTGTATCTTCCACCGTCTTATAGCTATCGACACGGAACTACTATGGTGTAAACGGGAGACTTTGTAGTACAACAACACAGAGAGACCGTTCGTCTCCATTGTGTAGTTTCTGCTGAAGAGCAAAATATTGCCTCCCACACGTAGAATTTTACATAAGTCGGTAACTTTCAACTCCCATATCTTCCACCCCCTTATCGTTATCAACCCTCTACCACCATAGTTCAGAATGGAAGACTGATACCTACCACCACATACAAACTCTATTCTATGTATTTTCACTGTACCATTTCTTTTATAGAAAACGTCCTTTGCTACTGCAAATGAAGGGTCTTTATTTTTATAATTCCCCCATACGCGTTTCGCCTTTTTCACAAGGCATCATCAGTGGATGTCCTGAAGTATTTACATGTTTCTCTTTACACATATATATTAGGTTTTGCATATGTACAAACATTTCGTTTCTGATTCAAAACAATTTAAGTTTTTTTTTTTTTTTTTTTTTTTTTTTTTTTTTTTTTTTTTTGTTATAAAACGGTGTACTTACAGCACATGCTACTGCAAATGCCTCTTTCCGGCATCCACCTTGAAAACTTCCACTATTTTCTGAAAAACTTGGACTTTTCATAGTTCCACTGCCATTGCTTTGTCCGCTGTTCACTTGCCAACTTTCTCAATTTATTTGTAATTCAACTATTTCATCGAAGGTGTGTTTGTGTGTTTCAATTGCTCACACCTTTTTTTGATTTATATATATATATATAAAATATGACGAAAAGTGAAAGTGTGTTTCCAATGTGTCCGTGTAAATCTTTATCTTCGCACTGATCTTGATGAAATTTTGCACAATTGACTTTCAAAGCAAGAGGAAGGGCACTGTCTACATAAAATTTCGTTCAGTGCATGGTGGAGGGTACTTATGGATTTCGCCAAAGTCCACAGTTTTGCTCCGATATTGATGAAATTTTGTACACTCGACCTTGAAAAACAAGATGAAGGTTACTATATACATAAAATTTCGTTCGGTGCATGGGTGAGAGTACATTACTTACAGACTTCGACTGCAGTTTCTATACATATAAGATGCATTTTTTGGAAAACCACATTTTAACTCCGGGCAAAGCCGGTTACTTGCAGCTAGTATACCGGGTGATCAAAAAGTCAGTATAAATTTGAAAACTTAATAAATCATGGGATAATGTAGATAGAGAGGTAAAAATTGACACACATGCTTGGAATGCCATGGCGTTTTATTAGGACAAAAAAAGGTTTACAAAATGCCCGACAGATGGCGCTTCATGTGATTAGAAAAGCAATAATTAGAATAACAAACTAAAACAAAGCAAGGATGACGTTCTTTACAGGAAATGATCAATATGTTCACCATCATTCCTCAACAATAGCTGTAGTCGAGGAATAATGTGAACAGCACTGTAAAGCATGACCGGAGTTATGGTGAGGCATTGGCTTCGGATGTTGTCTTTCAGCATCCCTAGAGATGTCGGTCGATCACGATACACTCGCGACTTCAGGTAACCCCAAAGCCAATAATCGCACGGACTGAGGTCTGGGGACCTGGGAGGCCAAGCATGGCGAAAGTGGCGGCTGAGCACACGATCATCACCAAACGACGCGCGCATCAGATCTTTCACGCGTCTAGCGATATGGGGTGGAGCGCCATCCTGCATAAAAATCGTACGTTCCAGCAGGTGTTTATCAGCCAGGCTGGGGATGATGCGATTCTGTAGCGTATCGGCGTACCTCTCACCCGCCACGGTAGCAGTTACAAACCCAGAATCACGCAGTTCCTCGAAGAAAAAAGGCCCGATAACGGTAGATGTGGTTCTAATGTCTTCCAAGCATGTGTGTCAATTTTTACCTCTCTATCTACATTATTACGTGATTTATTAAGTTTTCAAATTTATACTGACTTTTTTGATCACCCGGTATATTAAGATTACACGGCTATCTATAAGGCTGACCAAGATGTACGAGATGCATTCAACTTCTAAGGCCTCCGATTTTTCTTTCTAATTAACTACTCACCCGAAATCGATGAATCTGGCGTTACTTCTCGAGGTAATCGCCCTGCAGACGTACACATTTTTCACAACGCTGACACCACGATTCCATGGCAGCGGCGAAGGCTTCTTTAGGAGTCTGTTTTGACCACTGGAAAATCGCTGAGGCAATAGCAGCACGGCTGGTGAATGTGCGGCCACGGAGAGTGTCTTTCATTGGTGGAAAAAGCCAAAAGTCACTGGAAGCCAGGTCAGGTGAGTAGGGAGCACGAGGAATCACTTCAAAGTTGTTATCACGAAGAAACTGGTGTGTAACGTTTGGTCGATGTGCGGGTGCGTTGTCTCGGTGAAACAGCACACGCGCAGCCCTTCCCGGACGTTTTTGTTGCAGTGCAGGAAGGAATTTGTTCTTCAAAACATATTCGTAGGATGCACCTGTTACCGTAGTGCCCTTTGGAGCGCATTGGGTAAGGATTACGCCCTCGCTGTCCCAGAACATGGACTCCATCATTTCTTCTGCACTGGCGGTTACCCGAAATTTTTTTGTGTGGTGGTGAATCTGTGTGCTTCCATTGAGCTGACTGGCGCTTTGTTTCTGGATTGAAAAATGGCATCCACGTCTCATCCATTGTCACAGCCGACGAAAAGAAAGTCCCATTCATGCTGTCGTTGCGTGTCAACACTGCTCGGCAACATGCCACACGGGCAGCCTTGTGGTCGTCCGTCAGCATTCGTGGCACCCACCTGGATGACACTTTTCGCATTTTCGGGTCGTCATGCAGGATTGTGTGCACAGAACCCACAGAAATGCCAACTCTGGAGGCGATCTGTTCAACAGTCATTCGGCGATCCCCCAAAACAATTCTCATCACTTTCTCGATCATGTCGTCAGACCGGCTTGTGCGATCCCGATGTTGTTTCGGTTTGTTGATACACGATGTTCTGCCTTCATTAAACTGTCGCACCCACGAACGCACTTTCGACACATCCATAACTCCATCATCACATGTCTCTTTTAACTGTCGATGAATTTCAATTGGTGTCACACCACGCAAATTCAGAAAACGAATGATTGCACGCTGTTCGAGTAAGGAAAACGTCGTCATTTTGTTGTTATGATCTTCAGTCCGGAGACTGGTTTGATGTAGCTCTCCACCCTACCCTATACTGAGCAAGCCTCTTCATCTCCTCATAAGAACGACTACCCACATCCACTTTAATCTGCTTACTATACGCGTCTCTTGGTCTCCCTCTGCGATTTTTACCCCACACACTTCCCTCCAATGCTAAATTTACGATTCCCCGATGTCCAAGAATGTGTCCTACCAAGCGATCCCTTCTTTTAGTCAGGGTATGCCAAAAATTCATTTTCTCACCAATTCTGTTCAGTACCTCTTCATTATTTATGCGATCTACCCACCTAATCTTCAGCATTCTTCTGTAGCACCATATTTCAAAAGCCTCTATCCTCTTCCTGTCCGCACTGTTTATCGTCTATGTTTCACTCCCATACAAGGCAACACTCCACACAAATGCCTTCAGAAAAGACTTCCTTACCCTTAAATTAATATTCGATGTTAGCAAATTTCTCTTTTTCAAAAATGCTTTTCTTCCCATTACCATTCTGCATTTTATATCCTCTGTACTACGACCATCATTTGTTATTTTACTGCCCAAGAAACAAAACTCATCTACCTCCTTTATTGCTTTGTTACGTAATCTAATTCCTTCAGCATCGCCCGATTTTCTTAGACTGCACTCCTTTACCCTAGTTTCGCTGTTGTTAATGTTCATCTTATATGCAACTTTCAACACACTGTCCATTCCGTTCAATTGCTCTTCCAGGTCCTTTGTTGTCTCTGACAGAATTACTATGTCGTCGGCAAAATGCAATGTTTTTAATTTTTCTCCTTCACCAAATTTCTCCTTGCTTTCCTTTATAGGTTGCTCACTGTACAAATTGAATAACATCGGAGAAAGGCTACAACCCTGTCTTACTCCCTTCCCAGCTGATGCTTCCCTTTCATGCCCTTCGAGTGTAATAACTGTGGTCTGACTTTTGTACAAGTTGTAAATAACTCTCCTTCCTCTGTATTTTTCCCCTGCTGACTTCAGAATTTGAAAGAGTGTATTCCAGTCAACATTGTCAAACGCTTTCTCCAAATCTACAAAAGCTAGAAATGTAGGTTTGCCTTTCCTTAATCTGTCGTCTAAGATAAGACGTAAGGTGTGTATTGCGTCCCGGGTTCCTACGTTCCTCCTGAATCCAAACTGATCTTCCCCGAGGTCAGCTTCTACCAGCTTTTCCATTCCCCTGTAGATAATTCGTGTTAAAATTTTGCAACCATGACTTATCAAACTGATGGTTCTGTAATTTTCACACCTGTCTGCGCCTGATTTCTTTGGAATGGGGATTATTAATTTATAAAACGCTAAAACCCACCACTGCTAGACTTGGCATCCGAAGTCCTACAGATAATATCTGCAACATTTAACCAATCTGATCATACGCTAACTGGGCGAGACGCGTATTTGGACATAATAATCTATTAAAAACTTGAGACTGCTCACGATTTAAATTGTTGAGTCTGAGGGTATTTAGCCTGTCTCATACATCTTTTTTTTTCTCTATTGTGATTTCTATTCCCCTAAAAAGGGGCAGGCCGGCAGCGCTCACTGGCGCTCTTCGGCCTACAGAAATAAAAAATGACAGCGGAGAACATAAAAACACAAAGGAGATAAAATTTTGGAGATAATACAGACATAAAACGGAGATTTAAAATGGAGATAAAACAAAGTACATAAAATGGAGGAAAACAGTGGTGACATAAAACACTTGGAACGACGAAAGTGGTGAATAAAAACAGTTGCTCGAATGTCAGTGGCACACACACAATTAAAATGAGCATAGGGCAGCGGCCATGGTGAGACCGTCCGCTATTTGGAGTTAAAACAAGAAACACAACACACACTCGGAGAGATACACAAGTTAAAACTGACGGTGTCGGCTGCGGGTTGGCCGTCCACTGTTGTAAAATAAAACAATGTAACTAAAACACACCACACTTGTCGAAGCACAAAGGAGGTGGGGCACTGAGAGCATTTAAGATGTGGTGTGGGGGGAAAAGGGATGAAAGGATAGGGAGAGGGTGGGGAGGAGCCACAGAGCCGGTAGGGAAGGGACGGGGGGGATGATGTCCCAGGAAGCCACGGGGAAGAAGGATAGGGGAGGGCAGTAAGAGGAGGATCCGGAGGGACGGGGGACGGAGGAGTGGAGAAGGGACAGGAAGGGAGGGACAGTCGGGGCCCTCAGGGAGAGAAGGGGGAGAGGGAGCTAGGAGAAGGATCACAGCTGGTATGAAGGGTAGATGTCAGGTCGGAGGGCATCATCCGGGACGGGGAGGGTACGGAAGTTGCCACGAGAAAGGATCCGGAGGGTGGACAAGTGGAGAGCAGGGGGAATACAGTGGTGGAGGCGCGGCAATGTACCAGGTGCAGAGAGGAGGGGATGGACTAGAGGATTAGGCGGATCTGATTTGCGGGATATGTAACGGAGGCGGAGATTTTCAATAAACAGAACGAGTCTGGGGAAGGTAATGAGATCATAGAGGATCCGTGTGGGGGAAGGGGGATAAAGTGGGATACGGAAGGCGAGGCGGAGGGCATGGCGTTCCAGTATCTCCAGAGATTTGTAGAAGGATGGGGGAGCGGAGATCCAGGCGGGATGGGCGACACAGAGGACTGGGCGGATGAGGGATTTGTAGGTATAGAGGATGGTAGAGGGTTGAGGCCCCATGTTCGGCCAACAAGGAGTTTGAGGAGGCGGAGGCGGGGGCGGGCTTTTTCTTGGATACTGCGTAGATGGGGAGTCCAGGAGAGGGTGCGATGAATAGTGAGGCCCACGTACTTTAGGGTAGGGGTGAGGCGAATGGGACGGTTATGGAGGGTCAGATAAAAATCTCGGGGACAGAAGGAAGGGGTTGTACGACCTACGATGATCGCCTGGGTTTTGGTAGGATTTATAGACAGGAGCCACTGGTTGCACCAAGCGGCAAAGAGGTCAAGGTGTTCTTGGAGCAGGCGGTTGGAACGGGCAAGGGTGGGAGCTAAGGCAAGGAAAGCGGTGTCGTCAGCATATTGGAAAAGGTGTACGGGAGGGGCAGGCTTAGGCATATCTGAGGTATATAGGAGGTACAGGAGGGGAGAAAGGACAGAGCCTTGGGGCACACCAGCAGAGGGATAAAAAAGACGGGAGTCAGTGTTGTGGACGGTAACATAGGTGGGGCGGTCGGAGAGGAAGGAGGCAATGACCCAGACGAGGTTGATGGGAAGGGCATAGGTTTGGAGTCTGAAGAGCAGGCCAGAGTGCCAGACCCGATCGTAGGCCCGTTCGAGGTCTAAGGACACAAAGATGGCGGCACGACGGGAATTTAGCTGGAGGGAAAGGAGTTGCGTAAGTCGAAGGAGTTGGTCGTCAGTGGAGAAGGAAGGCCGAAAGCCACATTGGGTGTCTGGGAGAAGGCGGTGGAGGTGGAGGTGGTGATGGATGCGACGGGACAGAATGGATTCGAAGACCTTGCTGAATACTGGGGTGAGGCAAATCGGGCGGTAGGAGGAAGCATCAGAGGGGGGTTTGTTGGGCTTTAGGAACATGAGGACTCGGGAGATTTTCCACAGGCGGGGGTAGCAGCCAGTGTAGAGGATGGTGGTATAGAGGGAAGCAAGAGTGGTGAGGAAAGGGAGGGGACATTCTTTGAGGTGGCGGTATGCGATGCGATCGTGGCCGGGAGCTGTGTTGCGTTTGGTGCGCAGTATCAATTGTATGTCGTGTACAGTGATGGGGGTGTTAATGTCCGATGGGGGGATGTGGTCCAGGTAATGGAAGCCAGGAGCCAGGGGTGGGATGGAGACATCGGTTTTTTCATGGACATCTGGGGACAAGGAATAATCAAAGTTAGGATTGTCAGGGATGGAGAATACATCAGAGAGGAAAGAGGCAAAATGGTTAGCTTTACTGGCATTATCAGGAAGGGGCTGGTCAAGGTGGAGGAGAGGGTATGTGGGCATAGGTTTCGATCCAGTGAGGCGGTGGAAGGCGTTCCAATACCGAGACGAGTTGATTGGGAGGTGGGCATTTAGCCGTGTCACTGTCTGATGCCAGTCCCGGCGTTTTTTGGCAGTCAGGAGGCTGCGCACATGTCGCTGGAGTTGCCGATGGCGGAGGAGTGTATCCCGGTCACGGGTTCGCAGGAAGGTGCGGTACAGGCGGCGGGATTCCCGCAGAAGAAGGACAGCCTGTGGAGGGAGTGTGGGACGGTGCGGCTGGACAGCTTTGGTAGGGATAGCATCAGACAAGGTCTGCTGAAGGAAGGAGGCAGCTTCGTCGATATCATCGGGAGAGTGTAGGGGGAAATGGTGGCTTTCGACCTGATGGGTGATGGAGAGGCGAAAGGCATCCCAGTCTGCTCGGGAGTAGTCATGGACGAGTTTAGGAGGTGGAGGTGGGCGAGGATTCTGTGGGCGATGGACATTGAGTGTGAGGGTGAGGAGAACAGGGTCGTGATCACTGCCTATGGGGTCAAGAATCTCATACATCCTACACACCAGTTCAAATAGTTTTGTCATGGCTGACTCTCCCAGAGACTTTAGTAGCTCTGAGGGTATGTCATCTACTCCTGGGACCTTGTTCCGACCTATGTCTTTCAGGGCTCTGTCAAATTCATGTAGTAAGTATCTAAAAGTAGTACGTACCTAAAACAGTTCTCATTCTCGCCGCTGGCGGTAAAATTCCATCTGCCGTACTGTGCTGCCATCTCTGGGACATTTGACAATGAACGCGGCCTCATTTTAAAACAATGCGCATGTTTCTATATATCTTTCCAGTCCGGAGAAAAAAAATAAAATCGGAGGCCTTAGAACTTGAATGCACCTCGTACAGTTACCGCTGTGAGTAGTAGAGATGGGATAATTGAAACATCTGACGATTTCGAAACCAATGAAACCGTACCATCTTTGGTTTCGAAACACTGTTTCGAAACCATGAAACCGTGAAGCAATGTATGTTTTATCCTGAAATCTTCGTTCTAGGAGGGCAATACTTTACACTATGTGGACAAGGGTACATACAAGAACCTGTCAACCATAGTGTATATATTTACTTCTTGGTCTGCATGAAACATGTTGAGAAAGATTTTCTCCCGTGTTGTTGATGTTGCCAACATAGTCACACGAGGCTGCCGGTATGATAGGTAAAAGTTTACCCCGTTAGGAACTCAAAAACTGCAATACGGTACGCATATTACAGTGATGGATCATAAATGCTACTTTCTACACATACTAAATAAATTATAGGGAATAAAGGGCACGCTAAATAATCAAAAATAGTACTATGGAATTAAAAAAATAATAAAGTAAGAGACAAGTTCACCACTTGTACGTCTTGACCGTTACACCACCGCCGCAATTCCTTTAACATGACAGTCGAAAAATTATATCGATTGGAGGTAACATCGTTTTCACTCGTAAGAAACTAACTCTTTAACACGAGATAAAATATGCGATGTACCCTTGTTCGTATAAAAATGTCATTTCAGGCTTCATGTTGTATCTTATTTTTTTTTTTTTTTTTTTTTTTTTTTAAATGTAGTTTCTCTAGTGTTTTTAATATGGTAGATAAACCTAGAATTAAAGTGTTCATTTCAATGCAAATAGTGAACGTTGTTTTATTGTTCTTTTACATTTATAAAGCAGACATTATGTCATTTCGGAATACAGCAGTCTCTTGCAAACCAATCTTGATTCCAGTAATCATAAGCTGCAGACTCACGAGTGTCAACTACTATTTGACACTCTCTAAATGGTTTATATACTAGTAAGTTATATGTGTATCTGTGTGGAGCGTCAGTAAAATGAAACAACACATTTCGATACCATTAGTCTGTTCCGCGATTCTGCATTAGTGGTTTCAAACACCGTTGTTGTGAAACCGACATCAAACCGTGAAACCGACACGAAACCGTGAAACCGACAGGAAGAAACGGTTTCAGTGTATCGACAATCTACCGCGAATGTGATCCGAAACAGAACGGAATAAAACCGCATGGTTTCGAAACCGTGAAACATGCCGGTTTTGAAACACTGAAACTGCTGTGTTTTGAAACCATGAAACCGTAGCCAACTGTACAAGACAGTCCGAGGTAGCAAGTTTTACGCATTGCACAGGGCGAAGGAGATGCGAAAAGACGCGAATTGTGGGTACACCGCTCTGGAAGAAAAAATTCATTTCCATACGAGAATGCAAAATTTTGCGAAGTAAGTAAATTTGCATTAAAATATCGAGTAAACTTCTAGGTTTATCTGTTCATACAAGTTTCTTGCGAGCAATGTTGAATGGACAACACATGTAAGAGAAAAGATATTTTTGAAAGATATAAATACATGAAAATCTACCATAATGTGCCGTATTTGACGAATTTCGTATTTATACTTAGCCTGCATATTACGAAAGTTTGGGTGGTAAATGAAACCGCCCATTAAATAGATCTCCAAAACTCGAATTTTAAGATAAAATTTATTTTACTGAAGTACCCAGCAGTGCGATAACAATGTGTAAAAACTTGAACCTTCCCAAAATGTTAGCTCAGTTAATGTTACGTGATAATATCAGACGTAGGTTAGCAGACATTATGTCATTTCGGAGTACAGCAGTCTCTTGCAAACGAATCTTGATATCAGTAATCATAAGCTGCAGACTCATGAGTGTCAACTACTGTTTGACACTCTCTAAATGGTTTATATACTAGCAAGTTATATGTGTATCTGTGTGGAGCTTCACTAAAATGAAAGACCACATTTCGATACCATTAGTGTGTTCCGCCTTTCCGCATTAGTGGTTTGAAACACCGGTGTCGTGAAACCGACACGCAACCGTGAAACCGACAGGAAGAAACGGTTTCAGTGTATCGACAATCGACCGCGAATGTGATCCGAAACAGAACGGAATGAAACCGCATGGTTTCGAAACCGTGAATGATGCCGGTTTTGAAACACTGAAACTGTTGTGTGTATCGAAACCTGGTTTCGAAACCATGAAACCGTAGCCAACTCTAGTGAGTAGGTAAAGCTGGTGCAGTGTGTATCGATTACAAGTTGAGTTTCCACTGTAATTGGTATCAGTCTTGTCATAACGGGTGGCAGAAAGTGACGCAAGAGGCGTGGCTCCTACAACAACCGGTCTGCTCGTAAGCTCGACATCGCATTCCTGAACGCGGGTGCTGGCAGCGCTACCAGGAATCGAGCGGCGACCTTCGGGATACGTAACGCGAGGTCGCCTCCCCACCACAAAGACGCACGCACACAAACATACACACACATGTTGCGTAACTGCCGCGTGCCGTCACTGCAAGCACGCACGCACAGTACAGATGGGCAAAATCGTTCATTTTTGGAAACTAGGTCGTTCCCTTTTTATAAGAACCGTTCGTTTCAATTCGTTCACCGTTCCTTTTGTTTTAACCCAATCTTCATTTTCAGAAGGCTTCTGACACCGTATCTCACAAACGGCTTTTAATCAAATTGCGTGTTTACGGTATATCGCCCCAAAATTTGCGAATGGACAGGGGATTTCCTGTCAGAGAGGACACAGTTCATAGTAATCGATGGTAAGGCATCGACTAAAACAGAGGCGATATCGGGCGTTCCACAGGGTAGTGTTATTGATCCTCTGCTATTCCTTATTTACATAAACGATTTAGGAGAAAATCTAAGTAGCTCTCTTAAGTTATTTGCAGATGACGCCGTCATTTACCGTCTAGTAAAATCGTCTGACGATCAAAACCAACTGCAAAACGATCTGAATAAGATATCACTATGGTGTAAAAATTGGCTGCTGACTCTAAATAATGAGAAGTGTCAAGTCGTCCACATGAGTACGAAAAGATATCTGTTAAAACTTTGTTTACAAGATAAATCAGTCGAAAGTGAAGGCTGTAAACTCCACAAAATAACTAGGAATTACTAGTACGTCAGACTTAAACTGGAAAGAACACGTAGATAATATCGTGGGAAAGGCGAACCAGAGACTTCGTTTTATTGGCAGAACCCTTAAAACATGCTACAGAACTAAAAAAGAAACTGCATACACTACGCTTGTCCGTCCATTTTTGGAGTATTGCTGTCCAGTGTGGGATCCTTATCAGGTGGGTTTGCGGAGGACATCGAAAGAGTCCAAAGAAGGGCAGCTCGTTTCATATTCTCACGATTCAGGAGAGATAGCGTTACGGAAATGATACAGGATATGGGATGGGAATCATTACAACAACGGCGCTTATCGCTGCGGCGTGGGCTACTTACGAAACTACAATCGCGAACATTCTCAAAAAAATGTTCAAATGTTTGTAGAGTTTATGGGACTTGACTACGGGGTCATCAGTCCCTAAACTTACAAACTACTTATGAACTACTTACGAACTACGACGGCACAAATATCCATGGCCGAGAGGGGATTCGAACCCTCCGACCATAGTGGCCGTGCAGACCGTGACTGGAGCGCCTCAGTCCCCTCGGCCACCGCGGCCGGCCCAACATTCTCCTTCGAATGCGAAAACATATTGCTGACTGCCACTTACATCGGTAGAAATGATCATCAGAATAAAATACGAGAAATCAGAGCCCGAACGGAGAGATTCAGGTGTTCTTTCTTCCCGCGCGCTATTCGAGAATGGAATGGGAGATAAATAGTATAATGGTGGTTCTATGAACCCTCTGGCAGGCACTTAAATGTGATTTGCAGAGTATCTCATGTAGATGTAGATGTACATTGATCTTACGTTGACGACTAGTTTCGACTTATCAAATTTTAATTGTCCAGGCATGGTGAGACGTTTGTTTTAGATGAGCTGACACTATAGTGGCATACTTATAAATGGTATGCACATCGCCAGTCAAAACAACATAACATTCATAGCAATGCTAGTATAGTGTCAGTTCATCTGAAACACATGTCTAACCATGCCTTGACAATTAAGATTGGGACTGATGACCTAGCTGTTTAGTCCCCTAAAAACCAACAACAACAACACCAATTAAGATTTGATAATGACTCTCTAACGAGTGGAAACTAGCCACTGTAAAATCGACGTACAGGGTGTCCCTCGAAAGACGCCTGCCAGGCGTCCGCGGTTCGCTCTGTTCGGTACTGTACGGCTCCCGGCCGCCGCCACCGCGTCCGCCGATTCTAAAAAACACTGCCATCTCAGTAGCCTAAGCTTACCTTTATTTGCAGAAGATGTTCAAAATGATGTCCCTCTTCACAAGAGCAAAAAAAAGCGTAAGAAATGCAGTCTTAGATAATCCGACCTCGGGGAAGATCAGTATGGATTTAGGAGAAATGTAGGAACACGGGAGGCAAAATACTCACATTACGACTTATCTTAGAAGATAGGCTAAGGAAATGGAAACCTACATTTATAGCGTTTGTCAGTTTGGAAAAAGCTTTTGACAATGTCGACTGGAATACGCTCTTCCAAATTCTGAAGGTAGCAGGGGTAAAATGTAGGGAGCGAAGAGTTGTATTCAACCTATACAACAACCAGACAGCGGTTATTAGAGTCGAAGGGCAAGAAAGGGACGCAGAGGTTGGGAAGGGAGTAAGACAGGGTTGTAGCTTTTCCCCAATGTTGTTCAAACTGTACATTGAGCAGGCAGTGAAGGAATGGAAGGAGAAATTTGGAGAGGGCATTAAAGTTCAGGGAGAAGAAATAAAAACATTGCGGTTTGCTGATGACACAGTAATTCTGTCAGAGACCGCAAAAGATCTGGAAGAGCAATTGAATGGGATGGTTAGTGTCTTGAAAGGAAGATATAAGATGAACATTAAAAAGAGTAAAACGAAGATAATGGAATGCAATGTCAGAAACTCAGGCGATGCTGAAGGAATTAGATAAGGTAATGAGACAATAAAAGTAGTAGATGAGTTTTGTTATTTGGGTAGCAAGATAACTTCTAAAATTCAAATGTTTGTAAAGCTTATGGGACTTAACTACAGGGTCATCAGTCCGTAAACTTACAAACTACTTATGAACTACCTCCAACTAAGAACGGCAGAAATATCCATGCCCGAAGAGGGATTCGAACGCCCGACCGTAGTGGCCGTGCAGACTATGACTGAAGCGCCTCAGTCCCCTCGGCCACCGCGGCCGGCAGATAACTTCTAATGGCCGAAGTAAAGAAGATATAAAATGCAGAATGGCTATGGGAAAAAAAGCGTTTCTAAAGAAGCGAAACTTATTAACATCGAATATTAATTTAAATGTTAGGAAGTCCTTTCTGAAAGCATTTGTCTGGAGTGTAGCATTGTATGGGAGTGAAGCGTGGACGATAAGGAGTTCAGATAGAAAGATGATAGAAGCTTTTGAAATGTGGTGCTGCAGATGAATGATGAAAATTAGATGAGTAGATCACGTAACTAATGAGGAGGTGCTTAACCGAATCGGGAAGAAAAGGAGTTTCTGGCATATCCTGACTAAGAGAAGGGATAGATTGGTTGGAGACATTCGGAGACATGAAAGAATCGTCAACTTAGCATTAGAAGGAAGCGTGTGGGGTAGAAATCGTAGAGGGAGACCGAGGGCGAATACAGTAAGCAGATTCAAAAGGATGTAGGTTGCCGAACGTATTCTCAGATGAAGAGACTTGCACAGGACTGTGTAGCGTGGAGAGCTGTATCAAACTAGTCTGTGGACTGAAGACAACAACAACAGATAATCAGACGATACTGAAGGAATTACACTAGGTAATGCCACGATAAAGGTGTTACATGAGTTTTGTTGCTTGCGCAGTAAAATAACGAATGATGGTCGCAGTACAGAGATTAGGAAATGCAGAATGGCAATGGGAAGAAAATCGTTTTTGAAAAACAGAATATTCATTTTAGTGTAAGGAAGGCATTTCTGTGGAGTGTTGCCTTGTACGGGAGTGAAACATGGACGATAAACAGTGCTGACAGGAAGATGATAAAGGCTTTTTGAAATGTGGTGCTACAGAAGAATGCTGAAGATTAGGTGGGTAGATCGCGTAAGTAATGGGGAGGTACTGAACATAATTGAGGAAAATAGAAAAGGATCGATTGGCAGGAGACATTCTAAGACATCGGGGAATCGTAAATTTAGCGTAGGAGAACATACTTGACCTCGTAGCAAAAAATAATCCGGAGGTAATAAAGAGCATTAAAACAGATACAGCGATTAGTTCAAATGTTCAAATGTCTGTAGAGCTTATGGGACTTAACTACGGGGTCATCAGTCCCTAAACTTACAAACTACTTATGAACTACTTACGAACTAGGACGGCACAAATATCCATGCCCGAGGGGGGATTCGAACCCCCGACCGTAGTGGCCGTGCAGACCGTGACTGACGCGCCTCAGTACCCTCGGCCACCGCGGCCGGCACAGCGATTAGTGAAAACAGAGCTGTAGCGAGACTAAATATCGGAGTTTCCAAATCCACCAAAATTAAAAGAAAAATATATTTATTCAAAAAAGCAGACAGAAATTAACGCTTCCTGAGTGAAAGTTCCCAGTCTTTCGAAACTACCAATGTGAGTGTACATCAGATGTAGGTTACATTCAAAGAAATAATATCGACAGCCGTTGACAGGTCGATACCCAACCAATTAACAGTAGAGGGGTTGACCAGTCGCGGTACGCAAAACAGGTAGGATCACTTCTGCGACAGCAAAGAGAAAGGAGCATGCCGAATTTAAACGCACAAAAATCCCCAAGACTGCCAATATTTTACTGAATTAGAAATGTAGCTCAAATTTCTATTTATTTATTTATCGTATGGTTTTACATGTATACAACAATATATGGACGGTGTTATGCATCACTAGTCCAAGCGCCATATATCATAACCGACATAATGGAACCAAAATTTAACATGTTCATAAAATATATTTATTTATGTGTGTTTCTCATCTTTTTGTACCAAAGAAGGGTTAGTGTTCCTTCAGTTAGTAGTGAAATCTCACAGTAAGTAACTACTAAACAGCACTAACTGCGCTCACATCAGCAATATAAAGTAACGGCGCTTGGTCTTGTGAATGCATAACACGCTCCATTGTAAGGTAACCCTTAAGGTAAGCCTTACATTATAACGAGGAATGAGCAAAATTTTGAACGTATTATTCGTTTGAACCTGTTTATAGTGAATATGTAGTAACTAGCTTCTTATGTGACTTAATTAACTATCGTGATGCACAACGCATGTAGGTAACTTAACTGTGAACATTTTCTGTTATTTATTTATTATCTGTATTGTAATTGTTTATGTATATATTATTTTATTTCATTTGTACTTTGTATGTTTCCTATATGACTGTGATTACTCGTTATGTTTAACTTGTCACTGTAAAATATTTCTCTGTGGACAGTTATCGACGTGGCTCCTCAGGTCAGAGACTCTTTTTATCGTACAGCAGCGCTCGCCTGTGGGAGAGCAGGCAAGCAGCAGCATCTGCCGCCCCGTGACGTAGACCAGACGTGCTCAAACAATATAAGTAATAAAGTTAAAACAAAGGGAAAGTTAGAATCTGTTACGAGTGCAACGATATGAAAGTCTATGTGAAACCTGTGAACATACGTGTAGTAAGAATTGATCTTAATGAAACATTTATTCGTTCGTTCTGCTGAGGCAGAAATTCGTTACGTGTTCGGTAACCGTCCCAGACGTCCGAAACGCGGTAGCGTCATCGCGAACTGCTAGCGAGCTGCCAAAGGAGGAGCCACCGTCAAAAGGATTTCTGTGTGAATTTGTGTACCATTTATATGACTGCACAGTACCACGTCGCTGGACTGATAAACAAGATAAGTTAAATGCTATTGGTTGTAATTTACTGTGAATGCATGTTTAAGTTTTGTTAAAATACAAGAACATTACAAAGTGTTTTTGCTATCTTATTTGAAACACTATTTAACCACTCATAATTAATATAACAATCGTCAATAATGCATGAATAATATTGCTACACAATTTTACAATCAAGTGAGTGTCATTGATTGTTAGAGAAAATTTTGCTAAAATTGATGGTAGAAGATAACAGACAGTTTAATTAATGAATAAATTTTCTATTTCGTTTTGCACTGAATTCAACAATAATAGCCACCGCCACATCTATCCTATAAAGAACCAAACTCGTACTACTGTCGTATGCATAGCATTAATTAAGACTGATTTACTTAAATTTCCTATTTGCTTGAGTGAATTAATTTTTATTAGATACTGACTATAGTGGTTGGACTGCACCCACTTGTCAATCACTTGATGTTAAAAAATCCTACTATTCATAATTTTCTAAATTATCATTGCCATTAGCGTACTAATTGAGTCGTACGCATTGCATAGACGGAGTAAGTTAATTTCTGCACAGTGTCTGTAGGTGATTTTGTAAGGAAAGGAAAGGTGGGTGACCTTTTGAAAAGTTTGTCAGATAGAGCCAATAGTATATGTTAATTACACTAACTGTCTTGCTTAATATTTTCAAAATTTAACTACACCACTTGCATTCATCACGGGTTTAACGTAACAAACCACGAAATTAAGGTCAGGTTTGTTAGGTTGCTCAAACATCACAACAACAGCCACCACAGTTAATAACACGTAAAACAATTTTTTTTACCTCCTTTCACACTTTTCTACAATAAAATAAACACCTTTCACCCAATATATCCCCAACAAAAATATTTTCTTTCCTTACAAACTGGAAAGAATACATAGATAATGTCGTGGTAATGGCGAACCAGAGACTGAGTTTTATTCGCAGAGACCTTAAAAGATAGAGACACTACGATTGTCCGTCCTCATTTGGAGTATTGCTGCCCAGTGTGGGATCCTTATCAGGTGGGTTTGACGGAGGACATCGAAAGAGTCCAAAGAAGGGCAGCTCGTTTCGTATTGTCACGATACAGGGGAGACAGCGTCACGGAAATGATACAGGATCTGGGATGGGAATCATTGCAACAACGGCGCTTATCGCTGCGGCGTGGGCTACTTACGAAACTCCAATCGCCAACATTCTCCTCCGAATGCGAAAATATATTGTTCACTGCCACCACAGTTAATAACACGTAAAACAAAATTTATTTCTTTTACCTCCTTTCACACTTTTCTCTTCAATAAAATAAACACCTTTTCACCTAATATTAGCAACAAATATTTTCTTTCCTTACACCATATATAATTAAATATTCCTTCAAACCGTCTTGATTGCAAATTTTTTTATTAGTTAATGACGCGTTTCGCCCTTTAGCAGGGCATCTTGAGATTATAATGCGCTCTCCGTGGTGTGACACCGTAAGTTGTTCATGGAATGTTTTTTGATTTTTCTTGTGGCCCTTAATTGAAGCGGTTGTCTCCGATGCCACAAGATAAGAGTCTGTACAAGTCGGCGAAGCAGCACACCACGCCCGTGAGCGCAATTGTAAACATGGGCTTATCTTGTGTCATCAGAGACCACCGCCTCGATTAAGAGCCACAAGAAAAACCAAAAAACATTCCAGGAACAACTTACGCTGTCACACCACGGAGAGCGCATTATAATCTCAAGATGCCCTGCTAAAGGGCGAAATGCGTCATTAACTAATAAAAAATTTGCAATCAAGACGGTTTGAAGGAATATTTATTCTAACCGATTGTTGTTGTACACCATGGATTGGAAATCATTTTATATAATTAAATGTAAATGTCGAAGTTTGACAAGCAGTCCAGAGCACTCTCTGTCACTTGATGCAAACTCTGCAAGTGACCGTTAAATGCTCGCAGTGGACACTGTTCGACGATGTGCCCTACGGTTTGCTCCTCTACGTTGCAGTCACAGTCAGAAGGTGGAAGGAAAGCCCACTTCTTCATGTTGTGAGCACACCTCCCTAGACCAGTCCTGATGCGTTTCAGTCTCGCCCAGGTCTGATGCGTGCGAGATGGAATCCCTCAACCTTCTCTGACGGATCTCGCGCGAGGTGGCCGTTGTGCGGTGGACATTCGTTCCAGCGGTCTTGACACTTGGAGGTCACGTCGAAGGCACTGGAGCTTTCTGCGTCACACCTGGGAGGTTTCCGTGATTTCAGACGACACGCTGGGGGATCATACGAGGGAGAGTTCTTGTGAGCCTTTATGTTGCTGATCAGTTTCACCTCAGCCGCTTTCCTCCTCAGATCTTGTGGAGCAGTGTTAGCCAGGACAGGTAACCACTGAATGGACCGTAGGTCTGGCAGAGCCAGTGACAATCCTCACGGCTTCATTACGTTGGACGTCAACCTTTGCTCTTTCCTTGGTTTACGATCTAGGAGGCGATCCAATTATGATAATGTAGAAAGATATAAAAAAAGCCAAGATCGCTGATCATCAAATTTTATTTACGACGACCGGTTTCGCTGAACTATGTCAGCATCATCTGGTCAAATAAAATATTTCACAAGGTCGTAATCTTGTAATGTCAATCAGCTGCTATATAACAATTTACAGTGCATAGGTGCACTACGTCATTATAATAAAACATAATGATCACAGTGAGTGGCAATAGCAAAAAATTAAAAAGCATATTAAGAAGCTTTTAAGCTGCAACAGCTATCAAAAACATAATCCGGAAATTTCCCGTTTCGATTTGCAAAAGATTCCCAAAAAGAGAATAAAGTTACGAATAACAATTGTTCATTTACGGTGCTTCGTTATACTTTAACAACAGGTCTACATAAGCATCTACACACTCTCCAATTCACATTGAAGTGCGTGGCAGAGGGTTCATCGAACCGCTTTTATGGTGTTTCTCTACACTTACATTCTTTAATAGCTCCCGGGAATAAGGAACACCTAAATCTTCCCGTTTTAGATCTCATATCTCTTATTTCATTTTGATGATCATGTCTTCCTACATACGGAGTGATCAAAAAGTCAGTATAAATTTGAAAACTTAAATGTAGATAGAGAGGTAAAAATTGACACACATGTTTGAAATGACATGGGGTTTTATTAGAACAAAAAACAAAGTATGGACTGTTACCTGGCGATGTAGAGAAGCTGAGGGCATTTGCGGTGTGGGCGTTTCAAAACATGGCGGAAGTAGATGATTGGTGGAGTAACGTGTTGTGGACCAACGAAGCTCATTTCACAGTCCGAGGGTCTGTCAACGCCCACAACTGCAGAATTTTGGCTGCCGGAAATCCGAGAATTGTCATGGAAACTCCACTGCACGACTAGAAAGTCACGGTGTGGGTTCGATTTACCACATCTACCGATATCCGGCCTTTTTTCTTCGAGGAACTGCGTGGCTCTGGTTTTGTAACTGCTACCGTGACGGGTGAGAGGTACGCCGGTATGTTACAGAATCGCATCATCCCCAGCCTGGCTGATAAACACCTGCTGGAACGTACGATTTTCATGCAGGATGGCGCTCCACCCCATATTGCTAGACGCGTGAAAGATCTGTTGCGCGCGTCGTTTGGTGATGATCGTGTGCTCAGCCGCCACTTTCGTCATGCTTGGCCTCCCAGGTCCCCAGACCTCAGTCCGTGCGATTATTGGCTTTGGGGTTACCTGAAGTCGACCGACATCTCTAGGGATGCTGAAAGACAACATCCGACGCCAATTTTTTGCATACTAAATGAGCATATCAATTAATATTGAACTTAGACTTTGAAGTACCTCGTTTCAGAACCGTTGGAAGATGGATGTTTATATTTTATTTGTGACTGGTAATTTTATGTTTGGTGACGTCTCAACCTGAATGTACTCTTTTAGTATGTAAAAGACGTTGTGGAGTTGTGTAAAATACGACAGGTCTGAAGATGGCGTCGAGCACGCCGAAACCGGTAACATAATAAATGAAAAATGCGATCTTGGCTGCAAAATCATTATTAAATAATTATAGATGGCCCCATTGAACGATGAGTTCCTTACATACAGGGTGATTCAGGAGGAATCTTCAATACTGTGGGAGGTGATAGTATGGGTAATTCTGAACAAAAAACGTGATATGAACATACGTCCGATTTCCAATGGTTACCGAGAAAAATGTATTTTCAATGAAAACAGAGAAAAATTATATGGAAAAGTAAGAGTCATGTTTGTTTACAACTGAGAAGTGTATTCACTCATTTCAGACAATGTAAACACATGTAGGTTACTTAATTCGTAACTGTACGTTATTAAAAATGCTGTACACTGAAGACATGATTCATGAAATTAAACTTTACCACGATAGCGTCTCTTGCTCTAAAGTGTAGCTGACGCCGAAGTTCACCAATGGAAGCGAAGATGGCAGCAATGTTCTTCACGCACAGTTTCAGTAGTATTCGGTGCTGCGTAGTTCGCGTGAAGAGAAGTTAAATGTCTCCTGTGTCTGTGTGAGCATTTTGGAAAAACGGTTGAAAATACCACACATTTACGCATGAAGAGTATGCGGACGTGCTTTTTGTGTACGGTTTGTGTCATGGAAATGCACTTCAGGTTGTCAATGAATATCGGGACCGATATCCAAAACGAAGAACACCAAGCCGGGCAGTTTTCTTCAGTGTTTATCGCTCTATCAGAGACAGCAAAGGACCTGGAAGAGCAGTTGAATGGAATGGACAGTGTGTTGAAGAGAGCGTATAAAATGAACATTAACAAGAGCAAAACAAAAATAATGGAATGCGGTCTTAGAAAATCAGGCGATGCTGAAGGAATTAGATTAGGTAACGAAACAATGAAGGTGGTAGATGAGTTTTGTTACTTGGGTAGTAAAATAACATGCGATGGTCGCAGTACAGAGGATATAAAATGCAGAATGGCAATGGGAAGAAAAGCATGTTTGAAAAAGAGAAATTTGCTAACATCGAATATTAATTTAAGTGCAAGGAAGTCTTTTCTGAAAGCATTTGTGTTGAGTGTTGCTTTGTACGGGAGTGAAACATGGACGATAAGTAGTGCGGACAGGAAGAGAATAGAGGCTTTTGAAATGTGGTGCTACAGAAGAATGCTGAAGATTAGGTGGGTAGATCGCATAACTAATGAAGAGCTACTGAACAGAATTGGGGAGAAAAGGAATTTTTGGCATACCCTAACTGAAAGAAGGGATCGCTCGGTAGGACAAATTCTTAGACATCGAGGCATCGTAAATTTAGCACTGGAGGGAAGTGTGTGGGGTAAAAATCGCAGAGGGAGACCAAGAGACGCGTATAGTAAGCAGATTCAAGTGGATGTGGGTTGTCGTTCTTATGAGGAGATGAAAAGGCTTGCTCAGGATAGAGTAGGGTGGAGAGCTGCATCAAACCAGTCTCCGGACTGAAGACCATAACAACAACAACGTGAAACTGGCAAAGTTCCAAGTACACGGGTGACTTCTGAACGAGCTGCACAATAAACCTTACATGAACATGAACAAATAGTGAATTCTGTACAAAGAAGCCCGTCAACTAGTACACGTCAAATAGCCTGACGTATGCATGTTGCACAAAGTCGAGTGTGGCGAACATTGCAAAAGAAGGACTGTATCCATTCCATCGTCAAAAAGTACAACACGTACATCGTGACGATAAAGTACAAAGATTGGAGTTTTGTCATTGGTTACAACATAACCACAATGTCTTGCCATTTTTGTTATTTGCGGATGAGGCAAAATTTACACGTGATGGTATTAATAATACCTGTAATTCGCATGAGTGGGATGTCAATAACCCACATGCTACAGTTGAGTCAAACTTCCAAATAAGATTCTCAATTAACGTTTGGAGTGGCATGATGGACGACATGATAATCGAACCTGTAATTTTGGATGACAGAATGACTGGTGAAAGTTACCTCCATTTCTTGCAAAATGAAGTACCTGCATTGTTGGAAGATGTTTGCTTGCACAGGGCTGGATCTAGAGGGGGCAAAGGGGGCAGAATTTAGAGGGCAGCAAATTTTTACCGACGTTTTTTCTTACACAATGTATCTTTCTGGTACAATTTAATAAAATTAACTGATACAGAATTATGAAAAGTAAAATGACTGCAAGAAATACCGAAATCATTTAATAAAACTAAAATTCCTGGTTGCTGACTTCAGTGTTGCTCTGTCACAGGTACTTCAGCTAATCAAACTTGAAAAATCAGCTAGATATTAGCCAGAATGAGGGAGATGTTTGCGTTATTGCATAAGTAAATGCACAATGTTTATTAATTTGCATAGATTTCCTTTTGTAGATAAATGAATATCTATATTTCATATCAAGGTAATATTTATAGAACAGGTGAATTTGAATAACGTTCGAGTCCTTATAAAAAAAAAAAGTATTTCAGGTGTGCACACTTCTTATTGAAAGTCAAAAGCATTAAAGATGTAGAGTCCTCTCTCGGAGCGGTGGAATTGCGCCGGCCGCGGTGGCCGAGCGGTCTGCGGCGCGCCAGTCTCGGTCTGCACGGCCACTACGGTCGGGGGTTCGAATCCCCCCCCCCTCGGTCATGGATATTTGTGCCGTCCTTAGTATAAGGTAGTAGATAAGTAGTTTGTAAGTTTAGGGACTGATGACCCCGTAGTTGAGTCCCATAAGGTGTAGAAACATTTACATTTTTACTTACTACAGCATTAAAATATATCTTACCATTCTAGTTTCTGTTTCGTCTGGTGAAAGAAGTTTCAGCAAGCTGAAACTAATTAAATATACTTGAGGAGCACGACTGCTTAAAAAATCTGAGTATAATATTCGTAGAGCACAAAGGAGCTGCTTCACTAAACTATGATGTGATTAAAAACAGTTTTGAAGCAAAAAAAGCACGAAAAGAGAAGTTTTGAATTGATTTTTGTACGATGAGTAATCTTGTAATATTTTTGTATGTATTAAAATTGTTCTGTTCTCCTTTGATCTTAATTCATTCAATAAAATAAGTTCATGTTGTGAGATTGTGACATTTATTTAGAAACATGTAACCCAATTAGCGTCAAAAAGTCGATTCTTACAAGGGGGAGGGGTGAAAGAAGGGGCGGCAAATGTAAGCTTGCCTCCCCTGGGCAAATGTCCTAGATCGGCCCTGCCTTGTACATGCAGCACGATGGTGCGGCAATACAGTACACAGGACTCGTTATACAACATTTAATGCAGTGTACCCCGACCGGTGGATCGGTAGAGGTAGCCTCATTCGTTGACCAGCACGATCCCCAGACCTAACACCGTTGGATTTTTGTTTGTGGGGATGGCTGAAGAATGAGGTTTATGAGACGAAAGTGAATACACGCGAGGAACTGCTTCGTAGAATCGACGTTGCCTGCACCAGCCTCAAAAACCGGAAGCAGGAGGTAAGACGTGCAACACAAAGTACCGTGGAAAGAGTGCAGAAGTACGTCACAGACCATGGAAGAGTCTTTGAACATTTGTTATAAAGTGTGTAGGATTGACAGTGTCACAGTACATTTGGTTATTTACACTGATTTACACTGATGGGGGGGGGGGGTGATGGCATTATTTAGGCCTACTTTTTCAATACAATGTTAAACTGACATTGTTTGCTACATGTAAATACACTTTTCAGTAGTAAAAATACTTACACATTTGAATAATAATTTCTTCCAATTATAGTGATTTATATGTTTTTCTTTGTTTTCATTGAAAATAAGTTTTTCTCGGTAACCAGTGTCGGCTGGTGATAATGTGCTAATGTGCTGCAGCACACTGTAAACATATTACTAAAATTATGCCATTTCTCTTCGAAAGCAAGCGAGAAATCGCTATAAAATTACATCCTTTCTCTTGGAATACGAGCCAGATATCACAATAAAATTATGCCAGTTCCCTTCCAATGCGTATTAGAACGCTAGTAATAAGGATGGAAACGCATTGTGGAGCGCTCTCGCCGCGATAGCTGGAAACCAGCTCCGTGTGCTGAAGTGGGATTCAGCCGCGCTGGGACGTGCGCAGAGAGGCGGCGCAGTCGTCTGTCCGCTAGTGCGCATGCGCAGACGTGACGTCAGGCCTGGCGGCTCGTGTGTGCTGAGACCGACTGCAGCACCAGACCAATATTTCTCTCCGCGCTGCGTGTGACGGCTGCGGAAGAATAGTGTATGACGAATGCTGCGGCATACAGAGTCAAATAGCGCTCTGGCTCAGGCGTCTTGCGCGTTGTCTCTCAAACCTACCTGTGTGGGGCTCGTATTCAAATACCTCCGAGTCCAAATTTTTAATTTCTGTAAATAAAATTAATATTTTTAAACGTTATTTTTACTACCTGCAGTGACTACATGTAGTTGGCAACGCTGTTACAAATTACCCTGAAGGTCTTAGTGTCAGTACAATGTTAATTGATATTTAATTAAAGGCAATCATACAAAGGTTGACGTGTTTGACGTAAAACTTCAATCACAAACAACATCAGTAATGTTTAGCCAACATGCGAGTTAAACTGCGCTTTTCAACTAAGCAGTTTCATTGGTCGCTTGTGTAGAACGCAGATGACGTGGTGGGGATGTCGCTAAGCTCCGTTGTTTCCATTGTCAGTCACGCTTTGTGCGTTCGCTGAAGAAGTGTTTCGCAGTCGTGAAAGTGCTCGATACGTACTGTGCGAGCAACATGGAGAGTTCTGTCGATGATCTGCTACAGAGGCCATTTTGCAATAGACCTTTGGAAGAGAAACAAAGTGAAATAGTTAGGTAGATCTACTTCAGCTTTAAATCCCAGTCAGAAGGCTGTAGGAGGTGGCAAGAAAAGTGAGTACACGAGCAAATTTAGAACGAAAGTGTATGAAAACAGTTGGATTTGCGGATGTGATATTCGCAATGCACTTTTTAGCTTTCAATGTTTGTTGTTTGGGAACAGTGATGCGTCGAGTACAGGGGGAGTGGAAGACCTCGGACATCTTAATGCATTAATTAAAAAAAAAAAAAAAAAAACACGAAGGAAATCATAAACATATAAATAACATACTTTTAGTTCATTAGGTAAAGCTAGTATCACAACAGTTTTGAGTCGTGCCTTTCATTTTAGTATATTTTGTTTGCTGTTTCTTTTTGTAACATTGTAGCACACTGGTCAAATGTTGTACGAGCCGCCACTGTCGGTAACCATAGGAAATCGGATATATGTTCATATAACGTTTTCTGTTCAGAATTACCCATACTATTACCCCCCACAGTATTGCAGATTCCTCCTGAATCACCCTGTATACAATACATTTGCTCGTGTACATAAAGAAAAAGAGGGCACTGCCTTCAGGTAGTGTTCATACAAAGTGTAGGCAGTGGAGTTTCTGGACAGTGTTGCGCTTATTCAGACGGATACTTGGCCTATCTCTGCTTACAGCGCGCGCCAATTATAAGGCGCGAAGTACAGCACTGTACAGTGCAAGCAGAACAATCCGCCATTTTGATTCCCACAATGAAGGTGCGCATTTAAATGCTACGGCACACGTGCGTTTTTTAATACGCTCTTAAGGCCATAAAATATACTTCCCTAGCGCAGAAAGATTACAGTATAGTAAATTTACTGACTTACATTGACTGTAAGAGGCAAGCAACTTAGTGATTAGAGGGATATTTAGAGATATGACACATTCACTTATACTCCATATTAAAGCATATGTTGCCGTTCTAAATATGTACCAAATATAGTTAAAATACAATTATCGTATTTTCTAGTTCATAAGTAGTACATCCACATAAGTTTACTAAGTCACTAAGAGTTGCATACGAAAACAGTTACAACATAATGTTAAATTGCGTTCCTGCACTTCACGTAGTGCCCCCTTCTAATGTCTCGCATATTTTATACACACCGTATTTTAGAGAAGATTTTACGTCTTTCCTGTTCCCATTCTTTGCGAAGTTCAATTTATTTCTCTCATTCAGACATTCTGTTCACAGCTTGGCTTAGGCCTACATATTCCAGTGTTGAGAGTCACATTTAATTTAAACAATAAACTAATGTGAAATAATATCATTTAAAAACCAATAACTGGGTAAAGCCAGCTGCACTTATGTAGCACTTAAAAATACAATTAACTGACCTTAGAATAACTACCTAGTTAGTCTAAATAATATCAAGAAAAGGAACATTAAACACACTGTATGTCTTGATATATTAATGCCCGGTTTCTGGAAGCCGTTAGCTACCGTCACGTTATAATTTAGCCTGCCAGATAACTTCCTTGGGTTTCCCGATGCTGATTTCAACGACCGTTAGTTAACTATCAGGTAACTACGCCTTCTGTCGAAGCAAATAGTACGTCTCAACAGATAACAGATGGCACTACTAACGAAAATCGCAATTACTCGAATTTTGTCGATTATTAACTGAAATCGAAGACGCGTCTTA
Source organism: Locusta migratoria (assembly GCA_026315105.1). Taxonomy (NCBI): domain Eukaryota; kingdom Metazoa; phylum Arthropoda; class Insecta; order Orthoptera; family Acrididae; genus Locusta; species Locusta migratoria. Next base: position 127,825,552 of record CM048752.1, read on the forward strand.
GATTGTGTAGCTGTTACGAGTTTTCTGTTTCTGTTTCCAAAGGCAATGGGCAACAAGTGAGGAAAAAATTTGACTATATTTGAGAAAAATCTTTTGACCGACTTGGATTTAGAGAGGAAAGTAGTTATAGTAAATGAAAAGGCAGATGGTTTGACTATTTTTGGGAAAAAACAACACGCCTTGGAAGTTGTCACAAAACTGTACAATTCGTTAAACAGACAGGAGAGAAAACGGTAAGGCCACTCAGAGAGCTGTATTCTTTTTAAAAAGAAAAACACGATAAACAACAACGGTGTCAAGAATAAAATCATTCGTATTATTTCTGTTGTCAACAAATATTTTTATGAATTTAAGTTTTCCTCTTCCCATTCTTTTGTAAATGTGACATTACTTTTCACAACACAGACTGGTCAATCTACGTCCACCCACCCGCCTACCCCAGCCCCACGTTGTAATAATAATTAAAAAAAATTAATCACTTGAAACATTGACTGATCGTAATCGCAATTGCATGGCACAACACTATTGCAAAGGGAAGTATCTCTATCCTTAATTAAAAGTTTTATTATGAGAGCATGGCTTTGTGATTCGGATGTGGTGAAAGTTTACATCCAGATCGGCGATCGCGAGAGATAACGTTGTCCACTGTTGCTCAGTGTCGAGATGTCGCTTGACCAATCGCGAGGGACATGCAGCTAATGCAAACGTCACCCGTTGTCAACATCATCTCTCGCGACCGCCGAGCGCGATGTAAAATTTAACCCGGAATGTTGTTTTCCGCGTTTTTCCCCGTTTGACCCCGGCAATGTCATTGGTCAGTAATTTTTTTTTTTTTTTTTTTTTTTTTTTTTTTTTATGATTTTGAAACGCATATGAAATTCGCTCTCATTACACAGATCAAATAGTTGTCATCTAACACGAAACCCGCGTCGTGGTGTTTCCACTGTGCCGAGTACAGCTAAGTTTTCTTCTTCTGAACAACTGTCCGAAGCATCAGAAGAAAAAGAAGAAGAAGACGTCGGCGGCGATGATGATGGAAGAATTTCCATTCTTCAGCTTCAGAAATTTTAAAATTGTATGAAAATTATACGGAACCCTGTCACAAAAACAAAAACAAATTACTACTGCTAAATAATTTCTGGACTTGCGTTTGGAAGCCCGCTAGCGCTACGTAGCGGATATATTTAAAACTGAAGTTAACGTGTAGGTAACCCCAGGGGAACGCGCACTTATCTTTACCGGACAGGTAACTTCGGCTGTGACGCTAACTGCTGTCTCGGAAACCCATTTTGTACTTAACGGTCAGGTAACCCACAGGTAACTGTAAAGGAACAGGTAACTACTGTTTCGGAAACCGGCCATTAGTCTATCAAAACTAAAATAAACCGTTGCAGGGCCGGCGCAAGCCCGATTGCCGCCCCGTGCGAGTTGCAAAATTGCCGCCCCCTCCTATTCTCGAAAAGTTATTACCGTTATTCTCGAAAAGTTATTACCGTTATTCTCGAAAAGTTATTGAACAATTTATTAAAATTTAAATGTTTGTAAATCTATCGGACCAAACTGCGTGGTCATCAGTCCGTAGCTTACGAACTACTTAAATCTAGGTAAACTAACCTAAGGACAACACACACACACATGCCCCAGGGAGGACTCGAACCTTGACGGCGAGCAACCGCGCGCTCCGCAGCGAGACGCTTTAGACCGCTCGGCTACTCCACCGCGGCTGACAATTTATTACACTGCGCTCTGATGAATATTCGAAAGGTCATGGGTTGTATAGCCCCATTATTGAAACATGAAGGGTTTTCGAAAGTTACCGTTATAAATTTTTAGGAGTCGTATAGGAGACAGAGTAAATATTTATATGGATTGAATCCTCCTGAGCTATTTGTCGCGTCATCATATATTTCTCTAACGTCTCGGAAAATAGCTGAGAAGAATTTCAATTTTAACAATAATGACCGCTAAACTCTATGATCTTACATTTTGATAACATTTTTCACAAACGTCATCCCGTGGCGCCATGAGCACTTCTTTATATTTGTCGCTGTAAAACAAATCTGTTCTACTGCATGTCCCTTGCTTTTCATATTTTGCGAAGAGATAGCATGGATGAAAAGGAGGAAATAATCTATTAAACATTGACTGCACAATGAATGCCTTAAAGGATTTTAAAGACTTCCTCAAAGCTGTAAAGTATGCATTTTAGAGCCCATGTTTACATTATTCTAGTCCATATTAAGTCTTTCGGAAATATGGAAACCAAAGTGCTTACAGCAGTATACATTTATTTCGCAGAGTTAAAAAGTAAAATGGGTTGGAGCACTACGTTATTAGTGTGCGGCGAAGTTGGCAATTTCGGTCTGGCAGGAGACGAGTTAGGATAGTCGGTGCAGATGTGACCATTTTGTACAGATGGTGTAGTGGGCAGTACGACTGCCAAGTAAGGAGGAAACGTCGATTAGAGACACAGCATAGCACAAATTTTAATATTTCCCAGTTAGTTAGTTAGTTCAAAGCCCATTGGCAGCTTAAGTAGAAAATCTCTTTGAGTGTTTCTCTAGTAAAGGACACGTTCATAATTATTTTCAAATTTCAAGCAAATTGTTGGAATTTTAATTTTTTTTCTGAATACTATATAGGGTCCAAGTTGGCTGGCTCTGTAAATTTCAATAACAAGTACGAGTAGTAACGTGGAAATTAAATGCAATTAATTATCTATAGCCGGCCGCGGTGGCCGAGGGGACTGAGGCGCTCCAGTGACGGTCTGCACGGCCACTATGGTCGGAGGTTCGAATCCCCCCTCGGGCATGGATATTTGTGCCGTTCTTAGTCTTAGCTAGTTCATAAGTAGTTTGTAAGTTTAGGGACTGATGACCCCGTAGTTAAGTCCCATAAGCTATACAAACATTTGAACATTTGAATTATCTATCAGTAGTGCTAAGACTTTCTGTAGGAAGTTCCTTTGAAAAGTAAAAGCTAACGTTTTTATTTATAACATTTCAAATATCACGAAAATCTGAATTCTTCCCGCGTATTTTGCTCGTCCAAACTGGCCAGTCTGTATTAGAAATCGAAAACTCTTTCCGACTGCATGAATGTGAATTATAGCCGAATAACCGCCAGTTACGACTCGTCACGCGCCACTTTTTCAAAGATCAGTCTTGAGATCCTTTCTTTTTTCTTTTAATGTAGTCCAGATCCCAATTTGTTTCCTTCATTATTAGGATTTGTGAGTCTCTGAGGTGCTGTCACCGCATAGAAAGATATGAGTAGAATTGGTTCTTCTAAAAATAAAGGCAAGATTAGTTAGTGACCGCATGAACAGCGCAATGGCTTCTCTCAAATCATTGAAATGAGTTGTCACAAAATTGCCCGCGACTTTTCTCTTTCGCTCTGTCCAACAGCGACAGCCAGACCTGTCACAGATTTGCCGTCCCGCTTACATGTAGAGGCGTATATTTTCTTTACTACCTCTCTCAGCATAACTATTTTAGTACAAGTAAAAGAAGGTTCAATTCTTAATGTTACACAGAGAGTTATTCGATTTTGGCGTCCATACTTGGCATATTTACAAGCCACATTTTACGCTGATCTGCGTTTCAAGGAAATCGATAAAACTTCCAGCGACCATGTATGCTACTATTTGAGCAGTTTGGAGGTGCACAACCAACCATTTCTCACTGTAAAACAATAAAATGACAAACTGTTGGCTGATTCACTTCGCTGCGCCAGGCAAAGTATACAACTGTGTCGCCGGATTAGGATTCAAAATGGCGGATTGTACAGCTCGGTGTATCCGGTGCTTTAGCGCGCAGGTTGACGACAGCGAACAGCATAGACCATAGATAGTATGTTATCTTTGGTCTATGGCGGACAGCGTCGTGGAGGCTTCCGGCGTCCACACCTAGGTGGCTCTGCTTGCCACTGCTCCGATAAAGCCGTGTGCTGGGAGAGTAGCGCCAACCGCCATTGTAGGCCTGTTATACCTGGCAGTAGCAGCGCTATGCACGGCGCTGTTACATTAACATTCACGATGAAGAGAACCGGTCTGTACATCGACGTGGTACGACAATACGTTAAGTGAACAATGAACTTAAGTTTTTAATCGTTTCATCACATCTACAGCGAATATTAAGGAAAAATTGCTAATCTGAGATCAAGACCTTTATTTTTGAGCAAACTAGTTGTAAAATTGTTTCGTGCTAAAATTTAAACCCTGCACCAAATGCACTGCTTTCGCAATAAGTGACGTTCCTGCTTTCAAATTAGCTAAGGACTGACGTTTTTATATCTAATATATTGGTTTTATCAAAGTATATGTAATTAATCTAGTGCCTAATTTTGATAGGTGTTGTGTGCTAACTTACATGTGACATTACCACATAACATTAACTGAGCTAACATTTTGGGAAGGTTTAAGATTTTACACATTGTTATCGCACTGCTGGGTAAAATAAACATTTTCTTAAAATTCGAGATTTGCAGATCTATTTAATGGGCGGTTTCATTTACCGCCCAAACTTTCGTAATATTCAGGCTAAGCATAAATACGAAATTCGTCAAATGCGGCACATTATGTTAGATTTTCATGTAATTATATCTTTTAAAAATATCTTTTCTCTTCCATGTGTTATCCGTCCAACATTGCTCGCAAAAAACTTGTATGAACAGATAAACCGAGAAGTTTACTCGATTTTTAATTCAAATTTACTTACTTCGCAAAATTTTGCATTGTCGTATGGAAATGCATTTTTTTCTGTCAATGCGGTGTATCCACAATTCGCGTCTTTTCGCATCTCTTTCGCCCTGTGGAATGCGTAAAACTTGCTACCTCGGACTGTCTTAGTAATAACAATTCACTGCCAACAATGCGGCATTTTCACCATATAAAAATGGAGTATGCTATGCTCAGCTCTTAATTTAATACGTAATGACTCCACACATTTCCAACACGTCTAAATGCTAAAATAACAGCTGGTTAAGTGAAATACGCCATTTACGCTGATGGACTGCTTAGGCCTAAAATGGCGGACGTGCCCCACCCGCGCTCAACTGACCAATAGCAGCGGCGGTTGTCGGCAAGACACACGTCAAAGGTTGGCGCTACTCTCCCAACACACGGCTCTACTGCTCCCATCAGACTTAGCGCCGAATATCAATTCGGGAACTTCGCGCGGCGAGAACGAGTTTAAAATGACGCGGTTTGAGAAGTCATTGCGAAGCGCAAATATTTACGTAAGTACTCTCCTAGTCCACATCCCCTCCCCCCCCCCCCTCTCTCTCTCTGCATCCACCTCTTTCTCTGCCATCTCTGTGTTCGTTTCCACCTTTTCCCTTTCTCGGCAAAATTTTCTGCAAGGTACCCTCAGCCATGTACCATACAAACATTTATGACTCAGGTTCCCAGTGATCTTCCTGTTCGTTTAAAGGTCACGTGTGCGAAAATGCATAAACAATGGAACAAAACTATGCATTTTTCTCCAAATTCCGTAAGTTAAGTACCCTCCACCATGCACCGAACGAAATTTTATAGACAGTGATATGCCTCTTGTTGTTATGTAGACTTTCCCGGCGTATTAATTGAGCAAATTCTTCACGGGTTTGCAGCTGGGTCATTCTGTCATCTGAACACGATATTTCTGCGGTCCAGTTGGCCGCCACCATCAGGTGAGGAAGCTAAGCCGCTCTCCCCGTGGCTGTGGAACGGCTGGCTCTACTGTATATTCGCAACCAAAGTACTAAGGCGCATGCGCCAAGTACAGAGGGCGTGCGTTTACTCGTACCTGTAGCTGCTGACCCCTGGCGAGAGGGAAGTTGTAGCGCCTCCAGTGGTGGCTAATGTCAAACACGATACATCGTTACAGATTGTCATTCGTTGCTGTGTGCTGCAGATGCCGATGTTTCTTCAGGTCTGATAACACAGGATTCCACGATTTACTCAGAAAATAACCACTGTCACGGTTAATTGTGTTATCTGTTATTCCGATTTCAATCGATTCTTTCAGAACACAATCCCAGTAATGTGAGGCGTTTCCAACAACTTGTGTCTCGTCGTACAGCATCCTGTGTCCCTCTGAAAGACGGTGTTCAGCCACCGCGTATTTTTCAGGCTGCATCAGTCGCGTGTGGCGGTGATTTTCGACACATCTGTCACTGACGGTGATAAGTCTGCCCAATGTATGCTTTGCCGCACTCACAAGGTGTTTTGTATACGCCAGGCTTTCTCAGGCCCAAACGAAGAAGTGCTCTAGTCTTAGCTGGCGGACGAAAAATACACTTTATTTTGTGTTTCTTCAGAATCCTTCCTATCTTGGCAGACACGTTACCAGCATAAGGAAGGAAAGCAACAGAACTGGAAGTGTGTTCTGGTGGTCCGAACTCAAAAGCTCGTCGAATCTGCTTGTCTGTATAGCCATTTTGGTGGAACACATTCTTGAGATGTTGCAGCTCTCGAGGTTAATTTTCAGCATCCGAGATGGCATGTGCTCTTTTTACCGAGGTCTGTAGGACTCCTGCACGTTGAGAGGAGGGTAACCGCTGGTCGCATGTAAATACCTATCAGTATGCGTCGGTTTCCTGTAAACTATGACCAAGAGCTCCGTCATCTTTTTTTTTTTATAGACCAACACGTCCAAAAATGGTAACTTGCCATCCTTTTCAGTTTCCATCGTGAATTTGTTGTTAGGATGGAGACAGTTAAAATGATCTAATAACCGGTGCAGTGAATCTATTCCATGTGGCCAAACAAGAAACATACCGTCAACATATCTAAAAAAGCAAGTCGGCTTTAAAACGATGTTTTCAGTGCCATTTCCTCAAAGTCCTCCACAAAAGGGTTGGCGACTATGGGGGACAGAGGACTCCTCATAGCCACACCGTCAGTCTGTTCAAAATACTTGTCGTTGAGTAAGACGTAGGTGTACGTCAGTACATGGCGGCAAACCTTCGCCATTTCCATATTTAGTTTCTCGTCTTCCTCTTGAAGAGTTATTGATCTTAATTAACGAGAAACCAGTAAACACAAGCCACCACTCATAACAACACACATGCAGTTGCTCCATACATGTCAAGAAGGTAAACGCACGGGCCTGTGGGAAGAATTCGAAATGTATCGCCATCAGATCTCTACTAAAGCGACACTGCTCAATGAGCAAACGATATAGAAAAGTTCCCCATTTCTGGGAGCTATTCAAAAATCAGTTGAGTCCAGCTACTTGAAGCCAACACATGCACTGGTCGGCCGATATTTAAATCTAAACTTCCCACCTGTCACATGCGAGTACCTTTCATACAGTGACAAATATTGTTCACATCAAGTATTTTTATGTATACAGTATGAATGTACAGTACTTTTAGCGCTAGAATGTTAGAATGTTTGTAGAGTCTATGGGACTTAACTACGGGGTCATCAGTCCCTAAACTTACAAACTACTTATGAACTACTTACTACTAAGGACGGCACAAATATCCATGCCCGAGGGGGGATTCGAACGTAGTGGCCGTGCGGACCGTGACTGGAGCGCCTCAGTCACCTCGGCCACCGCGCCCGGCTTAGCGCTAGACTGCAACATCTGTTACATGTTTTAATGAAAACCCTAAGAGACAATCACGTTTTATAATATAAACGCTGTAAGCCAGTTTTGGGATAGACATTGGCTAACACCATCTGACGACTGTACTTACAACTACAGCTACTTTTAAAATTGACATCAACTGATTTTATGATTTTGACTGTGAACAAAATTATTAACAGGTCATCAGTTTTATAAAAAATGTTTTAAAGCTATATATATATATATATAATAAGGCACCAGTTAGTACATAATTTTACTACCAATTATATATAAACGAGACTCATTAATAAAGAACAGTTTAAAGTTAAAATGCCTACTAAAATTACAATAAAATGTAACTATTACTAACATAAACATACCTCATAAATTTGTTGTTTATATGAAACCTTAAAGAGCGCGCCTTAGTCGCAAATGACGCATGCTGACGTCAACTGTGTAATAATTGTAACACTTGCGCCAGTACGAACGCAACCTCCAACGTGGAGGTCGAGATGTTTTAGGTATTTTAATTGGTTTTAAGGTACGTGCTTTTATCATGGACTTCAACTGAAACTTGTACAATTGGCTTATAATGTGACATGTATGCTATTCTAAATCGTTCTTTTGTATTTATTTTAGCATTGATAATGACCACACAGTGGTCGACATCTAGATTTGCAAACAAATAAATATATTTTTTTTACGACTGATTGCTGAAAGAATTACCACATATGCTTCCAAGTTATTCGTACTAAATTGGAGAACTTACTTGGGGAACGTTTTTCTGATGTGAGAATCTTCTCTGGAACACCTGTTCTCTCTTTTCCATGCGGCCCATTGACGGAGGAGCAGCATATGTATAGAGAGTGGGAAATGGAGGAGGAGGAGATAGAAGGCGAGGTAAGAGATGGACAAAGAGAAAGAGGAGGGCAGATTACTAGCAAGGAACAGCCGGGCGTGGCGCGCTGGCAGGTCCTGCCGTGTGGGGGGGCGCCCACTGCTTCACCACTCACCTGGAAATGACAGCAGAAAACAAAACCATTAGTGTCAGTCAGCACAAAATCTATCTACAGCGTGAAAGGTGTTTAAACCGACAAACTCCGGCAGCTTGTACGGGACACCAAAACAAATATTTATCCCTGACGTCATTTCCTCCTATGTGGAGTATTTAAACCGGTGGAGGAAGATTTACCGGGCGGCAAATTAATTGAACCAACAAACACTTCTTTATTACCAGGAGACAGGGTTGTAGCCTTTCTCCAATGTTGTTCAATTTGTACATTGAGCAAGGAGAAATTTGGAGAAGGAATTAAAGTTCAGGGGGAAGAACTAAAAACATTGCGTTTTGTCGACGACATAATAATTCTGTCAGAGACAGCAAAGGACCTGGAAGAGCAATTGAACGGAATGGACAGTGTGCTGAAAGGTGCATATAAGATGAACATTAACAAGAGCAAAACTAGGGTAATGGAGTGCAGTGTAAGAAAATCAGGCGATGCTGAAGGAATTAGATTGGGTAACGAAGCAATAAAGGAGGTAGATGAGTTTTGTTACTTGGTTAGGTAAATAACAAATGATGGTCGCAGTACAGAGGATATAAAATGCAGAATGGCAATGGGTAGAAAAGCATTCTTGAAAAAGAGAAATTTGTTAACATCGAATATTGATTTAAGCCTAAGGAAGTCCTTTCTGAAGGCATTTGTGTGGAGTGTTGCCTTGTATGGGAGTGAAACATGGACGATAAACAGTGCGGACAGGAAGAGGATTGAGGCTTTTGAAATGTGGTGCTACAGAAGAATACTGAAGATTAGGTGGATGCATCGCGTAACTAATGAAGAGGTACTGAACAGAATTGGGGAGAAAAGAAATTTCTGGCATACCTTGACTAAAAGGAGGGATAGATTGGTAGGACACATTGTTTGACATCAAGGAATTGTGAATTTAGCATTGGAGGGAAGTGTATGGGGTAAAATCCGCAGAGGGAGACCAAGAGATCAATATAGTAAGCAAAAAATTATATTTACTCTTTGGTTGCATTGTTGCTTGAGGGTTGATAATGATAAAATGGAGGAGTATATTGGGGTGGAAAGTTATCGGTGTATATAAAATTCTACGTGTGTGTATGTGTGTGTGTGTGTTAATATTTCGCTCTGCAGCGAAAACTAATTGCAGAACGCAAACGAATGGTCTGTGTGTAATTGTTGTCCGAAGTCTCCCGTTGTACACCATAGCAGTTCCATGCCGATAGCTATAAGGGGGGTGGAAGATGTGGCGGTTGAAAATAGTCAAATTATAAAAAAATTCGGACTGAAGGCCAGTGATGACGTTTGCGACTCCATAGCAAGTAGGTTACATACAGCGAAACGTGATGCCACAGACCATATCTTTGGTCTATGTGTCCTACAATGTCTTCAGCTCTTTCTCTGTATGTATAAGCATACGAATAAGGAATATAAGAATAAATAAATAAGTAAAGCAGTAAGAAAGAAATTTCTTTTAATAGATCTCTTTAACAGAAATTGATTTGACGTTTCGCGCATTACATAAAGTCACCAATCTGTGATATTATTACAATCATTATTGTTGAATTTCGTGATTGGATTCATCGAAACATGTGCATTTTCGCGTGTGATTTCTTATTTCTTATAAATTTCTGATAAATGTAATATGTTTTTAGAAAAGGAGAGAGAGAGAGAGAGTGGATAGGAAAAGTACTAACTAAAGGTTCGATAAATAAATAAATACCAGGGTAACGCCGGGTTTTCAGCTAGTAAGCTATATACGTTAACGATGTACTTCTTGTACACTCATCAATACATGTAGGTACACAAAACAGGTCAGGACACTGTTGCAAAAGCAAAGGAAAAGGCATACTAAATTTAAACGAACACAAAATACCAGGATTTGCGGTCCTACACAGAAGCTCGAAATTTAGCGAGGATTTCAATGCGAGATGCCTACAATACTTATCACAACAAAACTCTTTCTCGAAATTTGACTGTAAACCCAGAGAGTTTTGGTCATATGTTAAATATACTCGGGGCAAATCACAAGCAATACCTTCACTAAATGATAGTAATGTCGATCCTGCCGATGACAGCGCTACTAAAGCAGTGTTACTAAACATAGCTTTTAGAAACTCATTCACCAAAGAAGACGAAACCAATGTTCCAGAGTTCGAATTATGAACAGATGCCATAATGAGTAACGTAGAAGTAGATATCATCGGAGTAGTGCAGCAACTAAAATCACTTAACAAGAACAAGTCTTCTGGTCCGGATTGTATACCCATTAGATTTCTATCTGATTATGCTGAAGCGATAGCTCCTTACTTAAGTCATATACAACCGCTCTCTCATAGAAGGATCTGTACCAAAAGATTGGAAAGTTGCACAGGTCACACCTATATTCAAGAAAGGCAGTAGGAGTAACCCACTAAACTACAGGCCTATTTCATTGACGTCAATCTGCAGCAGGGTTTTGTAACATATCCTGTATTCAAATATTATGAATTATCTCGAACAGAACGATCTATTGACCCAAGGTCAACACGGATTTAGAAAATGTCGAGCATACGAAACACAACTAGCTCTTTATTAACACGAAGTGTTGGGTGCTATCGAAAGAAGGTTCGCAAATCGATTCCGTATTTCTTGATTTCCAGAACGCTTTTGACACCGTACATCACAAAAGGCTTTTAATCAAATTGCGTGGTTATGGTATATCACCGCAAATTTGCGATTGGATAGGGGATTTCTTGTCAGAGAGGACAAAGTTCGTAGTAATCGATGGTAAGGCATCAACTTAGAGGTGATATCGGGCGTTCCACAGGGTAGTGTTATTGGTCCTCTGCTCTTCCTTATTTACATAAACTACTTAGGGGAAATCTAAGTAACTCTCTTACGTTGTTTGCAGATGACGCCGTCATTTACCGTCTACTAAAGTTATCTGAAGATCAAAACCAACTGCAGAACGATCTGAATAAGGTATCAGTATGGTGTATAAATTGGCAATTGACTCTAAATAATGAGAAGTGTGAAGTCGTCCACATGAGTACGGAAAAAAACCCGTTAAACTTCGTTTACAAAGTAAATGAATCAAAAGTGAAGGCCGTAAACTCCACAAAATACCTAGGAATTACTATTACTTCAGACTTAAATTAGAAAGAACACGTAGATAATGTCGTGGGAAAGGCGAACCAGAGACTGCGTTTTATTGGCAGAACCCTTAAAAGATGCAACAGAACTACTAAAGAAACTGCATACACTACGCTTGTCCGTCCATTTTTGGAGTATTGCAGCCCAGTGTGGGATCCTTATCAGGTGTGTTTGACGGAGGACATCGAAAGAGTCCAAAGAAGGGCAGCTCGTTTCGTATTGTCACGATACAGGGAGACAGCGTTACGGAAATGATACAGGATCTGGGATGGGAATCATTACAACAACGGCGCTTATCGCTGCGGCGTGGGCTACTTGCGAAACTCCAATCGCCAACATTCTCATCCGAATGTGAAAATTAACTTTACTCCCACTTACTTAGGTAGAAATGATCATCAGAATAAGATACGAGAAATCAGAGCTCGAATTCAGATTCAGGTGTTCTTTCTTCCCGCGCGCTATTCGAGAGTGGAACAGGAGATGAATAGTATAAAAACATGGTTCGATGGACCCTCTGCCAGGCACTTGAAAGTGATTTGCAGAGTATCCCGTGTAGATGTAGATCCTCTTCTCATGCAACAGAAGTCGCGTAAACTCGGTTGCTCATTTCTCCCCACACAGAAAAAGTTGCCAGGGGACACATGTGGGGATGCAGCAGTGCACGGTACGGGGCCACCTCAGCCACTCCACGTCTCTGGGCACCGCCGCGGCGGTCCGGGGATCGACGCTCGCGACGGATGAAAAAGAACGGCACCGAGCCCCGTAGTGCTGCAGCCACACGCCTTGTCTTGAAGGCAGCGAGCCGACTCCAGCAGTTCTGGCAGTGCTCTGATAAGACAACTGTAATAGCAAAATTCTTCAATATCAGTCTCCAGATCGCTTTTATTTTCTAAAACATAACCGGTTCCGGGACAGCTGCCCATCTTCAGACCTGTTAAATAAATGTTACAACTGAATGTAAGCTACTATTTACAAAGTATGATATCAAAAAGTTAAACGAAAAATATTAAAAACATACAAAATTTTTGAAGTTACAAGAGTAAGCTGTCCTGTGATGAACGAATTTTCACAGCCGCTACTAAAACATAGTAGCTTCCTGAGGCTTTATATAATGTACTTAAGATCATCTGAAACTTCCTGGCAGATTAAAATTGTGTGCCGGAGCCGGGACTCGAACCTGGGACCTTTGCCTTTCGCGAGCAAGCGCACTATCGACTGTGCTATCCCGACGCGACTCAGTTTCATATCAGCGCACACTCCGCTGCAGAGTGAAAGTTTCATTCTGGAAACATCCCTTAGGCTGTGGCTAAGCCATGTCTCCACCATATCCTTTCTTCCAGGAGTGCTAGTCTTGCATGGTTCGCAGGAGAGCTTCTGTGAAGTTTGGAAAGTAGGAGGCGAGGTACTGGCGGAAGTAAAGTTGTGAGGCGGCATCGTGAGTCGTGTCGGGATAGCACAGTCGGTAGTGCGCTTGCCCGCGAAATGCAAAGGTCCCAGGTTCCAGTCCCGGTTCCGGCACACAATTTTAATCTGCCAGTATAAAATAGCAGTTACAAATGAGATACTCAGATGTCAAACTATAAAACGATGTAGAAATAAGATAAAATTGGGTTCTTATTTCTACGTCCTTTTATAGTTTGACAGCTGAGTATCTCATTTGTAACTGCTATTTTATACCTTGACTACTATCTTACACCTTGACCTCAGAAATGATTTTATACGTAAGTCAATAATTACTTATCGAGAATAATTGTAACTAAAATGATCCCTACCAATCAGATGATTTTAAGCACATTATATAAAGCCGCAGTAACGACTGCGAACATTCGCTCATCACAGGACAGCTTACTCTGTAACTTCAAAAATTTGGTACGTTTTTAATATTTTTCCTTTAACTTTTTGATATCATACTCTGTAAATAGTAGCTTACATTCAGTTGTAACATTTGTTTAACAGATCTGAAGCTGTCCCGAAACCGATTATGTTTTAGAAAATAAAAGCGATCTGGAGACTGATATTCAAGAATTTTACTCATATGACGATCGCAGACACTCCCTCGGGACCCGTAAGTCTTGCTTTCAAAAATACGCCCTCCGCCTTTTTAAATACTACTCATAGGAAAAAAATGACATTAGGAAAAAAAAGTTTTTTTTTGGTGTCCCCTACAACTCCCAGAGTTAGTCGGTTTAAATACTTTTCACCCTGTATACTAATAAGAAAACTGTTAAACTAGCTCTAAACTGTAGTGCCAATTGTGCTCAACGACTGTTTATTTAACTTGTAGAAAATTCGTAAATAGTAAATTATTCAGATCTAGCTTTCGATCACTGTGTGGTAATTACCAATGCTTAAAAAGCAAAACGGTTGAAACACGTTAAGCATTTCGACCTCCATGTTGGAGATTGTACTGAATAATTATAGTAAACATGTAGGTAGCCAGTTTATTACATGACAGATGTCACTGTTTCTGTTGTTGTTGTGGTCTTCAGTCCGCAGACCGGTTTGATGCAGCTCTCCACGCTACCCTGTCCTGTGCAAGTCTCTTCATCTGACAATACATTCGGCAACCTACATCCTTTTCAATCTGTTTACTGTATCCGTCCCTCGGTCTCCCTCTACGATTTTTACCCCACACGCTTCCGTCTAATGCCAAGTTCACAATTCCTTGATGTCTCTGAATATGTCCAACCAATCTATCCCTTCTCTTAGTCAGGATATGCCAGAAACTCCTTTTCTCCCCGATTCGGTTAAGCACCTCCTCATTAGTTACGTGATCTACCCATCTAATTTTCATCATTCGTCTGTAGCACCACATTTCGAACGCTTCTATCATCTTTTTGTCTGAACTCCTTATCGTCTACGTTTCACTGCCATACAGTGCTACAATCCTGACAAATGCTTTCACAAAGGACTTCCTATCATTTAAATTAATATTGGATGTTAACAAGTTTAGGTTCTTTAGAAACGCTTTTCTTCCCAAAGCCATTCTGCAATTTAATTTCTTCTTTACTTCGGCCAACAGAAGTTATCTTGCTACCCAAATAACAAAACTCATCTACTACTTTTCTTGTCTCATTACCTAATCTAATTCCTTCAGCATCGCCTGATTTTCTGACATTACATTCCAATTACCTTCGTTTTACTCTTGTTAATGTTCATCTTATATCTTCCTTTCAAGACACTGTCCATCGCATTCAATTTCTCTTCCAGATATTTTGCAGTCTCTGACAAAATTTCTATGTTATCAGCAAACCGCAATGTTTTAAATTCTTCTCTCTGCACTTCAATACCCTCTCCAAATTTCTCCTTCCATTCCTCCACTGCCTGCTCAATGTGCAGATGGAACAACATTGGGGAAAGGCTACAACCCTGTCTTACTCCCTTCCCAACCTCTGCGTCCCTTTCTTGCCCTTCGACTCTAATAACCGCTGTCTGGTTTTTGTATAGGTTGAATATAACTCTTGGCTCCCTATATTTTACCCCTGATGCCTTCAGAATATGGAAGAGTGTATTTTCTATTTGATTGTAATTTGCACATGCACCTGATGATGAGATATGGGTCTCGAAACTCGGGTAGAGCATAGAAATGAAACTAGTCTGAAACTTTTGCGGATCCAATTATTTAAGATGAAGATGGACGGTTGTGGGTTTCCCGAAGGAAGAAAATTGTGTCAATCTTCTAATATACAAAGCAGAGTGTCCGTATGTTTGTGTCTTTGTGTTGCATACAAATCAACAGTTTTGTCCTATCCTTTATGAAACGTTGTACACGTAACGTTCAATCCATGAGGACGGTCGCCGTAAGTGTAAGAATGAAGTACAACACATACTTCACGAGATATGACATCATAAACAGTGAGATGCGCGAAAAACTGCAGCATTAAGCGACAATTTTGCTCATTTTATTCTAAACCACTGGACTGATCTGAACAAAATTTGGAACACACTTTCCTTACTGTGAGCTAAAAAATTGCTACAAGGTTAAGAATCACATACGACACATGGCTCAGAAGCTATGACATTATAAAGAACAGAAATCGGAAAAAACTGCCACATAATGCGGAGAGAGTTTATAAATACGCTGTACGAGAATTACAGTACTTAGCGACTTGCAGCAAACTTTACACATAATTTCAAACCCTTATTAAACTTTTTCTCGCTGACAACCATAGCAAAAGAATGAAAGGAAAAAAGTTTCTCCGTTACTAATTTTCCGCTGTTTAAGGAGTAAAACTACGGCATTCGGTATGGCATTACAATTTATAATTTCTACACAACAAATTGCAGCCACGGGAAATTTTACAGAGAGTATACACACATATAGGTGAGTGTACCTTATAAATTGTATTAGGATACGACACGTAGTTCATGAGATATGAGCACGTAAACAGTAGCGTTCATGAAAAGCCGCCCCATCACGCACCAGGTTTTAATATATTACCTTTTTAGTACTATTTGTATTCGCAAGAGATTTTATAGGCGTACAGCACTTATAGAAATGAATATACACCTGAAAAGTAAAGCAATTGTACAACATATAATATGAGATTGTACGAATTTTATATCATTTGTTTTGTGACAACTATATTTCTTTGTTTGGATACTGTACTTACAATTTTGTGCATTATGCAAGACAGGCTTGTTTCTTATATAGTTGTAGTTGTTGTCTTCAGTCCGGGGACTGGTTTGATGCAGCTCTCCACAATACCCTATCCTGAGCAAGCCTCTTCATCTCCACATAAGAACGGCAACCTACATCCGTCTGAATCTGCTTACTGTATCCATCTCTTGGTCTTCCTCTGCGGTTTTTACCCCACACACTTCCCTCCAATGCTAAATTCACAATTCCTTGATGTCTAGGAATGTGTCCTACGAATCTATTCCTTGTTTTAGTCAAGGTATGCCAGAAATTTCTTTTCTCTCCAGTACTTCCTCATTAGTTACGTGATCCACCCACCTAATCTTCAGTATTCTTCTGTAGCACCACATTTCAAAAGCCTCAATCCTCTTCCTGTCCGCACTGTTTATCGTCCATTTTCACTCCCATTCAAGGCAACACTCCACAAAAATGCCTTCAGAAAGGACTTCCTTAGGCTTAAATCAATATTCGAGGTTAACAAATTTCTCTTTTTCAAGAACGCTTTTCTTCCCATTGCCATTCTGCATTTTATATCCTCTGTACTGCGACCATCATTTGTTAAATGGCTGCCCAAGTAACAAAACTCATCTACCTGCTTTATTGTTTCGTTACCTAATCTAATTCCTTCAGCATCGCCTGATTTTCTTAGACTGCACTCCATTACCCTAGTTTTGCTCTTGTTAATGTTCATCTTATATGCTCCTTTCAACACACTGCCCATTCCGTTCAACTGCTCTTCCAGGTCCTTTGCTGTTTCTGACAGAATTACTATGTAGTCGGCAAAACGCAATGTTTTTATTTCTTCATGCTGAAGTTTAATTCCTTCTCCACATTTCTCCTTGCTTTCCTTTATAGCTTGCTCATGTACAATGCACCCTAATATTTCTCTATTGAGGACACAACACACTCGCACTAACTTCTTATAAAATTCAGCTTCTATCACGTTTGTTTTCCATAACGCCAATTAACAAGTATCTGCTAACCTCTTCCCTGATAGTTAAATAAGGGAAACAGCTGTTTATTCAGACGGCACTTTCATTTGTTTCTATTGCCAACCTAGTCGAAATATATCGTACCTTCTCGTTTTCTCCAGGTTAGCAAACGAGAGGTGTATCTGGCAATGACAAACGCAGTGCACTTAACGAGCACATTTAACTGGACGTTAAAGGCATCTTGTCGTTTACTAACGAGAAGATTAACGAGAGATGGATGAACCGGTCCTAAAGGCGGTACTACACGAGGACCCGCCGCGAAAGTTCTAGGCACAGTCCATCACAGACAGTCGCGAAACTGTCTAGGAAAAAAATATTGCAGCTGAAGCGATACTAGCGCTCCAAGCGGCCAGTAGGGAATAACAATGGAATGGCGCGATGGAAAATGAGAAGTTGCCGTTTTAATGCTGTTACTTTCATATATCCTGGTCTCTGAACGTTGCTGTGAACGTTGTAATACAAATACGAAAACATCATTGAAGTAATAGCACTGCTTCTGTTAATGGCAGTCTATAATTCAACAAACTGTCAGTGCAGTGTAATTCATACAGTTCACAATACCCGAGTCATATTAATATCGTCTGAAACCTTTTGAAAACAGAAATGAATTGCAGCGTAATGTGCTGCAGTATGTAAAATGAGCTGATTGTGTTCGCGTGTTTGGTGCGTACTGTCATGTTGTACGAGTTTTGTTTTAGCGTATTTCGGACATTGTAATATATTCAAAAGTACGGGACTAGATTCTACATCGTCGTTTAAACTATCTTTTCACCTCGTCCTTGCTTCTGTGCCTTTCGTGTAACTATCACAAATTTTTAGCTACTTGGCAGGTATGAAACTGAATATCTTCGAGAATGTGACGTGCTAACATTAACAAGTTATATATGGACATATTATTTATTTGTAGCTACGTATTCACTTTATAAAAGTAGTAGGTAACCGAAAAAATATGTTAGTATAAGGGATTGTCATTTTTGAGAACCTGAGGTACGAACCTAATGCAGTCATTCAAATACATGCCTTTTATTCAGCAATAATATTATGAAATAGTGGTCAAGTATTTGAGATTCTCATTAACAGCAGAAGTTTGGACGTGAATGATTAAAGAATTACTTCTATGCCTAAAAGTATAACTAACCACAGTAAACGAACACCTGTTATTCGTAACATTATTCTGTTACTTCTGAGCATCCTTTGCAAATGACAGATTTCCGAATTATATTTTTGACAGTTGCTACAATTTATAGCGCCACAAAAGCTCGTAAATACAAAGCTATTTTGAAAGTGCTGCTACAGTCCAAATACACATTCATTACCCAATCGCTTCGCGGTGTGTTTTTACGACGCGGCCGCTTGGCAGCGCTGCAGTCGCGAAGTTGCACAGAATAAGTGGCAGTTTCCCGACTCTTTATGCTAAGGCTATTTTACACGACGCCACTAGGTTTCACGAAACTGCGCTACTGGCCAGTGCGCATGCGCGGCAGGCGTTCGCGCAACTCGTTGGCGAAACTTAAACAGTTTCGGCACCTTCCAACTTTGGCGAAACTGATTGCGCGTGTTATTAGTTTAGGTCATGACCAACACAGAACAAAATAAAACATAAAGGGAGGAACGGGAGAAATAATTCGGTTTTTGAACACATATGCGTTGCGTAGGTGTTTGTGCGATTTTACCGGCGTGTTAGTGCTCTTCTGGCAATTATTTGTGAAATTAAATATTGATGGGTTGACGATTAGTGAATTGGAGACTAAAATACATCCAATTAGAAATACCTATACAAACGAAGTATGGGAATTGTGGATTTCGTAACACGGTACAAGTACTCCAGCGATGAATATCTACTTGACAAGAAATGTAATGCAATTTGTAATTTCAGTTCTGGTAACACTGCTTCACGCATAACAGTATCTTGTTTCTTTATTGCCTTATTAACTCTGTTTAAAAGGAACTTTAACTGCTCTGGTGGTTTTCTAAGTTGTTTAAAATAACTTCTAGGGTATTCAGTCACAATTTCTTTCAGCAAGGTCGCTGAGCAACAGAGCTGACGTCTTTTATAATCCATTCACGAACCCAAACACGTATCTTATTCTTTTTATGTTTAGTCTTATGCAGCGACTTCACACAGAGAAGCAATAGCTTCGCCACAACTCTTACAGCTACCGAAACTTTCATTTTACGGCGACTACGGCACTCACAAAACAACGAAACTGAAGTGTGTAGTATTGGCGCCGTGTCTACAGACGTACACGAAATCAGCATTTTATGCAACGAGTTTCGCAACCTAGTGTCGTCGTGTAGACTAGCCTGTATTCTTTAGTGAAATATTTCCAAGTGTCCGGCATATACCTTCAGATCGTGCTAGTTTGAGCTTGCATTGCGCTCTTGTTTACATCGATATATGGATACAGCAGTTTCTATACGAGACGTGTAGCACACACAAGGAGGTTGTTGTCAGCTGCAGCGCCCCTTGCGGTAGACCGCCCAACTACAGAGAAGCGTTCAAATGGTTCGCATTTGTTGAGTCGTCTGCTTGACGCGTCTCCTTCGTTTGTTGTCGACTTACAGCAAATGAATCACCGGGTTAACATCACTTTCCGGAACTGTACGATATATTGTGACGATTAAAACATTTATTTGTGTTTTAGACGGTCACTGTGAAACTTTTATTTAATTCCAGAATGAAACTTTCACTCTGCAGCACAATTTTAATCTGCCAGGAAGTTTCATATCAGCGCACACTCCGCTGCAGAGTGAAAGTTTCATTCTGGAAACATCCCTTAGGCTGTGGCTAAGCCATGTCTCCACCATACCCTTTCTTCCAGGAGTGCTAGTCTTGCATGGTTCGCAGGAGAGCTTCTGTGAAGTTTGGAAAGTAGGAGGCGAGGTACTGGCGGAAGTAAAGTTGTGAGGCGGCATCGTGAGTCGTGTCGGGATAGCACAGTCGGTAGTGCGCTTGCCCGCGAAAGGCAAAGGTCCCAGGTTCGAGTCCCGGTTCCGGCACACAATTTTAATCTGCAAGGAAGTTTTATTTAATTGTTTTCGTGCAGTTCATGCGTAACTACGTCGCTCACATGTGTTGGCGTCCTCATTATGAAATGCAACTACATACTTTCAGCCCCTGCGGGTTGAGGCGCCTATGTGTATGATGAACAAGCTCAGGTGCCTATACATAGACCTTTCACTTTGATATAGCTTCAAATAATGCTTACCAAAAACAAATATTTCATCCGTTAACTACAGCATCTTTCAGGAAAAATAGCAAATATTTTAGAAGATGGTAATGAACACGATTCGCAGTTAAAATTTCATATTACGTGTTTCCAATTTTTATTGGGCGCTCGCAAAACAAGGAAACTGAAGTGTATGGTATTGGCGCCGTGTCTACAGACACACACGAAACCAGCTGCGCGCAGTTCATTTGATGCCACGTGTTTGGCAGCCTAGCGTCACCGTGTAGTCTAGCCTGTATTCTTTAGTGAAATATTTTCCAAGTGTCCGGCATAGACCTTCAGATCGTGCTAGTTTGAGCTTGCATTGCGCTCTTGTTTACATCGATATATGGATACAGCAGTTTCTATACGAGACGTGTAGCACACACAAGGAGGTTGTTGTCAGCTGCAGCGCCCCTTGCGGTAGACCGCCCAACTACAGAGAAGCGTTCAAATGGTTCGCATTTGTTGAGTCGTCTGCTTCACGCGTCTCCTTCGTTTGTTGTCGACTTACAGCAAATGAATCACCGGGTTAACATCACTTTCCGGAACTGTACGATATATTGCGATGATTAAAACATTTATTTGTGTTTTAGACTGTCACTGTGAAACTGTATTTAATTGTTTTCGTGCAGTTCTTGCATAACTACGTCGTTCACATGTGTTGGCGTCCTCATTATAGAATGCGACTACATACTTGCAGCCCCTGCGGTTGGAGCCGCCTATGTGTATGATGAACAAGCTCATGTGTCTATATATACACCTTTCACTTAGATAAAGCTTCAAAGAATGCTCACCAAAAACAAATATTTCATCTGTTAACTAGAGCATGTTTCAAGAAAAATAGCAAGTATTTTAGAAGATGGTAATGAACACGATTTGCAGTTAAAATTTCATATAACGCGTGTCCAATTTTTATTGGGTACAGCTCTCGGTATGTACAACAAGTTAATTTTGATATTTTGACTGATTCTTTTGTCGGTTCGTGGCAGGTCAGCATATTGACTTTTATTTAAATAACCGGTTTTCGACGTAGTTTAAAGTCTGAATATGTCCTAGTAAGCCGAAAACCGGGTAACTAACTGGAAATGAACGTGTGGAACATGCACAAAATTCTACTTTTAAGTAAGTGTGATGTTGTACTATCAAGAACCGACGGATAAATCAGTGAAAATTTCTTGATTTACATTTGCTCTAAGTTTGTTTGGTTTTCATATTAACAGCTATATCTCTGTATTAAATAAAAATTGTACACAGTTTATATGAAATTTTTAATGCAATTACTTTATTGTAGCATCTCTTAAAATGGGTTCCCCATTCGGTCGTCTGCGCACGCGCGAAGCACTTACATACGCGTGAGAATAGGATGCATGCTTCCCGGTCTAATTCATTGATCTCTATACACTCTGGATGTTGAACTTCTGCTGTCTTAGCGTGCCTGCCACAGATATTCATATTTAGTTTCCTGCCAAATTCAAACATGGCTCCCAAGTAGCATTTCAACGAAGAGAGAAGAAAATATGTTTCGATTCCGCTTCGATATCAGCCTACAACATCGAATATTGACTTAAATTGCAAATCAAGAGGTAAGCAAGCAATTCTTTGTCACGTAATAACTAATGTAAACTCTTTTGCCAAATTTAAACGTGGAAGATAATGGGAAATCGTGTGCAAAACATATGAATGTGCAGGCACGCTGCAATTCTATGCTCAGACACCAAAGTTATTCATCCAGTTAGTATAGAGATCACTGGCCTAATTCTACATCTACATCTACATGGGATACTCTGCAAATCACATTTAAGTGCCTGGCAGAGGGTTCATCGAACCACAATTATACTACTTATCTCCCATTCCATTCTCGAATAGCGCGCGGGAAGAAAGAACACCTGAATCTCTCTGTTCGAGATCTGATTTCTCGTATTTTATTTTGATGATCATTTCTATCTATGTAAGTGGGAGTCAACAATATATTTTCGCATTCGGAGGAGAATGTTGGCGATTGGAGTTTCCTAAGTCGCCCACGCCGCAGCGATAAGCGCCGTTGTTGTAATGATTCCCATCCCAGATCCTGTGTCATTTCCGTAACGCTGTCTCCCCTGTATCGTGACAATACGAAACGAGCTTCCGTTCTTTGGACACTTTTGATGTCCTTCGTCAAACCTGCCTGATAAGCATCCCACACTGGGCTGCAATACTCCAAAAATGGACGGACAAGCGTAGTGTATGCAGTTTCTGTAGTAGTTCTGTTGCATCTTTTAAGGGTTCTGCCAATAAAACGCAGTCTCTGGTTCTCCTTTCCCACGATATTATCTACGTATTCTTTCCAATTTAAGTCTGAAGTAATAGTAATTCTTGGGTATTTTGTGGAGTTTACGGCCTTCACATTTGATTGATTTATCTTGTAAACAAAGTTTAACGGACTTCTTTTCGTACTCGTGTGGTTAACTTCACACTTATCATTATTTAGAGTCAATTGCCAATTTTTACACCATAGTTATATCTTATTCAGATCGTTCTGCAGTTGGTTTTGATCTTCAGGTGATTTTACTAGACGGTAAATGACGGCATCATCTGCAAACAACCTGAGAGAGCTACTTAGATTTCCCCCTAAATCGTTTATGTAAATAAGGAACAGGAGAGGACCAATAACACTATCCTGTGGAACGCCCGATATCACCTCTGTTTTAGTCGATGTCTTACCATCGATTACTACAAACTGTGTCCTCTCTGACAGGAAATCCCGTATCCAGTCGCAAATTTGGGGCGAGATACCATAACCACGCAATTTGATTAAAAGCCGTTTGTGAGGTACGGTGTCAAAAGCGTTCTGGAAATCAAGAAATACGGAATCGATTTGCGAACCTTTGTCGATAGCACCCATCACTTCGTGTGAATAAAGAGCTAGTTGTGTTTCGCATGAACGATATTTTCTAAATCCGTGTTGACTTTGGGTCAATAGATCATTCTGTTCGAGATGATTCATAATATTTGAATACAGGATATGTTCCAAAACCCTGCTGCAAATTGACGTCAATGAAATAGGCCTGTAGTTTAGTGGGTTACTCCTACTGCCTTTCTGGAATATAGGTGTGACCTGTGCGACTTTCCAATCTTTTGGTACAGATCCTTCTGTGAGAGAGCGGTTGTATATGGCTGTTAAGTAAGGGGCTATCGCTCCAGCATAATCAGATAGACATCTAATGGGTATAGAGTCGGGGCCGTGTGCTAGCGATGGCAAGCGCGCAGTTGACTTGATGGCACCGTTTGGCAGCCTAGCGCGGCCGCGTGGAGCAGGCCTTCTTCAGCCTCGCAGCTGCCTGCTGTGCTGCAGTCTCGGCACTGGGCCTGTCTCGACCTTGCGGCAGGCCAGGCTACTTTCTCCAGCAGCCGGCTGCCCAAGCGACTGGAACCACTCCACTGCGCTCCAGCCACGCTCCAGCGCTTTCCGTTTCGCGCTCACCCACACACAGGGCCTCGTAAAAAAACGACCGCACTCCCTGACGGGCTGCTGTACCGGGCTAATTCTAACCTTCCGCCGGCCGCCATGGTACTGGGCATGGCGGTTATCGCTCAAACAACCGTTTTTCTGTTTTACCGGTTCTTTTCATCTCCACTTTAACCGCACCGTAAAAATTGCTCAAGATAACCGG
The DNA here is from genome assembly GCA_026315105.1 of Locusta migratoria. NCBI lineage: Eukaryota > Metazoa > Arthropoda > Insecta > Orthoptera > Acrididae > Locusta > Locusta migratoria. Next base: position 127,849,758 of record CM048752.1, read on the forward strand.
TTTTTTAAATAACCGGTTTTCGGTTTTTACTGCTATTATTTCCAGTAGTTTTCGAACGAAACACATTTTGTGGCCGAAACAGAAACCGTAATCGTCGGTTCTTCTAGTTTCGACCGAAACCGAAACTTACGAAATTTACTTAATATTTATGTAAATTTACGTTATACAACAAATCACTAGTCTTTCCATATTTTGCAAGATCCCCTCCCAATACTACGCCTTCTTGAGTGTGTGTAAGCCTAGCCAGGAGTCCGTAGAAGATGATATACGAGGCATACAGATTTACTGGCCTAGTATCTCCATCCGGCAGTTGCGAATATTGAGCCAACCACTCCGTAAGTTCGACTTGTGAGCCAGCGCATACGAATATCTCGTTATACACACGACATATATAAGTTACACTCAGTAAATAAACTTCAATCGCTAATGGAAAGCTCTGTACCACATGATCAAAGAATGTTCAAATGGGTGTGACTTCTTATGAGACCTAAATGCTTAGGTCATCGGTCCCTACACTAAAAACTACTTAATGTAATTTAAACTAACTTACGCTATGGACAACATACACACCCAAGACCGAGGGAGGAGGGAGGACTCGAACCTCCGACTGGAGCAGCCGCGCAGTCCGTAACATGGAGCCTCAGACCGCACGGCTACCTCGCGAGGCACCACATGATCAATGTTACCTAAACCCACATTGGTTATTAAAAAAGCCCCCTCGCTTTCAAGGAATCACATTAATAAAACTTGTTAGCATAACAATATGATAATACATTAAAAGTTATTATTCCAAGCTTACATAATAGGTATATGAATCGAATTTACTTTCTTCCAAGAAACATTTTGAATACTTTCTCCTTAAATGACACTGCATCTTTGTAGTACCTTCACCCGTTTTCAGCTTTTTAAAGCAAATGGAGCATTGTACCTCACTGCTCCCGTACTTGGTGAAGTACTTCCACACACGGGATGGTGCCATTTAAGACACAAGCGATGCCTGGCGACGACAGCAAGGAACTGCCGCGTGACCAGACGGAGGCAAGTCTCGTACACTGCCGGTGCACGCGCGTCGTCTAATAGGCCACGCCACACGGCAACAGCTGCGTCGATGCCTCAGTAGCTGCACCAGTCCTTCAGTTCTTATGCCACGCGTTTCTGACTGCCGGGATTGTTCTTAAATTATCACTGATCGCTTTTCTTAGTTACTGCGATGACCTAATATTTCATAACAGTGGAAATTTTAGGAATAGCCCTAAATATTAGGGCCTACTAGTTTCAATTTTTTTAATTATTTACAAAAACACATTTTGAACCACTACTACAGGAAGTAGTCGTGCCGGTTTTTTACCCGGTTATTGGCAATAACTAAAAAAACCGGGTACAACCCACACCAAATAAATACCGAAAAAACCGGTTATTCAAAACTAAAGTACCGGTATCGGTTTTAACCGGTCGGTTTTTCCCATCCCTACATGGTAGTGGCAAGCGTCACATATATATCAGTGTTGTTAGCACGTAAACTGGGTATTATGAGGGTAAGCCAATTGTTATCCGCAAAGTAGTTATAAAATTTTATTGTAATAAAATACGAAACTTTCAAGAACATCATTTTTCGACATAGTCTCCTCGCTTTTCAATGCACTTCGTCCATCGCTCTACAAGCTTCCTTATGCCCTCAAAAAAGAAGGTTTTGGGTTGAGCTGCGAGCCAGGAATGCACCGCTTCCTTCACTGCTTCGTCCGAGTCAAATCGACGGCCCCTTAATGCCTGTTTGAGTGGACCAGACAAGTGATAGTCGGAAGGGGCAAGATCGGGACTATGTGGAGGATGATCCAGTACTTCGAATTTGAGTTTCTGGAGCGTTTCAGCAGTGTGGACAGCAGTATGCGGACGGGCATTGTCGTGCAACAACACAACACCTTCCGACAGCAATCCTCGGCGATTGCTTCGAATTGCAGGCTTTATCCTGTCAGTAAGCATCTCACTGTAACGAACACTGTTTATTGTTGTGCCCCTTTCACCATAATGATCGTGCATACCAAAAAGCCGTAAGCATCAGTTTTCCTGCGGACGGTTGGGTCTTGAACTTTTTCTTGCACGGCGAATTTGGGTGTTTCCATTCCATACTCTGCCGTTTACTCTCCGGCTCGTAATGATGGATCCATGTTTCGTCACCAGTAATGATTCTGTCTAAGAAGTTGTCCCCTTCATTACTGTAGCGATACAAATCTTTTTTTGCAGATGTCGAGGCGTGTTTGCTTATGCAACTGTGTGAGTTGTTTTGGGACCCATCTTGCACAAACTTTACGAAACACAAGTCTGTTGTGAATAATTTCGTAGACGGAACCGTGACTAATTTGAAGACGATGAGCCACTTCATTGATAGTTAATCGTCTGTCTAAGAGAATCATTTCACGTGATCGCTCGATGGTTTCTTCATTTGTGGCGGTAAACGGTCGTCCGGCTCCTTCATGCGACCATTTCGGAATTTTTCAATCCACTCGTACACACTTGGTTGTGGCAAAACACTGCTCCCGTACTGTACTGAACGTCTTGTATGAATTTCGGCCCCTGATACACCTTCCGCCCACAGAAAACGTATCACTGAACGTTGCTCTTCTTTGGTACAAATAGACAGCGGAGCAGCCATGATTAACAGCATGGCAGCGACAACGAAACAAACGTAGGAGCTCGAAAATTGCAAAGATATAACAACAAATAAACAAAGCATGCGTCACCAACGTAAAACGACAGTACTACCAACATAAACAAAAATATAACTAAATTACGGATAATAATTCTGAACTCAGCAGGGGTAAAATACAGGGAAAGGAGAGTTATTTACAACTTGTACAAAAGCCAGACCGCAGTTATTAGACTCGAAGGGCATGAAAGGGAAGCATCAGTTTGGAAGGGAGTAAGACAGGGTTGTAGCCTTTCTCCGGTGTTATTCAATTTGTACATCGAGCAGGCGGTGAAGGAAAACAAGGAAAAATTTGGAATAGGGATTAAAGTTCAGGGGGAAGAAATAAAAACATTGCGTTTTCACGATGACATTGTAATTCTGTCAGATACAGCAAAGGAGCTGGAAGAGCAGTTGAATGGAATGGACAGTGTGTTGAAGAGAGCGTATAAAATGAACATTAACAAGAGCAAAACAAAAATAATGGAATGCGGTCTTAGAAAATCAGGTGATGCTGAGGGAATTAGATTAGGTAACGAAGCAATAAAGGTGGTAGATGAGTTTTGTTACTTGGGCAGTAAAATAACAAATGATGGTCGCAGTACAGAGGATATAAAATGCAGAATGGCAATGGGTAGAAAGGCGTTCTTGAAAAAGAGATATTTGTTAACAGCGAATAATAGTTTAAGTGTAAGGAAGTCTTTTCTGAAGGCATTTGTGTGGAGTGTTGCCTTGTACGGGAGTGAAACATGGACGATAAGCAGTGCGGACAGGAAGAGGATTGAGGCTTTTGAAATGTGGTGCTACAGAAGAATGCTGAAGATTAGGTGGGTAGATCGCATAACTAATGAAGAGCTACTGAACAGAATTGGTGAGAAAAGGAATTTTTGGCACACCCTGACTAAAAGAAGGGATAGATTGGTAGGACACATTCTTAGACATCGGGGAATCGTAAATTTAGCATTGGAGGGAAGTGTGTGGGGTAAAAATCGCAGAGGGAGACCAAGAGACGCGTATAGTAAGCAGATTCAAGTGGATGTGGGTTGCCGTTCTTATGAGGAGATGAAAAGGCTTGCTCAGGATAGAGTAGGGTGGAGAGCTGCATCAAACCAGTCTCCGGACTGAAGACCACAACAAGAACAACAAAACGACTGCTGTACAAAACACGGCATAAATCAACTTTTAATGCATTGTTGTACAGTAGGGTTTCCATTTCATTTCTATTAAAAAGGGGCACATTATAAAAATATCCGGATAAAACCTGGGATAATTAAGGAAAAAACGGGACACAACTTATATTGACAAAATTTAATGGACACTGACGTTCCCAAATCAGCGTCTACATTTCTGCCGCACTGTTACCATACTTTTCACTTGTATGTATTTTACCGATAAGTGCATTTTCTTCTGACATTGTCTCATGAAATTCAGCTCATGAAACACCATTAAAATGTCTTCTGACAGTAACTAAGGCCATCTTATCTTGCTGTGGCTGAGTACCTTACAGTTTTTCATTCACTTTAGTAAATTCACAGAATGATTTGAGAGAGTCCACTCTTACTATATGCAGGGTGTCCCACTGAACAGTTTCACCCCAGAATCTCTGAAATACAAAACTCTTTCACGGTCATGAACGTACGGCACGGGCTTATGAAAGTAGGTACTATGAGACACTATAAAACGTGATGAAATATTATTTTCAACACAAACTTAAAAGGTAAAGCAGTCAACAATCGGAAGATTGGTTTGACCACCACAGTGCTTTACTAGGCACGGTCCTGTTTGGAGGTGGTATGCCGTTGCCTTCCTCCGACCTTGGAACTGACTTACCCAGCCAGTTATAGGGGGACCTACAGTTTAACGTGGGTTCCGAACCACGGTGCTACTCGGTATTTTTCACATCAGCAATACTGCCAGAGGTGAAAGAAGTGGAAAGTGACAGATAAAAATCCCAGGACCTGGCGGGAATCGAACCCGCGACCTTTGGATTTGTAGTCTGGCACTCTACCGCTGTGAAATTACGTTTTCTTAAATGGATACCCCATATTATTTCTTAAGCAGTCGACGGGATGGAAAAATCATAAAAGAATGGCGTCGGTTTCATCGCGAAGCGACAATTACACCGGAGAAACTTGGAAGCGAAGTTGACGTTTGAAGTACGTGAGTCTTGCTTCAGCGTCGGACACGCACCAGCTGCGCGCCTCGTGTGTTCCAAACGTCAACTTCGCTTCACAGTTTCTTCGGTGTAATTGTCACATCGCGATGAAACCGACGCCATTCTTTTATGATTTTTCCATCCCGTCGATTGCTTAAGAAATAATATGGGGTATCCACTTAAGAAAACGTAAGTTTGTGTTGAAAATAATATGTCATCACGTTTTAGAGTGTCTCATAGTACCTACTTTCATAAGCCCGTGCCGTACGTTCATGACCGTGAAAGTGGTTTTTCAATATCTCTTGTAGTTTCAGACATATCTGGAGTGAAACAGTTGAGTGGGAATATGGAAATGTTGGTAAATTATGTTTGCAATTCATCTACATCTACATAGACACGCTGCAAATCACATTTAAGTGCCTGGCAGAGGGTTCATTAACCACTTTCATTACTTTTCTCTACCGTTCCATTCTCTAATAGCGCGCGGGAAGAAAGAACACCTAAATCGTTCCGTTTTCCATCTGATTTCTCTTATTTTATTGGGATGGTCATGCCTCCCTAAGTAGGTGGGTGTTAGAAAAATATTTTCACATTCAGAAGTAAAAGTCGGTTATTCAAACTTCGAAAACGGATCACGCCGCAATGAATAACATTTTTTTTTAAAATGATTTCCACCCCTATTCGTGCAACATTTCCGTGACGCTTTCCCCCCCGTAACGTGATAAAACATAACGAGCAGATGTTCTCTGAACCTTCTCAATGTCTTCCGTCAGTCCTGGTGAGGGTCCCACAAGAGGCAACAGTACTCCAAGAGAGGACGCACAAGTGTGATGTAGGCAGTCTCTTTGGTGGAGCTGGTGCATCTTCAAAGCTTTCAGCCGATGAAACGTAACCTTTGGTTCGCCTTCCTCACAATATTTTCTATGTGTTCTCTCCAGTCAAAGTTGTTCGTAATTGTAACTCCTAGGTATTTGGTACAATTTACGACCTTAAGAGGTTCGTTCGAAGAGCTGCACGGATGCAGATCCTGCAGCAGCAATGCAGGCACTACTGCGCATGCGCTGCGAAGATGACGTCACGCGCCGTGCATGCTGCCGAGCTCTTCGAATACTAACCTACAGCCTGCAGTTTGCATATCACGTGTGTCCTCACTTGTTCTGTGTAGCATAAGAGAGCGATTTATTGTGCCAGCGTATAAAAGTAAATTACTTTCTTACGTTTAAGGAATTGAAGTGTTCGTGTAATAGTTTGTGTATTTCCGTGTAATCCAGTTTGAAAATTTCCATATTAAGTCTTCCTTTATTTGCAGGCGCGGAATTTTTAAAGATCCAACCTCCCGAATCCGCACCTCCTCTTGTACCTGTACAGTTACCTGCACAAGAACAGGAACCACCTACACAGGAATCGGTGTGGAGCACGGACGCCACATTAGCGTTAATAGAGTTTTACGAGAATAATAAAGAAACACCTGAAAATGTTCTACAAATTCATCTTCCGAATACTGCGGAACCACATATTCACTTTTCTGCCTTTTAGTAATCCAGCTTATGCTGACTGCAATTAAAGACTTTTGTTTTACACTAGACGCGTTTCGATTTTTATTTTAAAAGCGTCTTCTGTGGTCTATAAATGATGTAATGGTTTGTTTATATTCATAGATTGAAGACAGTTTTTAAAAAAGTTTATGCACATTAGGCCTATGTGTTTTTAAATTTATAAACGGTCTACTCAGGTGTTGTCTCTTCTTTACATCTCACTCCTGTTTTTCCGACTTGTTGGCTGGGTTGGTTGGTTCCTGACGTGTGTTTTTCGGTTTGTACGGCACTTTTCGCCTGTTTTTGTGGCGTTTCTTCCGTTTTATTTATTATCACTTCAGTTGAAACAGGCGAAAAGTTCCGTACACTACCGGAAAATGCACGCCAGGAACCAAACAACATCAGACAACAAGACGGAAAACAGTAGTGAGATGTAAAGAAGAGACAACACCTCGAGTAGATCGAATATCGATTTAAAAACGCATAGGACTAACGAGCACAAAGTTGTTTTTTAAAACTGTTTTTAATCTACGCATACAAAACAAACTGTACAACCTTTATATCATTTACAGTCCACTGAAGATGCTTTTAAAATAAAAAGTGAAACACGTCTGGTGTAAAACAAATGTCTAATTTCAGTCTGCATAAGACGAATTACCTAGAATAGACAATTTTGCTCTTCTAATTTTTGAGGTGATTTCATGCAAACAAAAATAATACTTATAAATTAAAATACTAATACATCAATATACCGGTACACAAACAAATAACGAACTTCCTTTACAAACAGTACATGAAACGCAGAACGACAGAAGTAACATGTAGTACACTTATATACTACAACGCTGTGGACTTCCGAAAACTGAACAAAGGCGCTTCTTATAGCCCCACTACACATCTGAGAGTTATGCGCATGCGCGAGTCCGCTGCATGAGCTGCAGGGAGAATTTCCTCGTGCAGCTCCTGCCTGCATCAGCTGCATATGCAGGCCTGCAGCTCTTCCAACAGCCGGCAGGCTGCAGGAGCGGCTCCTGCAGATCTTCAAACGAACCTAAGGTTTGACCGATTTATCGCGTAATTGAAGTTCAGCGGATTTGCTTTAGTGGTCATGTGTAGTACTTCACACTTTCATTAGCGTTAATTGCCAATTTTCGCAACATCCAGAAATTTTGTCTAAATCGCTTTGCAGTTGCTTTTGATCCTCTGTTGACTTCACTAACAACAGTCTAAGGGAGTTATTCAGATTGTCTCCTCAATCGTTTATAAACACGAGGAAGAGTAGGGGACCTATAACGCTTTCCTGTGGAACGCCAGATATCACTTCCATTTTACTCGATGACTTGCCGTCAATTACAACGAACTGTGTCCTTTCTGATAGAAATCGTGAATCCGATCGCACAATTGGGGAGATATTCCATAAGCACGCAATTTCATTAGAAGCCGCTTGTGGGGTACAGTGTCAAAAGCCTTCCGGAAATCCAGAAATATGGAATCGATTTGAGATCCCTTGTCGATGGCACTTAACACTTCAAGTGAATAAAGGGCAAGCTGTGTTTCGCAAGAGCGATACTTTCTGTATCCGTGTTGACTATTAATTAGCAATTAGTAATAACAAGAACAGAAAGTAAACCATGTTTGATAACAAGTGATACAGGCAGCGCTTCCTAGCGTATTTATTTTCGCAATTGGTTGAACATAATAGACAGCTGATGTAATAAAATACTTCAGCCAAGTGTAACAAAAAAAAAAAAAACAAAGAAACTTTCGGGACAGCGGGACATTACGGAAAAAAACGGGACGTGGGACACGTTACTGTACAGGAACAACACTGGCGATGAAAGAGTTAATCTGTTGCTATTCAGGGTGTCTGGGACTATACAGTGCTTCAGAAAGTTCGATTAATTTTGTCGCAGTCGTCATGTTTTCAAACAAGGAGGTTTGTTTTGAAATAAGTGCGGTCCAACAGCTACAGCGATGCTAGCGCTCCAAGCGGTTACACTTCGCATTGCAGTGAACGGAAGACAAACGACTTTTATAGTCATATCTACTGAAAGGCACTAGATATGATCAATTTTTTTTTTTTTTTTTTTTTTTTTTTTTTTTTTTGACTAAAGCAAAGTGAAAGTTCCCTAATACACTATCAAGTTTTTTTTACGTAAAGTAGATGACTCAGTGAACGTCGTATCACTTACCTCTTAATATAAACCATATTAATTGAAATCATACGTATTCTAGACCCAGTAGCTTTATAAAGGCAGCATCAGATAGTCTAAGTATCGGCTCTATAGTGGGCGGAGAGAGTGGGCAAATCACTCACACATGTCCAGGGTAATGTTCATGTCACATTCGTGGAAGTTCATGCAAGGTTTAAACGGTGATAAAATAGGGACAAATTGCGAGGAAACTTTACATTTAAAACGTGTAAAATAGTGACTCGCTTGTGTTGGGTGCGTTCAGAAACACGCTTTGAAAGAGTAAAGTTCGTTTTACACGATCTGAACGTGTATATGAACTGCCAAAAAAAGAAAACGACAACCAAGTCATTATTTTAGATGTTTTAAATCTAAATTTGTTCGTATTTCATCACCGTTCCCTGAACTTCTGGGAATGTGACATCAACATTATCCTGGACATGTGTGCGTCATTTACTCACTATTTCCGCCCACTATCGAGCCGATACTTAGACTAGCTGATGATGGCTTTATAAAGCTACCGAGTCTAAAGTACATATGATTTAAATTAATATGAAACTTCCTGGCAGATTAAAATTGAGTGCCGGAACCGGGACTCGAACCTGGGACCTTTGCCTTTCGCGGGCAACCGCACTACCGACTGTGCTATCCCGACACGACTCATGATGCCGCCTCACAACTTTACTTCCGCCAGTACCTCGCCTCCTACTTTCCAAACTTCACAGAAGCTCTCCTGCAAAGGCAAAGGTCCCAGGTTCGAGTCCCGGTTCCGGCACACAATTTTAATCTGCCAGGAAGTTTCATGTCAGCGCACACTCCGCTGCAGAGTGAAGTTTCATTGTGGAAATAAATTAATATGGTTTATATTAAAAGGTAGGTGATACGAAGTTCACTGGGTTATCTAGTGGACCCGGCAATGCTTCGCAACTGCTAATATGTATGTACTCTTGCTTTGAACGTGAAATGTGCAAAATTTTATTGCTCCCGTACGGATAATATTGATATCCCAAAGAAAAGAGCTCTTTCAGTTTTCCACAGATTTTCCTATTTTCTGGCCAACTGTTCCAAACTTTTACTTCATTCAATCCTTTCCCCTCGCTTTGAGCGTCGAATGTACAAAATTTTATCGCAATTGGGCGAACGGTATTGATAGCTCACTGGAAAAAGCTATTTCAGTTTTCCCCCCATTTTCCTCTTTTCTACATTTCATCACCGTTTAAACCTTCCCTGAACTTACACGAATATTTCAAGACCAAATTTAGCCAAATCGGTTCAGCCATTCTCGAGTTTTAGCGAGACTAGCGAATAGCAATATATATATATATATATATATATATATATATATATATATATATTACAGAAGGAGACTTCCCTGGCGAGAAAAATATGTATAAAATAAAGATTTTTGAATTACCTAAAGTACAGGCTCGTCGACAGAAACATAAAACACACACAAACATTCGAGCTTTCGCCACCACTGGCAGAGTGCCTAGGTTTGTTTGCATGTGGATATGTGTGAGTGTATGTGTATTTGTTTAGCTTCCTTTTTGTCCCCTAAGGTAAGTCCTTCCACTCCAGGGATTGGAATGGCTCCTTTTCCACTTCCTTAAAACCCGTATCCTTCCCTTTCTCCTCTACTTCCTTCCTCTTTTTCTCGAAGAAGCCACCAGTGGTGGCGAAAGCTCGAATGTTTGTGTGTTTCTGTGTGTGTTTTATGTTTCTGTCGACGAGCCTGTACTTTAGGTAACTCAAAAATCTTTATTTTATACATATTTTTCTCGCCAGGAAAGTCTCCTTCTGTAATATATATATATAAATTTTTGACAAAGAAATATGATCGTGCAATACCGGCCTTACGGTATTGTGGGGGCTTGTATGTGTGTGTGTGTGTGTGTGTGTGTGTGTGTGTGTGTGTGTGTGCCCATTAAAACCACGACACGGTTTTAGAAACTGGACGGAGGAACATAAGGACTGCTGGAGTCGGAACGAGTGGCGCCGGGCTCTGTCCACAGCTGAGTCACGATTTTTGTTCAGGCGGACAATCGTGGTTTCCTCATCTGGAGACAGCATTGAACTCGAAACACTCCTGATTACGTGCAGAAAACATCGCCATATCTGTCGGTGGACGAATGGTGTAGCAGGAGTCAGTATTGGCGGACGTACGGGCCTCTATACGGCTCAGAATGGCGCTTTGACTGCTCAGAGGTATATATATATATATATATATATATATATATATATATAGTCGAAATCTGGCGGACGGTAACGTTCGACCCCAGACCGGTGGACCACACGCTTGAAGCTGAGGGAACTGACCGAATGGAGCGGCCGACGTGTTCACCGGACTTAAACCCGATCGACCATGTCTGGGATGCGCTTGGCAGACGCGTTGCACTCAGACCAGCGCCTCCAACGACGGTTCCTGACCTGGATGATGCACTCGTGGAAGAATGGCCAAATATCCCTCAAGTGGAACAGCCCTCTAGGGCGTTCTGCTGCGGAGCGTGCGGTTCTCTCCATCGGAGGTTCGAGTCCTTCTGGGGCACGGCTGTGCGTGTTGTCCTCAGATTAGTTTCGTAGCTCTCATTTACAACCGATCACTCACGGAAAGATCCGTACCCAAAGGCTGGAAAGTTGCCCAAGTTAATCCAATATTCAAGAAAGGCAATAGGAGTGATCCCCAAAATTACAGGCCAATCTCATTGACGTCGATTTGCAGTAGGATTTTGGAACATATACTTTGTCCGAATATTATGAACTACCTCGAAGAGAACGACCTATTAACCAACAGTCAACACGGATTCAGAAAGTATCGCTCTTGCGAAACACAGCTTGCCCTTTATTCACGTGAAGTGTTAAGTGCCATCGACAAGGGATCTCAAATCAGTTCCATACTTCTGGATTTCCGGAAGACTTTTGACACTGTACCCCACAAGCGGCTTCTAATGAAATTGCGTGCCTATGGAATAACTCCCCAATTGTGCAGTTGGCTTCACAATTTCCTGTCAGAAAGGACACAGTTCGTTGTAACTGACGGTAAGTCATCTAGTAAAACAGAAGTAACATCTGGCGTTCCACATGGAAGAGTTATAGGTCCCCTACTCTTCATTGTGTTTATAAACGACTTAGGAGACAATCTGAATAGCTCCCTTAGACGGATGTTGCTGTCGTTTATCGGTTAGTGAAGTTAGCAGAGGATCAAAAGCAACTACAAAGCGATTTAGACAAAATTTCTACATGGTGCGAAAATTGGCAACTGACACTAAATAAAGAAAAGTGTGAAGTAATGCACATGACCACTAAAAGAAATCCGCTGAACTTCAATTACGCGATAAATCAGTCAGACCTTAAGGTTGTAAATTCTACCAAATACCTAGGAGTTACAATTACGAACAACTTTGACTGGAGAGAACACACAGAAAATATTGCGTGGAAGGCGAACCAAAGGTTACGTTTCATCGGCAGAACGCTTCGAAGATGCACCAGCTCCACCAAAGAGACTGCCTACATCACACTTGTGCGTCCTCTCCTGGAGTACTGTTGCCCCTTTTGAGAAGGTTCAGAGAAGAGCAGATCGTTTTGTTTTGTCACGTTACGGGGGGGGGGGGGGGAGCGTCACGGAAATGTTGCACGAACTGGGCTCGAAATCATTAAAAGAAAGACGTTATTCATTGCGGCGTGATCTGTTTGCGAAGTTTCAATCACCGACTTTTAGTTCTGAATGTGAAAATATTTTGCTAGCACCCACCTACTTAGGAAGACATGACCATCCCAATAAAATAAATCAGATGGAAAACGGAACGATTCAGGTGTTCTTTGTTCCCGCGCGCTATTAGAGAATGGAACGGTAGAGAAAAGCTATGAAAGTGGTTAATGAACCCTCTGCCAGGCACTCAAATGTGATTTGCAAAGTGTATATGTAGATGTAGATCCTCAAGGGTCCTAACGAAGCAGAAGAAATATATATATTCACAATGCTTCTTGGATATTACCACAGTTTCTCCCAGCAAGGTCACTGAGCAACATTTTTTTTTAAAACCAGTCACGAACCCAAAAGCGTTTTTCGTTTCTTTTCTTTTCTTTTCTTAATCTTTAGTCTTATGCAGCAATTTCGCGCAGACTAGCATTAACTCCGCCACAACTCGTAAGGCTGCCAACCCTGCGGCACTGACTGCGCTGCTTAACTGGAAGAGTGCACGCAGCAAGTTGAAATAAGCAGACCGCGTCATACAGAGGGAACAATTATTTCCTCTAACTGCGGAGTTACCAAAAAAGCGGTCCCTCAAGGTTCGGTCTTGGGTCCTTCGCTCTTCTTAATATAGAATATTAGCGACTTGCCATTCTACATGTACGAAGATGGCAGGCTAGTGCTTTTTGCTGACGATACAAGTATAGCTATCATGCCTGACAAACAGGAATTAACTGATGAAACTGTAAATGATGTATTTCAGAAAATTATTAAGCGCCTCTCTACAAATGGACTCTCATTAAACTTTAACAAAACCAACTATATACAGCTAGTCTTGCATGGTTCACAGGAAAGCTGTGAAGTTTGGAAAGTAGGAGGCGAGGTACTGGCGGAAGTAAAGTTGTGAGGCGGCATCGTGAGTCGTGTCGGGATAGCTCAGTCGGTAGAGCGCTTGACCGCGAAAGGCAAAGGTCCCAGGTTCGAGTCCCGGTTCCGGCACACAATTTTAATCTGCCAGGAAGTTTCATATTAGCGCACACTACGCTGCAGAGTGAAAGTTTCATTCTGCAACTATATACAGTTTCATACAGTAAATGGCATGACACCATTCATAAATTTAGACCTTAAACATCAGTCTGTAGCTAAGGTAGAATATTCAAACATTTTAGGTGTTTGCATTGACTAGGGACTGAATTGGAAGAAGCGTATTGAAGATCTTCTGAAACGTTTCAGTTCAGCTACGTATGCTATCTGGGTCATTGCAAATTTGGTGATATTCATCTCAGTACATTACCTTACTATGGCTATTTTGATACACTGCTTTCGTATGGGATCATATTCTGGGGCAATTCAACATTGAGTGAAAAAGTTTCATTGCACAAAACCGTGCATTTAGAATAATTGCTGGAGCCCACCCAAGATCATCCTGCAGACATCTTCAATATATATTTACTCATGAAATTTGATTTGTTATAGCCGAACCATTTCAAAAGTAACAGTAGTGTGCATAGCTACAACACTAGGAGAAAGGGTGATCTTCACTATTCAAGGTTAAATCTATCTTTGGCTCAGAAAGGGGTGAATTATGCTGCCACAAAAGTCTTTGGCCACTTACCAAGTAGCATCAAAAGTCTGACAGATAGCCAACTAGTATTTAAAAAGGAATTAAAGGTATTTCTGAATGGCAACTCCTTCTACACTTTAGATGAATTTTTAGAAAAAAACTTTAAAAAAGTAATAATAATAATAAAATTAAAATGAAAGTAAAAAAATCCTTAAAATATTGATTGTCATTATAGACATCATTTACTAAACTGACTTCCACATCATTGCCGGCCGCGGTGGCCGAGGGGACTGAGGCGCTCCAGTCACGGTCTGCACGGCCACTACGGTCGGGGGTTTGAATCCCCCCTCGGGCATGGATATTTGTGCCGTCCTTAGTCTTAGCTAGTTCATAAGTAGTTTGTAAGTTTAGGAACTGTTGACCTCATAGTTAAGTCCTATAGACTCTACAAACATTTGAACATTTTCCACATCATTACGAACTGACGTATATATGATCTATGGAACAAGTATTAATCTAATCTAATCGAAAATGATGATATTGAAGTGCATACAGGTGACCGTCGAATTTAGGCTTGCTCTGTGCTAGATCTCCTAAAAGTACCCGCCATTTTGTTTCCCAACGAATTCTAAAGACAGCACGTAGCTTACGCAAACTGTGATATTTTGTTCAAGTTTTGTGAACAATTTCAGATGTGTCCTGCATAGAGCGTTAGGTCGTGCTGTTCTGAGCTGGCCCTCTGTCGTCTTCCATATGTTTTTTGTATATTTCTGTACAGTTATAATTTATTTAATGTCACTAGATTATCATGTTGTTAAAACTTGAACCCCACTCTTTTCAAGGCTAGAGGAATAGCCTTTTTATTTCATGGGTTAAAATATTTAGTTAATATTGCTAGGTTTTTCTTATTTTGTTATGTTAATAATTTATTATTATATTGATTAATGTGGCATAAGTACGGCTTCTCCGCTACACCACTGTCCCTGTGAGAATGCGCAGTTGTTTTACCTTTAAGTGTGTGTGTGACACGACCAAAGAGGTTTCCACGCCCTTTGGTTACAGGCTAGTCGGCGAGCCCTCTCCAGCGCGAGTCTCGCTGTACGTCCCCACCACCGCTGTTTCTCGGGCTTTCCAGCTTTCGGTAGCTTTCCGCGCCCCCGTGGCCGCTCGGATGTCCATTCTGTGCTGGACTTCTGCTGAGGTAAGGTTGGTTCTGCTCTTGTGTTTGGAGATGGTAGCGTTTCATTGTCTAGCACGTCAGTGTCTAGCTGGTCAGTAATATTTTAATTTTCCATATTTTGGAGAAATATGGTGGCGACCCAAGATAATAAAAATTTAACTAACAACATAGTTCACAATTTTAAAGTTTTATTCTTGCTTATTTATTCATATTCTAGTTTTTTCGTGATTTTAATATTGTCTTGCATTCTATTTTCTATATGCATTTACTCGTGAACTTAGAATCATTTGTTGGAATATTTTCTCCGATCGTGAGCGGAAATGTGTTCTTGTTTTGTCAGTTCAGTGATTTACCATAGATAAACTCGGTGTGTGTGATTCTAGTTGCAGTCTGATAACGGCCTGGTATGTTAAAACCTTTTGATATCATGTAGCGATGTATGAACTCTGTGTAAATACTTTCTAGCTTTGTGCGGCCCGATTTCTAATAAGTGATATGTTTATTTTTGTACAGTGCATGTAAAAATCTTCTCATCGTTTCCTTCCGTAAGTGTTGTGTTCCTCGTGGTTGGTTCATAGAACAAAGCCTTCAGCTTCCACTCTTGTTTGTTCCATGTCCATCAGACAAGTAACTATGCGGGTATCCTGATTTCCGCTAATATTTCGCGATTTTCTCTCCCCGCCTATTTTAATTTTGCTGTTTCTTCTCCGACTTGTAGTACGCTCTCTGTCAGTAATTCTCTCTGAGCGTTGTACAACCTCCTTCAATAGCTTCCTTATGTAATTCTAAACATTTCTATGGGTTGCATGCTGTAATTCTTAATTTTATTTTTCCGACTTTGTAATTATTTCATTTTTGTGGTTTTTCTGAGACAGGACCTCATCCGTTTCTGTAATAGCCTCCTATGGCGTGTAGCTGTATTTCATTCGCTCCCTTATATAATTATAAGCATTTCTGTGGGTTGCATGCTGTAGTTAATTTTCTTTATTTTTCGGGAACTGAATTTATTCGATTTTATCGGTTTTAGGAACCATGTGGGTCCGAGTTCCGTCTTCTAGGGTTTGCAGCTAGTCGCCTGAGTTCACGCCACTTCTCTTATAAAACCAGTACCTAGATCGATTTCTAACACACTGCAACTAAAGAATCCACCGTGATTTTGTATAATGAATCAGATTTTCAACCACTTCACCTTCAGTGGAGTGCGTTCATGTAACGTAGCCGTGTGTCGCCGTTAGCGTGTTTGCTCGCGGTCCAATTCAGATGTAATTTAACCTGGCTATACACACGCACCATCTCAAAATAGACACGTCAGGCTAGAGCCAGCTTCAAAGTGTTTTTTTTTTTTTTTTTATATTGTGTTTTGTGCTACCTCCGACTTGCTGAATTTCGCCTACGATAGCGGCGCCTGCTTCCGCCTCGTCTCAACAAGCTGATTTTGGTGAGTTTCGCTGTGGCATTGCTTGTGTGTGAGAGAATGAGTTTTGTTTGTGAATCCTTCCCCCCAGTAGCGTTAAATCCTGTGTAATTTAGGCTGGGCACCGTCAGCATTAACCCACGTAAGAGATGCATTGTTATTCTATTAACAAAATTGGTCCCTCATTTTGCTTGTTTTCTATCTGAATAAATAAGTTTAAGTTCAGCATACTCCGTAACTTGCCTATAAATGTAGTTTTAGAGCACCTTCCGTCTTTTATTTAATATTGTTCTTCACAAGTACTGAGAACAAAAACATGTTCAAATGTTTGTAGAACTTATGGGACTTAACTACGGGGTCATCAGTCCCTAAGCTTACAAACTTCTTATGAACTAGCGAAGACTAAGGACGGCACAAATATCAATGCCCGAGGGGGGATTCGAACCCCCGACCGTAGTGGCCGTGCAGACCGTGACTGGAGCGCCTGAGTTCCCTCGGCCACCGCGGCCGGCGCTGAGAACAACCTCAGATGCAATTTTTCTTATGACTAAATTCCGTTGCGCCACAAATGTTTTCTTAGCCACCTTTCTAAGATAACTTTAATTGTGGTGGCTTGCTTATTAATGTCTGTGTGTAATAACGTGTGCGCTACTAGGTACATTGACCACTGTAGTATTAACTTCCTGTTATTGAAGTAATTTGAAACGAGTCAGTTCTCAGTTTGGGCCAGGGAACAAGGTTTGTAGCAGGGAGTAACCGGTAGTTCACACGGACCTCATTTGCTAACATTTAGTGATAAAACAAGGCTCTTGTTTAGTACAGTGGTCGTCTTTTAACGTGTTCACGTCGAAATGTGGATTGGACACGAAAATAGCAGACAGCTCTGAACTATCCGATGACAGCAGGTTAATACTTCGGAACGGTCATTTAAATAAAAAATTTCAGTGAACTTGGCTTGTATTTGAATAATGACTGTCAGTATGTGACGTTATTTCGCCGCCTTACTAAAAGTGTTTGTTGTCTGCACGTCGGATTTTTGTACTAAATCAAATGTTCGTAAATCTATGGGACTTAACCTCTCTGGTCATCAGTCCCTATCCTTACAAACTACTTAAAGTAATTATAAAAAGTTTATTCTTATGGTGCTGCTAATTATTATTATAGCGACAGCTGTTTCGGCCTTGGGACATTTTCAAGCAATCTGTGAACAAATTTTGCAAAAATTGGATTTAGATGACTTTTTACAAAAAAATCGAAACACAAATATAATTACATGCAGTATATACCCATCATAAAACTTACTTATCTTTCTGCCACGCTAATTGTTCATCTGTACTTATTGCGTGCAGGTATTGCGAACTTCTAATAAATCTTTATGAATTTATTATTTACTGTTATTTAAATGCTGCATCTTTACAAAGATGTATCTTTTTGTAAATTTTTGTGTTATCTTTGAACATACAATAGCGTGTCTCTGGTTTCTTGAGATGTTTTTCTCTTTAAGCTGTATTCCGTTGACTGTATCATCCATGCTTGATGTAGTAATTATAGTAATTATATTCACAACAGATTTTACAGACATATACCACTTATACGAATGGATGTATACTAGAAAAAGTACACAATTGTACACCATATAACTCAATAAATATGAAATCGTACGAATTTTATATGTCATTTGTATTTTGATTGCTATTTTTCTTTGTTTGGATACTACACTTATAATTTATTATCAATATATCCACCGATAAATATAACATGTTTTTAGAAAAAAGGAGATGGAGACAGAGAGAGAAGGAATAGGAGAAGCAC
The DNA here is from genome assembly GCA_026315105.1 of Locusta migratoria. Lineage (NCBI taxonomy): Eukaryota > Metazoa > Arthropoda > Insecta > Orthoptera > Acrididae > Locusta > Locusta migratoria. The sequence goes on from CM048752.1 coordinate 127,867,981, forward strand.
TTACTCAAGGCAGGAATAAATAAATAAATAAATACCCGGGCAACACCGAGCTTTCAGCTACGTAGTCGATATGTATAAATGTGAAGTCTGTTCGGTGTACGTTTATCACGTCTGAACCACAAGACATAAAGAGCAAAAAATTTGTACAGTTACTAATGTCTACCCGGGGAAGGCTTTAGACACGGGTTTACGGCGATCTGATAGCTATTTATCTATATATATATATATATATTAATGTGAAAGTCTGTTCGGTATGCGCTTATAGCGTCCTAACGACAAGACTCAGAGACTTAAATATTTGTACAGTTACTAATTTATACCTGAGGAAGGTTTTAGATACAGTTTCATAGCGATCTGATAGATATTTAGTAATTTGAAGAATACAAGGCGAAATGTGGAACAATAATTACTCGTTGAAAATGGTTTTATTGGTTACATTGTTGCTTGAGGGCCGACAATGATATAAGGGTGGAGTATATTGGCTTGGAAAGTTATCGGTGTATATAAAATTCTACGTGTGTGTGTGTGTGTGTGTGTGTGTGTTAATATTTCGCTCTGCAGCGAAAACTACAGAACGCAAACGAATGCTCTGTGTGTAATTGTTGTCCGAAGTCTCCCCTTGTACACTATAGCAGTTCCATGCCCATAGCTGTGGAACATATGGTGGTTGAAAGTCGTCAAATTATAAAAAAATTCGGACTGAAGGCCAGCGATGACGTTTGCGACTCCATAGCAAGGAGGTTACATACAGCGAAACGTGATGCCACAGACCATATCTTTGGTCTATGCGTGCTACCAAGGAGGTTAAAATAAGGGGAGACGGCGCTCCTATTCAAAGCTTAGCTGTCGATTGAAGCCAGTCCGCCATCTTGTGGAGCCAAGGAAATATTTCAGATTAAAGCACTCTGTGATTCTTGCCCTGTTAACTTTCATAAATTTAAATGACTGTCGATACGTATTTGATATAATACACTTTTGTGGACAAATACAGCCCAGACAGTTGAATTCACACTAGTCACCACAAATGTTATTGGGATGGGGTTCTGCTCACACCACTTGGAATAAATGTGACGTCATTTTTTACGTCACACGCTGTATCGAAGACCGCGCAAACAGCTATCGACTACTCTCTGTTATTCGATACTTGTATGTGACAGACGCTATCCTGATTTGCCGTATTTCTAAGAGTTTTGGTGTTATAACACGCAGTAAGCCGTTTCATGGAAACAACACATTACGCATGAATCACAAAAACCGTTCTCGGCTCCGTTTCTTATCACTATATGTAAATAATAATACATCAACAGTCAAAACTTCCGGATACTACAGTAGATAAGTATACTCAAACCCCTATGTTTTGCAGGTCGTCGTAGTGTAGTGGTTAGCGTTGGAGTACAAATGTTTTTCGTTCAAAACTCGTCCTATGGAAATATTTTTTAAACCTCAGTGTGTAACATAATGTAGATTTACGTGATCGTAACACAGTGTGGACCTTTCTTATCCATATAACAGTAGTATCGTATGCAGTACATGATGTTTCCTGTAACAGAGCGCTGTCTCAGGAACTAGTGGCATCGATTTGGTGACTTTGGTCTGATTAGAAACCGGAGAACGCAATTCCTGGAAGTGATACCACCAGCAATGACATTTCTGTAGAGGATGGACTTCGTGGAAATGATATGACCAGCAGTCACATTTCTATTTTCCTTCTTAGAAATACTTGACCTTTGTTCCAAATATGTAACGATTTCTGGGGATATGGTTAGAGACAAGCCTATGGAAAACGTTTAATAGTCTACATTGTAATAGTAAAAGACACTTAATGTACGGTATACAATATCTCTCCAAACAGCAATCAAAGGAAATAAACTGCTGGTAAGTAAAATTAGTGACGATGCCAATTATATTGTTCGCTTCTCAGAAATATTTCGCTGTTTATTTCCGAATATCTTGCGATTTGCGAGCCTGTGGTTAGGCCGATATTCCTAGCTTAGGCCGGTATTACACTATCAAATTTTCTTTGACAAAGAATCTGTCACAGTGCATTGAAAATGGCGGATGAATATTTGTTATTAACCTTAGTTGTTGATTACATAGATTACAAATATCTACTTATACACTTAGATTGCATGTACGCATACAACAATTGCAACGACTAGACATCTGGAAGCGTGCCTTTATTCACAGAACCCTTTTTTACTTGTACCGCGGCTCTCGCCTCAGGTGTATCGTATAATAAGGCCTAACATCTGATGTTTGTAGAAAAGGGCGAAGTACTTTTGACCAGCTAGACTGTAGATGTCATCGCTCCTTGTTCACTCACAACAATTTAAGCTGTACTCTTAAGACATATTTGAAAAAAAAAAAAAAAAATGTGAAGTTCTTTTCTTAATCATAATAGAAATCTACAGTGTAGCTTGTCAAAGTACTTCGTCGTTTCCTACAAATATGTAATATTAGGCCGCATTACCCGATACACCTCAGGCGAGAGCCGCTGTACCACTCGAAAACGGTTCTTCTCGTCGTTTGGAAGACTGACAATGGTGACGCTTGACTTGCTTCTGCAGTGGTGTTCTGCTCTAAATATTGCAGTAAACAAAACTTTTGAAACATTTATATTTTGCGTATTATGTATCGTGTAAATAGCATTTGTCTGGCTAAATATATGTAGGGAATTAAAGTGTCATTATGTACTTTTGCTTTCTCCGCTGCAAAACTGGTGCAGAGACAATTAATTTTCATTTTTACGTCGTCTGCCGTGCAAACAGTACTCACTTGATCGCTAATGAATTCCGCAATTATCTAGCTTTCGGCTCGATGCAGCCGGTTTTTATAATCAACCTTATACAACTGCATAAATTTAGTTGTTGCGACGACTCGCAATACGAATTACGCGGTCATGTTTTCAAACAGTACGTCAAAACGGCTACAGCGATGCTAGCGCTTAAAGCGGTCATATTTCTCACCGCAGTTAACATAAGACGAACGCTTTCTTTGATCAAATCTACGGTGAGCTGCTAGATTTGATCAAAGAATTTTTGACGAAAGGCAACTTTGACCAAAGTTCCATATTACACTATCCAATTTTCTTTGACAAAAAATCTTTGTCAAAGAACATTTGATAGTGTAATACCGGCCTTACCTCAGTATTTGGCTGCTTATTTTCGAAAGTGTCGCGATTTGCGAGAGTGCGGTTAGAACGATATTCTTTGCTTGTCACCAATATTTGGTAAGGTAGTTTATTTCTGAATATTTTACGATTGCGGAGTCTTTATTTAGCCAAGATCCTATGAGGAAAACCTCGATTTCATTTGCAAATGTATACAGCTTACTCTCACAACACTAACAGAGCCTTCTGCTGGCGTCTCTACATCCTAATGTTCAACCCACATTTTTAATTTTGGAGATATTTGAGACCCTAAATTCCTCCAGATTCCTATAGAAATATTCATTTTAACCATAGTTTCATGTTGTCTAAACAGACTACAAAGTGGCATTACCTAATTCTCTTGGCCTATATCCATTAAGGACATTACACTTTTTAACATTTCAGCTTAAACCCATTACTCACTTATTAATGCCTAGAGAAAAGGGTAGTGTATTGTGTCAAGTTCTATTCTTAACATACGTCAGTGACCCTGCAGATAGTGTAAGAGACGCTGCTAATACCAACGTCATACTAAAGGATAAACTTCTAGAATTCGTTTCAGAAAAAGAAACTCTCCCACGTATTTTGAATATTGACATGCATTTCCATGTTTTGTGCTTAGTTTAATTTTATTGCGAAGCCCTGTAGTTTCTTAGAAACACGAAGGCGAAGAAAGATAAATGAAACGGCTCACAATGACTATATCAAGATAACGTTGCGTAAGTTCGGACGGTACCAGTGTCTGTTTATAACCTGTTCTCGGGAGAACGAGGTTTTTTATGCTACCATTAAATAAGGCAATACCCAAGCATGTCACTTTTGCAGTAGACTGTAATCGAACCAATAACGACGTTTATGATGATACGATAACTATTCAAAAATACCAATTGACATTACACTAGCATTTGACGTTTGCACCAAGTTATGTGACCGCAAGTCATAGCTCTTCGTGCGATCTTCGACACAGCGTGTGCCGTAAAAATGACGCCACGTTTGTTCCAAGTGGTGTGAACAGAACGCATATTGGCTCCACAATATGGCGACGATGGCTTCACTTATGTGGCGCTAAGGGCACCTCCCCCTATTTTAACCTCCTTGCGTGCTACAATGTCTGAAGCTCTTTCTCTGTAAGGATAAGCGTACGAATAAGGAAATAAATAAAGCAGTACAAAAGAAATTTCTTTTAATACATCTCTTTAAAGAAATCGATTTGAAGTTTCGCGTATTATCTATCATAATCAACCAACAAGCGGGTTTAAGCTAGTACCTTATACAAGTATAGAGTAGAAGGGGCCCTAACACACTTAAAGGAACGTCAGATGTCACTCCTGTTCTTCTCGATGACTTTCCGTCAGTTACAACAAAAAATGTTCAAATGTTTATAGAGTCTATGGGACACAACTACGGGTTCATCAGTCCCTAAGCTTACAAACTACTTATGAACTAGCTAATCCTAAAGACGGCACAAATATCCATCCCGAGGGGGGATTCGAACCCCCGACCGTAGTGGCCGTGCAGACCGTGACTGGCAGGTGCAACATACTGTGTCCTTTATGACGGTAAATCACGAATCCAGTCGCACAATTGTGGCGGTATTCCACAAGCACGCAGTTTCATTAGAAGACGCTTGTGAGGTACAGTGGCGAAAGCTTTCCGGAAATCCAGAAATCTTCGAAGAAGAGACGCTGAGAATATCCCGGAGGCGACCTAAGCTAGGGAAATTCCGCTGCCGTTATTAACATGGAACTTGTCAGCTGTATGATGCGTTAGGTGGTTGAACGTACATTTCCAGCGTTCACATTGGTAACGTAGGAAGTGGCATACCGACAGCCGTATGTTTAACAGAAACATTTATAACTTTCCTAACAGTTTCGACATTCCCTTATGCCATCTTGACGCTCCTATATCGGAGTATTATATCCATTGAATAGGGATAGAAACTGATTGCATGGATTTCTTGCTCTTGTTGTTGTTGGTTCCTACTGAGAACAAGAAATCCATGCAATCACTTTCGATCCCTATTTAATGGCTATAATACTCCGATATAGGGGCCTCAAGATGGCATAATGGAATGTCGAAACTGGTAGTAAAGGAATAAACGTTTCTGTTAAACATACGGCTTAAAAGCTGTATGTCTCTTGTTTAATATTGAACCTATCGTTAAATCATACAACAAATTGTTCATTAACACAGTAATCTGGTTTAATTATGGCCCTGATATTGATGTATATACTGTTAAGTAAGAAACAGTGCATTAAACGGATTATGTGCGCAACGGATCTTTTAACAAAACAGCTGTGGCAAGTAACGTGCATGAAACACGCACTGACTATACTCAAAAAATTTGACTGTGAGAAAGATATTAAAAATACTAACGACTTTCTTAATGTTTGACTGCGAGAATTATATGCAGGTCAGTACCTGATTATCAAAATTCAGTATCATAATCAATTGTCTGTAGTATTGCATGACAATCATTTACTACGGCACCAATAACTAAATCTGTTCAACAAGATTACCAAAATCAATACTGCACTTTAAATCCGCAAATAACTAATTATCAAATGAAGGAAATAGGTTAATCTTCTAACTACGTAAATGAAATAGGAAAGAAAGGTCAACTTTGTTACTTATTACTAATAATCACCATTACATTACCTACATGATACAACCTTTTCATAATGACATGAAATGCAATTACCTTCATTCCAGCGGTGGTACAACGTTTTTATAGTAATAAAAATAAAATATATATTCCAAATACAATCAAATCAACTTGCTGGCACAGCAGCCTCTGCTCTACATCGGAGCCATACACACAACTCAACCGCTCTCTAAGCGACCTGAACCACAAGTGCCTCTCTCTCTCTCTCTCTCTCTCTCTCTCTCTCTCTCTCTCTCTCTCTCTCTGCGCGAGCTACAATGCTATGCAATACATGATCTTTGCCAAAGATGAAACTTCACAGACTTAAGTACACGTATCGATACACACAGAAGAAGCAATATTATATATTTTCTTGCAAGCCAGTTACTCGACACAAAACAGGAGGCACAACATTAAACATTTCCTTACAATTTTTTTTTCTTTTTTTTTATGGACACGTTTCAGGCTGTTGATCTACATGTACACGGGATACTCTGCAAATCACATTTGAGTGCGTCGCAGAGGGTTCATCGACCCACCGTTATACTATTTACCTCCCATCCCATTCTCGAATAGCGCGCGGGAAGAAAGAACACCTGAATCTCTCCGTTCGAGCTCTGATTTCTCGTATTTTATTCTGATGATCATTTCTACCTATGTAAGTGGGAGTCAACAACATATTTTTGAATTCGGAGGAGAATGTTGGCGATTGGAGTTTCGTTAGTAGCCCACGCCGCAGCGATAAGCGCCGTTGTTGTAATGATTCCCATCCCAGATCCTGTAGCATTTCCGTCACGCTGTCTCCCCTGTATCGTGACAATGCGAAACGAGCTGCCCTTCTTTGGACTCTTTCGATGTCATTCGTTAAACCACCCTGATAAGGACCCACAACTGGGCAGCAATACTCCAAAAATGGACGGACAAGCCTAGTGTATGCAGTTTCTTTTGTAGTTCTGTTGCATCTTTTAAGGGTTCTGCCAATAAAACGAAGTCTCTGATTCGCCTCTTCCACGACATTATCTACGTGTTCTTTCCAGTTTAAATCTAAAGTAACAGTAATTGCTAGGTATCTTGTGGAGTTTTGTTGGTAACCTGTTTCCTACGTAATCTTGACCAGCGGCAGTCATATTTCCAACAACAATGACGGATTCAATAAGTTCAGATTGATATTCCGTTTGACACAACTCTATGAAGATTTTTGGGAGTTCCTCAAGAGAACCTGCGTTCTTCGAGACTTAGGCAGTCATGCTATCTTCTCCAAACGGTCCAATGTTTCTGAATCTGAGAATCTACGTCTACATCTACATACATACTCCGCAATCCACTGTAAAGTGCGTGGCGGAGGATACACTATACCACTACTGGCATTTCCTTTTCCTATTTCACTCCGGAATAGAACGAGGGAAAAAAAAGAATGCCTAAATGCCCCCGTACGAGCCCTAATTTCTCTTATCTTGTCTTTGTGATCTTTACACGAAATGTAAGTAGGCGGCAGCAAGACCGTACTACACTCAGCTTCAAATTCCGGCCCTCTAAATTTCCTCAACAGAAATTCACGAAAAGAACGTCGTCTTTCCTCCAGCGATCCCCAATTGAGTTGCCGGAGCATTTCCGTGACACTCGCGCATTGGTCGAAGCTACCGGTAACAAACCTAGCTGCTCGTCTCTGAACCGCCTCTATGTCTTCCTTTAAACCGATCTGCTGCGGGTCCCAAACACTTGAGCAATACTCGAGACGTGGTCGTACAAGCGTTTTATACGCGGTCTCCTTTACAGGTGAAGTACATCTTCCCAAAATTCCCCCAATAAACCGAAGTCGGGTGTCCGCCTTACTCACAACTGTCCTTACACGTTCGTTCCATTTCATATCGCTCTGCAATGTTACGCCTAGATATTTGAACGACGCGACTGCATCAAGAAGCTCACTACTAATGCTGTATTCGAACATTATGGGATTGCTTTTTCTACTCATGCGCATCACCTTACATTTTTCCACATAGAGAGCTAGCTGCCAATCTTCGCACCAACTAGACATTTTGTCCAAGTCATCCTGTACGCTATTACAGTCAGTTACAGACGACACCCTCCCATATACCATAGCATCATCAGCAAACAGCCGCAAATTACAACTTACTCTGTCCATCAGATCATTTATATAGATAGAAAATAATAGCGGTCCTATCACACTCCCCTGGGGCACGCCTGACGATACACTCGTCTCTGATGAACACTCGCCGTCGAGAACAACGTACTGCGTTTTATTAGCACAGTCTAACATATAAAGTCACGACACTCTCGCAGATTTTTGTTATACGCTGCGATAGCAGCGCTCCAAGCGGCCGGCAAGCTACGTTTCTGAATACGATAGTTGATGAGTGCGAATAGTATCGTGTAGATTGACTTCAGCATACTTTTTACATTAGGGAACGTATGTAGTGCCATATAAATAGGTAATAATTTAAAAATAGCTCCCCATTTGTCTTTATTAGGTTTCATAAGATCCCTGATAAGATACGAAACGGTACATTACACACAGTTAATTTACAATCATCCTGTAACATACAGGCTTTAAATGAGAAATTTAATTTTCTATTAAAAATAAAAATGCCTCGGAAACACGAGGAGACATGCCCTTTAGCAGAGAGACGTCAATTTCTACGCAGGAACGTTAAGTATTCTTCATTAGAATTCCAGTAAAATCGGTGAGGTTGGAACATGGGAAACGTATATATAATGCAATAAATACGGTATTTAACGTACCAAATCAACCATCACAGGTGTAGCTGAAGGAAAAACGTCACAGACGTGGCAGTATAACGATAAAAGCAACCAAACTGTTTTCCAACAAAGAAGAACCCAATTCCATAATTGTTGCTACATCTGAACCACAAACGCCAAGATTAATCAAAACATTGGTTTTTTAAAGCTAAAGTAATTACACTTAAAAGAATATGCACGTATAAGAAAGACGAGTGACGTGTAAAAATGTGAGAATCATTAGACTGCGTACCGAATTGATACTCTCAAAAACTGGCTGTCATATTAAGAGGAGACCATAATAGAAATTTATTATACCATTGTGTTTATATGCAATTTACTTTCAGCAGAATAAGCTGCAAATATACACATATTCGTAATTATTTGTTCATGACGGAGTTGTTTTTTATACCATTGAATCATTTATATGAGGCTGTTTTTATATTAATTTCCTTACTATGTTTGTGTCTCGATTTTAATCATGCTTGTAACGCAAAAATTAAAGTAAGTATTTCGTTGATTACGTAGAAAAGCGATTATAAACAAACACCACTACTTGGGCGGCTTGCCCACCGCTAGGAGCGCTAGTGTCGCAGCAGCTGTCAGCTGGTAACAACTTCCACAGCAGTCAGGGTCGCGACTGTATACAGGGCGTTTCACTAAGTGTGTTTGCCTCTGTAACTTATAAAATAATAGGTGACGGGAAATTTTAATGCGGTAGCTCAACACAAGAAATGTTACACTTTCTGCGGGGCTATGAACATAGTTTATTGTATCATTTTCCAAAGAGTTACACCACAAAGATATAATTTTTTAAATGGAACAATAGTTTTTCTATCGTGTATTGGATTCGTTGAAACCAGCTGCGTCCAAATCAATTTAAACTACATTCCTATGACTGTTAGTTTGGGAGCTACAACCCTTCAAAGTTCCGGGGGCGGAGGCTGCGATAGCGTAGCTGACTGGCCGAGTGGCTATCCCCTGGGGCACGGCCCACTGTCTCATGACCACCAGCCAGTCAGCTACTCTGTCGTAGCCTCCGCCCCCTAAACTTTGAAGGGTTGTAGCTCCCAAACTAACAGTGATAGGAATGTAGTTTAAATTGATTTGGACCCAGCTGGTTTCAACGAATCCAATACACGATAGAAAATAACTACTGTTCTATTTAAAAAAATATATAGTAATGATTATGCAGCCTGCAATACTTCTAACCGTAACAGGACTCGGAGAAAGGAGAACAGACCAAACGAGAGTTTCAACTGATAAACGGGACGTCGTGTAAGACCAACTCCGATCCTCTGGGCTCCAAATGGCTACTGGTCGTTCCAGCTCGTCCTCTGTCGGCTATTCCGGTCATCTGGGAGACCCCAGACAGAACCAGACGCAGGTATTACTGGAAATGTCTCTGCCGATCTGTCAAGCACTATGTGAGTCAGTGTAAAGAGTGCCAGCGACGGAAGCATGGGCCGCAGTTACCTCCAGGTCATCTGGTACCAATTCCGCCTGATATATATATATTGATTTGGACGCAGTTGGTTTCAACGATTCCAATGCACGATAGAAAAAACTATTGTTCCATTTAAAAAATTATATATTTGTGCTGTAACTGTTTGGAAAATGATACAATAAACTATGTTCACAGCTCCGCAGAAAGTGTAACATTTCTTGTGTTGACCTACCGCATTAAAATCTCCCGTCACCTAGTATTTTATAAGTTACAGAGGCAAACACACTTAGGGAAACACTCTCCATGTTAAACGGTGCTATTACTTAGGAAGTCTTCCAGCGAGTCACAAATCTGTGAACCTATTCCATAAGCTCGTACCTTCGTTAGCAGTCTGCAGTGTGGCACCGCGTCGAACGCCTTTTTGAAGTCGAGGAAAACACAATCCGCCTGTCGCCCTTCATCCATGGCAAGATGTGATGTGAGAAGAGGCAGAATGTGTGTGTGTGTGTGTGTGGTGTGTGTCGGGATGTGAGACTGGCTGAGCACGTGTTGGCTGGTGGCAGAGGCCGCGGTTACGCAAACGCTTTCTCCACGCGCTTGCAGCCTGCAGCGCGCACTCGATACGGGCGTATCTGGACGCGGCCAGCTCGCGCCTCCACTCGTACGTAGTCCACGCACCAGTAGCGTAACTATCACGGGGCTAGGCGGGGCAGTGCCCCGGGGCCCCCGAGCTCCAGGGGCCCCTCGGCCTCCGTCAGCAAAGTTCGCAAAAAGTTACAATAGAGCGTCGCTTTTTTATTTTTATTTATTTTTTACCTTCCCACCTTACCGTCCACACTTCGGATAATCGACGTTCTACTGTATTCAATATTTTAGCTGAATGAAGCATTTTCGACTTCTAACATTTTGAACACTGCCAACAAACTTCAAACGCACGAAGTGAAATCCAAAAATTATTCCCATCTCAGAATAAAAACAAAAAGGTATTGCTTGTCCGCTAAGACGTGCACCCTGCCACCTGCTGAATTACTAGCAGTGTGTGACAATACTGTCCGTGGTTTGATTAGCGTCAGGGGGCCATATTTTCGTGGTCGAGTAAAACTTCAGTGTTCATTTTTACTAACTTCTGCCTGCGACATCATTCACCGAGTATGTACCAATTTAGAAAACTATTCCATGGTAGTTTTATCTGTATGTCGTACCCATGTCCAACTCTATCCCTCTCCAAAATTACATCAAAATCCACCCAGTAGTTTCTGCTTGAAAGCATAATTAACTTTCACAGTTATAATTATACTAGCTAATATGCCCGTGCCTCGCAACGGTTGTTAAAGAAGGGCCTGTGTAGATCATGGTTTTTAGGGTTTCGGACCTATGTCAGCAAAAACAGAATCCTTGTTGGGTCGTTCTGTCAATAAACTCAGTTCCCCTAGCTAATATGTCAAATTTAAGTAGAAGTAATTGTCAAAAACAATGAATGTTCATAATGTTTTTCATACAAAACGTGAAATTAAGTCCGTACTCCGGAACGATATAAATTCAATGTTATGTTGTGTTCATAAAGTTAACATTGCAGTGTGTAATTCTCTGTTTGAAGTAAACTTCTGAAAACACTTCTATCGTTGAGATGAGAAATAGTAATAATTAAATCACCCAACCAACTAATCGAAGTATGACTGTGACTGTAGTGTAGCGCTCTGTTATTCATTTATTAGCCTATCTGCATTTTCATCTTTGTCTCTGTCGATCGTCGGTAAAGTATTGAGGAAAACGCGCCGAGAAGTTACAAACTTATATATTTGATATTATACGTCGTTATTCTCGATTTTGTTACTTATTGCAACAGCAGCGCCGAAAGCAGCTGACAAATTACATTTCTGAAAACGATATTGGATAAGTGTGAATATTGATTTGTAACAGTTTTCACAAATATCTTCTTGAATAGGAATTTGGAATGAATTGTAAGACTGTGTGAATCATGAGACTCTATACAAAAGAGTTTCGCGTGAAAGTGCTGGTAATAATGAGATGTGACAACAACGGATGTATCTGATTCGGTAAAATTTTACTTTCTATCCTGGCGGCCTCGTGTTTTTATGTTGGCAACATCAATAACACGATATAAAATCGTTGCAAAGATGGCCGAACCACATAGAGTGTAGATAAATACTGCTGTTCCTGCTGTATGCTTGATTTCACGACAAAATATTTACGTGTCACGCGATTGGCTTACGACGATGTCACATGATTCTCGTTATTCATCATCTGTTGCCAACATTATCACAGGAGGCCGTCGCGATATGAGTAGGACTACGTCGCATAGTTTTTCTTGACCCAGCTGTCAAACGATTACACCTTTCACATCAGATAGTGTCGCGGCATTGATCTCTATACTCTCTGGATGTTGAACTTCAGTTTTTTTAGCGTGCCAGCCATAGATATTCATATTTACTTTCTTGCCAAATTCAAACATGGCTGCTAAGAAGCATTTAAAGAAAAAGAGAAGAAAATATGTTTCGATTCCGTTCCCATATCAGCCTACAACATCGAATATGGAATTAAATTCCAAATCAAGAGGTAAGCAAGCAATTCTTTGTCACGTAATAACCGATGGAAACTCGTTTACCAAATTTTAACATGGCGGACAATGCGAAATCGTTTTATTGCATATTTTGCGAATTTTTGCTCGTCACACTCACCCACTGCCACGCATCGCGACCAAACTCCCTTACTAACATCATTAGACCAAGGGCTATCTACCACCACAACCACGAGTGGGTGGCAGTATGTGGTCATGGAGAAAAGTCTGTCAGCACGTACACACACAAGCCTTTTATATATAGATATAGATTAGAGAGTACGATTAAATATTATCTGCTGCGTGACACACAGTAATGTACTTAAGAGTAGGTTTGCCTTATTATGTCTTCCAGTAAGCGGTAAGGACCTGACGAAGTACTATTGCATCTGTATAGTTCATAGGCGGCAATTACGGGTACGCTCGGTCGCTCAAGCATACCCCAAAATACGAGTGGGTATGCTCGGCAGGAATCGTGTTAGTGTTAAGTCGTGACATTTTTCATCCTTTTTACTGAATTAGTGTGTGATTTAACAGTGGGTTGTGAACCTATTGGTATCGACAGACATGGTATGACAGCAGAAGTGGTTTGTACTATTTTCGTAATACCGTATAGAAAAGAAATCTGCAGAAGAAAGAAGGCAGGAAGACCATTCGATGTTTGTTTTTGCAATAATGAACACAGTATTCACAATACAGGCACATCATTATCTGATAAGCTTGTCTAAGAAGACGAAAACTCTGAAAATGACTTCAGTAGTTACTACAACGGGAAAAACAGGTTCAAATGGTCGCAAAAGCAGCCCAGTAGTTCTGAAACGTGAAATTGAAATTAATGGCTGATAATTTCTTTACTGTATGTTAAAAAAATACTTTTCCCCTTCCAGAGATTAAAGTAGTCCTAAATGAACACCAGATGACGCAAAAAAGAACGAAGTCCTCTAAAATAAAACAAAATTATTACTTTACCTTTGTACCTGGAATTGGAATATATATATATATATATATATATATATATATATATATATATATATATATATATTTTTTTTTTTTTTTTTTTTTTTTTTTAAATACCTGTTAAGGGGGGGGGGGGCGCTGCAGGCCGACAACCACCTCCCGTATTGGAAACACCACTGAGCAAACTCCAGATTTTCAAAAGTCTGCGCCTGTGGTACAGTTTTAGTTTAGAGGGCCCCAACGTTATTTTTGCCCGGGGCCCTTTGTGACATAGCTACGCCACTGCCACGCACAGGTAGCGTTCTGCGTTGTAGTTTGTAGCACCAGCGACTAGCACATGTGCTAGCCCAAGTGCCGCCCCGTGCGAGCTGATAAATTGCCGACCCCCTCCCCCGTTTTAACACGAAAGTTTGTGGAATTTTATTTAAACAATTCTGTAGGAAGTGTCAACGATCAATCACTATTTTTCTTTCTACTTTTCAGATCTACCCGGTCTTGGCCACTGAGTGTCCAATCCCAAAGCTTTTAATATGTGCTTACATTTAAACCGTCACGTCGACTGTTACGTTCAGCTTGACGGTATAGACGTTATCATAACTCAAACCATTGAGAATAGCCACACTGTGTCCGAAATCTATGTAGATCCGGAAAATAAAAACTAAAATTGCGACTAATTGGTGACATCGCATTGTGCGCCTCGGTTGCACAGTGGTAGAGTGCCAGACTACAAATCCAAAGGCCCCGGGTTCGATCCCCTCCAGGTCCTAGGATTTTTATCTGTCACTTTTCACTTCTTTCACCTCTGGCAGTATTGCTCATGTGAAAAATAGCGAGTAGCACCGTGGTTCGGAACCCACGTTAAACTGTAGGTCCCCCTATAACTGGCTGGGTAAGTCAGTTCCAAGTTCGGAGGAAGGCAACGGCATACCACCTCCAAACAGGACCGTGCCTAGTAAAGCACTGTGCTGTTAAAAACAATCTTCCGATTGTTGACTGCTTTACCTTACCTCTACAGATTTGTACAAAACAGTCGGTAGACACCAGCTCAAAAATGGAGTCAAACGTGATAGAAGATATCTAGCTAATTTTAATAAGCCTTGGGAATTTACAAAAATGTTCAAATGTTCTGGTTTTAGAAGGTGTCAAAATTAACGTTTCGTTGGGTGCGGACGAGAGGGCACTGTTGCTATAAGACCACACTTTCTCCGGGTTTCATCAGCTTCAAAGCGACCAGTAGTTTACTTAGATGAAACATGGATTCACACGCATTACACAGTAAATAAATGCTACCTAGTGATTGTCAAACAAAGTTGCCGGTCAGAGTTTAATTATTGTTCATGCAGGCGGAGACAGGTGTTTCATGGCTCCAAAACCAAAACTTCCGACTATCACTCAGAAACGGATAGCAAAAATTTTGAAAAATACGTCGAGACCCAACGTATGCCAGGCTTACTACCAATGCCTTTATCCCTTGTAATTACTCACAGCGTATTTACCCATTCGGAAAACTTCTAGCCATTGAAGGTATTGGACACGTTTGACTGTAGTAATGTTCAACCATTTATTTCCATAATGCAGGAACAATAAAACACTCGGAAACTGCCATTGACGGGCTTAGCAAAATTGCTTCAGGCTTAAAATGTAACAGCAGTATCGAACATTGCATTCGAATTTCCAAATTACATTTCGTCTCCTGCAAAATTAGTTGTGAGTAAAGGCACGGCACGTAACAGGCTGGCAGCGCTCCACTCATAAGAACACTGGCAGTGGCGTGTACGCCAGACTGCTTCCCCCTCTCTGTGCCTATAGTGCTATAGTGACGAGGAAGAAATCAGTCCCCCTCCCTCCCTTTGTTCAACAGGTAGTCGAGGCGCCATGCCGTGCGACGGTTCCAGTCGCTCCCTCCGAGGTTTGTTCTCGAATCCCATCTTGGGCATGAATTTTGAGTTTGTCAAGGGGGAAAAAAAGGAGAGAAAGAAAAAAAAAAGGGGGAGGTTGTCAGGTTTGCCGCCCCTCCCCCTCGGAAAGTGCCGCCCCGTGCGGCCGCACGTTTCGCACCTGCCTCGCGCCGGCCCTGCATGGAACACTATGGTGGAGTATCCGAGCAATTTTTATTTTTATTTTTATTTTTTTTTTATTTTTATAGAGTGGAGCCCCTCTACGCTCGCACTAGCATGGTGACCAACTCAATAGTTCTACTGTCACCTCTGCATGTGTTAATATGTCTAATGTGGGAGTCACAGGAGCGGTGCTGTTGCTTGGCGTAAGATTAGGAGTAAGCAAGTGTTTAAGTTTTATCATTATTTCAAAGCTAATAATTCTACTAATATTAGGTCAATGATTGATACTTATGGTAAATCAGGTTCGAAGTATACTTCTATTTTACAATTGTTGGAAGAGTTGTGTCAAGTTGGTAAGAATGCGCGTGCACATGGTCAGTTGTATCAGAATGGAATGAATTTTTTTCGCTTTGGGTATTAAGAGTAATAATTTTGAACCTTCTAGTAATGATCCTAATTTTGACTTAAGGAAATATATATCTTGTAATGTTAGTGTTAAGTATCATGTTGTTTGTTCTTTGAAGAATCGTTCTGCAAATTGTACTTCTTAGAATTGTAATTTACAGGCAATAAATGACTGCTTTGGATTACTTTGAGTCTAATTATTGGAGAATTGATGGCCTGCCTAACCGCATCCTGGAAGCCTTCAGAGAACCAGAAGAGAACGTGGATCGAAGTGTTGATGATTTGTGTTTATTGTTTTATGGAAATCGTATCTATTTTGGGGCAGCTGTTTTAGTGTTGGACTTGTGTTGCTTTGATAGAGCTGATAGAGACGCTTTGCTGAATTTGTTTGAAGAACGTTATAATTTTTTTGCAGGTTTACAGAATCACGAAAGGTGTCAGTTTCATTATTTTCATTTTATACGTTTGGTATACGGTCCATCAGGATGATAGAAGTTGTCGAAAGCTTTTGAAACAAGAGCGGTTTTAAGGGCAGAATGAAAAAAGTGCCAAGGCAAGTGCCAAGGGAAAAAAAACCTCTGCGACAGTCAGGAGCGGGCAGTAAGAGCAGTAGCTGATTCTTGCTATCTGCGACAGATCGTGCAAGGGTGTGGTTATATTAGTTTTGGGTATCGTGCAAGCTCGGTACCATTTTCATTGCGTGTTTGTCATAAGTTTGTCAATCCTGTTTGATGAGTCGCCCCTCTGCAGCTGGCACTGGGGGTGTCTCCTGGTCCATCATCAGTAGATTAGATTAGATTAGATTAGATTAATACTTGTTCCTTAGATCATGTATACGACATTTCCTAATGATGTGGAATGTGTCGGTTTAGTAAATTTTGTCTATACTTGACAATCTATATTTTAAGAATTTTTCTTTTAACATTCATAGAATATATGACATCAACTGCGATTGGGCAAAGCTGAAAATGTGTACCCAGTCGGGATTCGAACCCGGGTCTCCTGCTTTCTAGGCAGTTGCGCTGACCCCTACACCACTGGGGACACAGTGATCACCGCACCTGCAAGGACTACCTAAGCACGCCACCCGTCAGATACAAATTCCCAGCTTCGCCCTGCCCACAGTACTCAAACTCGTAGTTATGAAACTAATTCCCGTAAGAGTAAGGGCTTCAAACTTGCCCACCCCTCCCCACTAACGATAGGATCATTGCCCGTCACCGGCATATTATATATACATGTGGCGTCTGTTCTCTCGGAACAGACGCCACATGTATATAATTTTTCTTTTATTTTTTTTATTTTTTTTAAGTTTTATCTAAAAATTCATCTACATTGTAGAAGGAGTTGCCATTCAGAAATTCCTTTAATTTCTTTTTAAATACTAGTTGGCTATCTGTCAGACTTTTGATGGTACTTGGTAAGTGACCAAAGACTTTTGTGGCAGGATAATTCGCCCCTTTTTGAGCCAAAGTTAGATTTAACCTTGAATAGTGAATATCATCCTTTCTCCTACTGTTGTTACTATGCACACTGCTATTACTTTTGAATTGGGTCGGATTGTTAATAACAAATTTCATGAGTGAATATATATATTGTCAAGCCACAGTGAGTATCCCTAGATCCATAAATAAATGTCTGCAGGATGCTCTTGGGTGGGCTCCAGCAATTATTCTGATTACACGCTTTTGTGCAATGAATACTTTTTTACTCAACGTTGAATTGCCCCAGAATATGATCCCATATGAAAGCAGTGAATGAAAATAGGCGTAGTAAGCTAATTTACTGAGATTTATATCACCAAATTTTGCAATGACTCTGATAGCATAAGTAGCTGAACTCAGACGTTTCAGGAGATCTTCAATATGTTTCTTCCAATTCAGTCCCTCGTCAATGCAAACACCTAAAAATTTTGAATATTCTACCTTAGCTACAGATTTATGTTCAAAGTCTAAATTTATTAATGGTGTCATGCCATTTACTGTATGAAACTGTATATACAGTGGTGGCTGGTTGCAACAATCAAGGCTGACAGGCAAGTGGTCGATTTTGAGATCGGCCTCTAAGTGTGTGGGTTAGTGTGGGATTTTTTCGTGTTTTGTGCTCGTTCATGTTCCCTGCGATTGCGGGTTGTCGGCGGTGGCAGCTCATCTGGCGTTGCCAGTCAGTTGTGCTGCGATGCAGCGGTTCCATGAACGATGATTTTGTTTGCATCTATAAGGCTTACCATAGGTGTTTATGTATTCCTGACAAAGAGTGTTTTTGGTCGGTTGTGCTTCCACATATGGTTGTGGTAGCCGAGCGGTCTAAAGCGTCTCGCTACGGAGCGCGCGGTTGCTTGCCGTGGAGGTTCGAGTCCTCCCTGGGGTATGTGTGTGTGTGTGTGTGTGTGTGTGTGTGTGTGTGTGTGTGTGTGTGTGTGTGTGAGTGAGTCTGTGTGTTGTCCTTAGGTTAGTTTACCTAGGTTTAAGTAGTTTGTAAGCTACAGACTGATGACCACGCAGTTTGGTCCCATAGATTTATGAACATTTGAACATTTGAATAAGAGTTTCTATAAATGAATTTGTGCAAAAATTGTGATCAGTTCGGGGATAATGGGAAAAATAGCGTATGTAACTGATTATCAACACTATGCAGTCGTGCATTATCCTGATGAAATGTAGGGATCGAAGGAAGGGTAGAGCCACGGGTCGTAACACATCTGAAATGTAATGGCCACTGTTCAAAGTGCCGTCGATGCGAACAAGAGGTGACCGAGACGTGTAACCAATGGCACCGCATACCATCACGCCGGGTGATACACAGTATGGCGATGACGAATACACGCTTCCAATGTGCGTTCACAGCGATGTCGCCAAACACGGATCCGACCATCATGATGCTGTAAACAGAACCTAGATTCATCAGAAAAAATGACGTTTTGCCACTCGTACACCATCGCAGGCGCTCCTGTCTGTGATGCAGCGTCAAGAGTAACCGCAGCCACGGTCTCCGAGCTGACAGTCCATGCTGCTGCAAACGTCGCCTAACTGTTCGTGCAGATGGTTGTTGTCTTGCAAACGTCCCCATCTGTTGACTCAGGGATCGAGACGTGGCTGCACGATCCGTTACAGCCATGCGGATAAGATGCCTGTCACCTCGACTGCTAGTGATACGAGGCCGTTGGGATCCAGCACGGCGTTCCGTATTGCCCTCCTGAAACCACCGATTCCATATTCTGCTAACAGTCATTGGATCGCGACCAAAGCGAGCAGCAATGTCGCGATACGATAAACCGCAATCGAGATAGGCTATAATCCGACCTTTATCGAAGTCGGAAATGTGATGGTAGGCATTTCTCCTCCTTACACGAGGCATCACAACAACGTTTCACCAGGCAACGCCGGTCAACTGCTGTTTGTGTATGAGAAATCGGTTGGAAACTTTCCTCATGTCAGCACGTTCTAGGTGTCGCCACCGGCGCCAACCTTGAGTGAATGCTCTGAATAGATAATCATTTGCATACCACAACATCTTCTTCCTGTAGCACGTCATCTTCGTGGTGTAGCAATTTTAAAAAATGTTTTTCAAATGTTTGTTTTACTATCGGACCAAACTGCGTGGTCATCAGTCCGTAGCTTACAAACTACTTAAACCTAGGTAAACTAACCTACGGACAAACACACACACCCATGCCCCAGGGAGGACTCGAACCTCCACGGCGAGCAACCGCGCGCTCCGCAGCGAGATGCTTTAGACCGCTCGGCTACTCCACCGCGGCAGCAGCAATTTTAATGGCCAGGAGTGTACAAATGACTGTCTGAAGACTGGCTTGGCAGATTGTGCGGCTTTGTCACGTGTATTGTACCGTTACCGGAATTGAGTGCGTTACATTCGTCATTTTTAACGAAATTTTTTTTGGCTTTTCTCGTGGACAACTTTTGATCGGATGCCGCATTAGACGGAGCGGAGCACTTAGTGAGTGGCTGTGGGTGCTTCTCCACCACAGCCTAACACACCAGTCACGACACTCGAGCCAATTTTTGTTACCCACTGCGATCGTAGCGCGCCAAGCGGCCACCAGGGGAACCCACTGAGTTGGCGGTATCTCGTGAATTGTGTCGTCTTACTTACAGCTTATATTTGTTTTTGTGATGGTTTTCTGAACCGGGAACGCTAGTAGCGCAAGTAATTGCAGCAAAAGCCAGAAAAAAAAGACACCACATTTGTCATTTTTAAGATTTCCTAAGGACCCAGAAAGGTTGGTAACATAATCCTATTTCTGAAACGTTTCCGCGACGAATCACACAATTACGCATTGTGACAAAGTCCGTAAATTAAGTACCATCTACTATGCACTGAATGAAATTTTATACAGACAGTGACATTCCTCTTGTTTTTAAGGTAAAGTGTGCAAAATTTCATCGATATCAGAACAAAACTGTAGATTTGTATGCAATAGAAACCGTTGGGTTGTATGGTTAGGATAGGGTGACTAAATTTGGAGAACGTTTTTGACAATGTCGACTGGAATACACTCTTCCAAATTCTGAAGGTAGCAGGGGTAAAATATAGGGAGCGAAGAGTTATAACCAACCTATACAAAAACCAGACAGCGGTTATTAGAGTCGAAGGGCAAGAAAGGGACGCAGAGGTTGGGAAGGGAGTAAGACAGGGGTGTAGCCTTTCCCCGATGTTGTTCAATCCGTACAGTGAGCAGGCAGTGAAGGAATGGAAGGAGAAATTTGGAGAGGGCATTAAAGTGCAGGGAGAAAAAATAAAAAGTTAGTGGTTTGCCGATGACATAGTAATTTTGTCAGAGACTGCAAAGGATCTGGAAGAGCAATTGAATGCGATGGACAGTGTCTTGAAAGAAAAATATAAGATCAACGTTAACAAGAGTAAAACGAGGGTTTTGGAATGTAATGTCAGGAAATCAGGCGATGCTGAAGGAATTAGATTAGGTAATGAGACAATAAAAGTAGGAGATGAGTTTTGTTATTTGGGTAGCAAAGTAACTTCAGATGGCCGAAGTAGAGAAGATATAAAATGCAGAATGGCTTTGGGAAGAAAAGCGTCTCTAAAGAAGCGAAACTCGTTAACATCCAATATTAATTTAAATGTTAGGAAGTCCTTTCTGAAAGCATTTGTCTGGGGTGTAGCATTGTATGGGAGTGAAACGTGGACGTTAAGGAGTTCAGATAAAAAGATTATAGAAGCTTATGAAATGTGGTGCTACAGACGAATGATGAAAATTAGATGGGTAGATCACGTAACTAATGAGGAGGTGCTTAACCGAATCGGGGAGAAAAGGAGTTTCTGGCATATCGTGACTAAGAGAAGGGATAGATTGGTGGGACACCTTCTAAGACATCAAGGAATTGTCAACTTAGCATTGGAAGGAAGCGTGTGGGGTTAAAATCGTAGAGGGAGACCGAGGGACGAATATAGTAAGCAGATTCAAAAGGATGTAGGTTGCCGAACGTATTCTCAGATGAAGAGACTTGCACAGGACAGGGTAGCGTGGAGAGCTGCAACAAACCAGTCTGCGGACTGAAGACAACAACAACAACAACAACAACAACAACAACTCACTTTATGATCACCCGGTACATTACATTAATTCTAATAATGTTTTTAAAATGACACAGCACTTGAAAATAGCCTAAGGCTGAAACCTGGTTGTGACGACAAACTAAAATTATCAGTCAAATGGTTGTGAATTCTCCTGAGGCATACAAAATAATAACTTAAATTTATATACGATGTTAACAAATTTCATTTTTTCAAAAACGCATTTCTTGCCATTGCCGTTCTGCATTTTATATCCTCTGTACTGCGACCATCATTTGTTATTTTACTGCCCAAGTAACAAAACTCATCTACCTCCTTTATTGCTTCGTTACGTCATCTAATTCCTTCAGCATCACCTGATTTTCTTAGGCTGCACTCCATTACCCTAGTTTTGCTCTTGTTAATGTTCATCTTATATGCACCTTTCAGCACACTGTCCATTCCGTTGAACTGCTCCTACAGGTCCTTTGCTGTCTCTGTCAGAATTACAATGTCATCGGCAAAACGCAATGTTTTTAATTCTTCAGCGTGAACTGTAATTCCTTTCCAAATTTCTGCTTGCTTTCCTTTATAGCTTGTTCAATGTACAAATTGAGTAACACTGGAGAAAGGCTACAAACCTGTATTACACCATTCTCAACTACTGCATCCCTTTCATGCCCTTCAACTCTGACAACCGCTGTCTAGTTTTTGTACAATTTGGAAATAACCTGCTAATTTCAACATCTGAAAGAGTGTACTCCAATCAATATTATGAAAGGCCTTCTCCAAATCTACGAAAGCTATAAATGTAGGCTTGTCTTTCCTTAATGTGTCTTCCAAGATAAGTCGTAAAGTAAGTATTGCCTCCCGAGTTCCAACTTTTCTCCTGAACCCAAACTGATCTTCCCCGAGGTCGGCTTCTACCAGCTTTTCCATCCCTCTGTAAATAGTTCGTGTCAGAATTTTGCAACCATGACTTATTAAGCTGGTGGTTGTGTAATTTGCACACCTGTCTGCGCCTGCCTTCTTTGGAATGGGGATTGTAACATATTTTCCCTGTTTCATGCATCTTACGCACCAGGTGAAACAGTTTTGGCATGGCCGACTCCCCCAGAGACTTCAGTAGTTCTGAGGGAATATCGTGCACTGCAGGGGCCTGGTTTCGAGTTAGGTCTTTCAGTGTTCTGTCAAATTCTTCTCTCAGTACAGAATCTACACAACACGAGATGAGTTTTCAAAAGCCGGTCGCGGTGGCCGTGGGGACAGAGGCGCTCCAGTCACGGTCTGCACGGCCACTGCGGTCGGGGGTTCGAATCCCCCCTCGGGCATGGATATTTGTGCCGTCCTTAGTCTTAGCCAGTTCATAAGTAGTTTGTAAGCTTAGGGACTGATGACCCCGTAGTTAAGTCCCATAAGTTCTACAAACATCTGAACATTTTTGAGTTTTCAAAAAATCTTTCCCGATCAACAAATTTTATTTGACTGTGTTTCTAGAATAATTTCTACTAGCCTGAAAATCGTTTATATCTGATGTGCGCAAAAATGCCAGTGAGATTTCTAATTTGCTCCAATAACTGGAAAATCGAAACGTGCAACTTGAAATAAAACTGTTCATTTGTAAAGGTGAATAGATGGGGCATAACAGCTTTCAGATAATTGCAGAACGACATGTTGACGATAGCTGTTTATTAATTCTCAATGCTACCGGTTTCGGTTATTTACCATTGTGAAGCGTTAGCAGAGATTAGCTAATAGCTTAACATGTCGAAATACAAAATTATAACACAAGTATTCGTAGTCTAGCAGTCAGCCACTGTGAGAATAACTTGAGTAATGACAACGAATACTTGTGTTATAATTTTGTATTTTTGTATTTCGACATGATGAAAATTGCAGATTGATACAGTGAGTAGTTAGCGAGTGTGAGCGAGTTGAATGAAACGCGAGGTAACGCGTGAGCTTCGTCCGGAACGTGGCAACTCCTACAGCTTGTGGAAAAATGGCGGACAGTTCAGCTCGGGTTTATAGGAACCTTAGTTCAAACATATCCAGAGATTTACCGAACTATGACGTAAAGCTTAAAAGAAAGCAAGGAGAAATTTGTAGAAGGAATTAAAGTTCAAGGGGAGAAATTAAAAACATTGCGTTTTGCCGACGACATAGTAATTCTGTCAGAGACAGCAAAGGACCTGGAAGAGCAGTTGAACGGAATGGACAGTGTGCTGAAAGGTACATATAAGATGAACATTAACAAGAGCAAAACTAGGGTAATGGAGTGCAGTCTAAGAAAATCAGGTGATGCTGAAGGAATTAGATTGGAAAACGAAGCAATAAAGGAGGTACATGAGTTTTGTTACTTGGGCAGTAAAATAAGAAATGATGGTCGCAGTGCAGAGGATATAAAATGCAGAATGGCAATGGGTAGAAAAGCGTTCTTGAAAAAGAGAAATTTGTTAACATCGAATATTGATTTAAGGCTAAGGAACTCTTTTCTGGAGGCAGTAGTATGGAGTGTTGCCTTGTATGGGAGTGAGACATGGACGATAAACAGTGTGGACAGGAAGAGAATTGAGGCTTTTGAAATGTGGTGCTACAGAAGAATGCTGAAGATTAGGTGGGTGGATCGTGTATCTAATGAGATACTGAACAGAATTGGGGATAAAAGGAATTTCTGGCATATCTTTACTAAAAGAAGGGATCGATTGGTAGGACACATTCTTAGACATCAAGGAATTGTGAATTTAGCGTTGGAGGGAAGTGTGTGGGGTAAAAACCGC
The DNA here is from genome assembly GCA_026315105.1 of Locusta migratoria. Taxonomy (NCBI): domain Eukaryota; kingdom Metazoa; phylum Arthropoda; class Insecta; order Orthoptera; family Acrididae; genus Locusta; species Locusta migratoria. Next base: position 127,892,289 of record CM048752.1, read on the forward strand.
AGAGGAAGACCAAGAGATGGATACAGTAAGCAGATTCAGACAGATGTAGGTTGCCGTTCTTATGTGGAGATGAAGAGGCTTGTTCAGGATAGGGTCTTGTGGAGAGCTGCATCAAACCAGTCTCCGCACTGAAGACCACGACAACGACATGACGTAAATTGTTGGAGGACAGTTGGGGTGACGTTGAAAGCCAGGTCCAGTTCCCAGCATTGGTGCGGAGGCCGGTTGAAGCCACGTCATCCCCCCCCCCCCCCCCCCCTCTTAGACGCGTCGTGGAGGTCAGTGGCGGCTGCCGGAAGACACGCTTCGCAGGCGTGACGTCACTTCCGCCGGCCATAAGCGGGCCGTCTTTCCGGTGGGCGTGGGATCGGTCCGACCAGCGAAGGGGGCGAAATCACACTCCTATATCGCTAGCACCAGTTTTCCTGTAAATGTCTTCAACGTGTTCTTATTTACATCCACATGTACATGGGATACTCTGCGAATCACATTAAAGTGCCTGGCACAGGGGTCATCGAACCACCATTTCGAATAGCGCACGGGAAGAAAGAACACCTGAATCTCTCCGTTCGAGCTGTGATTTCTCTGATGATCATTTCTACCTATGTAAGTGGGAGTCAACAATATACCGTATTTTTTTCCTACAAAGATTGGTCCAAAAAACGGATGCGTCTCATACCCCCGTATTTAGGGGAAAATCTAAATACCTCTCTTGAGTTGTTTGCAGATGACGCCGTCATTTACCGTCTAGTGAAATCATCTGAAGATCAAAACCAACTCCAGAACGATCTGAATAAGATATCTGTATGGTGTAAAAATTGGCAATTGACACAACCCTTAAAAGATGCAACAGAACTACTGAAGAGACTGCATACACTACGCTTGTCCGTCCATTTTTGGAGTATTGCAGCCCAGTGTGGGATCCTTATCAGGTGGGTTTGACGGAGGACATCGAAAGAGTCCAAAGAAGGGCAGATCGTTTCGTATTGTCACGATACAGGGGAGACAGCGTTACGGAAATGATACAGGATCTGGGATGGAAATCATTACTACAACGGCGCTTATCGCTGCGGCGTGGGCTACTTGCGAAACTGCAATCGCCAAGTAAACACCATAACTTGGGGGTCGTCTTATAGGCCAGATATATTCTTAAACTATAAAATTTTGATGAAAATTTGTAACTCGTCTTATCTGAAGGTCGTCTTATCTGCGGAAATATACGGTACGTCGAAAGTTATACTTCCTATGATGTTACGAGTTTCAGTTACGCTTTGCACTAAAAATGGTACAAAATTCAGAAAAACTTTGCTACATAATGAAGCTCTTGACGGGTATTTTGGTACATATTATGTACATATACCTATAAAAAACTACAAAAATATAAGAGAGAACCTTAATATGGAAATTTCCCATATAAAACATTATTTTTCCACTTAAGACATTATTACCCGCATTTACACTATTATTTTAAATCCCTTGCAAGAAATCGAACTTGTAGATACCTACTTTATCTGGACCTACATCTACATGGGATACTCTGCAAATCGCATTCAAGTGCCTGGCAGAGGGTTCATCGAACCACAATTATACTATTTATCTCCCATTCCATTCTCGAATAGCGCGCGGGAAGAAAGAACACCTGAATCTCTCCGTTCGAGCTCTGATTTCTCGTATTTTACTCTGATGATCATTTCTACCTATGTAAGTGCCAGTCAACAATATATTTTCCCATTCGGAGGAGAATGTTGGCGATTGGAGTTTCGCAAGTAGCCCACGCCGCAGCGATAAGCGCCGTTGTTGTAATGATTCCCATCCCAGATCCTGTATCATTTCCGTAACGCTGTCTCCCCTGTATCGTGGCAATACGAAACGAGCTGCCCTTCTTTGGTCTCTTTCGATGTCCTCCGTCAAACCCACCTGATAAGGATCTTACACTGGGCAGCAATACTCCAAAAATGGACGAACAAGCGTAATGTATGCAGTTTCTTTTGTAGTTCTGTTGCGTCTTTTAAGAATTCTGCCAATAAAACGCAGTCTCTGGTTCGCCTTTCCCACGACATTATCTACGTGTTCTTTCCAATTTAAGCCCGAAGTAATAGTAATTCTTAGGTATTTTGTGTAGTTTACGGTCTTCACTTTTGATTGATTTATCTTGTAAGCAAAGTTTGACGGATTTTCTTTTCGTACTCATGTGGACGACTTCACACTTCTCATTATTTAGAGTCAATTGCCAATTTTTACACCATAGTGATATTTTATTTAGATCGTTTTGCAGTTGGTTTTGATCTTCAGATGATTTTACTAAACGGTAAATGACGGCGTCATCTGCAAACAACCTAAGAGAGCTACTTAGATTTTCCCCTAAATCGTTTATGTAAATAAGGAATAGCAGAGGACCAATAACACTACCTTGTGGAACGCCCGATATCACCTCTGTTTTAGTCGATGCCTTACCATCGATTACTACGAACTGTGTCCTCTCTGACAGGAAATCCCCTATCCAGTCGCAAATTTGGGGCGATATACCATAACCACGCAATTTGATTAAAAGCCGTTTGTGAGGTACGGTGTCAAAAGCTTTCTGGAAATCAAGAAATACGGAATCAATTTGCGAACCCTTGTCGATAGCACCCATCATTTCGTGTGAATAAAGAGCTAGTTTTATTTCGTATGAACGATATTTCCTAAATCCGTGTTGATCTTGAGTCAATAGATCGTTCTGTTCGAGATAATTCATAATATTTGAATACAGGATATGTTCCAAAACCCTGCTGCAAAATGAAGTCAATGAAACAGGCCTGTAGTTTAGTGGGTTACTCCTACTGCCTTTCTTGAGTATAGGTGTGACCCGGGCATTTATTTATTGTACACTCTCGTAGTCTACCTCCCCTTCCGACCGCTGTCTGCATCAGCGAGCACGGAATAACACAGAGGGGCCTGACATCAAGCTGGCGGAGAGCAGAAAGCGTTGCCGTATATATATATCGCAAAGGCCCCCTTTTAGTGTTACTACCGTAACCTAAAGAGGGCCAAAATTTCTTTTGAAGTTATCAGTGCATTGAAATTTCAGTTTTAGAAGGGTAAATAACAACAGTGAGCATTTAGCGGATTTTAGCGGAATTTTAAGTCCAGTTTAGAGGAATATATAAATGCTTACTCTTGTTATTTATCATTCTAAAACTGACATTTCAATGCACTGATAACTTCAAAAGAAATTTTGGCCCACTTTAGGTCACGGTAGTAACACTAAAAGTGGGCCTTTGCGATCGTCTTTTGACAGCTCGAAACTTAAATGAAAATAACGGCTTAACTATTCATCTGACACGATAATTGAATAACCGAATTTATAGAGGAAATCCTGTACAACTTTGCTGTCTTATGTTTTTTCATATCTCGTAGCGTTTCAAAGATATTTGCAAAAATAACGGCGATTTTGAGATGTCTGTCCGTAACGTGTTCCCTGTTTTTAAGACGAACCGCTCAACCGATCGGCACCAAATTTTACAGACATGATTGTAGGCCGCCAGAGACCAGAATCTCCCTTTTTCAAATTTTTCGGACAAAAAATACGTTAGTAATACCAAGGAGAAGCCGTTTGTAATATAATTGTCATTGCAAACTAACCGTTCATCTGACACGAAAATTGAATAACCTAATTGATAGAGAAGAAAATTCTCTACAACTTACCTCCCCTGTGTGTGTTTTTTTCTCATATCTCGTATCGTTTGAGACATATTTGGAAAAATAACGGATATTTGACACCCTCCACTGAATTAACAAAAACCAGCCGTTCGCAGATGTCACGTGACATTCCTCGCCCAGAACTCTCTCTGCCATACGCCATCTTGCGTTGCGTATTTGATGATTTTCTTATTGTCACTTACACGTTGTCATTTCAAAGCAGTCGCGCACTGGAGAATTAACAAAAACACATCGTTCTTCGTACGATAAATGATAATCTAGTATCTAGAAATGCCATATTAGCATCAGTTAACAACGGCCATCAATAGTATGGGTTTAAAGGACTACACTTTTGAGTGATAGCCGAAATTTATCAAAAATATAAAGGTTATATATGTTAACCAATAAAGTTGATTGTACATTAAAAAAAAAAAAAATAGCGTAGTGGGCAAGGCGTTAGACTATGCCGCTAAGGGTCGGTGGTTCGGAACCCTCTACTACCTGAATTTTTTTTCCTTAAAAGGTTTCAAACAATCTTATTAATTAATTTTTTTATTATGTAGGTTATTATTTTGGTGCAAAATGATTGCAAAAACTTATAAAACTACAAAACTAAAGTGGTCCGTAAAACACGTCAGTGCTATTTTTTTTTCTTCGCCATTGTATACTACTACTGTTACTAGTATAGGGAAGTGTACTGAGTTTCGATTCCACTGGCCACATTAATGTAGTGCAAGCGACACTATTTCATTTCCCTCGCGCTCCTCGTCCTACAGTATGGCGGCTTGCGTGCCCCCTGTTTCAGTACTGGCGCTGGACGTGGAAATATCAGTGGTGTAGGCTTCCATGGTGCCGACTTCTTGCAGAACGTTCTCCTGCAGCTCCTAATCGTGACGAATAAGACCGGCTCTTATTGTAATGATGGCGTTGACCAGAGAACTAGTTATCTGTTCAGAAGGCAAGTTTTTTAACAAATGTAGTTGGCTGAAGGCCCTCTCCACCTCTACATTGGACCACGGTACAACCAAAAGCAATTCTTCCTTGCTAAGCTACTCTTTTCTAAAGTTCGTTTTGACATTTTTATGACGCAATTAGTGAAAAACTAAATATAATCACTGCTTACACTGCGCTCAACTGCACCATAAAGTTTAACACTTTAGCTCCATGAACTAGAGCCGTGTCTTGGGAGTGTAGCGCCTATCCTTTGACGTGTGTCTTGCCACAACCGCCGGCTGCTATTGGTCAGTTGAGCGCGGGTGGGGCACGTCCGACATTTTAGGCCTAAGCAGTCCATCAGCGTAAATGGCATATTTCACTTATTGTTCTTATGGAATTCAGTCCGGAGACTGGTTTGATGCAGCTCTCCACCCTACTCTATCTTGAGCAAGCCTTTTCATCTCCTCATAAGAATGACAACCCACATCCACTTGAATCTGCTTACTATACGCGTCTCTTGGTCTCCCTCTGCGATTTTTACCCCACACACTCCCCTCCAACGCTAAATTCACAATTCCTCGATGTCTAAGAATGTGTCGTACCAAGCGGTCCCTTCTTTTAGTCAGGGTATGCCAGAAATTCCTTTTCTCACCACTTCTGTTCAGTACCTCTTCATTGGCTATACCAGGCCCGCCCAAAGTGTGCCCCTGGGGCGCTAGCGCCCGCGGCCGCCTCGCCTGATGCTTCGTGTGGAAGGCAGGAGTCCACAGTTGCTAGAGATGGACTGGCAACAGCAACAGGCAAACTGAAGGAGAAGCGCTGTTTGAACCCGTGTTGGAAATTGATTGCTTTTGTACTGCTTTCGAAAATCATGCCAAATATTTGATCGGAAGTATTCGATTGAACGGCACTTTAATACCTGTAACAAAGATCAGTTCGAAAATCTGTCACAAGAGGAATGCCAGTCAAAGCTTGACGAACTGAAATAAAATTTCAGGCAGCATTACAGTGAATTAAGTTTATCCTATCCTATCACTGTTTATTATTTCTAAATATGATAAATAAAACTATATTTTACAATCTGATATGTCGCGTAGCAATGTGCTAGTTATGGAATATCACATTCTCAGTAAAAAGGAAGATTTCCTTTCGTTTAATTTTTATATTCTGGTTGTATTAAATCGCGTCGCACACGCACAAGAAAATGTTACAGATGCGTCATTTTCTGCCACTTTCTGAGAAGCCGTCACAAATGCTGTCTCAGACAAAGTGTCGTTAAGAGTCATTCTTTGTTTATGTGTATTCGTATTTTGACGGTTGGGGAAAAAAGTTGTAGTTTGATCCAAGTTCTAAAACGCAAATATCAGTAGATAAAAATTTATTTCGCGATCTCATTTCGCTGTCCTTGCTAGCGTCCATGATTGCTTTTCAGAAGAACTGAAGAAAAACGCAACTAAACCCAACTTTTTTTTTTCAATGAATGAAACAATTTTTAAAATTATAAGAGTTTTAAAAACAGGAATTTAAACAATGAATTGTCCCTTTTTCTGCCATTGCAGGAACAGGAAACAGGGGCCCAACGTTTGCGCGCCAGTTACAAAGCTCGATGAGAATTGCGAAAGCAGGGAAACCCTTTGCGGCTGGGAGTCTCATCAGGGATTGCTTGGTCGACTCGGCAGCTTGAATTTGACCAGCAAACATCACAGAAAATTTTGAAACAATAGTTCTTTCACCTCAATCTGTTTCTCGCCGAGTCGAAGATATGGCCTCAGATAAGGAGCAGCAATTAATAGAGAGAGCAGGAAACTTCATTTCATTTTTTTTTTTTTCGCTCTTGACTAGTCTACGGACGTTTCGGACAGATCTCAGCTTGTCATATACATTCGGGGTGTCGACGACAATCTGCGTGTGACCGAAGAATTTCTCGATCTCGTACCATTAAAAGACAACCACAGGTTTAGATATTTTTCTAGCCGTGGAAAAAGTGTTCGAGTCAATGCGTTTAAAATGGGGACAAAAGTAATAAGGTTGAGCAAAGGGAAAGTGCGTAATCGGTTTTTCTGCTTGAGGGTCGAAATTAATAAATTTTTGCAAATGAAATGACGTCGAGAAGAATTGCTTCGTGATCCTAAGTGGATGGCGAAATTGGCTTTTTTCAGTGACGTAATTGGTCATTTAAATACTTGGAACACTACACTCCAAGGTGAAAATCACACTGTTATTGATTTAGTGCATGTGATTCAAGCATTCCAAATAAAATGTGTTTTGTGGACAAACCAGTTGCGCGAGCAGAATAGTGGATCCTTCCCTGCATTAGCGTTAAAGAAGATGTGCATTTTTCAGATTATGCACAAATCATTTGTGAATTACAAGAAGAGTTTGAAAACAGATTTTTGTGAGCTTCAACCGGCCATGGATGTATTTGTTGGCCCACTTTTCCTTAGGGCAGAGGACGTGTCACAAGTGTTTCAACTAGAGCTGATTGATCTGCAGTACGATATACGCCTGACGGGCCGCTTTTTTGTGTGTAAACCGTTGAAAGACTTCCATTGAAGTTTACCACGAGAGAAGTATCCTCTTTTGCACAAGCACGCAGCCGAAGTTCTATCAATGTTTGGTTCCATCTATATTTGTGAGCTCTTTTCCTCTCATTTAAAGCTTGCTAAAACTAAAAACCGTTCACGACTTGGTGATAAAAATTTGACTAATTCTTTGAGGTTAGCAGTCTACATAGACAAAATCATTGCTTCAAAAAAGAAAAAATTATAAAATGTTAATTGTATTCTTTAACAATATTGAATGTAAGAATTAAAAGTCTTTATAACCTTAATTCTATTTTTATTGTATTTTTGAAATCTTGGTGAATTAAAATAACTGCGTACAAAGCAGCAGTCTAAGGATACGCAGTCTAAACTCTGAAAAGGGATACAAAAAGCTATAACAGGAAGTAAAAAAAAAATTTTTTTACTTGTAACTAGTAAGAATGAGACTATATCCCTAACGTAAAATTATTGCTGAAATGGGATGTTTGTGACACGAGTTCATTTAAAAATTGATATATCCTTCAGAAGACGCCTACTGTACATATGGCGAGTGATTGTGTGCAGTACTAAGAGAAGAAACCTATGGGTCAGAAATCAACCAAGTTGTTCCTGGATTCTTTTATTTATATACATTTGCCTAGTAACTCTGCCATACGAACACTGTTACCGAAATGGTAAATGGTTTCTTGTTATACCGCTCATCGAGCACATTTACAGCGCTGCGCTTCCTCGTCTTTTAATTAATTAATTGATTTATTCATTTATTTTGCGTTGGATCTGACTATGGGACAGTCCAGCGCAGGGCAGTGCTGCGCAGCCTCTCTCTTTCCGCAGCTGTCTCCCTCGCGGTGTTGGTTGAACCTGAGTTACGCGATCCACCCACCTAATCTTCAGCATTCTTCTGTAGCACCACATTTCAAAAGCCTCTATCCTCTTCCTGTCCGCACTGTTTATCGTCCATGTCTCACTCCCGTACAAGGCAACACTCCACACAAATGCCTTCAGAAAGGACTTCCTTAGGCTTAAATCAATATTCGATGTTAACAAATTTCTCCTTTTCAAGAACGCTTTTCTACCCATTGCCATTCTGCATTTTATATCCTCTATACTGCGACCATCATTTGTTATTTTACTGCCCAAGTAACAAAACTCATCTAACACCTTTACTGTTTCGTTACCTAATCTAATTCCTTCAGCATCGCCTGATTTTCTAAGGCCGCATTCCATTATTTTTGTTTTGCTCTTGTTAATGTTCATTTTATACGCTTTCTTCAACACACTGTCCATTCCATTCAACTGCTCTTCCAAGTCCTTTGCTGTCTGACAGAATTACAATGTAATCAGCAAAACGCAATGTTTTTATTTCTTCCCCCTGAACTTTAATGCCTATTCCAAATTTTTCCTTGCTTTCCTTCACCGCCTGCTCGATGTACAAATTGAATAACATCGGAGAAAGGCTACTACCCTGTCTTACTCCCTTCCCAACTGATGCTTCCCTTTCATGCCCTTCAAGTCTAATAACTGCGGTCTGGCTTTTGTACAAGTTGTAAATAACTCTCCTTTCCCTGTATTTTACCCCTGCTGACTTCAGAATTTGAAAGAGTGTATTCCAGTCAACATTGTCAAAAGCTCTCTCCAAATCTACAAAAGCTAGAAATGTAGGTTTGCCTTTCCTTAATCTATCTTCTAAGATAGACGTAAAGTGAGTATTTCCTCCCTGGTTCCTACGTTCCTCCCGAATCCAAACTGATCTTCCCCGAAGTCAGCTTCTACCAGCTTTCCCATTCTCCTGTAGATAATTCGTGTTAAAATTTTGCAACCGTAACTTATCAAACTGATGGTTCTGTAATTATCACACCTGTCTGCACCCGATTTCTTTAGAATGGGGATTATTACATTTTTCTTAACTAGCTGTTATTTTAGCATTTAGAGGTGTTGGAAATCTATATACTCATTGTATATTAAATTAAGAGCTTAACATAGCGTATTCCACTTCTACGCGGTGAAGAATGCCACAGTGTTGTGCAGTGAATTGTACTAAGCCAGTCCAAGGTAGCAAGCTTTCCGCATTCCACAGAGCGAAAGAAATGCGAATAGAGGCGAATTGTGGATACATCACATAGGAAGAAAATATTCGTTTCCATACGAGAATGCAAAATTGTCTGAAGTAAATAAAAGTTGTATGAATTTCTTAAAACCTAAACCGGTAATACGCTTATGTCTGAAAAATTATGACTCATAACAGTGTAGCTCAGTTAGTAGTGACCCTGATCAGCAATCATAAGGTTATGAGTTCTAGTTCCTGTGAGCACATATTTTTTTTTTTTTTTTTTTCATTTACTGTTAGTGTTGGCTTCACTGCATCCATAGTAATACGCATAACTATTACTATTGCACAACACCTTTCAATATCAGGCACTACAATATCTACTTTGATAAACAACAGTTTTTTAGGCATAGATACGTCACTCCTTAGCTAATGGGAAAGCAGGAACGTAACTTATTGCGAAAGTAGTGCATTTGGTACAGGTTTTAAATTTTACTTACTGTCCTGTAGGCCTCACATGATAATGTTGGCAATCATGTGACAAGGGCACATACAAGACCCTGTCAACCACAGAGCAGAAACGGCTTTATTTATTTACGTCATGAACTTTACGAAACACCTATCAAGCCATTCTATGCGGATTTCTAAGAATATAAACATCTTGGTACACATTTTCTACCGTGTTCTTGATATTGCCAACATAACCACGTGAAACCGCCCTGGGTGGTAGGTAAAATTTTGCAGGTGTATGAAATATATAGCCTACTGCCAAGGCATCTCAATAAAAGTTTAATTTTTTCCCCTACAATTGCTGGCCTCGAATTATACGGTTCTATAGCAATACTTATACAGTACACATTGACGATGTTAGAATAAACAGGCCCATACTATTGCAAAATATACACTGTTTCATGGTTTCGAAACCTCACACTGTACGATTTCATTTGTTCCGAAACCATCAGATGTTTGTTTTCCCATCTCTAACTATTACATTACACTTTAAAGTGGGTTTTCATTTTTTAGCTTCATTTTACGATTATTCAGTTTGAGACAAACCGCCAGGATGGCGTTTACATACTAAAACCTAGTGCGGTACCTAGTATATTTAGTCATCGTCCTCAAATTAAGGAACGGAAGCCAGCAATAGACAGGGGTGTGTAAAGTGAATCTGGCTGCGCTTCCACTTAGGGATGGGAAAAACCGACCGGTTAAAACCGAAACCGGTATTTTAGTTTTGAATAACCGGTTTTTCTCGGTATTTATTTGGTGTCGGTTGTGGCCGGTCTACTTTAGTTATTGCCAAGAACCGGGAAAAACCGGTACGACTACTTCCTGTAGTAGTAGTTCAAAATGTGTTTTCTGTAAATAATTTTAAAAAATTAAAACTAGTAGACCCTAATATTTAGGGCTATTCCTAAAATTTCCACTGCTGTGAAATACTAGGTCATCGCAGCAACTAAGAAAAGCGATCAGTGATAATTTAAGAACAAACCCAGCAGTCAGAAACGCGTGTCATAAGAACTTAAGGACTGGTGCAGCTACTGAGGCATCGACGCAGCTGTTGCCGTGTGGCGTGGCCTATTAGACGACGCGCGTGCACCGGCAGTGTACGAGACTTGCCTCCGTCTGGTCACGCGGCAGTTCCTTGCTGTCGTCGCCAGACATCGGTTGTGTCTCAAATGGCACCATCCCGAGTGTGGAAGTACTTCACGAAGTACGGGAGCAGTGAGGTACAATGCTCCATTTGCTTTAAAAAGCTGAAAACGGGTGAAGGTACTACAAACATCATGCGTCATTTAAGAAGAAAGCATCCAAAATATTCCTTGGAAGAGAAGGTAAATTTGATCGATGTACCTATTATGTAAGTGATGTACTCTAAGCTTGGAATACCAACTTTTGATGTATTATCATATTGTTATGCTAACAAGTTTTATCAATGAGATTCCTTTAAAGTGAGGGGCTTTTTTAATAACCAATATGGGTTTAGGTAACATTGATCATGTGGTGATTCGTGAGGTAGCCGTGCGGTCTGAGGCTCCATGTCACGGACTGCGCGGCTGCTCCAGTCGGAGGTTCGAGTCCTCCCTCCTCCCTCGGTCTTGGGTGTGTATGTTGTCCATAGCGTAAGTTAGTTTAAATTCCATTAAGTAGTTTGTAAGTCTAGGGACCGATGACCTAAGCAGTTAGGTCTCATAAGATGTCACACCCATTTGAACATTCTTTGATCATGTGGTACACAGCTTTCGTAGTTCAATTTGCGTAAATGTACACTGACGACAATCATACTGTTAGTCGGAACTGTGACTTTATTTTTCGAAATACTTCTGCATCACTGATTGAAGTTTATTTACTTACTGTAACTTTATATATGTTGTGTGTATAACGAGATATTCGTATACGCTGGCTGAAGTACAACTTACTTTGTGGTTGGCTCAATATTCGCAACTGCCGGATGGAAATACTAGGCCAGTAAATCTGTATATCGTCTTCTACGGACTCCTGGCTAGGCTTACACACACTCAAGGCGTAGTATTGGGAGGGGATCTTGCAAAATATGGAAAGACTAGTGATTTGTCGTATAACGTAAATTTACCTAAATTTTAAGTAAATTACGTAAATTTCGGTTTCGGCCAAAACTAGAAGAACCGAAAATTCAATTATGGTTTCTGTTTCGGCCGCAAAATATGCTGCTACTGGAAATAATAGCAATAAAAAACCGAAAACCGATTATTTAAAAAACCGGTTATCTTGAGCAGTTTTTCTGTGCGGTTAAACTGGACATGAAAATAACCGGTATAACCGAAAACCGGTTGTTTCAGCAATAACCGCCAGCACTACTTCCACTGCACAGGCAGAACCATATACTCTATGTGTACCTTACTCATTTTACTTAAATTTATCGCGCTGTATTTCGACAAAAGATATTAATACATTTCCAGATGGTCATCGAGAAGCTGTGCCGGCCACGGACAGTTCTGATGTCGAATATTGATACGATGGCTGCTTCTGTGAAGCGTTTCCTAAACGAAGATCAGATCTCTGCATTGCAGAAGAGGACAAAGTGGTCAGCAGAAACAATTAAAAACGCACTGCAGCTTCGATTATCTTGTGGAAGCAAGATTACCAATTTTTCCTTAATATTCACAGTAGACGTGATGAAACGATTAAAACCTTTCGTTCATTGTTTACTTAACTTGCTGTAATAGCACGTCGATGTACAGACCGGCTCCCTTCATCATGAGTGCTACTTTAACAGCGCCGCGCACAGCGCTGCTATTGCCAGATATGATTAGGGATGCAACGTCGTTGATAAAAACATCGATGTTCAGACATCGATGTTCCTGCGGGAAAATATGGATGTTAAAAAACATCGCTCTGAAAAACGATACATCGATGGTTTTCCGATGTTTCCATACGGCCGAGGCGCTCCAGTCACGGTCAGCACGGCCACTACGGTCGGGGGTTCGAATCCCCCCTTGGGCATGGATATTTGTGCCGTCCTTAGTGTAAGGTAGTTGATAAGTATTTTGTAAGCTTAGGGACTGATGACCTCGTAGTTAAGTCCCATAAGCTATACAAATATTTGAACTTTTTTTTTTCTTTACACTATGGAATAAGGGTTCTATTTAGACACTGCTGAATACGTTAGAAAAGAAAATTTGTGGCAGTGAACTATGAAACTACAGCTTAGCTGCATCTCAGCTCGAAATGACGGCAACCGGCAGAAGGGAATCACGCGATTCTGCGCGCTCTCGCGTCCTCTCGCTGTTCCCCGTCTGTTTTCAGAAAATGAGCGGACGTAGTAAGATGCGAGGGATATGCGAACTAGTTCGCGTAGTTCGCCTGTGGGAGCGCTCTTCCGAACTAGTTCGTTCACGAACTACACAAGACTAGTAAAAATCGTAGAGGGAGACCGAGGGACGAATACAGCAAGCAGATTCAAAAGGTATGTGCAGTACCGTCCCTACCATAGGGACACGAGGGCGTAGGTCCAGGGCCCCCACCCTGATGGGGGGCCCGAGAAACTCGTTCCTTTCTCCCAGGCAATGACTTTTTTTAAGTGAATTTTTGTCGCACTTATTCGTTATAAAGATCGAGAACTTGTCTCGAAACGTGTCATATATATTGTGGTGTCGCACAAGTACAAAGTGCGCGCCACCTACTTTCGCCGCGCGCCGCCAGGCACGCACGGCGCGGCGTTCTCACGACGACAGCCACGAGCGCCCTCTGCGACAACCCCGCTCGTGGCCACCACTGAAGGACATCGGCACTTCGGACGGAGATAGCAACCAGTTAGGACCTTCTTATCAGATAGGCACCATTGAAGACTTTGCTATCGTACAGGCACTAGGCAGGCCTCTAACAACTATGTATCACCATTCTGCAGTACTATGTAAAAGTTAAGTATTGTTACATTCTGTGCAATATATATCTCTTTCTAATTTACTCTAGTGTTTATAGTTTCTGGCTGCTCCCCTCCGTACCTGCACCAGCGTGCTATTTTTGTTCCTGTGTCGGGCTCATTCCACTCGGCCACCGACACCTACGACGAGGCTGGGACACAAAAGCGGCGACGAAGTTGGGACACAAAATATATGGTGTGGGAAGTGACTTGGTTTGCTGCCTGCATGCAAAATCGTAGTTATTACTGCGGGCGTCAGCTACAGAACACACGGCGACACTGTTGCAGTGGGCCTTGTGTCAGTCTGTTCGAGATATAAGTCGGCGGAACACTGCATGCACTAGCGGCCCTCACACGACGCCACGCGGGGCTGCCGTTGACCGGCCAAGCAGCGGTAGGCAGCCGCTTACGTCACGAGACGTCGGCGCAGACGGGCTATAGTCGGGCCGCCGAAAGAACGACCCTGACAGTTCTCGCACGTGGGCCGCAGAGGGTGGGGGGGGGGACACTCGAGCACCAACCTGAGCTCTGGAATTGGTAAACGTTGCCAGGGTAACGGGGCCGCGTTGCCACCCTGCCACCTGTGGCAGCCAATTGCCGATACGGATTATGTATTTTTCCGTTCTACAGAATGGGGCAATGACTGATCGGACACAATTTCATTATCATTAACTTGGAGTAGGTTCACAGATTTGTGACTGGCAAGGTTCTTCTAAAAATAAAGTCAAGAATTCCAAGAATCTGCTAACGGAGATACGAGCTTATGGAATAGGTTCACAGATTTGTGACTGGCTGGAAGACTTCCTAAGTAATAGAACGCAGTACGTTGTTCTCGACGGCGAGTGTTCATCAGAGACGAGTGTATCGTCAGGCGTGCCCCAGGGGAGTGTGATAAGACCGCTATTATTTTCTATCTATATAAATGATCTGATGGACAGAGTAAGTTGTAATATGCGGCTGTTTGCTGATGATGCTGTGGTGTATGGGAGGGTGTCGTCTGTAACTGACTGTAATAGCATACAGGATGATTTGGACAAAATTTCTAGTTGGGAGAAGAATGGCAGCTAGCTCTCAATGTCGAAAAATGTAAGGTGATGCGCATGAGTAGGAAGAACAATCCCGTAATATTAGAATACAGTATTAGTTGTGAGCTTCTTGAAGCAGTCGCATATTTCAAATATCTAGGCGTAACGCTGCAGAGCGATATGAAATGGAACTAGCATGTAAGGACAGTTGTGAGTAAGGCGGACAGCCGACTTCGGTTTATTGGGAGAATTTTGGGAAGATTTACTCCACCTGTAAAGGAGACCGCGTATAAAACGCTTGTATGACCACGTCTTGAGTATTGCTCAAGTGTTTGGGACCCGCAGCAGATCAGTTTAAAGGAAGACATAGAGGCGGTTCAGAGGCGAGCAGCTAGGTTTGTTACCGGTAAGTTCGACCAATGCGCGAGTATCACGGAAATGCTCCGGCAACTCAGTTGGGGATCGCTGGAAGAAAGACGACGTTCTTTTCGTGAATTTCTGTTGAGTAAATTTAGAGGGCCGGAATTAGAAGCTGAGTGTAGTACGATCTTGCTGCCGCCTAGTTACATTTCACGTAGTGATCACAAAGACAAGATAAGAGAAATTAGGGCTCGTACGGAGGCATATCGGCATTCTTTTTTTCCTTGTTCTATTTGGGAGTGGAATAGGAAAGGAAATGCCTAGTAGTGGTACAGTGTACCCTCCGCCACGCACCTTACAATGGATTGCGGAGTGTTTATGTAGATGTAGATCTCACATTTACTGATTTATATTTTGTACAATTGTATAATTTTTCAGGTATATATTCATTTTTATAAGTGCTGTATGTCTGAAAAAATCTGTTACGAATGTTAGTAATAGTAAAGAAGTAATAGATTAAAACTTAGTGCGTGACGGGGTGGTTTGCCATGAACGTTACTGTTTATGTGCTCATATATCATGAACTACGTGTCGTACTGTGAAAAAATTTAGAAGCTTCATTAAACTATATGCTTGTATACTGTCTTCAAAATTTCCAGCAGCTACAATTTTTAGTGTAGAAATTATAAATTGTGACGTCATACCGAATGCCGTAATTTTAGTCCACGAACAGCGGAAAAGTAGTAAGCGAGAAACTTTTTTCCTTTCATTATTTTGCTATGGTTGTCAGCGAGAATAAGCTCAATAAAGGTTTGAAAATATGTTTAAATTTGGTTTCAAGTCGCTAAGTACTGTCGTTCTCATACAGTGTGTGAATAAAGCCTCGTCGCATTATGTGGTAGTTTCTTGCAACTATATTGTTTATGACGTATCTCCTGAACCATGTGTCGTATGTTGTTCTTACCCAGACAGCATCGTTACCTCATGGTAAGGAATATGTGCACCAAATTTGGTTGATATCCGCCCAGTGTTTTAGGAGATGTGCAACACTGTCGTTTGATGCAGCAGTTTTTCGCGCATCTCATTGTTTATGAAGTCATATCTCGTGAACTATGTGTTGTACATGATCCTAACACTTAGGCGCGGCGACCGTCCTCATGGATCGAAGCTTACGTGTACAAAATTTCACAATCATTGAAAGAAAACTGTAGAATTGTATACAATACGTACACATAAACAAACATACGGAGTCTCTGCTTTAAATATAAACAGATATCGGATTTTAGAGAGTAAATTAATGTAGACTGTCGTTAGTTATATCGATATTATTTCGCAATAGCGAATTTTTCTTAGCGTCACTGTATGAGGTAGGATGTTATACCAAATTGTAACATATGAAAATTTGTGGCGGGCCGGGACTCGAACCCGGGTTTCGCGCAATTCGCGAGCGGTCGCCTTAACCACTAGGCTACCCGAACACGACCCCTGGACTGCCCCAAACTTCCATATGTCACACTGACTGCACACATATGAGTCAACTGCATTCCTCCCTTTAGCACTCGCAGCTTGATCTGTATTCCCGCACCAGGGAGAATGAAAACAACGAGGCATTAACCTACGCTGTTATCGTCATTGCCTTGCTTAGGCATCTGTTAAATTACTGTATGGTGTCGAATTACAGTGTTGATATTTTTATCAATATTATTTCGCAATAGCGAAGTTTCCTTAGCGTCACTGTATAAGGTATGGATGTTATACAGTGACGCTAAGAAAAATTCGCTATTGCGAAATAATATTGATAAAAATTTCAACACTGTAATTCGTCACCATCCAGTTATGTGTCAGAGTCTTTACTTTCTTTCTTTTCTTTTTTCATTAGCATTGCTTTTACGTCGTTCCTTTCTTGTTCATGCTCATAGCGATGGGCTGTTTCTCTCGCAATCAGTAAGCGTAGCCTTGCTGTCGATCGTGCAGTTACTGCCCGTCGAAGTTTCGAGTCCTACCTCGGACGTGTGTGTGTGTGTGTGTGTGTGTGTGTGTGTGTGTGTGTGTGTGTGTGCGTGTGTGTTTTGTCCTTAGATTACTTTAAGATATTTCCAGTAATTTTTAAGCCTAGGGACTGATAACCGCAGTCGTTAACTCCCATAGACTTTATAACATTTGAACATTTTCAATTTTCAGTAATGGAGTGTGGATCTCTTTTTATGCTTGGGAGAACTAATTACATACTGAGGTGACGATATTGCTTTTGTTTCCCAAAAGTTGTAAATAAATATTTCGATCTCGGGATATTTAAAAGAAGCTCTATGTTTCTCCAAGATGTCGAAGAAGGCGCCCTTTTACGTAGTGGCTGTGTTAACCCTCCGTCGGGCGCCCCTCCAGATGAAACAAAATCAGGCGCACCCGGCCTGAGAGGCCACCCACATATTTTGTGGAGTAGCTTTACCAGGTTAAATCAAATTCAAAATGCGTGTTGGCTAGTCTTGAAGAGGATCTGAAGGAAGGAATTACAGCAAACTTAAAGCATAATAATGAATTTATTGAACACAATACACCTTAAACTAATGTAACCAAAATTGCCAATTTTCCACAAAGAGCATTAAAAAAGGTAATGAAGTTATTTTTAAAGGACATTAGGCAGTCTATTCTGACATGGAATCGTCTTTTCTCGCCACATTTGCAGCCAAAAACCGATGCTATAGCTCCCAAATCAACAGCTGAAACACAGGTATGGCACAGAACGTATACGTCGCTCAAGCAGATTGGTTGATGACAAGCTGAACATTCGTGATTCTTCATCCTCCTAACTCTTGTTTCAGCCACGCATGGTCGACGTTTTAGCCATTTTGGAGGTATTGTGGGAGAACTTTCCCGTTCTTTGTGGGGTAAAAATTTTTTCAGTCGAGTTTGCAGCCGATTCGACATTCCACATGTATTCATAGCATACACAGGCTAAATTGTCCAGTTAGAAATTGATGACACAAGGTTTTGCAATTGGTGGCGTCATTTGTAGCAATATCTTTTACACTGGATGTTCTGTAATAATGATGTGAGTCTTCACACTATGAATAGTAGAAGGTATCTACTTAGACTACTTCGTCGTCTTATCGTTTCCAAAATAAAAACTCCTCACATATTTTCTTCTCTTCTTCATATTCCCGAGCTGTTCCCTAAATTTCCTGTTCAGTTGCTGAGTCCTCCTTCCCTTCTCCTACCTCATCCTGAGAGTGGGTGTCTCTCTCATCGACTAAATCTTCGAGTGCGGCTGGATCTTCAGCAGTTTCGTCCTCGAGGAGGCGCATTATTTCCACAAGATCATTGGCTTAGAGGCATAATATACTTTTCTGGACATTTCAGCAGAAAATATGGATGTGATAACGTAGGAAAAGAAAGGAAAACTGAAATTAGAACTCGATCAGGCGCACTCAGTCTGAAGGGCCAGGGTCGTCAAAGTCTTCTTTTTTTCCGAAGGTAACGGTGAAAATCACAGAGGACAGACTTAGTTTGATTGAAACGAAGTAATAAAATAAAAATATCTTGAAAATCTCACCTTAAAAACTATAACGTAATCGGGCGCAGACGGCCTGTGAGGCCCAAGCAGTTCCCCGTGATCCGCGTGGAAATCGACGGCAGCCTGCGGATCGGCACTGTGTGAGGTTCCCAAAGGTACGCGAGTAAACGGAGAGGCGGGCCGCTGGGCCACCACTGTTAAGCACGGGAATCAAAAAAGTGTTTTGCTGGCCTGTGAGGCCGACTGCGCCCGACGGAGGGTTAAGTAAGTTGTATAGAACGTGGCTTGAAAGCGGGCAGTAGGAGGCGGAGGCGGGAGTCCCTTGCCTGGGAGGGGGGGGGGGGGGGCTTGCCTGAGGGACGGCTAATCCAGCTGTCGAAGGGTCAGGTGTGGCAAAAGTCCGGCGTGGCAAAAGTCCGGCGTGGCAAAAGTCCGGCGTGGCAAGTGTCAGGGATCCGGCACGGCGTAACAACAAACAGCCACAGCCGCGTAGCAGCATTGGCAACGCAGCCGCTAGCTGGCAGAGTAGAGTGTCAACAGGGCCAGCAGCCACACAGCACTCTACACTAGGGCGGAACCTAGTTCACTGACGATCGTTTCTATTTGGAACCGTTTCAAAAAAAATGTTCAAATGTTTGGTAAGCTTAAGGGACTTAACTACGGGGTCATCAGTCTCTAAACTTACAAACTACTTATCAACTACTTACAACTAAGGACGGCACAAATATCCATGCCCGAGGGGGGATTCGAACCCCCGACCGTAGTGGCCGTGCAGACCGTGACTGAAGCGCCTCTGTCCCCTCGGCCACCGCGGCCGGCGGAACCGTTCCTTTCCACTCGTTCACCGTTCCTTTTTTGTCCAGTTGTCAATGTCTATAGTATCCATAATAGTCGGAATCGCAGACAAGTAGCATTGGCTCTGTACTAACCAACTCCGTTTTACACATTCTACAAAAGTGAATGACCTACAGTCAATGGAGCACCCGTATAAGTCGCTGTTCCTCGCATAACAATGTGCACGCTGCTCTACCGTGGTCAAAATAAATAAATAAATAAATAAATAAATAAATAAATAAAAAATCGGCAGCTTGATACTGACTTGGAACTGCTACAGTCGACCAAAAAGGGAACGGCCATGCGACCGGGACCGCCGAAGTGGACGTTCCTTGTAACTAGTTCCTCGATCCTTCCGTTCACTCTTGTGAACCGTTCCTTTGGACCCCTTTGTTCGTAAACGACCCATCTAGAGTGTGCAGAGCAGAGGCATTTGATGGTAGGGCCAGTCACTAGAACCAGGAGTCTTTTTGTAATGGGTGAACTCAATATTCTATAGTACGGTAGTTTCCAATATTCAAACACACGAAAATGAACAGTTTATAAAAAAAAAATGAAAGATGATTCTTTCCATGCAAAGTAACTGATTAAGTGCAAAAGAAATCCTACTGAGGAAAGCAAAGGGCTTCACAAACTCATACTGTACCGTAGCTACTACCCTTGTCAATGAAACACGCATAAGATCCAATGCTTCGAAAACTGGTCCAGACGGTGGGAAAGGAAGGATTTCAGATGTGGAATAACGCCTGCAGACAAAAGCATGCAGCTAACAAACCTATTTCGAATACAGTACTGAAAGTTTCATTTTACCTTTAATCTCACTTGTATCTTTATTTTAGTATCCTCATACAAAAAAGGAATAAACGAGGTTCCACTGCATATCATTGGAGGAATAAACGAGGTTCCACTGCATATCATTGTGATTCCTTGCCCACATTAAAAATTATCATCATTTAGCCAAAATAGCATTTCAACTTTCCCTTTATGTATTATTACTGTTTTTCACACCAAACGTCAACAATAACGGAGTCTCTCGGCAAGTTTTGCTTCAGTATCTGTTCTAGGCACCAGTCCTGCTGAATTCGGCATCGTTGGAGTTTCTACCTTACGAAGCGATAGTTGGTTATCGGGGTGCTTCGAAGCGCCATTTGATTGTAGGCCTACGTGATTCACTCGATTCACTCTGCTTACTTGGCAGTAATGTCTGTGTCTTTCAACAATGTCACAAAGAACATTCTTAAGTGGTTCAGAAACAGAAAAAACTTTCAAATTCAAAAAGAAACCATCAGCAGACTAACTAAACTTACTTCATTTTTCACTGTTGAAGGAACTAACAGGCAGAGAGATTCATCTGCCTCATCATCTCCAGATATCTGTAAATCTCAAAGCTTGGAAACGACGCCCATGTTTAAAATAGAGGATAACGTTTGTGTTTCGAGTTCATCAGCTCCAGTTATGAAGGCAGCTACACACACAAACACACACACACAATCACAACATGCTTCTTCCATCTCTAGCCACTTGGATTCACCAGACAGAAGTATGTCGGAATCATATCTCTCGACCCTGGTAAGTACTTTGATGAAATTTTAACGGAACAAGTCCGTGACATTTGGATTCACAAGGGCCCATTGTTTTTCCTAAACAAAACTAGCGACTTCTCAGAAACCACTACACATTTTACTGATGTAAGTAGTAAAACAAAAACCAGAAAATTGACAAGGACTATTTTCATTCGCAAACTGACGAATGGTGAGTGTGTGGAAAGAAAGTGGCTTCTGAACTCACCACCATGAAATCTGTGTACTGTTATTGCTGCCGTCTATTCAATAACACTGTCGGCAGTAATTTGAGATCTTCCAGTGGATACAAAAATTGAAAGCACATAAACAATTTATTAAAGGAGCACTAGAACAGTTACAGCACAGGGAATCAAAGATGAATTATGTTGCAAGAAGAAGAATTGTTGGACGAGTTGATACTGGATTCCTTTACCAGATTAATGCTGAAGTCAACTGTTGGAGGAGCATGTTGAAAGGAATTGTTGCAGTTCTGAAATTTTTTGCGTCAAGGGGACCAGGGTTTCATGGAGAAAATCATATTTTGGGGTCCGAAAACAATGGGAATTTTTTGGGATGCTTAGAATTAACAAGCGAATTTGACCCTTTTCTTGCTGACCATATACGAAAGTATGGCAATCGTGGCAAAGGAAGTGCATCGTTTTGTATGCAGATATTTGCAATGAATTTATTAATGTAATGGGGCAGAAAGTGTTAACGACGATTCTCAACGAATTAAAAGCAGCAGAGTACTATTAAATTCTTCGCCAATCTCTCCCATGTTGACCAGCTAACTTTCATCGTTCGGTACGAAGAACATAGTCAGCCTGTTGAGAATTTTTTGCAATTTTTGCCGCGAACAGAGCTATGATAAAGCAGCAAATATGGCTGGAAAGTATTCGAGTCTTCAGCCAAGAATAAAAGACAAATGTGAATTTGATATTTCTATCCCATGTGCCACACATTCACTAAATTTAGCAGGTGTTCAGGCGGCAGCATGTGTTTCTAAAGCAGTAGCATACTTCCAGTTAGTCCAAAAATTGTTCACCTTTTTTCTGCTTCGAACAATCGATGGAAAGTTTTGAAAGAATGTTTAGGTGCAAATAAAGTTCTGAAGTCCCTCTCAGAAACCGAATGGTCTGCTTATGCTGACGCTCTTAACGCTTTGCATAATGGCTACAATGATATTTTTGAAGCT
Organism: Locusta migratoria; assembly: GCA_026315105.1. Classification (NCBI taxonomy): domain Eukaryota; kingdom Metazoa; phylum Arthropoda; class Insecta; order Orthoptera; family Acrididae; genus Locusta; species Locusta migratoria. Next base: position 127,914,385 of record CM048752.1, read on the forward strand.
TTAAAGTCAATTAGAAGCCAGGGGAAACAAGACATGAAGCTTTGCAAGAAAATGAAAGAACTCGACCATTCTTTTAACGGAGATGTGGGATGACCTTTTGAGGACTATCAATAACACAAATGTAACGTTACAAAGTAGTACCGTCACAATAGACGTTGTAACAAAACGTTTTGCATCTATTTGCGATTTCATCAGTCCTGCACGCAGTAGATTCGATCAGTGTGAATCTTCAGCCAAAGAGAAAAATCCAGGTGCTGATTGTAAGGGTAATTCCCAAAAGACGAGAATTTGCGGCTGGCACATCACTTTTTTTCCGAAGATTCATCAGAGACTGTCCAGCTGAGTGCCAAAGAAAAATTTCGTATAGAAGTTTTTTTAGCCTATAAGCGACACACTGGATTCTAATTTGAAGCGGTGTTCAGAAGCATACGAGAAAGTTAGCAAACATTTTCGTTTCCTTTCTGGGTTAAAACAAATCGATTCTGAACAGTTGAGAAACAGGCGCAAATAATTTGCAGAATTTTATCATGCAGACGTTAATGCTGATAGCTCATATCAGAATGTTTTCATTTAAAACAATATTTGAAAAACATTCCAAATGAATCTCCAGAGCGAAGTATATCATCCTTACATTCTTTAATAAAAGCATATAAAATAAAAGAAACCTTTCCGAATGTAGAAGTTGCTCCCCGGATATTTCTTTGTCTAATGGTAACCAATTGCAGTGGAGAGCGTTCATTTTCCCGGTTAAAGAAAATCAAAAATGAGTTACGAAAGACTACGCTACAGGAACGACTTACTAATTTGTCAGTCATGTGCATAGAATGTGACGTCCTTCAACAGTTGGTCTCTGAAGACATATCAGAAGATTTTGCATTTCATAAATCCCGAAAGAAACCTTTAACACCAACATAGGCCTGAGTCCAGTTTGCAAAACAATAATCACTTGTATTTTATTTGCATATTTCTAACCATAACAACTAATAAATTCGGTAAACAAATGTACAACATTCTGGTAGGCAAATTCTGTTTTGTTGTAGGATCCCCTAATCTGTGTGCCAGTTATTTGCATAGAAAGAGACATACATCAAAAATTTTGCTTATTGTATTCTGGGCCGGCCGCGGGGACTGAGGCGCTTCAGTCACGGTCTGCACGGCCACTGCGGTCGGGGGTTCGAATCCCCCCCTCGAGCATGGATATTTGTGCCGTCCTTAGTCTTAGTTAGTTGATAAGTAGTTTGTAAGTTTAGGGACTGATGACCCTGTAGTTAAGTCCCATAGACTATACAAACATTTGAACATTTTTGTATTCTGGAATTCTTTAAAGAAATCATTAATTTGAATGAAAGACTAATTTGTGGAACTAATAATAAGTATTTGGTTTGTAATATTTTAACCACTTAAGTCACTAAATAAATGTACACAAATCTGATGCATTTATTTGGTTTTTTTTAAGGGCCCAAAACAGTGAGTGCCCAGTGGCCCTGCATGGCTTAAGACGGCCCTGCGGTATGTAGGCTGCCGAACGCATTGTCAGATGAAGAGACTTGCACAGGGCAGGGTAGCGTGGAGAGCTGCATCAAACCAGTCTGTGGACTGAAGACCACAACATTGCGGTTGTCGGCGGCCACGCCCGGAGACCCGGGTTCGACTCGCGGCTACCGCCCGGCTGGAGTGGCCGCGCAAACTTGCCCGCTGCGAGCATCGAACCCGCGGTCTGCGAACAATGCACGGCCGCCGCCTCCGCACCCGCGAGGTTCCAGTTCCATCACAGTGGGCGCGAACGGCGTTGCGATCCGCCTCCCTCGCCAGCGCCCGTCTTCTTCTTCTCCTCTCTCTCTCTCTCTCTCTCTCTCTCTCTCTCTCTCTCTCCCCTTCTTCCTTTCTTCTGCCTCCTCGTCGTCCCCCTCCCTCCCTTCTCCCCCTTCCACACTCACTACCAGCTGCCTCAGAGCGTCGCGTTATTAGCAGATATAATCTCTTAGACAGCGCCTGTTGCACTCTCTTTTTTTTCCGTCTGGCCTTTTGTTTTTTTTCCCGTCTGCCGCGCTACGCTCTGCTGTTTTTTGAACACACGCGCGGCAACCTGTCGTTACGTCTCAGCTGTGCCTACAGCTCCTAAAAACACAGGCTAGCGCATCCGTCATTTTCATTCCCTGCGAATGCTAAACTCAACACGCGGCTTATACGAACAGTGTTGTTTTATTTAAGTTCACTGAAATATTTTACAAGTGCCCGGCACACAGCCTTACATCGTGCTACGTTGAGCTTGCATTCCGCTCTCGTTTACATCGATATGTGGGTAAGGCCGGTATTACATATCAAATTATTGGACAAAGAATTGGACGAAAAACTTGGATGAAATATTGGTCATAATTTTTGACAAAGAAATTGGATGAAACGCAAAAGGGGGTATTACACTATCATCCAATATTTTGTCAAATTTGCTTCAAAATGGCGGTGTTATGCTCAGCTGTTGTTTATACAACAGTTGCGTTGTATCTGCATTTAGAATAGAAGGAGGGAAAAAGGAAACGCACTTAGATGAAACCGTGGGTGTCAGGGCGAGATAAATAAAATTTGTTAAGGGACCGGGACGATTTTCCTTTTTTATGCCGTCGGCAGAACAGCCAGGCCGTTCACAGCTAATTATTTTGTCGCTCTTCATCCTTCACAGTTTGCAATAGAGTAACAAAAAGGCTGACTCAAACAGTGTATACTAATAAGATTGTTAAGTTGATAAAGCAAGTTTCATTTAATAACGTTTTAAATGGAAAATGTGAGCACTGACAAAGAGGATAATCTAAATTTTTTATGACGTTATTAACAATGTAAGGGGGGAAAAATTGCTGATAAAGTAAATAGGCTCCATTTATTTCCTTACAAAAATTGGTTGACGTATTTACATGTACATAGATTCGCTTGCAAACAGATGTCGATGTTTTGAAAGTTGTTTCATTTCCCAGAACTTAGCACACCACGTTACCAAAATCATACATTCTAAAATCTGCTTCGGCCGTATTAAGATTTAGAGGTATTACTTCTTCAATTCCGATAGTATATAATGACTTTTTTACATCACGGATTGTAACTCAACCTCACTTTTGCCGCAGACTATTGGGCAACTAGAATTGTCGTGACGGACAGTGTGAATTGGCCTTGTCACCTGTTATACAACGCCCCATCTGATTTTTTAAATTTTGTTGTTGCTAGAAAACACTACACAAACATTCCACTACTAGCCATGTTTAAGAATACGAACGTTATGTCCAAGTAATGTCAGATAATTAACCTCCAAATAAAACACCTGTAGTGGCAAGGAAGCTATATACTACTAGCGCTCCAAGCGGTCACATTTCTCACTGCAGGAAACAGAAGACGTGCGATTTCTTTGATCAAATCTAGGCCGAGGCCGAGATTGGATGAAATATTGGACGATGTTCCCATTACACTACGTCCAATTTTTCTTTGTCCAATTCTTTGAGAAATAATTTGATAGTGTAATACCGGCCTTAGACACAAAAATTTCTCGTTTTCTTTACTTATTGCTGCCTCTGTCCAAATACAGAAAAAAGACCGAGAAACATATATTTCTGCGATAAAAATCGCGTATTACATTTAATGCTGCCCAAACTGGTCATTTGGATAAAATTTTTAACCGATCTTGGGTTCTATTTGAATAATGACTGTCAATATGGGAGGTTTGTTTGCAGTGTTTGTTGTCTGCTGTGGCAAATTGACCACATTCGATTTTTGTATTCAAATTGCTGAATGTACTTCTATTATGGTACTGAGAAAGTTTCAGAATGTATTACAAACACTAAAACTAAAAAGAATATTAGTCTACAGGATCTAAAGTTTACGGTCGTAGAGGCACAGCGTGCCGATGTTGGCAACAACCTCTGAATGCTATTTAGAACCCTAATCGTGTAGAACGTGTTGACGATGAAATAAATAAATAATTCTGTTCCTTCTCTAAGGTTGACAGGTATGCAACAGTACCCTTGCCTTATCAGTAATTTAATAATCGTTATAAAGCAAACATTTCGTTGCCAACATTAGCACATTAGCCGCTGCAGTAAAATTTGCCTAGTGTTCAAAAAATGTTCAAATGTTTGTATAGTCTATGGGACTTAACTACGGGGTTATCAGTCCCTAAACTTACAAACTACTTATGAACTAAGACGGCACAAATATCCATGCCCGAGGGGGGATTCGAACCCCCGACCGTAGTGGCCGTGAAGACCGTGACTGGAGCGCCTTAGTCCCCTCGGCCACCGCGGCCGGCTTTGCCCAGTGTTCTTTGGAGTTATGTTACAGCCTCTTATAGATAAGCGTCAATATTGGCATTTACTAATAATTCTGTCAAACTGCATACTACAAGTTATGACGCTAAAACTTGGAAATACCACAAGTAGCATTCAACGGTAGTTGCCTGAATCAGCACAGCCGTAACTAAACTTTTTTCCCAGTATATTAATACTTTCTGTTTTACTGTTTGTAATACTTTCTCGCAATAACGTAACAGAAGTATATTCAATAATTTGTCGAATGTCAGAACAAAACATTTTGATGTGTATTTCTCAATATACTATATAAGACACACATATTGTTCTCTAAAAACAGTATGTTCTGGGATGCTTTGCGTTAATATGATATTTTGTGGCTGCTAATTTCCTACATACAGCTTCTCTGTTAAGAGGCAGTACTTTCAGAAGTTCAAATATCACAAACGATTTTTACTACTAAATATTGCTCCAAGTCATAATAATAACTAAGATTTACTTACAATACGTAACTGAGGGCTCGGTTCGGGTTCCCAGTTTTTGAGCCGACATTTAATGATCCATTTTTCCTTCTCTCAGAATCTCTCGGGAAACTAAAAGTTCTGTAGCCACCTCTGGAATGATTTGAGCAGTTTATGGCAACGCAACCACCCGTAATGCCGTGCTAAAGTGCCGTGACGCAAAGCCTACAGCACCGCAGTGTGTTTACCTTACGAGCCACGGGAATGAAAATGGCGGACGCGTCAGCTCCTACTTACAGGAGCCTTAGCCTCACCTAGGGCTCCCGGATATATACGGACATGCGCATCAGCCATTTTTGTTCCTTCGGTTCGAAGCGCGATTGTAGAATACGGCAGTCAGTATGCTTTCAGTATGGTGGGTTGTGCAGCTGGAATTGTTCTAATCGTTCGGAAAATGGTTTTCGTGTTTTTGCGTTTGCAATGGATCTCGAAAGGCGTAAAATATGCTTAATAAACTGTCGTCGTGACAAGGTCTTCAAAACTATGCGAGGTGGGTTAATTATTTGTATTTATGCATAAATTCTACACGTTGTAAATTGTTTCGATGCGTGTCCTTTTTAGCAAAGGTTCCGAAGCAACGAACTATTGTTCCAGACTTTTATTTATATATACATTGGCGATAACAAACAGTATCAACATTTAATGTTTCATTAAAAGGTAAAGCAGTCAACAATCCGAAGATTGGTTTGAACACCACAGTGCTTTACTAGGCATGGTCCTGTTTGGAGGTGGTATGCCGTTGCCTTCCTCCGACCTTGGAACTGACTTACCCACCCAGTTATAGGGGGACCTACAGTTTAACGTGGGTTCCGAACCACGGTGCTACTCGGTATTTTTCACATGAGCAATATTGCCAAAGGTGAAAGAAGTGGAAAGTGACAGATAAAAATCCTAGGATAAAAAGGTGTTAAAACATAATGGTAACGCCTTTTTATTCATGAAGATGGTCTATGAGCGAAACTGGTAGATGTATAAGGTTTTTAATAAACAACTGATGGTTTTAAAAAATGCATTTTACGAAATATATTACGGCTGTTGACACTCGTCTCACCAAAGCATTGAAAAATCCTAGGACCTGGCGGGGATCGAACCCGCGACCTTTGGATTTGTAGTCTGGCACTATACCACTGTGCAACCACATTAAATTTCATTAATTTACATGATAACGATAGTAATTACTCTTAAATGATGCACAATATTTTTTACTAGTTATAATGCGTGATGTGGCTCGTAACGATGTTTGAAGCTACTGCGATGTTGGTTTTAGTTACAGCTACTGCGATGCTAATTTTAGTTACTGCTTCGCGACGTAGTTTCCTAATGTTTGCAACGAAATGTTCGCTTTACGGGGATAATGAATTTACTCGACGGCCAAGGGTACATACAAGAAGTTGGTACACACGAAAAACCATTTTCTCTCGTTCTAGCTGATAGAGTTTTAAAAGAGCATTCAAAGGTCGTTGCCAACATCAGCACTCTACGGCGCCGAAGTCGTAAGTAAAATTGACAAATTTTATCACAGACAGAATTTTATTAAAGCCCTGATAGCTGTTAAAATTCCATTCGCTGAAAAGTGTTTTGAAACTATAACTTGTGAAAACTCTTTACCTTCACCTTGGATGACAATCGATACATTTGGCCGCGGTGCAGTAGCCGAGCGGTCTAAAGCACCTTGCTGCGGAGCGCGCGGTTGCTTGCCGTGGAGGTTCGAGTCCTCCCTGGGGCATGGGTGTGTGTGTTTGTCCGTAGGTTAGTTTACCTAGGTTTAAGTAGTTTGTAAGCTACGGACTGATGACCACGCAGTTTGGTCCGATAGAGTTACAAACATTAGTTAGTTATTACATTTGACTTTTTTTTTTTTTTTTTTTTTTTTTTTTTTTTTTTTTTTTTTTTTGATTAAAGGGCAGATTTGGTAGTGCATCTGGTATCCCGTAAAATTGAGCTGTCGAATGCGTAAAAGTTGCTCGTAATACACACCCAGGTGGGCAAATACCAGAAAACATATTTAACGATTTGTGAAACCATATTACAATAATTTACTACGAAAACATAAATTTTTAATCCAAATATACATTTTATTTTTGGTATGCGTATTAGAAATGAAGCAAGCGATATTTAAAAGCGATGACAGCGGAAAAACTCGGCTTTTCACATGCTTACGCTATCACAGCTTGGATCAAAAATGGCGGCCGCTATATCCAGGTGCCCTAGCAGTGCAGCTACAACGTAGAAAGTAGAGATGGGAAAATGAAACATCTGACGGTTTCGCAACAAATGAAACCGTACAGACTGAGGTTTTGAAAACACCACAGTCTAACATATACAGTCGCGACACTGACTGCTGCAAAAGTTGTTACCAGCTGACAATAGCAGCGACACTAGCGCTCCTAGCGGTGGGCAAGCCGCCGAAGTTGTGATGTTTGTTTATAATCATTTGTGTGCGTAATTGAAGAAACCCTTGAAGATAATTGTTGACAATCGGGAACTGGAAAATGTGAATCAACTAAAGTACCTGGGATGTTCTATCACAAAGGATGCCAACAGCACCAACGAAATCCGAGCAAGAATCGCCACGGCCAAAGCTGCTTTCAACAAGAAGAGGACTCCGCTGACCAGCAAGATCAGTTTGGCATTGAGGAAGAAACTGGTAAAGTACTACATTAGGAGCATTACACTGTATGGAGCAGAGACATGGACCATGAGAAAGAAGGAGAAACTATACTGAGAGAGCTTCGAAATGTGGCGCTGGAGGAGAATGGAAAAGGTCAAATGGAGAGATCACATGATAAATGATGATCTACTGAGAAGAGTAGCAGAGAAGAGAAGTATTCTGCATACAACTCTACAGAGAAAGGCCAACTGGACTGGACACGTACTTAGACACGAGGGACTCCTACGCGATGTCATCGAAGGAAAAATGAGAGGAAACACAGGACGAGGAAGGAGGAGGATTCAACAACTGGGCGACATGAAAGATGGAAGGAGATACAACAGACTGAAGGAACAAGCTGAAGACAGGGAACAATGGAATCAGAAATTCTCCGTACGAAGACATGGACCTGCCACTAGGCAGAATACCTTATAATAATAATAATTGACGAAATAGTTACAAGCATTAGTCAAGTATCAGGAGAGATACGTAATACAGAAATTAATAAACAGTCCTGGCCATTAAAATTGCTACACCACGGATATGTGATAAAGACGCAAAATTTAACCGACAGGAGGAAGATGCTGTGGTATGCAAATGATTAGCTTTTCAGAGCATTCACACGAGGTTGGCGCCGGTGGCGACACCTACAACGTGCTCAGATGAGGAAAGTTTCCAACCGATTTCTCATACACAAACAGCAGTTGACCGGTGTTGCCTAGTGAAACGTTGTTGTGATGCCTCGTGTAAGGAGGAGAAATGCCTGCCATCACGTTTCAGACTTTGATAAAGGTCGGATTGTAGCCTATCGCGATTGCGGTTTATCGTGTCGCGACATTGCTGCTCGCGTTGGTCGCGATCCAATGACTGTTAGCAGAATATGGAATCTGTGGGTTCAGGAGGGCAATACGGAACGCCGTGCTGGATCCCAACGGCCTCGTATCACTAGCAGTCGAGATGACAGGCATCTTATCCGCATGGCTGTAACGGATCGTGCAGCCACGTCTCGATCCCTGAGTCAACAGATGGGGACGTTTGCAAGACAACAACCATCTGCACGAACAGTTGGACGACGTTTGCAGCAGCATGGACTATCAGCTCGGAGACCGTGGCTGCGGTTACCCTTGACGCTGCATCACAGACAGGAGCGCCTGCGATGGTGTACGCAACGACGAACCTGGGTGCACGAATGGCAAAACGTCATTTTTTTCGGATGAATCTAGGTTATGACTATTGTTCTTTCTGCGGCATGCAAGGCTTCTGGTAAGACTACTGTAATGCAATGTCTTAATTCAGCTCATTTTATTTAACATTTTGTTCCTTACTGAAAAACTGAAAGGACCCTCGCAAAGACAACGCCCAGATTTCGCCTAGCGCCGCCACTGGAAATAAACATTATTATTTTACAGTTATGTTGATAGCAAATAAATAAATATACAATTATTATCACTATAAATTTTGTAATTAATTTAAATATTCCTATGAAAACATGCTGGAAAATAATTGACAAGCCATAAATTAAATAAAAACTAGTGGACCCGGCAATGCTTGGCAATCGCTAATATGAATGTACTCTTGTTCTGAACGACAAATCTGCAAAATTTTATTGTAATCGTACGAATGATATTGATATCTCAAAGAAAAGAGCTCTTTCAGTTTTCCAAAAGTTTTTCTATTTTCTGGCCAACTATTCCAAACTTTTACTTCACTCAAACCTTCCTCTCGTTTTGAACTTCGAATGTGCAAAAGTTTCACGAAAAACATTTCCACATTTTTATTTCATAAGAACAATACTCTTCCTTTGAAAGTGAAATATGCAAAATTTTATCGGAATCAGACGAATGATGATAATATCCGTTTGAAAAAAGCTCTTTTAGTTTCTTGCGAATTTTAAAATTATCCGGGTAACTTTCCTAAAATTTTAATTCATAAAATCGTTCATCTTTCGTTGTCAAAATTTCAAAGTTGTATTGCAATCGGATGATCGGTTCTCAACTGATAGTGTTGAGTACATTTAGAAACACAATGAAAAGGAACTTGGTTCGATTTTCGCGACTTTCCTTTTTAACTGCCTCTAGTTTTTACTGAAAACTTTTCCAAGACCATAATGAACAAATAAAGAATTACACCTCCCCGTCGTGCGAATAAGCAGTTTTAGTGTTGCATTCAATCAGAAAGACATTCAAAAACGCACATTCAGTTTTTCTCAAATTTTTCAGCTTTCCGGTAGATTTTCCAAAATATTTATTTCATACAAACCTTGTCCGGTCAAGCGGTACTCAACTGATGCCATTAAAACCATGTGGCTATTGATTTCTATTTATGGAACTTTTCCAAATTTTTATTTGATGCAAACCATCCTCTTGCTTTTAACATGTAATGTACAAAATTGTATCGCAATGGAACGAACGGTATTGATAGCTCACTGGAAAAAGCTGTTTCAGTTTTTCCCGATTTTCCTCTTTTCCGGACAACTTTACCATATTTTATCACCGTTTAAACCTTCCCTGGACTTATACGAATATTTCAAGACTAAAATCAGCCAAATCGGTTCAGCCGTTGTCGGGTTTTAGCGAGACTGATGAACAGCAATTCATTTATATGTATATGGAGAGGTGGCTAAGACTCTTCCCCTGTTACAGTGCAATGTTGTGGCAAATTTGGAGCTCAATCGGTGAAGAACTATTCGAGATTTTCAAACACACACGAACCAACACAACATCTTTATATATAATAAGTCTTCAAGGTTAGTTACTATTTATTGAGTGCTTGGTTTGACTGTTACCATCTCTGAAAACAGTTACTTAAAATATTTGTTTTCAGTCGTAAAAACTTGTTTTTTCTAAACTTGGCGGTAGATGTGTAATTGCCTCATTGACTTGTTGATTGATTGGAACCAGCGTGGGTGGATGTTATAAAACTGCTGTTTAACGTTTCAAGGGTATCTGATTCTCTTCTGTTGATTAATTTTGATTTGATTTTTTTTTTTTTCAGGGAAGCCAAAACAGTCTTGGTCCAACCCGCCACTGCCCGCACCGAAACTAAGTTTATTGTGCGGTATTGCTCCCTATTTATCTAGTAAAGCCAACCAATGCCCTTGAACAGTGCAAGGAGTCCCTTTACCAGTTCTTTATAAGACACAATTTCTTCGGGTCTGGTTGTCCCAAATGTTCTGTGCCTTTTACTCTCCAATGCAATGCATTCGAAGATTAGATGTGATGCAGTTTCATCGCCGTCATCACAGATCCTACATTTAGGGTTCTCTTCTGTTATTCCCATTGTATGTGGGTGTTTTTTGAAATTCCCATGGCCTGTCAGCAATCCAACCATGAGTCTAATCTCTCTCCTGTTCAGACCCAGGATTGCAGACCTTATTTTAAAACATGGATTTGGCATCATTACCTTGCCATGTTTATGTCGATAGACTTTGGTCCAATATTCTACGTGCTGTCTTCTGAGCCAGTTACGTAGCTCAAATTTGATCATTGCCTCGGTGATTGTCAGGACAGGTTCCGGTCCAATAAATGGTCTCTGTCCCCATCCTGGCTAATCTGTCGGTATGTTCGTTGCCACTGATCCCCGAGTGGCCAGGGACCCACAATAGGTTTACTCTATCGCTTTCCCCTAGCTCCACCAGAACCCTGTGACATTCTGCAACAATTTTAGACCCTGTTGCAGGAGCTGCCAGTGATCTCAGGGCTGCCTGGCTGTCTGAATAGATATAGATGCTACGATCTTTGTAGCACCTACGCAAATTCTCCTCCACACACGCCCTGATGGCAGTGATTTCGGCCTGGAATACTGAGGCCAGTTTCCCTAGAGAGATGACGCCCTCCAGTCTTGGCTGCACCCCATATCTCTGCTGTTAGTTCATTATGTATGTTCAAAGAACTGTTGCGTGCGAGATTGCACCTGTCCTTGTTCCTTGTATTTATTATTTATCGAATGATGATACAGCGCATAGGTTCAAGTACATAGTTCTAATTGTATACATTGTAAGATATGTATGACAAGGACAATATCAGATGTACAGTGTTAAATTATGTACACATTACACAAGTTCTTAGAATTGTAAGACAATAGAGGTGATCCAGTTGAGCCTGTATGGTTTACTGTTTGGTGGGGCAGCTCCACAGCCACACTCGGTATATGTTGCCCATCCCCATTTGTGCTGTACATATCCGCAGTTCCCTTGTCCTGTTCGGATGCAGTTTATGAATCTCCACTGGCGTCTGGGAGTGTGAAACCTGGAAGTGGCATTGACGGGTTTTCAACCAGATGACCGTTGACCACTGACGATTCTTCCCAATGGCTTTCCCATGCTTCACTGATGTCGAAGTTGGTGACATCAAGATGCTGTGCAGTTTTCCAAGATGGTTCTCTTGACTTGAAGCGCTGGTGATCTGCTGTTGATGTATCGCTGTGTGTGGGTAGCTGGGGGTTGTTCTGAATGTTCCTCCAGATCTTCAGGAGAGCATCTGATCTGCGTCGAGCTGCAGGTTGGATGTTACTTAAAACTGGTAGCCGAGCAGTTTGAGCGCTATGTATGCAGCCCGTGATAAGTCGCTTTGTCTGGTTGAGGTGCACATCTTTTCGCCCACTTTAGGTTACGGTAGTAACACTGAAAGTGGGTCTTTGCGATCGTCTTTTGAGAGCTCGAAATTTAAATCAAAATAACGACTTAACCATACATCTGACAGGAAAATTGAATAAGCGAATTCGTAGAGGAGAAAATTCTCTACAACTTTGCTCTCATAGGTTTTTTTTTTTTTTTTTTTTTTTTTTTTTTTTTTTTTTTTTTTTTTTTTTTTTTTCCATATCTCGTATCGTTTCAGAGATATTATAAAAAATAACGGCGATTTTGGGATATCTGTCTGTCCGTAACGTGTTCCCTGTTTTTAAGACGAACCGTTCAACCCATCAGCACCAAATTTTGCACACATAGTTGTAGACCGCCAGAGACCAGGACCTCCCTTTTACAAATTTTTCGGACTTAAAATACGGTAGTAATACCAAAAAAAGCCTGTTGTAATATAATTGTAATTGAAAACGAACCGTTGATCTGACACGAAAATTGAATAACCTAATTGGAAGAGGGGAAAATTCTCCAAAAGTTCGCTCCATTAAGTTTTTTTTCCATATCTTGCATCGTTGCAGAGATATTTGCAAAAATAACGGCGATTTGACGATGTCTGTCTGTCTGTAAAGTGTTCCCACTTTTTAGGTCGAACCGTTCAACCGATCAGCACCAAATTTTACAGACGTAATTGATGGTTACCAGAGACCGGAACCTCGCTTTTTGAAATATTTGGGACAAGAAATACGTTAGTAATACCAAAAAAGCCGTTTGTAATGTAATTTTAATTGCAACTGAACCGTTTATCTGACGCGAAACTTGAATAAACGAATTTGTAGAGGAGAAAATTCTCTACAACTTTGTTCCCTTATGTTGTTTGTTTTTTTTTTTTTTTTTTTTTCATATCTCGTATCGTTTGAGACATATTTGCAAAAATAAGGGAGTTTTGACACCCTCCATTAAATTAACGAAAACCAGCCGTTCGGAGATGTCACGTGACATTCCTCGCCCAGAACTCTCTCTGGCATACGCCATCTTGCGTTGCGTATTTGATGATTTTCTTATTGTAACTTAAACGCTGTCGTTTCAAAGCAATGGCGCACTGAGGAATTAACAAAAAACACGTCGTTCTTCGTAAGATAAATGATACTTTAGTGTCATATCAGCATCAGTTAACAACGGCCATCAATAGTATGAGATTAAAGAACACCATTCTTAACTGTTAGCTGTTGCGTAGTAGCCAATGTGTTGCACTGTAATGCTGAAGGTCGGTGGTTCGGAACCCACCAGTACCTAATTTTTTTCCTACAGATGTTTCAGACACTCTTATTAATTAATTTTTTATTGTTTACATTATTATTTTTGTCGAAAATGTTTGCAAAAACGTTGTTATTGTTATTGTTGTTATGGTCTTCAGTCCGGAGACTGGTTTGATGCAGCTCTCCACAATACCCTATCCTGAGCAAGCCTTTTCATCTCCTCATAAGAACGACAACCCACATCCACTTGAATCTGTTTACTATACGCGTCTCTTGGTCTCCCTCTGCGATTTTTACCCCACACACTTCCCTCCAATGCTAAATTTACGATTCCACGATGTCTAAGAATGTGTCTTACCAAGCGATCCTTTCTTTTAGTCAGGGTATGCCAAAAATTCCTTTTCTCACCAATTCTGTTCAGTACCTCCTCATTAGTTATGCGATCTACCCACCTAATCTTCAGCATTCTTCTGTAGCACCACATTTCAAAAGCCTCTATCCTCTTCCTGTCCGCACAGCTTATCGTCCATGTTTCACTCCCGTACAATGCAGCACTCCACACAAATGCCTTCAGAAAAGACTTCCTTATACTTAAATTAACATTCGATGTTAGCAAATTTCTCTTTTTAAAAAATGCTCTTCTTCCCATTGTCATTCTGCATTTTACATCCTTTTGATTTTTTACTGCCCAAGTAACAAAACTCATCTACCTCCTTTATTGCTTCGTTAACTAATCTAATTCCTTCAGCATCACCTGATTTTCTTAGACTGCATACCATTACCCTAGTTTTGCTCTTGTTAATGTTCATCTTATATGCATCTTTCAGCACACTGTCCATTCCGTTCAACTGCTCTTCCAGGTCCTTTGCTGTATCTGACAGAATTACTATGTCGCCGGCAAAACGCAATGTTTTTATTTCTTCCCCCTGAACTTTAATTCCTTCACCAAAGTTCTCCTTGCTTTCCTTTATAGCTTGGTCAATGTACAAATTGAACAACATTGGAGAAAGGCTACAACCCTGTCTTACTCCCTTCCCAACTGATACCTCCCTTTCATGCCCTTCGAGTCTAATAACAGCGGTCTGGCTTTTTTACAAGTTGTAAATAACTCTCCTTTCCCTGTATTCTACCCCTGCTGACTTCAGAATTTGAAAGAGTGTATTCCAGTCAACATTGCTGCAAAAACGTATAAAACTACAAATCTAAAGTGGGCCGTAAACACGTCAGTGCGATTTTTTTTTCTTAGTGTGGACACTGTTCATCCAAGTTGGACAGCATTATTTAGCGGCAGAGTGTGACAGTGCCAAAGCAGTTGATCGTAGGGTTTGAGCACTGCAAGTCCAGGAGGTTCCAGCAAGCTTCTGGGTGATATTATTACGGGTCTTCACTTTAGCAGCCACGTCGAAGAGGTGTTGACGGAAAGTTAGGGATCTGTCGAGTGTTACTCCAAGGTACTTCGGTGTGCTGCAATACTGCAAGGTTTGTCCTCTGAGTTTTACTTCTGGTTTATAGTTAGAGTGCCGATTTCGTAGGTGAAATGCTGAAGTGACAGTGTTCTGAAGGTTTAGGCGGAGGCACCATTTCCTGAAGTATGTGTCCAGAATTTCCATGTCGGCAGTTAATGTACTTTCAGCAGTAGTGAAACTAGGGCTTTGGGTTACCAAACAGATGTCATCAGCATCTATGAATTTCCTTGAGGAAGTGGCTGGCAGATCATCTCTATATATAAAAGGAAGTGTCCCGATTGACTGACTGACTGACTGAATGACTGACTCATCATCGCCCAGACCAAACCACTGAAGACAGAAATTTGTGGAGGGTGTTGATCTTACTCTGTAGGCGTCACTCAAGAAGCGATTTTTCGATATTCCGTCTGTAGGGGGGTGAAATAGGGGATCAAACGATTTTTTGAAAATACGTAGCTATTTAGGCAATTTTGAAGCTAGAACTACAAAATTTCGGATCTTAATTCAGGGTTCGAATTTAAAAGACACTTGTTTTGGCATTTTTTGAAATTCGCCAAATAAGGGGGTAAAATAGGACTCGCAAAAAATTGATTTTCAAAAATATGTTGCTGTTAACTCAAATTTTAACCTACAATTACGAAACTTCGGATATGGAATCTTGGTCAGGATTAAAAATACATGATTTTTAGTACTTTTGGAAATCAACAAGTAAGAGGGTTAAATAGAGGATCAAAAATTCTTCTCGAAAATACGTTGCTATTGATACAATTTTGAAGCTAGAGCTGCAAAAATTGATATTTGTATAGTTTGTTAGACGTCAAAAAATGCTTGTTTCGGTGTTTTTGGAACTTCAACCACCAACGGGGTTAAATTGGAGGGGGGTGTTTTTCGAAAATATCTTGCTATTTAGGCAATTTTGAAGTTAGAACTCGAAATTTTCGGATTTGGATTTGGGGCTCGAATTTAAAATACAAGTGTTTCGGCATTTTTTGAAATTCAACCAATAATTTTCAAAAATATGTTGCTGTTAACTCAAATCTCAAGCTATACCTACGAAACTTAGGATATGGCTCTTGATCAGGATTAAAAAGACACGAGTTTTGATATTTTTGGAAATTCAAAAACTAAGGGGGTAAATAAGGGGATCACAAATTCTTTTCGAAAACACTTTGTTGTCAAGACAATTTTAAAGCTATAGATGCAAAATTGGTATTTGTATTGTTCGTTATGATTTAAAAAATACGTGTTTCTGTATTTTTGGAAATTCAACCACCAAGAGGGTTAATTTGGAGAGGGGATGTTTTTCGAAAATCTGTTGCTATTTAGACAACTTTGAAGATAGAACTACAAATTTTCGGATTTGGATTCGGGATTCAAATTTAAAAGCCACGTGTTTCGCTATTTTTGGAAATTCTACCAATAAGGGGGTGAAATACGAGATGCAGAAATTGATTTTCAAAAATATGTTGCTATTAACTCAAATTTCGAGCTATAACTACGAAACTTAAGGTATGGATTCTTCATCAGGATTAAAAAGAAACAACTGGTGCAGACCAACCAGCCTACGCATGCGAAGCAGCGGGGGTTCAGCTAGTAGATATATGAATTGAAAACGAGAGGGGCCAATAGATCCGCAAGGTTTCTCGCGTCCGTGACATTCCTTAAGTCTCGCGTGCCCCCTGGGTGGTGCTGAGTGAGTAACAGCACAACATGGGACCGAACTGCCCGAGAAGGCCTCCCGGTCAAAGAGTGCAGAGCAAACAACCAAGAAGTCCTTTTCAGGACGCACAATTCGCAGAATGGGACCATCTATTCGCATACTCCACCCTAAAATGGAAGGAATAAGCAGGTCGAAATGTGACTGTTCTACATCTACATCTACAACCATACTCCGTAAGCCACCCGACGGTGTCTGGCGGAGGGTACCTTGAGCACCACTATCGATTTTCCCTCCTATTCCAGTCACGTATTGTTCGCGGAAAGAAGGATTGTCGGTATGCCTCTGTGTGGGCTCTAATCTCTCCCATTTTATTCTCACGGTCTCTTCGAGAGATATACGTAGGAGGGAGCAATATACTGCTAGACTCCTCGGTAAAGGTATGTTCTCGAAACTTCGACAAAACCCCGTACCGAGCGACAGAGCGTCTCTCCTGCAGAGTCTTCCACTGGAGTTTACCGATCATCTCCGTAACGCTTTCTCGATTACCAAATGATCCTGTAACGAAGCGCGCTGCTCTCCGTTGGATCTTCTCCACTTCCTCTATCAACCCCACCTGGTACGGATCCCACACCGGTGAGCAGTATTCAAGCTGTGGGCGAACAAGTGTACTGTAACCTACTTCCTTTGTTTTCGGACTGCATTTCCTTAGAATTCTCCCAATGAATCTGTCTGGTATCTGCTTTACTGACGATTGATTTTATATGGTCGTTCCATTTTAAATCACTTCTAATGACTACTCCCAGATACTTTATGGAATTAACTGCTTCCAGTTGCTGACCTGCTATAGTGTAGCTAAATGATAAAGGATCTTTCTTTCTGTGTATTCGCAGCACATTACACTTGTCTGCATTGAATGTTAATTGCCATTCCCTGCACCATGCGTCAATTCGATGCAGATCCTCCTGCATCTCAATACAATTTTCTATTGTTACAACCTCTCTATATACTACAGCATCATCCGCAAAAAGCCTCAGTGAACTTCCGATGTTATCCGCAAGGTCATTTATATATATCGTGAAGAGCAACGGACCCACGACACTCCCCTGTGGCACACCTGACATCACTCCTACCTCGGAAGACTTCTCTTCATTGACAGTGACCTGCTGCTTTCTGTTATCTAGGAATTCCTCAATCCAATCACGCATTTGGTCTGATAGACCATATGCTCTTACTTTGTTCATTAAACGTTTGTGGGGAACTGTATCAAACGCCTTGCGGAAGTCGAGAAGCACAGCATCTACCTGAGAACCCGTGTCTATGGCCCTCTGAGTCTCGTGGACGAATAGCGCGAGCTGGGTTTCACACGAACGCCTTTTTCGAAACCCATGCTGATTCCTACAGAGCAGATTCTTATTCTCGAGAAACGTCAATATATTCGATCATAATACATGTTCTAAAATTCTACAACTGACCGACGTTAGAGATATAGGCCTATAGTTCTGCACATCTGTTCGAGGACCCTTCTTGAAAACGGGGATGACCTGCGAAATTTTCCAATCTTTCGGAACGCTACGCTCTTCTAGAGACCTGCGATACACCACTGCGAGAAGGGGGCCAGTTCCTTCGCGTACTCCGTGTAAAAACGAACCAGTATCCCATCAGGCCCTGCGGCCTTTCCTCTTTTCAGCGATTTTAATTGTTTTTCTATCCCTCTGTCAATTATTTCGATATCTGCCATTTTGTAATCTGTGCGGCAATCTAGGGAAGGAACTACAGTGCAATCTTCCTCTGTGAAACAGCTTTGGGTAAATACATTTAGTAATTCCGCCTTTAGAGTGTCATCCTCTGTTTCAGTGCCACTTACGTCACAGAGTGTCTGCACACTTGGTTTTGATCCACGTACCGCTTTGACATAAGACCAGAATTTCTGAGGATAGTGCACCATGGCGCGTTTGACGGAACTGGAACGTTGCCTCTGGCCTGGTTGTTTCATCATGCGCGGTTTTTCACAGTTGCCAACTCCGAAGCCAACTCGAACGCTTATTTCGCCTGTTTCGCAGTTTGGCCACCCATAGCGCTAGTTGGCATCTTTTCTCTCTACCGATGTTGAAAGTGAGGTTATGACTGGCGATATGTTATGTAGGAGGACGCTCAGTTGAGAAAATTAAGTCGTGATGAAACATTTGCAATTTACCGTTAAACCAAAGTATAATAATAAAGATTAACAAGACACATTTGCCTGGCAACCGTGTATCTGTCGAGGATAATATGAAAATCGCGTGACGAAACTAGGTTAACTTGCGAGTCGCGATGTTACCAGACGACCGTTCCATCAAAACATTCTTCTTGAGAAGGCTCACGTTGACGTGAGGTGGCGGACCGGCCACGGACAGTGTTAATTCCGCCATTAGAAATACACTGTGGATTAAATTCTGATCATAAACTTCGACAAAACGCAAAATATACGTAAACATGTCCCCCCATTTATGAATAATGTAGCCAATTTAACCTGACAAAACCTCATACAAAAATGAGGTAAATTAGGTTAGTTGTGTGTGAAAGGAATATTCGGTAACATACAACTGCATATGCATTTTGTCCCATTATTATGAGTTACAATAAAACTTAAAAAATTAAACATACAAATTAATATACAAAAATTTGCAGGTGTTGTGCAAGAATTAGCATCGTACACGATTTTCCCAGAAGTTATACATTTAGTGTAGAAACGCCCATATTGGCACTAATAGATTTCTATAATATATAACCACAAGGAGAAACACGGAACAGTAATTGTGAGACGCTATAGTGGCACATATAAAGCTAGATGTCGGTTATAAAAATCTATCACTGCTAATGCCTGTTGTGAACTATACTATTCTAATGTGTCTATCACTTCATTTACAGATGGCACAGAAAATCTGAGTAGGACTATTTTGACTTCATTTTCAGGCGAATATATCACAATCGAAACTGTAAAAACATACGCATTCGTCTTTAAATTCGTATGTTATGAAAATTTTCACACCTTTCATTTATAGTATGTATAGGTGTAACAAAAAGGGAACGTACTGTATTAGAAGTTTTCCGTCCCAACTTCGTCGCCGCTTTTGTGTCCCAGCCTCGTCGTAGGTGTCGGTGGCCGAGTGGAATAAGACCGACACAGGAATAAGGATAGCACGCTGGTGCAGGTACGGAGGGGAGCAGCCAGAAACTATAAACACTAGAGTAAATTAGAAAGAGATATATATTGCACAGAATGTAACAATACTTAACTTTTACATAGTACTGCAGAATGTTGATACATAGTTGTTAGAGGCCTGCCTAGTGCCTGTACGATAGCAAAGTCTTCACTGGTGCCTATCTGATTACGAAGGTCCTAACTGGTCGCTATCTCAGACCCAAGTCGACGAAGTCCTTCAGTGGTGGCCACGAGCGGAGTTGTCGCAGAGGGCGCTCGTGGCTGTCGTCGTCAGAACGCCGCGCCGTGCGTGCATGGCGGCGCGCGGCGAAAGTACGTGGCGCGCACTTTGTTCTTGTGCGATACCACAAGAAGGCCACATAAGTTGAAAGAATGCCCGTCTAATATACAAAGCTCAGCCTCAATCAAGAGAAAATCGAAGACTCAGCACACAAACCTCTTCGTAAATGTGCGGGCTTGTCTTTTGGGCGAGGCTTGTTAAACGCTTTGGAGTCAGTCAGAAAACAGTTTGACGAAAATCCGCTGACTTAGACTTACGGTCGCCAACTATCAGGTCCGCCACTCGAACACCAGATTGGCCAGTCAGGTATCGTCAGGAAGAGTCAGAAGTGCCACTCGAACGCCTCAAACCGTTCCTGACCGTCAGCAGCGCCACTCGAACGAAGCTACGGTGGCGCGGGTTGTGATCCCGGTGGCGGCGTTGCCGACGTCGCCGTCGTGTCCAGCCAGCGACAGTCGCCTCCACCGTTACTCGAGAGCTGAGGATTTCACGCCAGCCGCCCGTCTTCTGCCAAGGTCCGCCGGCACATTTCCCCTCACTGGTCACACTCACAGGCACTCGACACTGTGTACTTCTGCCAACCAACCTAAAATTTAACATCTTACTCTCTGTTTCCTTGAGCCTGTTCTTAAAACTCTGCAGTCGCCGATATTTCGTGGATGAAATAAATCGCAAACACTGAAAGAGACTCGATATCTACATCTACATACATACTCCGCAATTCACCGTAAGGTGCGTGGCGGAGGGTACACTGTACCACTACTAGGCATTTCCTTTCCTATTCCACTCCCAAATTGAACGAGGAAAAAAAGAATGCCCATATGCCTCCGTACGAACCCAAATTTCTCTTATCTTGTCTTTGTGATCACCACACGAAATATAACAAGGCGGCAGCAAGATCTTACTACACTCAGCTTCAAATTCCGGCCCTCTAAATTTACTCAACAGAAATTCACGAAAAGAACGTCGTCTTTCCTCCAGCGATCCCCAATTGAGTTGCCGGAGCATTTCCGTGACACTCGCGCATTGGTCGAACCTACCGGTAACAAACCTAGCTGCTCGCCTCTGAACCGCCTCTATGTCTTCCTTTAAACTGATCTGCTGCGGGTCCCAAACACTTGAGCAATACTCAAGACGTGGTCGTACAAGCGTTTTGTACGCGATCTCCTTTACAAGTGAAGTACATCTTTCCAAAATTCTCCCAATAAACCGAAGTCGGCTGTCCGCCTTACTAACAACTGTCCTTACATGCTCGTTCCATTTCATATCTGTCTGCAATGTTACGCCTAGATATTTGAACGGCGCAACAGCATCAAGAAGCTCACTACTAATGCTGTATTCGAACATTATGTCATTGTTTTTTCTACTGATGCGCATCACCTTACATTTTTCTACATTGGCAGCTAGCCGCCATTCTTCGCACCAACTAGAAATTTTCTCCAAATCATCCTGTATGCTATTACAGTCAGTTAAAGACGACACACTCCCATACACCACAGCATCATCAGCAAATAGCCGCAAATTACAAGTTACTCTGTCCATCGGATCATTTATATAGATAGAAAATAATAGCGGTCCTATCACACTCCCCTGGGGCACGCCTGACGATACACTCGTCTCTGATGAACACTCGCCGTCAAGAACAACGTCCTGCGTTCTATTACTTAGGAAGTCTTCCAGCCAGTCAGAAATCTGTGAACCTATTCCATAAGCTCGTATCTTCGTTAGCAGTCTGCAGTGTGGCACCGCGTCGAACGCCTTTTTGAAGTCGATAAAAACACAATCCGCCTGTTACACTTCATCCATGGCTCGCAAGATGTCATGTGAGAAAACGGCAAGCTGAGTTTCACATGAACGATGTTTCCTAAACCCGTGCTGATTCTTGGAAAGAAGCTTTTCCGTTTCAAGGAAATTTACTATATTCGAACTGAGACTATGCTCCAAAATTCAACATGAAACTGATGTCAACGATATTGGCCTGTAATTGTGTGGGTCAGTTCTCTTTCCTTTCTTATAAACGGGAGTCACCTGCGCTTTTTTCCAATCACTAGGAACTTTGCGCTGAATTAAAGATTCGCGATAAATTCAAGCTAAGTAGGGGGCCAACGCCACAGAATAGTCTTTGTAAAACCGAACTGGTATTCCATCCGGACCAGCAGACTTTTTCGTATTTAGCTCTCTCAGCTGCTTCTCTACACCGGAAATACCTATTACTATGTCCCCCATTTCGGAATTAGTTCGTTGATCAAATGATGGTACATTTGTGCGGTCCTCCTGCGTGAAAGATTTCTTAAAGGTTAAATTTTGGACTTCAGCTTTCCGTTTGCTTTCTTCTATTACTGCCCCGGAATGATCAACGAGTGACTGGACAGTGGGCTTTGACCCGCTTATCGATTTTACATAGGACCACAATTTTTTCGGGTTCTCGGAAAGATCTTTTGCTAAGGTATGGCTGTGATAATTATTGTATGCTTCGCGCATCGATCTTTTTATGGACGCACGAATCTCTACTAACTTTTGCCTGTCATCATTTGCGTGTTCTTTTTTGAATCGAGAGTGCAACAGCCTTTGCTTTCTCAGCAGCTTTCTAACATTATTATTATACCACGGTGGATCTTTTCCATCCTTAATCGTCTTTACTGGCACATATTTCTCTAACCCTTCATTGACAATGCACTTAAATTTGTCCACAATTCCTCTACATCCATATTGTGTACTTCTTGCAATCTAAAATTTAACATTTTACTCTATGTTTCCTTCAGCCTGTTCTTAAATAGCAAATAAATCATTTCTGAACATTTTCAAGGAATTATTCACAAACAAAAACTGTAAATCATTACTCCCTCACACCTAAACACAGAACAAAACAGAAACAGCCTCTATTACAAATACATCACAAAAAACGCACTGAAATTTATACAAATCTTTTGAAACGAAAATATGGTAAAGACCACTTTTCACTCTGGCGGAATTTATTGCTATTGTTTTTCATAATGACCAGTTTACATAATCTAATTTGCTAGCACTATTCTACATGTTATAAATGACAGTGTGGCTCCACAATAATATAACAAATCTCGCTTTTGGGATTAGTAACATCGAATATAGCTCTGTATGTGGCATCTCTGTACTTCTGTGTGTGCAATATCTCTGTATATCTTGAGCTAAGTTCTTTGACCATAACATATGCCTGAATGTAAACATTGCGATGTTTGGACTGACAGTTATAAAGTGTACTGTGTATTGTGCAAAACCTGAAACATGGAAGTGCAAATTAGCATCATGTTGATGTTAGTACAATGTTCTCAACTAATATCCATGAGAAATGTACGAACACAAACTGGATAGTTTACTTATATGTGAGTACACTTATAGCCTTATCACAAATCACTCCACCACATACCATACTTTTTTATGTACATGTATATCTACGTGATACCTGTGTATGTATACCTGTATGATAAGCACAAAGTAATTTACGTTTTCTTTAAACAGTCAACAACACTGAATGTAAACACCTGAAGTTGAACACAAGCCCGAAACCTGTAGTGTTTTAATAAACCGCCGATAATTGTGACTGCTAGCGGATTTTATTTTCACAACCTATAAGGAACGGTCACGGAGTTCAACATCCATAATGGATAAAATTCACTTGTTCTTAAAACTCTGCAGACGCCGATATTTCGTGTATGAAATAAATCGCAATTTGATATCAGTTGTGGCTTCACTGTACCAGATTTAGAAGGAATACCAAAGTGTGGAGAATGGACATTTGTGCCCAGCCGGGATTCGAACCCGGTATGTCCTGCTTACTAGGCAGACGCGTCGACCACTCCGCCACCAGGACACAGTGACCAGCGCGACTGCAGAGGACTCTTCCCTGCACGTCTCCCGCCACACACAAATCTCCATTCACCACGCTGTCTCTTTCCTGTTACCACAGCCTATTTGTTCTGTAATGCTCGCAGCCACAATACTGTATTCCCGCATCAGGGCAAAGGACGACAATTAATTGCAAAATTTTTCCAAGTAAGTAAATTTGTATTGAAATATCGAGTAAACTTCTAGGTTCATCTGTTCATACAAGTTTCTTGCGAGCAATGTTGGACGGACAAATATGTAAGAGAAAATATATTTTTAAAAGATATCAACACATGAAAATCTAACATAATGTGCCGTATTTGACGAATTTCGTATTTATACTTAGCCTGCATATTACGAAAGTTTGGACGGTAAATGAAACCGCCCATTAAATACATCTTCAAAACTCGAATTTTAAGAAAAAGTTTATTTTACTGAAGTACCCAGCAGTGCAATAACAATGTGTAAAATCACAAACCTTGCCGAAATGTTAGCTCAGTTAATGGTATGTGATAGTATCACATGTAGGTTAGCACACAACACCTATCAACATTAGGCATTAAAATAATAGAAGGCAAAATGTATTAATTACATCTACTTTGATAAAAACCAATATATTAGAGATAAAAACGTCAGTCCTTAGCTAATTTGAAAGCAGGAACGTCACTTATTGCGAAAGCAGTGGATTTGGTACAGGGTTTTAATTTTACATATCGTCCTGGCGGCCTCGCGTGATAACGTTGGCAATCATGCGTCGCTGGCATTAGCCAATCGCGTTACAATGCAAATGTTTAGTCATGAAATCTTCGGCATTATTTACGTCACGAAATTTACTGAACACAAATCAATTAATTGTGTCTCGATACCTCATGGTCTGTTCTCCCTGATGCGGGAATACAGTATTGTGGCTGCGAGCATTACAGAACAAATAGGCTGTGGTAATAGGAAAGAGACAGCATGGCGAATGGAGATTTGTGTGTGGCGGGAGACGTGCAGGGAAGAGTCCTCTGCAGTCGGGCTGGTCACTGTGTCCTGGTGGCGGAGTGGTCAACGCGTCTGCCTAGTAAGCAGGAGATCCCGGGTTCGAATCCCGGCCGGGCACTAATGTTCATTCTCCACACTTTGGTATTCCATGTAAACCTGGTACAGTGGATATTGCATGTGGCTAATCTCCACTGTTAACTAACTTGTCCTGATGGGGCGATACATTCGTTTTGTAACAACCAGAGAATTAGTGCTGTAAGTTCTTGCCCTTACCCGTGTCACATTTCAGTTTCAAACGTTTAAATATTTTTAACTAGTTTCGGTAACCTTTGCTTACTGTAATTATCAGAGATTTAATATTCTAAGTTCTGCTCTCACTCATGTCACATTTGAGCTTAAGGTTTAAATATCTGGACTTGTTGCGAGTTCAACCATTATCTTATATTGTTACTACCGTCTGATCAAAAAGGCAGTATAAATTTGAAAACTTAATAAATCACTGAATAATGTCGATAGAGACGTAAAAATTGACACACTTCCTTGGAATGACATGGGTTTCATATATCCGACAGATCTAATCATAAAAGCAATATTTAGCATAACAAATTAAGACAAAGCAAAGATGATGTTCTTTACAGGAAACATGTTCACCATCATTCCTCAACAATATCTGTACTCGAGGAATAATGTTGTGAACAGCACTGTAAAGCATGTCCGGAGTTATGGTGAGGCATTGGCGTCGGATGTTGTCTTCCAGCATCCCTAGAGATGTCGGTCGATCACGATACACTCTGACTTCAGGTAACCCCAATGCCAATAATCGCACGGACTGAGGTCTGGGGACCTGGGAGGCCAAGCATGGCGAAAGTGGCGTTTTCACGGAGTTTGTGACACTTGCGGGGAGTGACAGTTGCGCGGAAAGGGAATGTGTAGACACTTGCGCGGAGACCCGGGCGCTGCAGGTAGTGGACAGGGTGTTCCAGAAGTAGGGATACACCACCCCTACTCCTCGCCCTCCAGCCGCTACCTGTGCCGTATTCAGGGAAAGGCCCACCGAGCGAGGTGGAGCTGTAGTAACGGCCCGGGGATATCACAGCCTCATTCAACAGGGAGATAACACGTCACACGAATATCACTAGATTTACAATACAGCACCGTGTCAAGAGGAATGTGATGAAATCGGAATTGAGCGCAACCGTTGCTAACTACAATTTCGGATTTCCTGCATTTTGAGTCAGAATTCGAATCTATATTAGCATTTATCGCAAATACGAATTTTTCCTGTCCCTAGTAATACCTCTAAAAATAAACAGCTGATCAAGACACTAAAAGCAAGGGCAGATCTTTGGGTGTATTAGTACAAATAACTGAAACACAATTTGATCGTGGAATTATATACAATCTCATTATAAAGGTTTTTTGTAGGTGGTTTTGAGCAGCTTTTAAATATGTTAGGAATAACATTATGAAATATAGACAGCTACACCTTATGTTTATTATGAGATATCGATTTCGGCTAATTTCAGGTCATCTTCAAGTCTCAAACAACAGATGTTACTTATGCATTTTTCCAGTGGCACTCATAACCTTTAACTGTTTACACACGAGGTCTAACGTTGTTAATCACGTTAGCGATAAAAACAGAACCCAGAATCTTTGCGTCTAAATGATACATATATTGGTGTGATGTCTTATTTCGAAAGAACAGACATCACAGCAATACATATATAGCTCTCGGTAAAGTGGAACGGTACGATGTCGTTACGTAGCACAGCACGGCGACTGGAAACGTTGTTAATCACGTTAGCGATAAAAACAGAACCCAGAATCTTTGCGTCTAAATGATACATATATTGGTGTGATGTCTTATTTCGAAAGAACAGACATCACACCAATACATATATAGCTCTCGGTAAAGTGGAACGGTACGATGTCGTCACGTAGCACAGCACAGCCGACTGGAAACGCAGGAGACGTACAAACAACGTTCTCTCCTCAGAGGTATGATTAGGTTCGATGTAGACTTCTACAGCACACAGTCTACACGGCGAAGATTACACCAAAAAATTTAACGTTTCGTCTACTTTGGCGATAGCAACCAAATTTTAAAATCGTGTCTCCTATGTAAAGATGTAGCAACACAAAACGCTTCAAGTCCAAAACTTCACTGATTTTCGAGTTCTGAATTTTTAATATGTTTTTAATGTTATTACAGAAAAAACATATTTGGGACTCACACTACAAATTTCATATGGCAGAATTTGTAGGTACATTCACAAGACATAAGTCAACGATTGTGTGCATTCATCTTATGAGAAATATCAATCATTTGTTTTCAGTGTTTATTTCAAATTTCTCTTTTAAGTTTCTTTAATTATTAGTACTTAAATGTGGTTATGAAATAAATAGCCGGCCGCGGTGGCCGAGGGGACTGAGGCGCTCCAGTCACGGTCAGCACGGCCACTACGGTCGGGGGTTCGAATCTCCCCTCGGGCATGGATATTTGTGTCGTCCTTAGTATTAGCTAGTTCATAAGTAGTTTGTAAGTTTAGGGACTGATGACCTCGTAGTTAAGTCCCATAAGCTGTACAAACATTTGAACATTTTTGAAATAAATAAATTACGTGTATATGTGTAGTCTTATGTGGCCAAACTACGTAGATCATTGGTCGCTAGACTTACACACTACTTAATCTTACTTAAAATAACTTAGGCAAAGTACAAACAAACATACCTATGTCCGAGGAAGGACTCGAACCTCCGACCGGACCGGCCGCACAATTTGTGACACAAATTACATGTTTGATAATATTAATGCATAGAAGTATGAAATCACGTAAAGACTACTTCCTGCAAAAATTTCGACAAAAAAAAGTTGGCACTGAGTTTAGAAAAACAAAATTCTGGTATATTGGATTTTAACATTTTATCAAAAAATGAATGTTACTACAAGAGATACAGCCATTCAAATTTACGGGCACCATAACGTTTTCCCTTCCTGAGTAAATGAGCTGCTTCTTGTAGTTTCAACACCACAGTAGCCTTTGTCTTCAATGTTCTGAATATAAATCTTCTCACAGACTTCTTGAGTAGGAGAGTGATACGGATATCTGATTGTAAACCACTGCCTATTACCTTAGACCTTTTTGACTGTACTGAACAGGAGTTCCGCGTATTCCGTAATTTATATTTATACAGTTAACAGGTAATGTAATTTACAACCAACTATTGGCTGCCAACTTCGCTTCATTTTTCCTGGACGTCTTGCAACTTGTTTCTCCCTGTTGGTTTATGCCAAGTTCGGAGTAAAAATGGTTCTATATGACGGTGATGGATAGAATTTATCTTTAGCATTTTTCGGTGTGTGACATTCCCTTACACATTCCGTATTTCATATATTTCTTAGATGTATTTGTAATTCGAATACAGCCAAATCGTTTTGAGGTCTACGAATAAACGCTTTAAGTATGTAAAATACTCATTGACTTATTATTTTAATTGAAGGTTTAAGGTTGCATCTCCTATTAAAAAGCATAGTAGCTATTTTTAAAGAGATGGAAGTTGCGTGATAGTGGGGTTAACTACATAGCGGTCAATTACATCAACGTATCTGTGCAGGATGCCTAATATATTTATTGCTTGCGCAGGTGTCTCGATATGCTTAGTGTTCTGAATAATATGCTTTTAGGAGGTATGACTGTGGAAACTCATCGTCTTGTAGTAGCAGAGAATGTCTTAATAACTCTGATAACATTATCACTATTATAAATACCTTTTTGTTTTCAGGAGGAACACTCAACGAATTAGTATGTAGTTAGAACAAGTTACTATATTGCTCTTCAGCTTGCAAAGGGTTGTGCAATTTCACTGAGTTTGGTGTTCTGTTGACAGTGTGGAAACTTGACCACAGCAGTGCTAGACTTGTTGGTGTGCCTGTAGCCAGGAAAAGCCATCAGCCGCCCCAAGCGCCCCGCAAGTGTCACTCCCCGCAAGTGTTCCAACCCCAAGCACACGATCCTCACCAAACGACGCGCGCAGGAGATCATTCAAAAAATGTTTGTATAGCTTATGGGACTTAACTACGGGGTCATCAGTCCCTAAACTTACAAACTACTTATGAACTAGCTAACACTAAGGACGGCACAAATATCCATGCCCGAGGAGGGATTCGAACCCCCGACCGTAGTGGCCGTGCAGACCGTGACTGGAGCGCCTCAGTCCCCTCGGCCACCGCGGCCGACTACATCTTTCACGCGTCTAGCAATACAATTTTATTTATTTATTTATTTTGGTTCTAATAAAACCTCATGTCATTCCAAGCATATATGTCAATTTTTAACACTCTGTCTACATTATTCCGTGATTTATTAAGTTTTCAAATTTATAGTGGCTTTTTCTTAACCCAGAACTTCAAATAGCCATTGATTTTTTAAAGTTATATGTTTTGATGAAACTTATTAATAAAGACAACAACGTTCTGCCGCCAATATTCCCAAAATTTATAAATTCCCAGGTATTTATGATTAATTAGCCAGATAGCTCAATAGAAAGTAATTAATAGTTTTAAGGCATTAATTATGTAGCTAAATAAAACGCAAAACGGAAATCTGTTTTAAGAAAAAATTATAATTAAATAAATTTCTTGGGAGTTTATAATTTTAAAAACGAAATCGCTCAAGTCAATGGGTCAATGTGGTAATTGTGTTATTAAAACAAACACGAACTCTTTGGATAGGTCTACGTTTGTATGGATCTGGAATTAACCATCGCCGTGGTGGAGTAGCCGAGCGGTTTAAAGCACCTCGCTGCGGAGCGCGCGGTTGCTCGCCGTGGAGGTTCGAGTCCTTCCTGGGGCATGGGTGTGTGTGTCTGTCCTTAGGTTAGTTTACCTAGGTTTAAGTAGTTTGTAAGCTACGGACTGATGACCACGCAGTTTGCTCCGATAGATTTACCGACATTTGATTTGATTGATTTGTCTTAACCATCTTGTTTCAAATACACACTTTTCTCGGTTTTTAATATTTTAAGTATTAAAGAATTAGCCCTAGAAGTACCGAGTTTGGAAAATTACTATTCTTACGTTTCCTAGAACTTTGAACCTCGAAATAATCAACTTTTAGAAAAACCGAATTTATATTATTGATATGTGATCTAGTGAATAGTTACTGAATACTAAAATACACAGGGAGGTATGTTTATTCAGTCTGTTATGTTTTCTATCGATGTTAATGATACTTTAGGCTATAAAGTTTAAAATAAACTGGTGCAAAATTTGTGAACATTAAGCAATGAAAATGCCACTTCGGGGAAAAAGTATGCAAACAAACCGGCAGAGATTTATGAGTTACTGGAAAATACAAGTGATTTTATCAACACAGAAAGTTGTAAAACATTAATTAAAGATTCTAAAACTGAAAGTGATAGCGATATTTAAGAAAATAAATTTTTATAAATCATAGTTCACCGCAGAAATTGAGGAGTCTTTGAATTCTGAAAGTGTCATATTTAACTGACCTTATCGCAAGTTACGAAGAACTCACAGAGTTCCTGTTTGGAGAGGATGAAAATTTGATGTGTTTTGAACATTTCATTCGCATAATGTGTTCATCTAACTTCAATAGAAAAAAAGTTGCTCGCTTATCGGAAATTCCGTAACATCGTCAGAAAGGGCATGTTCGGAAACAGTACATCTTCTTAAAAATTATTGCCGCAGACCACGCCGCTCAGCCGTCACTGGGAGCGGACGAACTAAAAGAACGGACTAGTTCGCGGCAGAGACGCGAACTAAAGTGAGCGCTCCCGATCACGAACTGTTATGCGCAAGTCTATTCAAATGGAAATCGAATTCCCTACAAAACAGCAAACAAGTTCCCAGCGCATCAAACAGGGAATTAATTGGCACTAAGTAACATTTCCCATTAGTGCACTAAACGAAACATTATACACCCTTGTTACGGTCCGATAGTTACGGAACGCTTAACTTCTAAAATTGCTTTTGGTTTCTGATGGACATTGAACTTGGAAAATTTGTTAATCTTACGTGTTTTTCAGAATTTACCTTAAGTCTTCCAATGTTTTCTCTGAATCCATTCTTCACTTTTTCGGTTTATTTATTGAAGTTAGGGAAGAAGTGCGCGCCAAAAGCACTGAGCTCAGTGGTAAATGAAACCTACTTCGGGAGGTGAATTCCGGATCTGGTGAGTCACGTGATACGTTACTGCCTGCCCTGCTCAATCCGATGGGTTTGTGACACTTGCGGGGAGTGACAGCTGCGGGGGAAGGGAATGTGTGGACACTTGCGGGTAGTGGACAGGGTGTTCCAGAAGTAGCGATACACCACCCCCACTCCAGCCGCTACCTGTGCCGTATTCAGGGAAAGGCCCACCGGACCGGCCGCGCAATTTGTAACACAAATTACATGTCTGATAATGTCAATTTAATGCATAGAGGTATGAAATCACATCGAGACAAAAAAAGTTGGCACTGAGTTTAGAAAGGCAAAATTCTGGTGTATTGGATTTTAACATTTTATCAGAAAATGAATGTTACTACAAGAGATACAGCCATTCAAATTTACAGGCACCATAACGTTTTCCCTTCCTGAGTAAATGAGCTGCTTCTTGCAGTTTCAACATCACAGTAGCCTTTTTCTTGAATGTCCTGAATATAAATCTTCACACAGACTTCTTGAGGAGGAGAGTGATACGGATATCTGATTGTAAACCACTGCCTATTACCTTAGACCTTTTTGACTGTACGGAACAGGAGTTCCGCGTATTCCGTAATTTATATTTATACAGTTAACAGTCAATGCAATTTATAACCAACTATTGGCTGCCAATTTCGCTTCATTTTTCCTGGAAGTCTTGCAACTTGTTTCTCCCTGTTTGTTTATGCCAAGTTCGGAGTAAAAATGGTTCTATATGACAGTGATAGAAAATAGAATTTATCTTTACCATTCTTCGGTGTGTGAGATTACCTTACACATTCTGTATTTCATACATTTCTTAGATGTATTTCTAATTCGAATACAGCCAAATCGTTTTGGGGTCTCGAATAAACGCATCAAGTATGTAAAAATACTCATTGACTTCTTATTAACGTTTTTTAATTGAAGGTTTAAGGTTGCGTCTCCTATTAAAAAAGCATAGTAGCTATTTTTAAAGAGATGGAAGTTGCGTGATAGTGGGGTTAACTACATAGCGGTCAATTACATCAACGTATCTGTGCAGGATGCCTAATATATTTATTGCTTGCGCAGGTGTCTCGATATGCTTAGTGTTCTGAATAATATGCTTTTAGGAGGTATGACTGTGGAAAGTCATCGTCTTGTAGTAGCAGAGAATGTCTTAATAACTCTCCAAACGTTGTGTTCTTGTTGTGGTCTTCAGTCCGGAGACTGGTTTCATGCAGCTCTCCACCCTACCCTATCCTGAGCAAGCCTTTTCATCTCCTCATAAGAACGGCAACCCCCATCCACTTGAATCTGCTTACTATACGCGTCTCTTGGGCTCCCTCTGCGATTTTTACCCCACACACTTCCCTCCAATGCTAAATTTACGATTCATCGATGTCTACGAATGTGTCCTACCAAGCGATCCCTTCTTTTAGTCAAGGTATGCCAAAAATTCCTTTTCTCGCCAATTCTATTCAGTACCTCTTCATTAGTTATGCGATCTACCCACGTAATCTTCAGCATTCTTGTGTAGCACCACATTTCAAAAGCCTCAATCCTCTTCCTGTCCGCACTGCTTATCGTCCATGTTTCACACCCGTACAAGGCAACACTCCACACAAATGCCTTCAGAAAAGACTTCCTTACCCTTAAATTAATATTCGATGTTAGCAAATTTCTCTTTTTCAAAAATGCTTTTCTTCCCATTGCCATTTTGCACTTTATATCCTCTGTACTGCGACCATCGCATGTTATTTTACTACCCAAGTAACAAAACTCATCTACCACTTTCATTGTTTCGTTACCTAATCTAATTCCTTCAGCATCACCTGATTTTCTAAGACCGCATTACATTATTTTTGTTTTGCTCTTGTTAATGTTCATTTTGTACGCTCTCTTCAACACACTGTCCATTCCATTCAACTGCTCTTCCAGGTCCTTTGCTGTATCTGACAGAATTACAATGTCATCAGCAAAACGCAATGTTTTTATTTCTTCCCCCTGAACTTTAATCCCTATTCCAAATTTTTCCTTGCTTTCCTTCACCGCCTGCTCGATGTACAAATTGAATAACACCGGAGAAAGACTGCAACCCTGTCTTACTCCCTTTGCAACTGATGCTTCCCTTTCATGCCCTTCGAGTCTAATAACTACGGTCTGGCTTTTGTACAAGCTGTAAATAACTCTCCTTTCCCTGTATTTTACCCCTGCTGACTTCAGAATTTGAAAGAGTATATTCCAGTCAACATTGTCAAACGCTTTCTCCAAACCTGCAAAAGCTAAAAATGTAGGTTCGCCTTTCCTTAATCTATCTTCTAAGATACGACGTGAAGTGAATATTGCCTCCCAGGTAGAGATGGGCTAAACCGTGATTTTCCGCTACCAGTGATTTCCGTGATTGCTACTTTTAAATCACCGTGATTCTAAAACGTGATAAATCACGGTTTAGAATCACTGTTTGAGGTTTTCACGACATGTATCCCTCCGCGATTTCTACTCCTCCCGCTATTCCGTGATTTCAGCTCTTTCCGCTATTTCGTGATTTCTGCTCTTTTCGCTATTTCCGTGATTGAATCGCCGCGATTCCGGCGACTTGCATGATTTACCATGGGACTGACAAAAATTGAGTTAGATACTTTTGTTATAATGTTTCATCCGCCAGTAACTAATTTATCGTCTCTTTGTTGTTATGAAAGTTATGTTGTGAACCGAGAAAAGTAAATCTCAACAAATAAGTCAATAGTAAGTATAGTTTAAAATAACTGTACAATAAACTTTCTAACCACATCAAGACAATGAAAGAATCGTAAATATTCTTAGTAAGATACACACTTATAGACGACGAACGGCGAAATGGACGACATATGTTTTTCAGTTTTTAACATCTTCCTGCCGGGCCCTGGCGATTTTCTAGGAAAAACGCACTAGTGTATGGGAACTGGTCGCTGTCCATAATCGGCTTTTAGCCGGTACACCCGCTCTTCGCTAATCGGTGATTCGCTGCTATACCCGCTCTTCGCTCATCGGTGATTCGCTGCTATACCCGCTATTTGCCGCATTGATATTAGTACAGATTTCGACCCACAGATGGCTCTTTTAGCCTTTGCTGCTTCTCTTTCCTTACCTCCTCTTCGCTTTTCCGCTATTCGCTGCTACACCTGCTGTTCGCTGCTGTATTTAGCACTCATTTCGGCCACCAGATGGCTCTTTGTAGTTTGTAGTACTGCTGTTCGCTGCTATTCCTGCTCGTCGCTACCAAACCGTGACCGTGACTGAAATCACGGTCAGATTCCAGATCGCCGCGACCGTGAAAACAGTGAATTATCAATCACCGTGATTTTTCACGAGTACGTGATTTCTTGCCCATCCCTTCTCCCAGGTTCCTACGTTCCTTCTGTCACATGTGTGGTCGCCTTTAAGCGCATGTCCGTCTGACGACACAAGCCGCGCCTCTGGGTCGCAGAGTGTGTCAGTAGTGTTGCCAAATCTTGAAATGAAAAAGCACTAAACCCTACACTTTAAAACATTATCACTGTTAAAATACCGGTTTGTTTTCAGGAGGAACACTCAACGAATTAATATGTAGTTAGAACAAGTTTCGTGTTATGTTGACAGTGGTAGACTTGTAGGTGTGCCTGTAGCCAGGAAAAGCTATCAGCCGCCCCAAGGGCCCCGCGAGTGTCACTCCCCGTGAGTGTTCCAACCCGCAACCCGAGACTCCTGCCGACGAAGAGCAGCGGTCTGGTAAGCGCTGAGCTGTCCTTGGAGGCACTGGGCGAGGACGCGCACTTACCGACGGAAAGCTCGTCGGCAACGAGAACGGATGCAGCCATTAAGCCGTGGGACACACACAGAGGCAGTGGCGCATTAGACGCCGCCAAGGTCGAGCAGGTGTTTTGCAAGTCGTGGGGGAAGGACCGCAGCGCCGGCCGCGGTGGCCGAGGGGACTGAGGCGCTTCAGTCACGGTCTGCACGGCCACTACGGTCGGGGGTTCGAATCCCCCCTCGGGCTTGGATATTTGTGCCGTCCTTAGTATTAGCTAGTTCGTAAGTAGTTTGCAAGCTTAGGGACTGATGACCCCGTAGTTAAGTCCCATAAGTTCTAGAAACATTTGAACATTTGAAGAACCGCAGCGAGCAAAGACAGGCATTAGAGGTCTGCACGTCGCTGGGTTGCTCGCTCGAATCGCGTGATACATGTCGTTTTCTGACAGTCCGACGGGTGTCGGTAGGCTACTGCAGCTTGCGGCAAGGCGTGTGTCTGTTCTCGACTTGCTGCTCGCTCGACCGGCCCGACCGTCCACGCTGCCCGCTACCCACTCGAGTCCAAGGCGAGTGTCGGGGGCAAACTAGACGCTACAGAATAAATCCTGACTGAGAAATTTGGAATTGTTTCCTTTCCCGGGTGCTTCGAAAGCTGTTCTCTCGGTCCAGTTATTCTAGATATTCAGTTTTGCATTTTGTACTTTACCATACAAGTTATTATGCGTGATTAACATACAGTTTCTGTGCTAATATCATTTACTGAATGAATTTTCCATGAACTTTCTTTCTTTCTTGTTCCCATTTTGTGGTCTGTTTGTGCCTGTTTAGTGGTAGGTGTTACTTGCCGTCTTAACGAGGTAGTGATTGTATTTTATATCCATTCCTCATATCACTCTCAAGTCCTGGAATACTTCGTCCGTCTTTTATATTGATAATAAATATCCCGATATTGATTTACATTCGTTATTAACGTTTCACGGACTTTCCCCTGCTCGAGTGCTGAACTAGACACGTGCAAGGCTGAACTTCGCTTGCTTTATTAAAATTATTAAATGGATTTCAGGCGTTACTTATTAGTCATAGGAGACAATTTCATGGAAAAATCCGTTAAGCACCAGTATTTCGCTGTGTTTTTGGCACCAGATCTGGTGTTTTTGAGGTGGCCATTTGCAGACCTCTAACAGGCCACACGGGGGCACTCGAGCATCCGAGCGACTGACACACTCAAGTGTTGCCAGAAATTCTCATTCGGGGCTCAGTGCAAGCGCACCGGTTCAAAGAGTCCTTTGTTTTCTTACCAGCTATCAGGGGACTTCCCAGATGGTATATAGTGAATAAGTGATAGTGCTATGCAGTGCCGTAACTAGGACTTGGCTTTAGGGGGGATAGATCTGCTTGACGAGCAAAATTTTAGTCAGTTTCCAGACACACTACCATCTACCACTCCCGTTGAAGAAAGTAATTCACGCCCATCCAAGGAAAGCTTGTGGTAAAACACCACAAGTTTTCAATCTTTACCTTTACCAGATTGCTGTTATACGATTTCTTTCTTTTTTTCGTAAAAATAAGTCATATATTAATAAATTCAATAGGCTTTATTTTTAAAAATGAGCACCCCCCTCCCTACCTGGCTTCGCCACTGCAGAAGCAATATATAGACAGAGAAGCCCACCCATCTCATGAAGAGACAATATAACAATTGGAAGTAGGGAGCAGTGGGAGGAAATAGTTCGACACCGTACGGGGGATATTGTCTGGTTCAGTGACGGGTCAAAATCAGACCGAGGCGTTGGGGCCGGGGTATACGGGGTGCAGCCAAGACTGGAGGGCGTCATCTCTCTAGGGAAACTGGCCTCAGTATTCCAGGCCGAAATCACTGCCATCAGGGCGTGTGTGGAGGAGAATTTGCGTAGGTGCTACAGAGATCGTAGCATCTATATCTATTCAGACAGCCAGGCAGCCCTGAGATCACTGGCAGCTCCTCCAACAAGGTCTAAGGGTTCTGGTGGAGCTAGGGGAAAGCAATAGAGTAAACCTATTGTGGGTTCCTGGCCACTCGGGGATCAGTGGCAACGAACATGCCGACAGATTAGCCAGGATGGGGGCAGAGACTCCATTTATTGGACCGGAACCTGTCCTGACAATCACCGAGGCAATGATCAAATTGGAGCTACGTAACTGGCTCAGAAGACAGCATGTAGAATATTGGACCAAAGTCTACCAACAAAAACATGGCAAGGTAATGATGCCAAAGCCATGTTTTAAAAGAAGCTCTGCAATCCTGGGTCTGAACAGGAGAGAGATTAGACTCGTGGTTGGATTGCTGACAGGCCATGGGAATTTCAGAAAACACCTACATACAATGGGAATAACAGAAGAGGACCCTAAATGTAGGATCTGTGATGTCGGTGATGAAACTGCATCACATCTAATCTTCGAATGCATTGCATTGGAGAGTAAAAGGCACAGAACATTTGGGACTACCAGACCCGAAGAAATTGTGTCTAATAAAGAACTGGTAAAGGGACTCCTTGCACTGTTCAAGGGCATTGGTTGGCTTTACTAGATATACAGGGAGCGATACCGCACAATAAACTTAGTTTCGGTGTTGGCAGTGGCAGGTTGGACCAAGACTGTTTTGGCTTCTCCGAGAAAATGAAATCAAATCAAGGTAACGAATGCAATCTTCTCTCTGTTGATACACTCTCCTTATAAATGTGTTAAATCAAATATATATATATATAAATGAATTCCTGTTCGTTAGTCTCGCTAAAAGTCGAGAACGGCTGAACCGATTTGGCTGATTTTAGTCTTGAAACATTAGTGAAAGTTCAGGAAAGGTTTAAACGGTGATAAAATATGGAAACGTTGTTGGGAAAAGAAGAAAATTGGGAAAACCTGAAACAGCTTTTTCCAGTGAGCTATCAATACCGTTCGTACAACTGCGATAAAACTTTGTTCATTTCATGTTGAAAGCAACAGGAGGGTTCGCATAAAAAAAAAAAGAATTCTAAAAGTCGCTTGGAAAGTAGGAAAATTTAGGAAAAACATAAAGCGACGTTTTTTTTACGAATAAATTGTTCCGATGTTTGTTAAGATTATGGGACTGCGGGATCATCATCCCTAAACTTACAAACTACGTATAAACTACTTATGAACTACCCAATACTAAAGACGACACACACATCCATGCCCGAGGGGGGATTCGAACCTGCGACTTGGGAGGCCGCGCGATCAGCAACGTGGCGCTCCAGACCGCTCGGCTACGAGTAAAAATCAATTGCTACAGGGTTGTAAGAGCATCACTTGAGTACGACTTGTCAGTACAAGGTTTGTATGAAATAAATTTTATGGAAAATTGGAAAATTTGAGAAAAACTGAAATTGGGTTTTTCAATGTGTTTTTGATTGAATTCGGCGCTATAACTGACTATTCGCGTGACGGAGAGAGGTAGTTCTTATTTTGTTTTGTTTATTATGATCTTGGAAAATATTTGAGTAAAACGTACAACGAAAGGTGAACGTTCTTATGACCTAAAAATTTGGGTAAGTTACCCGGAAAATTTGAAAATTCGCGTGAAACTGAAAGTGGCTTTTTCATTTGGTCAGATTGCCATAAAAAGTTGCATATTTGACGTTCAAAGCTAGAGTAACGTTCTTACGAAATAAAAATTTGAAAACTTTCCCGAAGACCTGGAAAATTCAGAAAAAATAGAAAGAGATTTTTCTATGAAATATCAATACCATTAATCTGATTGCGATAAAATTTTGCACATTCGACTTTCAAAGCGAGAGGGAGGTTTGAATGAAGTAAAAGTTTTAAATAGTTGGCCAGAAAATAGGAAAATTTGTGGAAAAGTAAAAGAGTTCTTTTCTTTGGGCGCCTCGGTTGCACAGTGGTAGAGTGCCGCCGGCCGCGGTGGCCGAGGGGACTGAGGCGCTCCAGTCACGGTCTGCACGGCCACTACGCTCGGGGGTTCGAATCCCCTCTCGGGCATGGATATTTGTGCTGTCCTTAGGATAAGCTAGTTGATAAGTAGTTTGTAAGTTTAGGGACTGATGACCCCGTCGTTAAGTCCCATAAGCTATACAAACATTTGAAACATTTTTTGATTTGGTAGAGTGCCAGGCTACAAATCCAAAGGTCGCGGGTTCGATCCCCACCAGGTCCTGGGATTTTTATCTGTCACTTTCCACTTCTTTCACCTCTGGCAGTGTTGCTGATGTGAAAAATACCGAGTAGCACCGTGGTTCGGAACCCACGTTAAACTGTAGG
Organism: Locusta migratoria; assembly: GCA_026315105.1. Classification (NCBI taxonomy): domain Eukaryota; kingdom Metazoa; phylum Arthropoda; class Insecta; order Orthoptera; family Acrididae; genus Locusta; species Locusta migratoria. The sequence continues at coordinate 127,953,345 of CM048752.1, forward strand.
TCCCCCTATAACTGGCTGGGTAAGTCAGTTCCAAGGTCGGAGGAAGGCAACGGCATACCACCTCCAAACAGGACCGTGCCTAGTAAAGCACTGTGCTGTTCAAACCAATCTTCGGATTGTTGACTGCTTTACCTTTTTATTAATATCATTCGTACGATTGCGATACAATTTTGCACATTTGACGTTCAAAATGAGAAGGCTCTGGCGAAAGAAGCGTTCCAGAAGCAAAGAAAACTCTTAACTAGTTTTTTAAACGAAGAATTGAGAAAGAGACTGGTTAGGGAGATCATTTATTACGGCACACGAATATTTGGCTCTATATTGATCTCAAAGCGTGCTGAAAAAATTACAACATCCGACGTTTGACAAACGAACGAATAGATATATATTGGACGTCTTGGAGGCCATAACAAATGCACAGACAGTGGGCATAGACATCCACTTACTTTGGATTAAAGGACATCGAGGTATACCCCAGAACGAAACAGTAGACCGCCTCGCCAAGAGAAGTATTACGGAAGGGCAACACTGCCCCACGCCGATTCCATACACAGACTTCCGAACGACGATTCGGAAAGCTGCCTATCGCACTTGGGACCACGAGTGGCACCTCAGGACACCTGGCAGCTATACAACCACATGTCTCCTCACGACCGCGGTTCTCATCGATGACGCTTAGTAGAGGTCATGCAACGTCCATCATTCGGATGAGGCTGGGACATGGATGTTACCCTGCCCACCTACACCGTTTGAAAATCGTCGCTTCTCGATATTGTGACAAAGATGCAACGGCAGTGGCGGATCTCAACCACATCATACTGGCATGCACCAAGTACACGGCCGCACAAAGTGTCTTCTACAGAACGCTGGTTGCGAGGGGTTACCCCTCCCCACAAGTGTCACTGTCCTCCTTCATGGATTCGACAAGTTGAAGTACAGTTTACTGACGGACTACCTCAAAGTCACCGGCATACAGCTCTAATTTTAGAGCTAGTGTGTTTACCTTGAACATGCACAGCGTGAAACTGCATAACTGATTTTCTATTATATTTTGACTTTTATTTGTCTTTGCACCTCTCATATGGTCCTATGCTGTTTGAACTTTTGTTGTATTACAAATGTCAGTCGTACTGTAAAATATGTATTGTTTTATGTCTTGTACATATGATTTTTCTACTTTTATTCTAAGGCTGTATGATGTAAGATATTGTGCTATACATTGTAAGAATCTCAATTCTATTGTAATGTTGTCAATGTAATAACTGCTGGCTGTATGGTCACTGTAACCCAAAGCCATAATACAGAATTAAAAGTTAAAAGAAAGGTGTCTAATATGGAGTGCGGCCTTATATGGAGCAGAAACGTGGACATTGAGAAAGCAAGATGAGAAGAAAATTGAAGCTTGCGAAATGTGGATATGGCGTAGGATGGAGAAGATCAGCTGGATCGATAAAGTCAGAAATGAAGAAGTACTGAACAGAGTTGGAGAGGAACGGAGGACGTTGCTGACGATAAAGAACAGAAAACTGAACTGGCTGGGCCACAGTTTAAGACGAGATTGCCTCCTGGTAGAGGCGATTCAGGGTTGCGTTCTGGGAAAGAGAGGGAGGGGCAGAGGAAGGTACCAGATGGCGGATGACGTCACAAGCCACTAGGAGGCTAGCAAAGAGCGAAGGTGATCAAAAAAGACAGAGAAGCACGGAGGGCTACGCAGTCTAAGCCTGCCGTACGGCAGACAACCAGATGGTGATGACGTTCAAAGCAAGGCGACATACATATTAGCAAATGTAATAAAAGAATGTCTTGGTTGTAAAAATTCGTATTTAAATGGCGCTCGCCCGCTTACGGCATCTTCAGATATCTGACAAAGAAGAAAAATGAACCGGAACATGACAATATTTAGATGGCAATATTTGAAAAATTTTTAATTTTTTTAGCTACAAAACAATGGTGACACCGGTAATAAGGAACTGCAGTAACTGTATTGTTCCTGCCTACTCTGCGACGGAGGGTGTTCACCTGCTTTCCACGAGCACTCGACTTACCCTCTTGCCCGGCCAAACTTTCGCGTGTCACGCTCGCCTACATTCCTTCCGAACAGAGGTTTCAAAATAAATGTGACGGGCCAAGGCAGGGCGAATATGCGGACGTGGGAACCACAGTAAGTGTGTGTGAGCACCGGGGCACGCAGGCCGGTCTGGGTGGCAGAGAACAAGCGGGAAGCGTGGGTTCGAGTCCCGTCCGACACTAATGTTCATTTGTCGCGAAATGGTAGAACGCCCTAACAAGGGCAGAAGTTGTCGCGAAATGCAAATTAATATCGGTTTGGTTGACCCTCGGTCTTCCTCATTTCAGTTATGTAACATCTACATCTATCTACATCTACATACGTACTCCGCAATTCACCGTAAGGTGCGTGGCAGAGGGTACACTGTACCACTACTAGGCATTTCCTTTCCTATTCCACTCCCAAATTAAACGAGGAAAAAAAGAATGCCTATATGCCTCCGTACGAGCCCTAATTTCTCTTACATTGTCTTTGTGATCTTTACGCGAAATGTAAGTAGGTGGCAGCAAGATCGTACTGCACTCAGCTTCAAATTCCGGCCGTCTAAATATACTTAACACAAATTCACGAAAAGAACGTCGTCTTTCTTCCAGCGATCCCCAATTGAGTTGCCGGAGCATTTCCGTGACACTCGCGCATTGGTCGAACCTACCGGTAACAAATCTAGCTGCTCGCCTCTGAACCGCCTCTATGTCTTGCTTTAAACCTATCTGCTGCGGGTCCCAAACACTTGAGCAATACTCAAGACGTGGTCGTACAGGCGTTTTATACGCTGTCTCCTTTACTGGTGAAGCACATCTTCCCAAAATTCTCCCAATAAACCGAAGTCGGCTATCCGCCTTACTAACAACTGTCCTTACAAGCTCGTTCCATTTCATATCGCTCTGCAATGTTACGCCTAGATATTTGAACGATGCGACAGCATCAAGAAGCCCACTACTAATGCTGTATTCGAACATTATTGTTTTTCCTACTCATGCGCATCACCTTACATTTTTCTACATTGAGAACTAGCTGCCATTCTTCGCACCAACTAGAAATTTTGTCCAAGTCATCCTGTATGCTATTACAGTCAGTTACAGACGACACCCTCCCATACACCACAGCATCATCAGCAAACAGCCGCAAATTACAACTTACTCTGTCCATCAGATCATTTATATAGATAGAAAATAATAGCGGTCCTATCACACTCCCCTGGGGCACGCCTGACGATACACTCGTCTCTGATGAACACTCGCCGTCGAGAACAACGTACTGCATTCTATTACTTAGGAAGTCTTCCAGCCAGTCAGAAATCTGTGAACCTATTCCATAAGCTCGTATCTTCGTTAGCAGTCTGCAGTGTGGCACCGCGTCGAACGCCTTTTTGAAGTCGAGAAAAACACAGATGTGATGTGAGGAAATGGCAAGCCGAGTTTCACATGAACGATGTTTCCTAAACCAGTGCTGATTCATGGAAAGAAGCTTTTCCGTTTCAAGGAAATTTACTATATTCGAACTGAGAATAGCTCTAAAATTCAACATGAAACTGATGTCAACGATATTGGCCTGTAATAGTGTGGGTCAGTTCTCTTTCCTTTGTTATAAACAGGAGTCACCTACGCTGTTTTCCAATCACTAGGAACTTTGCGCTGAATTAAAGATTCGCGATAAATGCAAGCTAAGTAGGGGGCCAATGCCGCAGAATAGTCTTTGTAAAACCGAACTTTGTATTCCATCCGGACCAGCAGACTCTTTCGTACTTAGCTCTCTCAGCCGCTTCTCTACACCGGAAATACCTATTGCTATGTCCCCCATTTCGGAATTAGTACGTTGATCAAATGATGGTACATTTGTGCGGTCCTCCTGCGTGAAAGAGACCGCAGTCTGCGAAACCGCAGTAAGTGATTCGCTAACGAACTCATCTTTCTCTAATGGGCAACGTGTCATGTTTGTAGCAGTGTATGGGACCCGTTCTGTTGGTCAGTCTGCTAAGCACTTGGTCCTAGCAGCGATCAAAGGAGTTTATTAGTCGGATGTCTCTGTCGAGGGAAACCATACCTGGGCACTAGAGGGTCAACATACCTAGTGGCGGTACATCAGCCATCTCTGTTCCTTTTCAACAGACGTTTCATGATAAATTTTCAAGTATTTTCAATTTCAAGCTGATATGGACAAAACTGAAACAGCTTCATACCAACGAAGTAACTGATTGTAGAAAAATACACATATGTATGTACCCCCGAAAATATAAATGAACTAGTCGACCTGACAATGCTTCTCGCATTTTCTAATATGTATGTATTCTTGCTTTGAACGTCAAATATGCAAAATTTAATCGCAATCAGACGAATGATATTGACATACCATTTAAAGAGAAAGATCTTTCAGTTTCTCGCAAATTTTCAAAATTTTCCGGCTAACTTTCTTAAATTTTTAGTTCACAAGTACGTTCATCTTTCGTTGAACGTCAACTGATCGTAATTTTATCGCATTCGGATGAACGGTGCTCAACTTATAGTGTTGAGTACATTTAGAAACACATTGAAAAAGAAACTTCGTTCGAATTTTGCGACTTTCCTTTTTAACTATCCCTATTTTTTATTTTACTTTTTTTAAATTAATTTTTTCTTTCTTTCTTTCTTTTTTTGTGAAACATTTTCCAAGACCATAATGAACAAAACAAAACAAAAAATTACCCCTCTCCGTCGTGCCAATAGTCAGTTACAGTGCTGAATTCAAAAAATTGTTCAAATGTTTGTATAACTTATGGGACATAACTACGGGTCATCAGTCCCTAAACTTACAAACTACTTACGAACTAGCTAAGACTACGGACGGCACAAATATCCATGCCCGAGAGGGGGATTCGAACCCCCGACCGTAGTGGCCGTGCAGACCGTGACTGAAGCGCCTCAGTCCCCTCGGCCACCGCGGCCGGCGTGCTGAATTCAGTCAAAAACACATTGAAGGACGCACTTTCAGTTTTTCTCAAATTTTCAAATTTTCCAGTAGATTTTCCGAAAAAGTTATTTCATACAAACCTCGTCCTCGCCGTACTCAAGTGATACCCTTACAACCATGTGGCAATCGATTTTCATTCATAGAAAAAAATCGCTTTCGGTTTTTCCTAAATTTTCCAAATTTTTTATTTGATGCCAACCTTCCTCTTGCTTTCAACATAAAATGTGCAATATTTTATCGCAGTTGGACGAATGGTATTGATAGCTCACTGGAAAAAGTTGTTTCAGTTTTTCCGATTTTCCTCTTTTCCGGACCGCTTTTCCATATTTTATCACCGTTTAAACCTCGCCTTAGCCATATAGGTTGAGCCATTCTCGAGTTTTAGCGAGACTAACGAACAGCAATTCATATTGCGACTTCCTTTTTTGTCCCGACCACGGGTTTAGGGGATCCGGAAAAACTGCAGATTGCAGACTTGATGACTGGATCAGAAGACGACCCTACCTGTAGGCGGCGGCGTGGTTCACAGCAGCGCCGCAAGATGGCTGCGCGGCGCCACCTCCGCTTCGACTAGCGCGCCCTGCCGCCAGGTTTCTGCAACAAAATGGAAGAAGAAGTACCTCAGCGAGTGTTTACTTCGTTACCTGAACACTATTCTCCTACGTTACAAGCACGGTTAGCATTGTAGCCATTCTGAACGACTGTTACATTCAAACAGTATTTTAGTTCACTCTTCTGACAACACATCTGTTGTTTGTATGAAGAGCGAGCGGGTGCACTGTTAATAGCCAGGAAATAACTTGTGGCTGTCCGGTTCTCGCCGTGTTAACTTTCAAACTTTTAAATGACTCTCATTTCTGAGTACACAGTATTCGTTTGTGGACAAATGCAGACCTTTCAGCTGCCAATACACACGATATAAATCAAAGGAAAAAAAAGCAGTCAACAGTCCGAAGATTGGTTTGAACACCACAGTGCTTTACTAGGCACGGTCCTGTTTGGAGGTGGTATGCCGTTGCCTTCCTCCGACCTTGGAACTGACTTACCCAGCCAGTTTAACATGGGTTCTGAACTCGGTATTTTTCACATGAGCAATACTGCCAGAGGTGAAAGAATTGGAAAGTCATCATCATCATCATCATTAGAGACTGATTATGCCTTTCAGCGTTCAGTCTGGAGCATAGTACCTCTACTAACATTCCTCCATGATCCCCTATTCAATGCTAACATTCATGCCTCGTCTGATGTTATGCCTTTTACTTCAAAATCATTCTGCACCGAATCTAAGTACTTCCTTCTTGGTCTACCTCGACTCCTCTTACCCTCCGCTGCCGAGCTCATGAGTCTCTTAGGTAACCTTGCTTCTCACATGCGTGTAACATGACACCACCATCTCAGTCTGTTCGCTCTAACTGCTTCATCTATGGTGTTCATTCCCAGTTTTTCCTTGATTTCCTCATTATGGACACCCTCCTGCCATTGTTCCCATCTATCAGTACCTGCAATCATTCTTGCTACTTTCATATCTGAAACCTCTACCTTATGAATAAGGTGACCTGTATCCACCCAACTTTCACTCCCATACAACAAAGTTGGTCGAAAGATAGAGCGGTGCACTGCTAACTTAGTCTTGGTACTGACTTCCTCCTTGCAGAAGAGAGTAGATCTTAGCTGAGCACTCACTGCATTAGCTTTGCTGCACCTCGAATCCAGTTCTTTCACTATGTTGCCATCCTGTGAGAAAATATATCCCAGGTACTTGAAACTGTCTACCTATTCTAACTTTGTTCCTCCTATTTGGCACTGAATCTGCTTGAATCTCTTTCCTACAGACATTACTTTCGTTTTGGAGATGCTGATCTTCATATCATAATCCCTGCACCTCTGATCGAGCTCTGAAATATTAGTTTGCAACTTTTCAATCGAATCGGCCATTACAACTACGTCATCCGCATATGCGAGACTGCTTATTTTGTTTTCACCTATTTTAATCCTGCCCTGCCAGTCTACTGTTTTCAGCACATGATCCATGAATAGTATGAACAACAGTGGTGACAGGTTACAGCCTTGTCTTACCCCTGAAACTACCCTGAACCATGAGCTTAATTTGCCATCTACTCTAACTGCTGCCTGACAGTCTACGTAAAACCCTTTAATTGCCTGCAGAAGTTTACCTCCTATACCATAATCTTGTAGAACTGACAGTAGCTTCCTCCTAGGGACACGGTCATAAGCCTTTCCCAGATCTATGAAACATAGATACAATTCCCTGTTCCACTCATAGCACTTTTCCATTACCTGCCGTAAGCTAAAGATCTGGTCCTGACAGCCTCTAAGAGGCCTAAACCCACACTGATTTTCATCTAACTTGTCCTCAATTAATACTTTCACTCTCCTTTCAACAATACCTGAGATTATTTTGCCTAGAACGCTAATTAAAGAAATACAAAGTGACAGATAAAAATCTTAGGACCTGGCGGGGATCGAACTCGAGACCTTTGGATTTGTAGTCTGGCAACCGAGAAATCAAAGTATGATGACTAAATACGTACCTCTTATTTGTGCCGGATACGATGCAAAACACACACACACACACACACCATCATTTATACACAGTTATATATCTCGCGTGGGCTATCTTGGAAAAGGTTTTAACGATTTCGATTAAATTTTGTATTTAGACAGGTTTCCGGTTTTGTCACCTCACCTACATCGTACTATTTTTCGAATAAACGCAGTTTTCCAAAGCATATTATTTTTTAATATAAAACGCGATTTTACATGTTTTGATAACGCCTTCTCGTAAATCTATTTTACTCTTTCGGGTTTTATGTATATGTGCATATAGGTTGTAGTATTACATTGAAATTTTGTTTAGTAAAAAATATATCTGTGACGCTTGCTTACCACCGCTTTCTCTGACAGCTAATTACGTTCTTCAAATATTTTCGATGTTCATCTGTCTTTTACGAGCTGCCCAGAACTTCGTCTTTTATGTTTTACTCTTCGCTAAGATCAGACGTACATCAGGGACTTACAACCAAATGTAAGTGTGCGAGTTCGTTTATTTTATTTATTTATTTATTTATTTATTTATTTTTTTACAATGTGATGAAAATATAGTTGGTACCATTAAAGTCTTTTACTTATTTAAAATGACCCCAGCTTTCAATGATTCCAGCAGGAATCTTGATTATGTAGCATGATGCTTGGAGCCATTGTTGGACTTGTCTCTATAATTTACTAGGAATTTCTAGATATCATTATATGTCACTTTCATGACTTTATAGTAATGCCTGCAAGGAAATCTTCGGAATTAAACGAAATCTGATCGATTGAAACAGTATTTTGTAGCAAAAGTTAACCTCTCAGTTAGCATAATCCGCTCTAAGTAAATCAAGTATCATTTTGCATAATGCAACGAGAGTATTACATCCTCATCTGCTACAATACAAACAACGTGAAGCAAAACTGTTGGTTGCTTTTATGTAATATTGTGCTCAGGTGTTGCTTTTATCCCAAATTACCAGCGCCACTAAACTTTAAAGTCAGATTCCACCTACTTTTTTTGAGTCTGTTATTTATAAAAACTCTTTCTCGAAATTTGACTGCAAACCCAAAGAGATTTTGGTCATATTTTAAATATACTGGGGGCAAATCACGAACAATACCTTCACTACGTGATAGTAATGGCGATCCTGCCGATGACAGCGCTACTAAAGCAGAGTTACTAAACATAGCTTTTAGAAACTCATTCACCAAAGAAGACGAAACCAATATTCCAGATTTCGAATTACGAGCAGAGGCCGTAATGAGTAACGTAGAAATTGATATCATCGGAGTGGTGCAGCAACTAAAATCACTTAACAAGAACAAGTCTTCTGGTCCGGATTGTATACCCATTAGATGTCTATCTGATTATGCTGAAGCGATAGCTCCTTACTTAACAGTCATATACAACCGCTCTCTCATAGAAGGATCTGTACAAAAAGATTGGAAAGTTGCCCAGGTCACACCTATATTAAAAAAAGGCAGTAGGAGTAACCCACTAAACTACAGGCCTATTTCATTGACGTCAATTTGGAGCAGGGTTTTGGAACACATCCTGTATTCAAATATTATGAATTATCTCGAACAGAACGATCTATTGACCCAAGATCAACACGGATTTAGAAAATATCGTTCATGCGAAACACAACTAGCTCTTTATTCACACGGAGTGATGGTTACTATCGATAAAGTTTCGCAAATCGATTCCGTATTTCTTCATTTCCAGAAAGCTTTTGACACCGTACCTCAGAAACGGCTTTTAATGAAATTGCGTGATTATAGTATATCGCCCCAAAATTGCGATTGGATAGGGGATTTCTTATCAGAGAGGACACAGTTCGTAGTAATCGATGGTAAGGCATCGACTAAAACAGAGGTGATATGGGCGTTCCACAGGGTAGTGTTATTGGTCCTCTGCTGTTCCTTATTTACATAAACGATTTAGGGGAAAATCTAAGAAGCTCTCTTAGGTTGTTTGCAGATGACGCCGTCATTTACCGTCTAGTAAAATCATCTGAAGATCAAAACCAACTGCAGAACGATCTGAATAAGATATCAGTATGGTGTAAAAATTGGCAATTGACTAAATAATGAGAAGTGTGAAGTCATCCACATGAGTATGAAAAGAAATACGTTAAAATCTCCGACGCAGAGAGTCTACACCAGGAATTGGAACACCTGAGAACTGTATTTCGAAAAAATGGGTACTCAGAGTGGCAGATTCAGCGGGCTCTCCGCCCAACCACTGCAGCACAACCTGTGGAAACGGATGAAAACACGAGGGAGGATGTAGGCACTGCGTTCGTTCCATATACCGGCGCACTCTCGGGGAAGGTCGCCCGCATTTTGAAAAAACACCAGGTTGGTGTTTTGTCCGCCGAATAAAATTCGTGCACTGGTGCGGAGCGCCAAAGATGATCTCGGTTTGAGGAAGGCCGACGTGTACCAGATTCCGTGTCAGTGTGGAAAGTCATATATCGGACAGACGATGCGTACCGTCGAGGATCGATGCGTTGAACACCAGAGGCACACACGATTGATGAGCAAGTCGGCGGTCGCTGAACATTTTCTGTCGAAGAATCGTGCGATGGAGTATGAAAGCACTAGGATTCTGGTACAGACGTCGAGATACTGGAACTGTGTCGTTAGAGAGGCCATTGAAATTCGCACAAGTGACGACCTCATAAACCGTGACTGTGGCTATAATCTTAGCAAAGCTTGGGAACCAGCGATTGGGTTAATTAAGAGTAAATCTAGCAAACGTAACGAAGTGACGACCACGGCGGACAGAGCCCTCACACCGACGTCATCTCAGACGCCGTCGCAATCGGTTCCACTGCGCGGACCGCGGAGGGGTCGCTCCGCGGGCCGAGGGTATTTAAATGGCCCGCCACCGGGCTAGAACCCAGGTCCCTCCGAGCAGCCGTAGCGTGCGGATCTCCGTGCCGGCGCGTTTCCAGGAGCTCAGTCCGTCAGTTCACCTGATGATGGCGACATGTATGATCGCCGAAATATTGTGCCCGTTGGACACTATAGACCAGCAGTACACCCGTGGATATTTTGATTACCTAGGAATTACTATTACTTCAGACTTAAATTGGAAAGAACACGTAGATAATATCGTGGGAAAGGCGAACCGGAGACTGCGTTTTATTGGCACAACCCTTAAAAAATGCGACAGAACTACAAAAGAAACTGCATACATTACGCTTGTCCGTCCATTTATGGAGTATTGCAGCCCAGTGTGGGATCCTTATCAGGTGGGTTTGACGGAGGACATCGAAAGAGTCCAAAGCAGGGCAGCTCGTTTCGTATTGTCACGATACAGGGGAGACAGCGTTACGGAAATGATACAGGGTCTGGGATGGGAATCATTACAACAACGGCGCTTATCGCTGCGGCGTGGGCTACTTGCGAAACTCCAATCGCCAACATTCTCCTCCGAATGCGAAAATATATTGTTGACTCCCACTTACATAGGTAGAAATGATCATCAGAATAAAATACGAGAAATCAGAGCTCGAACAGAGAGATTCAGGTGTTCTTTCTTCCCACGCGCTATTCGAGAATGGAATGGGAGATAAATAGTATAATTGTGGTTCGATGAACCCTCTGCCAGGCACTTAAATGTGATTTGCATAGTTTCCCATGTAGTTGTATTTAAATGTGACTGGTCTGCCAAAGTACTTCTCCAGAATATTACAACGCGAGCGAAACTTTAAAAGCGGCCCCGAGCATTAACATCCACTCCAACATCTGATGGGATTAAAAAAAAAAGCGTAGTATTACAATGTGTCTTCTCTGAAAGAACATGATTTCACACACACACACTATATTTTAATGTGGTAGGTCAACACAAGAATTGTTACACTTTCTGCGGAACTATGAACGTAGTTTATTGTATGATTTTCCAAAGAGTTACAGCACAAAGATATAAACAATAGTTTCTTCTATCGTGTATTGGATTCGTATAAACCAGCTGCGTCCAAATCAATTTAAACTACATTCGCCGAGGTGGAGTATCCGAGCAGTCTAAAGCGTCTCGCTATGGAGCGCGTGGTTGCTCGCCGTGGAGGTTCGAGTCCTCCCTGGGGCATGGGTGTGTGTGTTGTCCTTAGGTTAGTTTACCTAGGTTTAAGTAGTTAGTAAGCTACGGTCTGATGACCACGCAGTTTGTTCCGATAGATTTACAAACATTTGAATTTGAAACTACATTCCTACCACTGTTAGTTTGGGAGCTACAATGCTTCATAGTTCCGGGGGCGGAGGCTGCGATAGCGTAGCTGACTGGCCGAGTGGCTATCCCCTGGGGCACGGCCCACTGTCTCATGACCACCAGCCAGTCAGCTACGCTATCGCAGCCTCCGCCCCCTAAACTTTGGAGGGTTGTAGCTCCCAAACTAACAGTGATAGGAATGTAGTTTAAATTGATTTGGACGCAGCTGGTTTAAACGAATCCAATGCACGATTGAAAAAACTATTGTTCCATTTAAAAAATTATATCTTTGTGCTGTAGCTCTGAGGAAAATGATACAATAAACTATGTTCATAACTCCGCAGAAAGTGTAACATTTCTTGTGTTGAGCTACCGCATTAAAATTTCCCGTCACCTATTATTTTATAAGTTACAGAGGCAAACACACTTAGGGAAACACCCTGTATATAAAACACGAATTTCGTTTAGGATCTCGGAAACGGCATAACATTTAGATTCCAATGCGGTGGCACGGAGCTGCTGCAGGCGGAATTGGTACCAGATGACCTGGAGGTAACTGCGGCCCATGCTTCCGTCGCTGGCACTCTTTACACTGAATCACATAGTGCTTGACAGATCTTCAGTAATACATGCGTCTGGTTCTGTCTGGAGTCTTCACGAATCCCAGATGACCGGAATAGCAGGCAGGGGACGAGCTGGAACGACAGTAGCCATTTGGAGCCCAGAGGATCGGAGTTGGTCTCACACGACGTCCCGTTTACGAGTTGAAACTCTTGTTTGGTCTGTTCTCCTTTCTCCGAGGCCTCTTACGGTCAGAAGTATTACAGGATACTTTCCCCTGTTCAGATGCTGTGTCTCCTAACCCGGCGAGGCCTGGAGTTCCATCCGTGCTGTTGTGTTCCACTGCGACATCATGCTCTTGTGCCGTCCGCACAAGGGTCGATTCGCACTCGTCACGGGCGCCATGTTCCGACAGTCAGTGTGGGAATAATGATCAACAGTTCTAGTGGCTAGGGGGAGGCAAGAAAAGCAAGACATAAAAGAGTGTCATGAACTGTAGGCTGAAACTGAGGAAACTACAAAAAGGTGGGAAAATAAGTAGATGGGACCTGGATAAATTGAAGGAACTTCAAGTTCTTAAGAATTTCAGAGGGAGATATGGCAACAATTGACAGAAACGGAACAGAAGAGGAGGAATGGGTAGCATTGAGAAATGAAGTAGTGAAGGCAGCAGAGGACAAAATAGGTAGGAAGGCAAGACCTACAAAAAATCCTTGGATATCACAGGAAATACTGAATTTAATCGATGAAACGAGAAAATATAAAAATGCTGTAAATGAAACAGGCAAAATGGAGCACAGACGACTAAGAAATGAGATTGACAGGAAGTGCAAAATGGCTAAGCTGGAGTGGCTAGAAGGCAAATGCAAAGATGTAGGAGAATGTATAAATAGGGGAAAAATAGACACAGCCTACAGAAAAATAAAAGAAACATTTGGAGATAAGAAAAACAGCTCTATGAATATCAAGGACTCTGATGGAAAACCAGTTTTCAGCAAAGAAGGGAAAGCTGAAAGGTGGAAAGAGTATATAGAGGAAATGAAGGAAATGAACTTAGCGGCAATATTGTAGAAAGGGAAGAAGAAGTAGATGAAGATGAAATAGGAGATACTATACTGAGAGATGAATTTCACAGAGCCCTGAAAGACCTAGGTCGGAACAAGGCCCCCGGAGTAGATGACATTCCCTCAGAGCTACTGAACTCTCTGGGAGAACCAGCCATGACAAAAATATTCAAAACTTTCCGACTCACTTTCTTAAATTTTTAGTTTGCAAGAACGTTCACCTTTCGTTGAACGTCAACTGATCAAAATTTTATCACAATCGGATGAGCGGTTCTCAACTTATAGTGTTGAGTACATTTAGAACCACATTGAAAAAGAAACTTCGAATTTGGCGACTTTCCTTTTTAACTGTCCCTTCTTTTTTTTTGTGTGTAACCTTTTTTAAGACCATAATTAACAAAACAAAACAAAAAATTACCTCTCTGTCGTGTCAATAGTCAGTTATAGTGGTGAATTCAATCAGAAACACATTGAAGAACGCACTTTTAGTTACTCTCAAAATTTCCAATTTTCCAGTAGATTTTCCGAAAAAGTTATTTCATACAAAGCTCGTCCTGTCAAGCCGTAGTCAAGTGATGCCCTTACAACCATGTGGCAACTGATTTTCATTCATAGAAAAAAATCGCTTTCGGTTTTTCCTAAATTTTCCAAATTTTTTATTTGATGCCAACCTTCCTCTTGCTTTCAACATAAAATGTGCAAAATTTTATCGTACTTGGACGAATGGTATTGATAGCTCACTGAAAAAAGTTGTTTCAGTTTTTTCGATTTTCCTCTTTTCCGGACCGCTTTTCCATATTTTATCACCGTTTAAATTATTCCACCTGGTGTGTAAGATGTATGAGACAGGCGAAATACCCTCAGACTTCAAGGAAAATGTAATAATCCCCATTCGAAAGGAAGAAAGTGTAGTCAGGTGTGAAAACTACAGAACCATCAATTTAATAAGTCATGGTTGCAAAATATTAACACGAATTATTTACAGAAGGATGGAAAAGCTGGTAGAAGCCGACCTCGGGGAAGATCAGTTTGGGTTCAGGAGGAACATAGGAACCCGGGAGGCAATACTCACTTTACCGCTTATCCTAGAAGATAGATTAAGAAAAGGCAAACCTACATTTCTAGCTTTTGTAGATTTGGAGAAGGCTTTTGACAATGATGATTGGAATAAACTCTTTCAAGTTCTGAAGCAAGCAGGAGTAAAATATAGGGAGCGTAAGGTTATTTACAACTTGTACAAAAACCAGACAGCGGTTGTCAGAGTTGAAGGGCATGAAAGGGATGCAGTGGTTGGAAAGGGAGTAAGACAAGGTTGTAGCCTTTCTCCAATGTTATTCAATTTGTACATTGAGCAAGCTATAAAGGAAAGCAAGGAGAAATTTGGAGAAGGAATTAAAGTTCAGGGTGAAGAACTAAAAACATTGCGTTTTGTCGACGACATAATAATTCTGTCAGAGACAGCAAAGGACCTGGAAGAGCAATTGAACGGAATGGACAGTGTGCTGAAAGGTGCATATAAGATGAACATTAACAAGAGCAAAACTAGGGTAATGGAGTGCAGCCTAAGAAAATCAGGTGATGCTGAAGGAATTACATTAGGTATCGAAGCAATAAAGGAGGTAGATGAGTTTTGTTACTTATGCAATAAAATAACAAATGATGGTCGCAGTACAGAGGATATAAAATGCAGAATAGCAATGGGTAGAGAAGTGTTCTTGAAAAAGAAAAATTTGTTAACATCGAATATTGATTTAAGCCTTACTTTCTGAAAGCATTTGTATGGAATGTTGCCTTGTATGGGAGTAAAACATGGACGATAAACAGTGCGGACAGGAAGAGGATTGAGGCTTTTGAAAAATGGTGCCTAAGGAAGTCTTTTCTGAAGGCATTTGTGTGGAGTGTTGCCTTGTACGGGAGTGAAACATGAATGATAAGCAGTGCGGACAGGAAGAGAATAGAGGCTTTTGAAATGTGGTGCTACAGAAGAATGCTGAAGATTAGGTGGGTAGATCGCGTAACTAATGAAGAGCTACTGAACAGAATTGGGGAGAAAAGGAATTTCTGGCATACCTTGACTAAAAGAAGGGATAGATTGGTAGGACACATTCGTAGACATCAAGGAATTGTGAATTTAGCGTTGGAGGGAAGTGTGTGGGGTAAAAACCGCAGAGGAAGACCAAGAGATGGATACAGTAAGCAGATTCAGACAGATGAAGGTTGTCGTTGTTATGAGGAGATGAAGAGGCTTGCTCAGGACAGGGTATTGTGGAGAGCTGCATCAAACCAGTCTCCGAACTGAAGACCACAACAACAAGAACAACATGGCTGCATCCGTACATAGAGCGGAATTTTCATCATCATTTGTTCGTTGGTGCTAGAGAACTGCGAGAGACTGGTACAAAATGTTTAGCACCCTACAGAATATAAAGTACGTGGCTTCAGAAAATGGGTTATGCCCGAAACTAGTCACCAAAATAAACATGAGCATCACTTGTTGAGATATAAAAAAGGTCTTTTCTTGAATAATTGCAAGACACGACATACTGAAAATCTTTGTATATCATTTCTCATCGGTGGTTTTTGTGGGTACGCCATATCTCCTGTATTACTTACCCAAAGTGTATGATTGAGGTAACATTTTGAAGGTTTGGTTCTGCGCTAATGACGAAAAATACAGACAGTTTAAAGTTATTTTATTCACAAAAAAAAACCATATTTTGAAAATCTAAGTTGATACCCGGCGAACAATCGTAAATGGGACATATATGTACGGTTGCTCCCATTAACCACCGCATCGTGTATAATTATGTTAATTAGAAATCTTAACGGTAATCTGTACCCAGAACAACCATCTCTGGCCGTAATAACGGCCTCGATACGCCTGAGCATTGAGTCAAACAGAGCTTGGATGGCGTGTACAGGTACAGATGCCCATGCAGCTTCAACACGATACCACAGTTCATCAAGAGTAGTGACTGGCGTATAGCATCACGCCGGGTGATACGCCAGTATGGCGATGACGAATACACGCTTCCAATGTGCGTTCACCGCGATGTTGCCAAACACGGATGCGACCATCGTGATGCTGTAAACAGAACCTGGATTCATCCGAAAATATGACGTCTTGCCATTCGTGTAGCCAGGTTCATCGTTGCGTACACCATCGCAGGCGCTCCTGTCTGTGACGCAGAGTCAAGGGTAACCGCAGCCATGGTCTCCCAGCTGATAGTCCATGCTGCTGCAAACGTCGTCGAACTGTTCGTGCAGATGGTTGTTGTCTTGCAAAAGTCCCCATCTGTCGACTCAGGAATCGAGACGTGGCTGCACGATCCGTTACAACTATGCGGATAAGATGCCTGTCATCTCGACTGCTAGTGATACGAGGCCGTTGGGATCCAGCACGGCGTTCCGTATTGCCCTCCTGAAGCCACCGATTCCATATTCTGCTTAGAGTCATTGGATCGCGACCAAAGCGAGCAGCAATGTCGCGATACGATAAACCGCAGTAGCGATAGGCTACAGTCCGACCTTTATCAAAGTCGGAAACGTGATGGTACGCATTTCTCCTCCTTACACGAGGCATCACAACAACGTTTCACCAGGCAACGCCGGTTAACTGCTGTTTGTGTGTGAGAAATCGTCTGGAAACTTTCCTCATGCCAGCACGTTGTAGGTGTCGCCAACCTTGTGTGAATGCTCTGAAAAGCTAATTATTCGCATACCACAGCATCTTCTTCCTGTCGGTTAAATCTCGCGCCTGTAGCGCGTCATCTTGGTGGTGCAGCAGTTTTAATGGCCAGGAGGGCGTACAGCCGTTAGCAGGAGGAATGCCTCAGCTGCCCCCCCCCCCCCCCCCCCGCTTACAATGTTTTCCCGTTCGTCGGCCGGCACAGGTCTTCCTCTTCCTCTTTTTCTTCTTCTTCTTCTTCTTCCTTTTGCCACGCCGCTGCACCGCTACCTGTCCCGACCGCTTGAGTTGCGGCTACTCCACTGTATACTGTATAGGGGACGTACGGCCAGCCTGCCTGCTTATCTGCTTAAGCTCTTTTTAAACGATCGAAGAACGTAAACAAGATAGATAATAGTCTACTGAAGCGCTCCTAGCCTACTAGCCCTGAACTACAAACTCAGGCAAGACCTTGTGGCAGCGTGTTTAGACGATAAACTTAATCAGACAGAAATACCCGATGTTGAAAGTGAGGTTATGACTGGCGATCTGTTATGTAGGAAGTCATAGTTTAATACTGGAACTGAGCAAACGGCCACAGAAAACTTTGCAATGCATGTTTTTCATAAACTTAGGGCCGGTTCGTCCTTCTCTCGTTAATCTTGTCGTTAGTAAACGAGAAGATGCCTTTAACGCCTCGTTAAATGTGCTCGTTAAGTGCACTGCGTTTCTCATTGCCACATACACCTCTCGTTTGCTAACCTGGAGAAAACGAGTAGGTACGATATATTTCGACTATGTTGCCAATAGAAACAAATGAATGTGCAGTCTGAGTAAACAGCTGTTCGCCATATTTGACTATCAGGGAAGAGATTAGCCGACAGTTGTTATATGGTGCTGTGGCAAACAAACGTGAGAGAGGATCAAATTTTACACGAAATTAGTGCGAGAGTCTTGTGTCCTTAATAGAGAAATATGACACATCGGAATTTAAAAATAAATAAACAAATAAAATTATAAATAAAAATAAACGACGCTACGACATGGAACGAAAAGGAACCGACCTTGCGGCGATTATTATAGAGATAAAGAAATGAGCTTGTATGACCGCGCCAGTATCGAAGCGCGATAATTATAGAGATAAAGCAATAGGACGAGTTCTAAATTCGGTACTAGTGGGTTCACTGCGCATGCGCGAGCTAGCAGCTGTCTGCTGCGGTCGCCGCTCCAGTTAGTCCGCCATTTTCCTTCGTATTTACGTCTATTTTGCGTTTTGTCGAAGTTTATGATCAGAATGTATTACAAAATGCATTTCTAATGACGGCATTCACACTGTCCGTCACCAGACCGTCACCTAACGTCAACGTCACGTTAAGCTTTCTCGAGAAGATTGTTTTGATTGAACGGTTACGTCTTTACAGCCACTACCACAACTTTCAGCTTCTAAACAAACCAAAGAGTATGTTTACACCACAGGTTAAGAACTATGTGAAACCAAAGACTGACAAAAACCTTAAGCTATGGTATAAATATACTCTTTGGTTTGTTTACAAGCTGAAAGTTGTGGTAGTGGCTGTAAAGTCGTAATGTGTGTGAAGTGTGTGTTAATTTCACCACTTGAAAGTCGTGGGAGTTGCTGCGGTGTGTTGATGGAAGGGAAGTGTAGTGAAATCCTATCCATAAGCGGACCAAATATGCACAAATTAAATACGAAACGCATAACTGTAAGTAAAGTCTTGACAGAGACTTATATTGTAATTATTCAGTGTAGCATACCAAAATTAGTGTTTACTTCTTTTCTCGTTTTCTGCCCTGCCACAGATACAAATGTAATTTGCAATAAATGTATACCATCTGATGATGAGCTGCTAGACAGCTTGAAACCGGTAATGCTTTAAATAAATCTTCATTAAGAACAAACAAAAGGCGACTGGTTGCAGTGATTTCTGAAACCTATTTCAAGAAACAGTCGCAGGTTCCAACACAATGGATAAAAAGTTTTATATTGACATCTATTTTCAAGTGAAAAAAATAAACATATGAACACATCAAACTATATTTATAAGAGCATAAATAGACCTTGTATACATTATCTACTACGACTTGCCCACTGACATTGTTAATACCGTCATGCACAACTGAATTGTTGTCCTTCATTTGGACTGACTTTTTCATTTAAAACGCTGTCTAATGAAAATTGCGTCATCAAATTACAATCTTATTCAAATAAACAATTGGCTTCAGTCTTTTCTGTTACAATATTGCAAAACGTAAACAATTTTTCGGTTTCAGATGTACGACCTCGCTTTTCGGTGGACAATAATTGAGATAAATATTTAAGTCGTCATGAAACATTTGCAATTTACCGCTAAACCAAAGTATAATGATAAAATAAAGATTAATAATAGAAATTTGCATGCAAATTGTGTAATCGTCGACTATAATATGAAAATCGCATGACGAAAATAGGTTAATTTCCGATGTGAGCAGACGACCTTTCAATCAAAACAATCTTCTCGAGAAAGTTTAACGTGACGTTGACGTTAGGTGACGGTGTGGTGACGGACAGTGTGAATGCCGTCATTAGAAATGCATTTTGTAATACATTCTGATCATAAACGTCGACAAAACGCAAAATATACGTAAATACGAAGGAAAATGGCGGACTAACTGCAGCAGACAGCTGCTAGCTCGCGCATGCGCAGTGAACCCACTAGTACCGAATTTAGGACTGGCCCTATTTCTTTATCGCTATAATTATCGCGCTTCGATACTAGCGCGATCATACTAGTGCAGCCGTTCAAACGACAGACGGCCGCCATTAACGCAACTTGTTATCAAACTATTACAAGTTCGTCCATCGTTTAAAACGGGCTTTACACCCCGACCGCTACATCGTTCCCAGCGCTTAGCAATACTTATCAACCGATTTTGAGAAAACTATTCAATGAAAACGTTTAACTTTTTCACGTGTTACAGTGTGGTATATTCGCTCGATAATGGTATCAATTTCTGTGCATTATTACTTATAGTTTCCGTGCTACATCAAATTAAGTAAACTACTGCGCAAAATTTTGAAGAGTTTGCAGAGGAAATATCGCATTGCGTAGACTTTGCGTACGGTTGATTTTAGCACATACAATGCTGCGGACGAAATGTAGGTAAGATATCGACATGTTATTTACGGTTGAGAGCAGAACGATAACTCTTTTCATTCTCGAGATACAGAGTGTTATATCCGACGGACAGATGTGGGAACTTCGCTTAGTTCTGTCCATGCGGACCTGGCGGCTCTACGGGATACTTATCGTCCGATTTTAAGAAAACTGCTTGGTTTGTGGCTCCAGATCTAAAGAGTTCGCCTATAAATTCAGATTGACCTGTACTGTAGGCAAATAGTGGAATAGACCACGAACATGTCGTCATCGGAGCATAGTGTAAAGTAAGAAAACAATTGAAATTAAGTCTTTGATGAGCATTTTATTGCGTATTATGTACTTACATGTTACATGAACTACGATAAATTCAAGGGGATAGCTACTACATGACTTTTACCAAGAAGAGAAATGAAAGGTGGCTTTACAACGTCAGTTACATTTCAATGTCTAACATTTGTCTTGTTTCAATTCCATGTTTGCCATAATGATACACATGAAAAATAATGAGAAAAGCTTGCTTCAGGAACTATATATTAATTTCATACCTAAACGAGAATCTAGTTCACTGACTAATATGTTCAAAATTTGTATGGTTTCGGCAACTACGCGCAGATAAAACAACGACGCGTGAATAATTTAATCTTACGACATTGTGCACGAATTTACTTCACAAATTTATTCAAGTTAAAATTACATAGATATCTGCTGCGTGATCCATTCATCACTGAATCTTTAATCTATTAATTATGAATTAGTAGAAGAACCGAAGTTCGCTTCTGGGTTCCTAGTTTTCTCTGACGACTTTCATCAGCCAGGCTGTACATGTTCCTGCACTTCTGCTATATAACGGTAGTACTATAATGTTTATCTCCGTTCTTCGCTTCTTAAGGACATCCAAAAGTACAAAACTGTCGCATTATTCAAAGCCAAACATACAAAATTCACACAACTTCTCATGGCAGCCAAGCAACGTAGAGACTGTTCAAATGTTTGTATAGCTTATGGGACTTAACTACGGTGTCATCAGTGCCTAAAATTACAAACTGCTTATGAAATGAAACTTCCTGGCATATTAAAATTGTGTGCCGGAACCGAGACTCGAACCTGGGACCTTTGCCTTTCGCGGGCAAGCGTTAGTGCGCTTGCCCGCAAAAGGCAAAGGTCCCAGGTTCGAGTCTCGATTCCGGCACACAATTTTAATCTGCCAGGAAGTTTCATATCAGCGGACACTCCGCTGCAGAGTGAAAGTTGCATTCTGGAAACATCCCTTAGGCTGTAGCTAAGCCATGTCTCCGCCATATCCTTTCTTCCAGGAGTGCTAGTCTTGCATAGTTCGCAGGAGAGCTTCTGTGAAGTTTGGAAAGTAGGAGGCGAGGTACTGGCGGAAGTAAAGTTGTGAGGCGGCATCGTGAGTCGTGTCGGGATAGCACAGTCGGTAGTGCGCTTGCCCGTGAAAGGCAAAGGTCCCAGGTTCGATTCCCGGTTCCGTCACACAATTTTAATCTGCCAGGAAGTTTAATATCAGCGCACACTCCGCTGCAGAGTGAAAGTTTCATTCTGGTTAAAAATGTTCAAATGTTTGTTAAGCTTATGGGACTTAATTACGGGGTGATCAGTCCCTAAACTTACAAACTAGTTATCAACTACCTTATACTAAATACGGCAAAAATATCCATGCCCGAGGGGGGATTCGAACCCCCGACCGTAGTGCCCGTGCAGACCGTGACCGACGCGCCTCAGTCCCCTCGGCCACCGCGGCCGCCGAGCAGTCTAGCCCCCTCTAAACTACAAGAACAACAACAACAACAACGACGACGACGACGACGAAGAACGTATAGGACCAAGATGGCGGGAAGAACCACGTGACTGGATTTCAGCCAATCACGAGCGGCAAGCGGCGCAGAAAAGGATGGCCGTACTCTCCCTATACACAGCTTCATCTGCGGAGTTGACGACTACCGCTTGGTCGAGAAAAAAGAAAGATCGAGAAGAAGAAGAAGAAGAAGAAGAAGAAAGAGGAAGAAGAAGAAGAGGCGGCAGTGCCACCTACAGCAGTGGACGCCTCTTGAACGCCCACTGCCGTCGATCCAGCGCTGCGCCGCTGTTCCGTCGAGTCATGGGCACTGCTGGAGACAGCGCAGCCCCTTACTGCGTACTGTGCCACGTGTGGCACATACCGCTTTCCTCTTTGTCAAACGCGCGTCAGGGCGCATATTTCCCAGCTGCGTGTTGGGACCAGCCAGCACAGACTGAGAGGCTACATCAAAGACGTACATAAACAGCATAGACTGGCCACGGCGCCGCCATAGTTGTAGCCACTTGGAAAGGCTGCCGCCATCTTTGAGAACGTCAGCGTCACGCCAGCGTCTGCTAACGCTGAACCACTGGTTGATCGCTTTCGGTTTTTCCTACATTTTCCTACTTTCCAAGCGACTTTTCGATTTTTTTTAAATTCGAACCCTCCTGTTGCTTTCAACATGAACAAACTTTTATCGCAGTTGTACGAACGGTATTGATAGCTCACTGGAAAAAGCTGTTTCAGGTTTTCCCACTGTTCTTCTTTTCCGGACAACTTTTCCATATTTTATCACCGTTTTAACCTTTCCTGAACTTTCACTAATGTTTCAAGACTAAAAAATTAGCAGCCGGCCGCGGTGGCCGAGGGGACTGAGACGCTCCAGTCACGGTCTGCACGGCCGCTACGGTCGGGGGTTCGAATCCCCCCCTCGGGCATGGATATTAGTGCCGTCCTTAGTCTTAGGTAGTTCATAAGTAGTTTGTAAGTTTAGGGACTGATGACCCCGTAGTTAAGTCCCATAGACTCTACAAACATTTGAACATTTGAACTGAAATTAGACAAATCGGTTCAGCCGTTCTCGACTTTTAGCGAGACTAACGAACAGGAATATATATTGTATACCGCACCGGAAAAAATGGGATGGGAAGACATTTATAAGGAGTGTGTATCAACAGAGAGAAGATTGCATTCGTTGCCTTGATTTGATTTGATTTTTCCAGGGAAGCCAAAACAGTCTTGGTCCAACGCGCCACTGCCCGCTCCGAAACTATGTTTATTGTGCGGTATCGCTCCCTGTATATCTAGTAAAGCCAACCGATGCCCTTGAACAGTGCAAGGAGTCCCTTTACCAGTTCTTTATTAGACACAATTTCTTCGGGCCTAGTTGTCCCAAATGTTCTGTGCCTTTTACTCTCCAATGCAATGCATTCGAAGATTAGATGTGATGCAGTTTCATTACCGCCATCACAGATCCTACATTTAGTGTCCTATTCTGTCATTCCCATTGTATGTAGGTGTTTTTTGAAATTCCCATGCCCTGTCAGCAATCCAACCGTGAGTCTGATCTCTCTCCTGTTCAGACCCAGGATTGCAGAGCTTCTTTTAAAATATGGCTTTGGCATCATTACCTTGCCGTGTTTTTGTTTATAGACTTTTGTCCAATATTCTACGTGCTGTCTTCTGAGCCAGTTACGTAGCTCCAATTTGCTCATTGCCTTGGTGATTGTCAGGACAGGTTCCGGTCCAATAAATGGAGTCTCTGCCCCCATCCTGGCTAATCTGTCGGCATGTTCGTTGCCACTGATCCCCGAGTGGCCAGGGACCCACAATAGGTTTACTCTATTGCTTTCCCCTAGCTCCACCAGAACCCTGTGACATTCTGCAACAATTTTAGACCTTGTTGCAGGATCTGCCAGTGATCTCAGGGCTGCCTGGCTGTCTGAATAGATATAGATGCTACGGTCTTTGTAGAAATGCTGAACCATAGGTTTTATATTAACCATTGCCAGTCTCGATTTTTCCTTAATTTCTGGGCGACGCATTTCGGAAAGTAATTCCCACTACGAATAAGCATTTCTCGTTTACTACTGCATCCTAAGTGTAATGTTTACAATCGTTGAACTGCTGCATTATTTGATGTTACTATAATGTCGATAATCGTTTGTATTCGCCGACATATCTTCCCTATAAATACAGGCGAAATTCTTTAAATTATTTAATTACTTTTATTCTAGAACGAAACTTTCACTCTGCAGCGGAGTGTGCGCAGATATGAAACTTCCTGGCAGATAAAAATTGTGTGCCGGAACCGGGACTCGAACCTGAGACCTTTGCCTTTCGCGGGCAAGCGCTCTACCGACTGAGCTATCCCGACTCGACTCACGATGCCGCCTCACAACTTTACTTCCGCCAGTACCTCGCCTCCTACTTTCCAAACTTCACAGAAGCTCTCCTGCGAACCATGCAAGACTAGCACTCCTGGAAGAAAGGATATGGTGGAGACATGGCTTAGCCACAGCCTAAGGGATGTTTCCAGAATGAAAATTTCTCTCTGCAGCGGAGTGTGCCCTGATATGAAACTTAGTTGTGTCGGGATAGCACAGTCGGTAGTGTACCTTTATTCTGCTTGTGGTTCAAATGATGTTTCATGTTTTCAAGTACTTTACGTGTTTATTAAGCTCCCCACTATTTGACGTTTCCTTGTTACTCTCCTTACAGCTTTTGATACTGTAGGTGCTCAGGAAACGAAAATATTGTTGAAATGGCATTTGTCAGTAGCCGCTTTCGATCGGTGGTAGCATCCATAACTTTCTTCAAAATGACAAGAACATATGGAACTATACTTTGTAGGCTGCCACTTATCACGCCTCATACTGGTTACCCATTGGTTTTGCAACTCCTTGCTTTTCAAAGGAAATCTGTATAAAGAATAGTTTAATTACAGTTCATATACCTAGGCTACTTACCCAATGGTTAATACGCTTTTGTACACTATATAAACGTGTGTCACTGCATTAAAACCCACCAAATACATCAGTCATCTGCCTAGCGTTTTGATGGTCGTGAAGCAAACATAATTTTGAAACTTGGTAAATGTGAAAGTTAAGTATAATGAATGTGTATAGACAAATACACGCTGATACACAGCGACCTATATAATTACATATCTCTTTCTTTATGTATGATATTCCAACAGTGTTATCACTGCAATAGGGTATTTTCCTGTGTTAAAAATATGGTTCGAATTGTTGTTATTCTGAATGAGTATAACATTCAGACAGCATTTTCGCTCATAATTCTTACAAAACATCTGTTATTTTTACGTAATTAAAGCTTAAAAATCATCAAATTTCTCGTTTAGATCACGTGATCGAAAACGCTCCGTTATTGGCTGAAGTACTGGTGACGTCATAGAACACCTAAATCGCGGCAACTAGAAGTCGGAGCTGTATTATTGTACGCGTTTCCTCCATTTCGCAGCCTCAAGTTCAGTTTTTTCGTGATCTAAACGCGTTTACAGTTTTTATGCCACAATGGAAGATGGTTATGTGAAGGCTGACAGCGGAAACCTCCCTAAAGTTGATGCAATTATGGTGTCTTCATTCTTTAAAAACAATCCAAATTTTTATGTGCCAGAAATAAAAAACGTGAAAACTGCATTGTAAGTAACGCATACCTACATTTTAAAGCTAATTATTTCGAGAGATATTTTATGCCATTGGAAAAAGTACCATATTTGTTGATGTCAGCAGACTTAATCTGAAGTCACCATATTATGCAATAAACGGTGAAATTTTATCATCTATCCAAGCGGCCTTGAGTGGTTATGTTGGCAACATCAACAACACGATAGAAAATCTTTGTCCAGATGTTCAGACCACATAGAATGACTAGATTAGTGTATCGTACAGACCATGAAGTAAATAAATAATGCTGTTCCTGCTCTATGATTCTTGTATGTAGTCTTGTCCGGTCAGTAAAAGTAACTGCCCTCGTAAATCAAAGGTTTCACGACAAAATATTTGCGCTGTCACGCGATTGGCTAATGGCGACGTCTCATGATTCTCGCTATTCAGCATCTGTTGCCAACATAGTCACAGGAAGCCGCCGGGATAGTTAGTAAACTTTAACCCAGTAAAGCACGCAGTTAAGGGAGTAATTTTATTTAACTACTTCAATACTGGTGCAAAGTGAAACATAAAAACCTGTAAAATACAGCAAAAATGCCTTGTGTATAGTTATACAATATATCTATAGTCTAGAACAGGGACAACGGGTTGCGTCGGCGGTGTTTTAATATCGATAGTAGGTTGTCTACGCACATTTCGCGTAGCCAAAGGCATGTCACTTTCGCGTAAACATTGCGAGCGAGACACGATGGAATAAATTTATAGCGCCGAAATTACAGCGCTTTTCTGGTTTGTTGTTTTTGTGAGTGAATGTTTGAGGTTGTGTGTAAACTTTCTGCCATGCAAATCAGTATTTTCCTTACATATTCAAGATTTGGTTTGATATGAATGTGTCACTACTTTTGACACTACAAACTAATCCATTTACGTTTACTCGTCCACATACAAAGCCCCATCCTTTAATTTAAAAGAAAGAGAAAAAAAAACGCTAATCAGTTGAAACGTTATTTACTTGCAATGAAAATTGCACTTACTGGAGATAAATAAACAGTGCTATACTTTTATAGTGGGCTGCAACAATATCCATGTTGTTCTTTCACCAAATATGTTAGGAAACGGCTTTACTTACACATAAATCGTAGGCGTGTAACATTATGAAGTTTTACTTCGCAAATGTAAACATCAGGTCATTAACCTACACATAATACTACTTTACACCTTTGCAGTAGATGAGTATGATACAAAACAGTTTAGTTTACCAATGAAATAATATTGTTTACTTAGACCAAAATGATCCTCACAAAAATACACACATGAAGTAGCCGCTATTTCATTTGGATCTAAATGTTCAAATGTTTGTTAAGCTTATGGAACTTAACTACGGGGTCATCAGTCCCTAAACTTACAAACTACTTATCAACTACCTAAAACTAATGACGGCACAAATATCCATGCCCGAGAGGGGATTTGAACCCTCGACCGTAGTGGCCGTGCAGACCGTGACTGGAGCGCTCAGTCTCCTCGGCCACCACGGTCGGCTCATTTGGATCTCTTCGCGCCAGTGTCAACCACTTTTTGCGTATCTTCTCATTTTTTTGGTACTTGCAAGAACAATTTTTCCGGAGTCTTGACAGATGTATTGGTACAGTGCGGAACTATCAATATTAGTAGGTCATTATGCAAACGTTAACGCCCAAACACGAGGCCTCGGCCCAAACAATATGCAGGTGTTTGTTTATCTTACGAGCGCAGCAGCAGCAGCGTGTTGTATGACGTCACAGGCATCACGTGACTCAAATGTAGCGTTTTAGCGGGCTTTCAAATTATTTGAATTTCATTTCCTTTTTTTTTTTTTTTTTTTAAAAAAAGTACTGAAATCCACGAGGTAAAAAGGCATGTTCGGACCATAATATGACATAATTAACAATTTAAAACGATTTCCAGAAAACAGTCAAATACCTATTGCTGCAGTTGTACGCCGAAGGTACACTGGGCGTGCTTTTCCACTAATGATAAGCGCTTACACGTTAGTTTAGACTACAAACAGAAACGTCTGCTCTCTCTGCCGACGTTCTCAAACATGGCGTCCAGTGTTGCTTAGTGCTGCCACCCAGAGCGCTGTAGCTTGCCTGTAGCCTCTCTCTGTTGTTTATATACCTCTTTGGGCTATACCGCCTACCTCAGCGTACAGGCTGTGAAGTGTCGGCAGCCATCTTGGTTGGCTGTAGGAACGGAGTTGGGCCGATAAATGCGTAGTTCTTCAAGTGGTGCTCGCCTCAATTACACTGCCATTTGAACCCCTTAGGATAGGAAAAAAATTACCGAATTTTTCATGCTGGATAGGTGAATACTGAAGTAATGAATCAGTGATCTTAGCAAGTACAATATGTATAGTCTTTGTACAAAATAATAATTGCAACTTTTACTTTTATATAAAATAAAAATTGTGACACGAAAACGTTAGTCGCCTGCCACTTTTTTGTTTTGTGGTCAGGTAATTTTCGTCAACAAGAAAGTTGTAGATAGTGAAATGAACTTTCCTTTATATTCAAGCAACTTTCTTATAGCTCCCCTAGTTTTGTCACAAATTTGGATACAATAGAGCGGTGGAACTTTCGACATTCTACTCTGCGGTCTCAGAAAATCAGGTGATTCTGAAGGAATTAGATTAGGTAATGAAACAATGAAGGTGGTAGATGAGTTTTGTTACTTGGGTAGTAAAATAACATGCGATGGTCGCAGTACAGAGGATATAAAATGCAGAATGGCAATGGGAAGAAAAGCATTTTTGAAAAAGAGAAATTTGCTAACATCGAATATTAATTTAAGTGTAAGGAAGTCTTTTCTGAAGGCATTTGTGTGTAGTGTTGCCTTGTAAGGGAGTGAAACATGGACGATAAGCAGTGCGAACAGGAAGAGAATAGAGGCTTTTGAAATGTGGTGCTACAGAAGAATGCTGAAGGTTAGATTGATAGATCGCATAACTAATGAGGAGGTACTGAACAGAATTGGTGAGAAAAGGAATTTTTGGCATACCCTGACTAAAAGAAGGGATCGCTTGGTAGGACACATTCTTAGACATCGAGGAATCGTAAATTTAGCATTGGAGGGGTGTGTGTGTGGTAAAAATCGCAGAGGGAGACCAAGAGACGCGTATAGTAAGCAGATGCAAGTGGATGTAGGTTGCCGTTCTTATGTGGAGATGAAAAGGCTTGCTCAGGAGGGCTGCATCAAATCAGTCTCTGGACTGAAGACCACAACAACAACAACTTTCAGCTGTACATAACCTCTTTGCTATTATAGTGTCAAAAGTCATCGCTGGTCTTCAGTCAGAATTTTATATAAGCTGACGACTTTCAATCACTACATCTTCCACCCTCATATAGCTATCGACACGGAACTGCTATGGTGTACATCGCGAGACTTTGTACTAGAACAGCACAGAGAGAACGTTCGTCTCCATTGTGTAGTTCTTGCTGAAGACCAAAATATTTACAGCCACACGTAGAATGTTACATAAGTCTGCAACTTTCAACTGCCGTATCTTCCACCCCCTTATCGTCATCAGTGCTCTACCATTGTAGTGCATAATGGGAGGCTGATACCTACTACCACATCCAACCACCATTCGTTTGCGATGTGTAGTTTGGACTGCAGAGTGCAATACAATTTTATTCACGTTAACATATGAGTTGCGCTTAGAATTTTAAGCGTTTTTCCTGGGATTTTTCTGGAACGTGCGCTTTAAAACTTGTATAATCGGACACTCTTGACCAGTGGTAGATTTACACATTTTTGTCGCCAGTAAACAATTCAAATAATGCCCTACCGACCTCCACAATTCGATACCAAATTTCACAATCATACTAAGTACAATTTTTTATCAGTGAAATTCTAGCTTTATGTCTTGTGCACTAATAATTATACTACCTTTTCTGTAATTAGTGTGACTGAACTAGGGAGCTCGAAGTGTCACAACACAACTATTTGGTTAAGACTGCGTAAATAGTTTTTGGTTTGTATATCTGAGCTAATAGAAGCACAGCGATATGGTGCTAATAATTGGGGAGGGAGATAAGTATTTCGCGCTTGCGAAACACAGCTTGCCCTTTATTCACATGAAATGTTAAGTGCCATCGACAAGGGATCTCAAATCGATTCCATATTTCTGGATTTCCGGAAGGCTTTTGATACTGTACCCCACAAGCAGCTTCTAATGAAATTGCGTGCTTATGGAATATCTCCCCAAGTGTGCGATTGGATTCACGATTTCCTATCAGAAAGAACACAGTTCGTTGTAATTGATGGTAAGTCATCGAGTAAAACAGAAGTGATATCTGGCGTTCCACAGGAAAGCGTTATTGGTCCCCTACTCTTCCTCGTGTTTATAAACGATTTAGGAGACAATCTGAATAGCTCCCTTAGACTGTTCGCGGATGATGCTGTCGTTTATCGGTCAGTGAAGTCGACAGAGGACCAAAAGCAACTGCAAAGCGATTTAGACAATATTTCTGCATGGTGCGAAAATTGGCAATTGACACTAAATAAAGAAAAGTGTGAAGTAATACACATGACGACTAAAAGAAATCCGCTGAACTTCAATTACGCGA
The DNA here is from genome assembly GCA_026315105.1 of Locusta migratoria. Classification (NCBI taxonomy): domain Eukaryota; kingdom Metazoa; phylum Arthropoda; class Insecta; order Orthoptera; family Acrididae; genus Locusta; species Locusta migratoria. Next base: position 127,983,612 of record CM048752.1, read on the forward strand.
TAAATCAGTAAAACCTTAAGGTCGTAAATTCTACCAAATACCTAGGAGTTACAATTACGAACAACTTTGACTGGAGAGAACACATAGAAAATATTGTGGGGAATGCGAACCAAAGGTTACGTTTCATTGGCAGAACGCTTCGAAGATGCACCAGCTCCACCAAAGAGACTGCCTACATCACACTTGTGCGTCCTCTCTTGGAGTACTGTTTCCCAGTGTGGGACCCTCACGAGGTGGGACTGACGGAAGACATTGAGAAGGTCCAGAGAAGGGCAGCTCGTTTTGTTTTATCCCGTTACGGGGGAGAAAGCGTCACGGAAATGTTGCACGAATTGGGGTGGAAATTATTAAAAGAAAGACGTTATTCATTGCGGCGTGATCTGTTTGCGAAGTTTCAATCACCGACTTTCAGTTCTGAATGTGAAAATATTTTGCTAGCACCCACCTACTTAGGGAGACATGACCATCGCAATAAAATAAGAGAAATCAGATCGAAAACGGAACGATTTAGGTGTTCTTTCTTCCCGCGCGCTATTAGAGAATGGAACGGTAGAGAAAAGTTATGAAAGTGGTTAATGAACCCTGTGCCAGGCACTTGAATGTGGTTTGCAGATTATCTATGTAGATGTAGATGTATATTGAGACACGAATTTGATCGTGCGCTAAATTAAGTGAAATATAACGCAGAATTAAAAAAAAAAAAAAAAGGGCATCGCAGCAGCTGGAGAGAGTGGACGGGTGGCAGCAGTGCGCGCGCGAGCGTTGGCAGGCCTGCGCGGTGCTTACCCTGTGGCGGCGCGGGGCTGCGGGGATCCCCCGGCGGGCGCCCAGCTGGAGGCGCGCCGTCGCTTCAGGCACAGGATGTTGAGGGCCAACATGGCGGCGGCGGCGTCTGAGGACACAAAGGCGGGGTGGTGGTCAGCAGGGGAACGGGCTGGGCTGCACGGCGCTTTGTAGCCGGGCCGCTGGAACTTTGCACTTGGCGTTCACAAATGACAAGCGAAGGGCAAGACGTGCGAGGCGCTAGTCGCTACAAACTACAGTTGGCTACGGTTTCATGGTTTCGAAACCAGGTTTCGATACACACAGCAGTTTCAGTGTTTCAAAACCGGCATCTTACACGGTTTCGAAACCATGCAGTCTCATTCCGTTCTGTTTCGGATGACATTCGCGGTCGATTGTCGATACACTGAAACCGTTTCTTCCTGTCGGTTTCACGGGTTCGTGTCGGTTTCACGATTTCATGTCCAATTCACAACACCGGTGTTTCAAACCACTAATGCGGAAAGGCAGAACAGACTAATCGTATCGAAATGCGTTGTTTCATTTTACTGAAGCTCCACACAGATGCACATATAACTTACTAGTATATAAACCATTTAGAGAGTGTCAAATAGTAATTGTCGCTCTTGAGTTCGCAGCTTATGATTACTGATATCAAGATTCAAATGTTCAAATGTTTGTTAAGCTTACAGGACGTAAGTAAGGGGTCATCAGTCCCTAAACTTACAAACTACTTATGAACTGCTTATGAACTACTTACGAACTAGGACGGCAGAAATATCCCTGCCCGAGGGGGGATTCGAACCCCCGACCGTAGTGGCCGTGCAGACTGTCACTGAAGCGCCTCAGTCCCCTCGGCCACTATCAAGATTCGTTTGCAAGAGACTGCTGTATTCCAAAATGACATAATGCCTGCTTTATAAATGTAAAAGAACAATAAAACAACGTTCACTATTTGCATTGAAATAACCATAAATTCTAGGTTTATCTACCATATTAAAGACACACGAGTGAAACTACAGTCTTTAAAATAAGATACAACATGAAGCCTGAAATGACATGTTTTATTCTAACAAGGGTAGATCGCATATTTAATCTCGTGTTAAAGAGTTGGTTTCTTATGAGCGAAAACGAAGTTACCTCCTGCCGTTATAATTTTTCGACTGTCATGTTAAAAGAATTGCGGCGGTGGTGTAACGGTCAAGACGTACAAGTGGCGAACTTGCTTCTTACTTTATTATTTTTGTAATTCCATAGCGTTACCTGCGATTATTTAGTGTGCCCTTTATTCCCTACAATTTATTTAGTATGTATAGAAAGTAGCATTTATGATCCATCACTGTAATATGCGTACCGTATTGCAGTTTCCCTACCATACCGGCGGCCTCGTGTGACTATGTTGGCAACATCAACAACACGGGAGAAAATCTTTACTAACATGTTCCGTACAGACCAAGAAGTAAATATATACTCTATGGTTGACAGGTTCTTGTATGTACCCTTATCAACATACTGAAAAATATTGCCCTCCTAGAACGAAGATTTCATGACAAAACATTCATTGCTACACGGTTTCATGGTTTCGAAACAACAGATGGTACGGTTTCATTCGTTTCGAAACCGTCAAATGTTTCAGTTTTTCCATCTCTACTACGAACGATCCAATCACAGCGCGCTAAACACTTCCAGCGATCACGTGCCGTGACGTCACAGTTCCCGCGTTGCCGACTTTGTTCAGTGCTACCGTAAACAAATTTGTGTATCGTGTTTACCGCGTGTTTACGTTGTGTGTGTGCGATTTTCGCTGCGATATGCTTTACTGTGAGCAGTTTAACTTTCCCAGTTCAAGTAATTGGATAATGTCACCGAAAAGACGTTTGCCTGGCGACGTTTTCTGAGTAATTTCTCAATTTCGTATGAATAAAAACTTCGAAGCATATTGCTCTGAGCAACAAGTTCTTTCTCGCTTCAAACGGTCGGAAAGAAGTTCCGGTGCAGTGGCTACAAGAAAGAAATATTGCTGCAGATATGTCAATGTCAAAACTTCTCTTATATTCGCTCGGGAAATAAAATAAGCCTATTACGCCCACATATGCAGTAGACGAAATTTCAAAGGAGCAGCGTCACAGTGTAATAAGGCTGAACCAATTTCACTGCCGTTTTAACACTATACAATTAGTATTTAGTGACGCGAAGAATTACGTAAGGAACAATAAGTCTTTCACAATAACAGAGGTGGAAAAGCTGTTGCATGAAGCTGTTGACAATGTGGATGCTGCATCTTGGGGAAAAAAAAGGTCGAGCACGTTGAAAAACTGATTCGGGCAGCGCTAACAATGGAAGGTATCATCAGTAATATGAGCAGTTAATGATTTATATTGGTGATCATGATGATTTTGGCAGTGACGGCAACAGTGAAGTTGGGGATCTGGTTGTAATTGCACCATTAAGCCGTAAATTGCTGAGTGAAAAGCATTCTGATTATAAAACGTAGAGAGAGAAGTTACTATCTTGATTATTGTTCATTTCATATCTGTCATGCTCAAATGATTATTTTCTATATTTCTTTGCTTCGTTACTGAAAAGTGAGTGCGCTGTTGTGCTCTTGTCTACATTGCTATGCCGTTAATTAATTGCTGCTTTGTCATAGCAGCTCAAGAACGAATTATTATATGCACTTTCATTGCTCAACAACGTACATTTACGAGAGGCAACTGAAAACCGTTTCGCCTGCTGTGTGTATAGAGGCTTGTGTTGCAACGTCGCTAAAGCAGTGTAGCCAACTTAACTCGCCGTAACGCGAAACGTCAAGTGCAATGTTTCAGCGGCCCCGATCTCCAGGGGCCCCTCGGCCTTCGTGAGTGACGTTCGAAAAATGTTCGTCGAATTTCTTATCTCCCCCTCCCCCCAAACAAAGCAAGGTTCCCACTGTAACCTAATTGGCCACCGGACGTTACGGCGGAACACTTGACACGACGCCACTCGTGGCCGAGTGCCCCAACCTCGGTCAAAAAGCATGATAGTCAAGGGTTCCGAGAACAAAAGTTAACCGCGGTCAAAACGTCTCTGCGGTGCACCAGCGTTAACCACCGGTCAGCAAACCGTCGTCAGCCAATCGTCCATCTGATCGCGATCAAGTCCGTGTAGCGCAATGGAAGGCACCCGAGTGATGCAAAGCTGTTAGTTGAGCTTACCTGCATGTGTATTCTCGACTACCTTTGGTGAATGACGACAGTACCACGTGATTTGTATGTACAAGATTGTAAATACGGTAAAATTGTACGACGCTTCTCGCCGGGCTGCAGTGGTTATGTTGGCACCAATGGTAATGACGGCAACTAAGATGACCAATAAATATTTTTTCGTGACAACTTCAATTAAAACGAAAATTATTTTCTTCTGAAAGGACAAGGGTACATACAAGAACCTGTCAACCATAAAGCAGGTACAGTATTAATTTTGCTGCGAGTGAAACGAGCAGCAATAACATTTACTCTGTAGCTTGTGAAAAATATTAACGCAATTCTACAATTCATTATTCATCTGTTGCCAACATAAGCACTGGAGCCCAGCGAGAAGCGTCGTAAAATTTTACCGAATCCAGTCATATTGCAAAGAGAAATGATTATTAAAAAAACACCCTAAGACAGATTTATATAATTACTTAAATTATGATTTATTGTTTCGAACAAATCAACACAAATGCCATTGTTGTTCACAGCGCATTTTCCCATGCACCGCATGTTCACCTGGTAACAGAAATACACAGATAACATGTTTTAATAACACGAAAGTTTTACGATTATAGTTACGGAACATCTCGTCATTTTTGATTCAAAACTTTTTCTGAATTTGATAGTTACCTTACTGGAAATATTCATTGATTATGGCGCGGCGAACTGCTATTCCTGGCAATGTGTCGTCGCGATATATGTTACAGTTGTCACCAATAAGTATGTTATATGCACCAGTTGCAAATGCTCTTAACGTAATCAACAGTCTGTTCATAGGCGAAATAGGTTTATTTCTATCGGTAGGAAATTCTAACATGTCATTGATTTGGTTTAACAACCACCACACTTTGTTTGGACAAACAAAATCTTTCTTCGAACTTTTTGTCACTGTAATCTTCAAAAGAGTCCCCCTTTTCCACAATCACGACGTTCCGGTTTTTTAAACGATCGAGGTAAAATAATTCTTTGTCAATTCCGTCTAAAACAGCAAAACGCGCCGCCATCTTGACACTGCACACTCGTGTAACGCTGGTCATCTCGACAAAACCGGGCGTCAGCCGCGACCAACTCCCTCGTTTGACTTTGATCGGTGTTGGCACACCAGAAACCTGAGTTGACCACGGTTAAACGCCGATTTCACCGCGATTAACTTTTCACCGAGGTTGGTGCACTCGGCCACTCGGTGGCGCTGCTAACCGCCAGTTGGTGTGTGCAATAATTCCGTCGGCATCGCGGCAGAAGCAGAGATGCCAACTTAGCCATCTTATGGCTAGACCTGGCCATTTCGAAGTGGCGTCTAGCCACTGGTTTTGATAAAAAAAAAAAGCTACTGCTGGCATTCCTAGCCATTTTGGTGATATTATATAGCCATTTCTAGCCATTTTTATTATCCGATAATTTTCACAACAAAAATGCAAAACTCTGAAGTTTTTATCATGAACAGAAATGTATTTATTGATTTATTATTTTTAACGTTCCTCCAAAGAACGACAAATAAAACACCACTGTATCGAAAGAGTGATACTTGGAAGTTTCGAGACAATGAAACAGTTCCGCATATCGATTCATTGTTTTGAAACATACAAACAATGGCCAAGACTATGTAGTTGTACTTGTTTGGAAACGCTGTACAAGTTAACAATAGTGTGATGTGAAGTGTTTTTTTAATGTGTTATAACATTGAGTGTTGGAAGAATACTGTGTGGTTTACCAGTGTTTTGTGACTTTGATAGTTAATTATCTAGCCATGCCGAAACCGCAATATACACAAACTTACAGGAAGGAATGGGAAAATATGTCTGACATCAAGGAATGGGTACAGCAAGTTTCAACAGACAAAAATAAAGCATTTTGTAGGTTTTGCAAAACAGACAAAAGGACAAAATTGTATGATTTAAAGCATCATTTAAATTCTAAAAAACACATTTCAGCATGTGCTCCATTTAGCAGCAGGCGTCAAACAAAAATCACTTTTAAACGAGTTGAGGAAATCACTAGTAGTAAAAAGGCCGAAGCAAGATTAGCTTTGTACATTGCAACACATTCCGCAATAACGAATATTGATCAATTGTCACAGTTATGCAATAAAACAGCTGATCTTCGTCTGCATCGGATAAAATGTATGGGAATAATTATGAATATACTTGCACCCCACTTCACTGCTCTGATAGTGAGAGATATAGGCGAACAAAAAATTCAGTCGTATTATAGATGAATCGACAGATATTTCAGTGTCCAAATTATTAGCAGTTGCGCTGCGATATTATAGCACACAAATGAACGAAGTCTTGTCCAAATTTTTGGGCATTGTTGAACTAGAAAAATGTGACGCTGCAAGTATAGTTTCAGGAATAAAACAACTTTTGCTGAATCTCAAACTTGATCCTAGAAAAGAAAATGAGGATGAGGACGATGATAATTATTTTTGCTAGATGAGTGTTTTTCACATTTTAATTTTTATGCATGCAACTTAAAAATTATAATTTAGCCTTTTCTGGCCATTTTTGTTGGACTGTTTTGCCATTTTCTCTGGCTGATAGTTGGCAACACTGGGCAGAAGTAGCGGCAGCATCACAGCTGCTCACAGCAACAGCTGAGCAATACAAGTGTCGCGGCGTGCTGCTCAGCGAAGTGTGAAGCATCGCGCGCCTCCAAAGACTGTATAAATACATTCACTGTACACTACTTCTTACTGCCAAATAGAAGTGTAGAGTTCGAGTATCCGAATAAACCAGTTTTCCGCACATTCATGTCCCCCAGTTACTTCGGTTAATCGACGTTCCATTGTATGTAATATTTTAGATGAATGAATCATTTTCGATTTTGAAGTTTGAAAGCTGTCCAACAAACCTAAAACGCACGAATATAAACATTGCTGGTCCAGTAAAAGTGCCATGGCTGCCAACCGCGGGGGGGGGGGGGGGGGGCAGTGGGCTGCAGCCCCCCCAAGAACCCTCTTCCAACCCCCCTAGGCCATGCTGCCTTTCCAACGCAACTCTACACTTCACTGACCAACTGTTCCAACATAAGCCGGCCGCGGTGGCCGAGGGGACTGAGGCGCGCCAGTCACGGTCTGCACGGTCACTACGGTCGGGGGTTCGAATCCCCCCTCGGGCGTGGATATTTCTGCCGTCCTAGTTCGTAAGTAGTTCATAAGTAGTTTGTAAGTTTAGGGACTGATGACCCCGCAGTTAAGTCCCATAAGCTATACAAACATTTGAACTTTTGAACATAACTGGCTTCCCAATTGAAGATTGAAACCATTTGTAGGTTTCACAGAGAAAAGCTACGATATGCGCATAGTGGTAGTGACAGACGGTTTGGAGAAAGTTCAGAGAAGGGCAACTCGTTTCGTATTATCGCGCTGTGGGGGAGAGAGCGTCACGGAAATGCTGCACGGGTTGGGGTGGAGATCATTAAAAGAAAGACGTTCATCGTTGCTGCATCATCTATTCGGGACATTTCTTTCACGAACTTTCTCTTCCGAATGCGAACACATATTGTTAGCACCCACCAACATAGGAAACACGATCATCGTAATAAAATAAGAGAAATGAGATCGGAAACGGAAAGATTTGAGGGTTCCTTTTTCCGCTTGGTAATAGGAAAGGGAGGTGTAGAGAAATATGAAAGCTGTTCTACGAGCCCTGTGCCATACAGTTCTACACATCTAAGTGCCTGGCAGAGGGTTCATCGAACCACCGTCAAACTATTTATCTCCCATTCCATTCTCGAATAGCGCGCGGGAAGAAAGAACACCTGAATCTCTCCGTTAGAGCTCTGATTTCTCGTATTTTATTCTGATGATCATTTCTACCTATGTAAGTGGGAGTCAACAATATATTTTCGTATTCAGAGGAGAATGTTGCCGATTGGAGTTTCGCAAGTAGCCCACGCCGCAGCGATAAGCGTCGTTGTTGTAATGATTCCCATCCCAGACCCTGTATCATTTCCGTAACGCTGTCTCCCCTGTATCGTGACAATACGAAACGAGCTGCTCTTCTTTGGACTCTTTCGATGTCCTCCGTCAAACCCACCTGATAAGGATCCCACACTGGACTGCAATACTCGAAAAAAGGACGGACAAGCGTAGTGTATGCAGTCTCTTTAGTAGTTAATAAGGAACAGCAGAGAACCAATATCACTACTCTGTGGAACGCCCGATATCACCTCTGTTTTAGTCGATGCCTTACCATCGATTATTACATACTGTGTCTTCTCTGAAATTTGGGGCAATATACCACAACCACGCAATTTGATTAAAAGTCTTTTGTGAGGTATGGTGTCAAAAGCCTTCTGGAAATCAAGAAATACGGAATCGATTTTCGAACCCTAGTCGATAGCACACATCACTTTGTGTGAGTAAAGAGATAAAAACCTTCGAATGTTTGTTAAGCTTATGGGACTTAACTACGGGGTCATCAGTCCCTAAACTTACAAACTACTTATGAACTAACTGAAACTAAGGACGGAACAAAAATCCATGCCCGAGGGGGGATTCGAACCCCCGACCGTAGTGGCCGTGCAGACCGTGACTGGAGCGCCTCAGCCGCCTCGGCCACTGCGGCCGGCAGTAAAGAGCTAGTTGTTTCGCAAGAACAATATTTTTCAAATTCCGTATTGACATGGGGTCAATAGATCATTCTGTTCGAGATATTTCATAATATTTGAATACAGGATCTGTTCCAAAACCCTGTTGCAAATTGACGCCAATGAAATAGGCGTGTAGTTTAGTGGGTTACTCCTACTGCCATTCTTGAATATAGGTGTGACCTGTGCAACTTTCCAATCTTTTGGTTCAGATCCTTCTATGAGAGAGCGGTTGTGTATGACTGTTAAGTAAGAAGCTATTGCTTCAGCATAATCAGATAGAAATCTAATGGGTATACAATCCGGACCAGAAGACTTGTTCTTGTTAAGTGATTTTAGTTGCTGCACTACTCCGATGATATCTACTTCTACGTTACTCATTACGGCGTCTGTTCGTAATTCGAAATCTGGAATATTGGTTTCGTCTTCTTTGGTGAATGAGTTTCTAAAAGCTATGTTTAGTAACTCTGCTTTAGTAGCGCTGTCATCGGCAGGATCGACATTACTATCACGTAGTGAGGATATTGTTTGTGTTTTGCCCCTAGTATATTTAATATATAACCAAAATCTCTTAGTTCTATGTGACTTGCAGAGTATCTGTGTAGAAACAGTTCGGTGAAATTAACAAAACAGCAATCGGTGTAAATTTGATTTAGAAATTTAAATAATCGCACATGGCAGGGTTCGTGCCTACGAACTCCTGCACAAGAAGCTGTGACGTTATCACAGCATTACGTTGCCATGTAATTTTTGCCACTTTTAATTCACAGTACACACTCGGTAACAATCCTGAATGGCAGCTTCGGACAGATCGTTTTCACGTAAGTCATACGGAGCTTCTCTAAAAGTAATCTGAAGTCTTTGGCTTTTGTACATTTGGAGAAGGCTTTTGACAATGTTGATGGGAATAAACTCTTTCAAGTTCTGAAGCAAGCACGAGTAAAATATAGGGAGTGTAAGGTTATTTACAACTTGTACAAAGACCAAACAGCGGTTGTCAGAGTTGAAGGGCATGAAAGGGATGCATTGGTTGGGAAGGATTTGAGACAGGGCTGTAGCCTTTCACCAATGTTACTCAATTTGTACATTGAGCAAGCTATACAAGAAAGCAAGGAGAAATTTGGAGAAGGAATTAAAGTTCAGGGTGAAGAATTAAAAACATTGCGTTTTGCCGACGACATAGTAATTCTGTCAGATACAGCAAAGGACCTGGAAGAGCAATTGAACGGAATGGACAGTGTGCTGAAAGGTGCATATAAGATGAACATTAACAAGAGCAAAACTAGGGTAATGGAGTGCAGTGTAAGAAAATCAGGTGATGCTGAAGGAATTAGATTAGGTAACGAAGCAATGAAGGTGGTAGATGAGTTTTGTTACTTGGGCAGTAAAATAACAAATGATGGTCGCAGTACAGAGGATATAAAATGCAGAATGGCAATGGGTAGAAAAACGTTCTTGAAAAAGAGAAATATGTTAACATCGAATATTGATTTAAGCCTAAGGAAGTCATTTCTGAAGGCATTTGTGTGCAGTGTTGCGTTGTGTGGTTGTGAAACATGGACGATAAACAGTGCGGACAGGAAGAGGATAGAGGCTTTTGAAATGTGGTGCTACAGAAGAATGCTGAAGATTAGGTGGGTGGATCGCGTAACTAATGAGGAGGTACTGAACAGAACTGGGGGGAAAAGGAATTTCTGGCATACCTCGACTAAAAGAAGGGATTCATTAGTATGACACATTCTTAGATATCAAGGAATTGTGAATTTAGCGTTGGAGGGAAGTGTGTGGGGTAAAAACCGCAGAGGAAGACCAAGAGATGGATACAGTAAGCAGATTCAGACAGATGTAGGTTGCCGTTCTTATGTGGAGATGAAGAGGCTTGCTCAGGATAGGGTATTGTGGAGAGCTGCATCAAACCAGTCTCCGGACTGAAGACCACAACAACAACAACAACAACAACAAAAACAACATGGCGTAACACTTGTGTATGTGACATTAAGTCACGCCTTGTGCGAAAGCATTCATGAGTGCTGAAAAGGCGATATAAAATAGGTGAACTTTAGGTTTTGTGTAGTTTTATGATCTTTCGCAAACCTTTTGCAGAAAAATAATAAAGATATGATAGTAGAAAATTATGGACGACGGGATAACGACTCCACTATTGTCATAACATCTACGCACTCAACAAGTAACAGTATCTCTGACCGATACTTGACTTTACCTTTTGGAAACGTACACGTTTTTTGATCTTTTACCTCTTTAAACCAATTTTGTAATAACTCTCCCACATTTTCACTATATTTTTCCGTCTAAATATTATCACCTATATCGGCGTAATAGTTTGTCCTTTTTTTCAAAGTTTATTTGCTGGTAGTGGTTTACGTAAAATCGCCATTATTTCTGCAAATATCTCTGAAACGATGCAATTTATGGGAAAAACATTAAAGAGAAACGTTTTACAGACTTTTCTGCTCTACAAGTACTTTTATTCAGTCGAACGGTTAGGAAGTTATTTACAATTAAAATTCCGGCTTTGAAAAGGCTACCAGAAACGGTCTATTTTTAGTGTTAGTAACCAATTTTTGTATAAAACATTTGGAAAAGGGAGCTTCTGTTCGCTGGCGACTAATAATTCTACATCTACATGGGATACTCTGCAAATCACATTTAAGTACCTGGCAGAGGGTTCATCGAACCATCGTTATACTACTTACCTCCCATTCCATTCTCGAATAACGCGCGGGAAGAAAGAACACCTGAATCTCACCGTTCGAGCTCTGATTTCTCGTATTTTATTCTGGTGATCATTTCCACCTATGTAAGTGGGAGTCAACAATATATTTTCGCATTTGGAGGAGAATGTTGGCGATTGGAGTTTCGTAACTAGACCACGCCGCAGCGATAAGCGCCGTTGTTGTAATGATTCCCATCCCAGATCCTGTACCATTTCCGTAATGCTGTCTCCCCTGTATCGTGACAATACGAAACGAGCTGCCCTTCTTTGGACTCTTTCGATGTGCTCCGTCAAACCCACCTGATAAGGATCCCACACTGGGCAGCAATACTCCAAAAATGGGAGGACAAGCGTAGTGTATACAGTCTCTTTTGTAGTTCTGTTGGAAGTTTTAAGGGTTGTGGCAATAAAACGCAGTCTCTGGTTCGCCTTTCCCACGACATTATCTACGTGTTCTTTCTAATTTAAGTCTGAAGTAATAGTAATTATTAGGTATTTTGTGGAGTTTACGGCCTTCACTTTTGAGTGATTTATCTTGCAAACAAAGTTTAACGGATTTCTTTTCGTACTCATGTGGACGACTTCACACTTCTAATTATTTAGAGTCAACTGCCAATTTTTACACCATAGTGATATCTTATTTAGATCGTTCTGCAGTTGGTTTTGATCTTCAGATGATTTTACTAGACGGTAAATGACGGCGTCATCTGCAAACAACCTAAGAGAGCTACTTAGATTTTCCCCTAAATCGTTTATGTAAATAAGGAACAGCAGAGGACCAATAACACTACCCTGTGGAACGCCCGATATCACCTCTGTTTTAGTCGATGTCTTACCATCGATTACTACGAACTGTGTCCTCTCTGACAGGAAATCCAATTACGTCTGTAAACTTTCGTGCGTACAAGTTACAGACAGACGTTGCCGTTATTTTTGCAAATATGTCTGAAACGATGCGAGATACGAAAAAAAAAAAAAAAAACAATAACAGAGCAAAGGGGTAGAGATTTCTCTCCTGTAAAAACACGTTTACTATATTTTGGCGTCAGATGAACAGTTATGCCGATTCCTCATTTACATTTTGAGCTGTCAAAAGACATCGCAAAAGCACACCTTTAGTGTTACTATCTTAACCCAAAGTGGGCCAATATAAAAGATCAAAGTTGTGGAGAATTTTCTCCTCTACAGATACGTTGGCTTAACTTTACTATCCGGGCCGCCGCGCAGTATCGAGTGTTTAGATGTTGGCTAAGGTGACGTCATCTGACCAGCCAATCAGGTGGTAGTATACGGCAGCCAATGACATTGGTTCTTTTATACTGCCGCAATATTCGAATGTATTCCCTTCGTATTGAGGTGGTGTTTTTTATTATTTATTATTATTAATACGGGAACGTTTACGTTTCTGAATATGGAAGGAAAAGCAATGAAATATGCTGACCTCGCGTTGATGGAGTCAAAAGTACAAATATTTCTTTGTTTCGCATATTTTTGGGGGTTTAACATAAGTTAAAGTTATAAGTTTTCGTGATTTTTTTTAATTGGGTTGTTGATTGGGTGTTACGACGCGGATTAATTCCACAGTCCGTTTCTTGCAAATACTGTGCTTCCACTATGAAATTATGTGCGGGGAAGGATGTGCAAGATGGATTTCGTTGGATTTGCAGTCGTATTGGAAACAAAAGTTGGTTTGCTGGAAGTAAATAAAGTATTGCGGTTATTTTGAAGTTGACTTTTCTGTGAGTGAAAGAGTGCGGGAATCATTTTATTTCTTCAGAACTGGAGATGTCATCAAGAACTGTGGTTGACTGGCGGAATTTTTGCCGTGAAGTTTGTGTATTAGACTGTGTAAGGAATGGTGATCTACATCTACATCCACATCGATACTCTGCAAATCACATTTAAGTGCCTGGCAGAGGGTTCATTAACCACTTTCATAACTTTTCTCTACCGTTCCATTCTCTAATAGCGCGCGGGAAGAAAGAACACCTAAATCGTTCCGTTTTCGATCTGATTTCTCTTATTTTATTGGGATGGTCATGTCTTCCTAAGTAGGTGGGTGCTAGCAAAATATTTTCACATTCAGAACTAAAAGTCGGTGATTGAAACTTCGCAAACAGATCACGCCGCAATGAATAACGTCTTTCTGTTAATGATTTCCACCCCAATTCGTGCAACATTTCCGTGACGCTTTCCCCCCCGCAACGTGATAAAACAAAACGAGCTGCCCTTCTCTGAACCTTCTCAATGTCTTCCGTCAGTCCCACCTGGTGAGGGTCCCACAAGGGGCAACAGTACTCCAGGAGAGGACGCACAAGTGTGATGTAGGCAGTCTCTTTGGTGGAGCTGGTGCATCTTCGAAGCGTTCTGCCAATGAAACGTAACCTTTGGTTCGCCTTCCCCGCAATATTTTCTGTGTGTTCTCGCCAGTCAAAGTTGTTCGTAATTGTAACTCCTAGGTATTTGGTAGAATTTACGACCTTAAGGTTTGACTGATTTATCGCGTAATTGAAGTTCAGCGGATTTCTTTTAGTGGTCATGGGTATTACTTCACACTTTTCTTTATTTAGTGTCAATTGCCAATTTTCGCACCAAGTAGAAATTTTGTCTAAATCGCTTTGCAGTTGCTTTTGATCCTCTGTTGACTTCACTAACCGATAAACGACAGCATCATCCGCGAACAGTTTAAGGGAGCTATTCAGATTATCTCCTAAATCGTTTATAAACACGAGGAAGAGTAGGGGACCAATAACGCTTCCCTTCGCCAGATATCACTTCTGTTTTACTCGATGTGATGTTCTTGGTGGCAACGGAAAAGTCGTCGAAATTGACGAATGTTTGTTTGCAAAAAGAAAATTCCACAGGGGGAAGAAAGTTGTTGGGAAATGGATTTTCGGAGGGGTGGAGATTGGGACAAATAACTGTTTTATGGAAGTTGTTCCGAAAAGAACAACAGCAGTCCTCCTCAGAGTACTTCCCGGCACAACGGCTATTCCAGACTGTTTTCAGCCGTTTGATTGTCTGAAAGATGAAGGTTTTCGTCATTTCACCGTCAATCACGGAATACATTTTAAAGATCCGGAGACAGGAGCTCACACTAACTCCATAGAGGGCACATGGTCCGCTATTACCGCCATTAAGCGGTCTTTTCGTGGTCCCAGTAAGTGCAAGAATATGTTTGATTCCTATCTGATGGAGTACATGAGGAGAAGAAGACATTCTGATGCCAACGACATGTTTGCCGAGTTTATGTCTGCTGCTGCAAGGATTTATAGTCCTAATAAAGTTTCATGTTAATTATTTCTTTTGATCTTGTACTTGTTGACTTCAATGTGCTCCTTCTCATGTAATTGTTTTCATATTAACACCAAATATTTGTTATGAACTTTTGCCACTAACATTTACAGTCAGTTTACTGAGCGGACTAGGGTAGATCGAGTACCTGTCAACCATAGAGCAGGAACAACATTAATTACTTACTTGATGTTCAGCGCAAAATACTAATCTTTATTACGTCAATTTATATTTACGTAAGTTGTCATTCGCAATGTGGCAGTACTTTCTATTCTCAAATAAATGGTACTGATGTTTTGCATGCATGTATCATTGCGCTGTTTATCTGCTTAGGAATTGCAAGTTACTGTAAAAATTTCATTCGGAATGGATATTCAGCGAAAGATATTGAAGAATGATGTAGCTTGGTTGTCATTGCAGTCTCTTTTTCCTTTGAAAGCAGTTTTTTGGCCATACTACCTTGTCAAGATAGTGTCCACAAGTGATTTTAATTATGGTGATTGTAAGACTTTTGCCGCTTTTTTGTATGGACATAACGTTGAGTGTTACAACATATGGCTTCCTTTAAGAACGTTGAATGACAATTTCAATAAGTTGCATTATGCGCGTATCCGAAGGCAATGGAAAAATTTTCATCATTCATATCATTTAAGAGAGAGACACACTTATTTCGATTTGCGTTACAGGAAAGTACTGAATTTAAACAAGAAACCTGTCCATGTACAGAAACGTAATTCTGGAGTTAGCGATGTTCCGCATTCGAATAGTTCAAATTCAAATGTTCAAATTTTTGTATAGCTTATGGGACTTAACTACGGGGCCATCAGTCCCTAAACTTACAAACTACCTATCAAATACTTAATACTAAGGACGTCACAAACTTCCATGCCCGAGGGGGGATTCGAACCCCCGACCGTAGTGGCCGTGCAGACCGTGACTGAAGCGCCTCAGTCCCCTCGGCCACAGCTGCCGGCATTCGAATAGTGTTATTCATTTTAAAAATAAAGTAATTGAAACGTGATGTTAACATCTTTTTTTTTTCACATGTTGTGATCATAGTGTGTTACGGTCAAAGTCAGGAAGTTCTAAACAACGATCATTACGCTAACATAAAATACGATTCTTATTTCGTGATACTAATTATAACAGTGTTTAACACGTATCATTTGCAATTACTGATGAATTTTTCGTGTGGTGTTCATTATAAATTGCGTAATATTTCAGTGCTTTCTTCTCAGTGTTTTTTCACTTACGTCATAATTATTACTACGGTTTTCGTGCATTAGAATAGGCAATATTTTACCTCGTCTTGATGTGCGTGTTTGACATTACTCTACTATCAATGTCATCTATCGTCAAAGCAACACGTAGGCTATATTACGCGATGTGTGATTGGCTGTCCCCGCCTGTGCTGCGAGTGGTCGGCCGCGGCCGCTACCGACATCTCAACACTCGATACAGTACTGCGCGGCGGCCCGGATTGTAAAGTTTTACCGATACGTTTATTCAATTTTCGTGTCAGACGAAGGATTAATGTTTTATTCGCAATTAAATTTCCTGATGTCGCAAGTGTTAGTAACCTATTTTTTGTCCAAAATATTTGAAGAACATAGGTTCTGTTCGCTGGCTTGGAAGTGGGAACACGCCATAGGCAGGCAGTCCAACACCACATCGCGGCCATACATTAGAATCATAATTTTTCATCATTTCCTAATTTTCATTATTCTTTTCAAGAGGCAGAGGTTTCGCATCTTCCCAAATTTCAGTAAATTCAAATTATGTCGCTGTGGTTCGGAATAGTAATGTCCAGGGAACAAGAGGGCCAAAACACTTTGTATTTCAGAGATCAATTGTTAGACGGCTATTGTAAACAGTACCCTCAGTTGGGTCACTCGCTCTCTCTGTGCTTAGGTCCCTCTGAGTTCAGATCTCCCCATAACTAGCTTCGTTTCTGTAATTAGTTTCGAAGTATTAGACGGGGATCATTTCAGGATAGAAAGGGATCCGATAAATTATTTCTTACTATAAACTTCAGTATCGAGGTCATACACTTTTACATTGCCAGATCTTTGGACTTTCGATCGGGAGAGGCTAGGAAGGAAGAATTAGAAATTTCTGCCTCCCGTTAATCGACTGATTCATGTTAGTGGTATTTGAAGTTGAACTTATTTTGAGAGTTTAAGGAATTGACATTAAAACCTTATCTTGAATAATTAAAGTTAGTGGACAATGTAATACTAACCAGAGACTTTCATGTAAGGAGAATTTTTACGAAATATAGTCACGTATAGTGAACGCTCGAAGTGCTTTTTGTGAAAGTAATTTCATTCGAACTGTTAATTACAGAATGTATAACAATCAGTGAAACTTTGAAACGTGTCTCGAACAGTTAATCAACTATTCAGATCCCTGATATAGTCCAAGATTAATATAAATATGAATCTGTGATAATATCTTTGACTTTCATAAGAAACCATTTAATATGTGCTTGGAAAATATTTAAATATAAGGAATATTAAATATAGGAATGTAGTTTAAATTGTTTTGGGCGCAGCTGGTTTCAACGATTCCAATGCACGAGAGGGAAAACTATTGTTCCCTTTAAAAAATTACACCTTTGTGCTGTAACTCTTTAGAAAATGACACAGTAAACTTTGATCATAACTCCACAGAAAGCGTAACATTTCTTGTGTTGACCTACCGCATTAAAATTTCCCGTCGCCTACATATATATTTTCACAACTGTAAACCACTGTGTAAGTTCAGTACCGCCCACGTGACTTGTGGCGCCTCCTAGAGCACGTTTACGCGGCCACCTGTCTGAGGCCTCGTAGGCAGTTCCTTCATGCCCTCCACACCACACTGATTTTATTTGCATGCCAAGAATGCCAATTTTTTTTTAAAATTGTAATCGACTTGAGTAATTCAACTCGTAATATTTTTGACGTCATGTGTTTCATGTAACTACTGATGTTTTCACTGTTCAGCCTGTGTAAACAATTTTTCATTATATTAAGATATTTATACTCTTATGATTATATATATAGTGTTTCACTAAGTGTGTTTGCCTCTGTAACTTATAAAATACTAGGTGACGGGAAATTTTAATGCGGTAGGTCAACACAAGAAATGTTACACTTTCTGCGGAGCTATGAACATAGTTTATTGTATCATTTTCCAAAGAGTTACACCACAAAGATATAATTTTTAAATGCAACAATAGTTTTTTCTATCGTGTATTGGATTTGTTGAAACCAGCTGCGTCCAAATCAATTTAAACTACATTCCTATGACTGTTAGTTTGGGAGCTACAACCCTTCAAAGTTCCGGGGGCGGAGGCTGCGATAGCGTAGCTGACTGGCCGAGTGGCTATCCCCTGGGGCACGGCCCACTGTCTCATGACCACCAGCCAGTCAGCTACGCTGTCTTAGCCTCCGCCCCCTAAACTTTGAAGGGTAGTAGCTCCCAAACTAACAGTGATAGGAATGTAGTTTAAATTGATTTGGACGCAGCTGGTTTCAACGAATCCAAGAAACGATAGAAAAAAACTATTGTGCCATTTAAAAAAAAATATATCTTTTTGCTGTAACTCTGTGGAAAATGATTTAATAAACTACGTTCATAGCTCCGCAGAAAGTGTAACATTTCTTGTGTTGACCTACCGCATTAAAATTTCCCGTCACCTATTATTTTATAAGTTACAGAGGCAAACACACTTAGTGAAACACCCTGTCGGCGCCTGATTTCTTTGGAATGGGGATTATTACATTTTTCTTAAAGTCTGAGGGTATTTCGCCTGCCTCATACATCCTACACACCAGTTCAAATAGTCTTGTCATGGCTGGCTCTCCCAGAGACTTTAGTAGCTCTGAGGGTATGTCATCTACTCCTGGGGCCTTGTTCCGACCTAGGTCTTTCAGGGCTCTGTCAAATTCATCTCTCAGTATAATATCTCCTATTTCATCTTGATCTACTTCCTCTTCCCTTCCTACAACATCATCTCTAAGTTCATTTCCTTTGTAGAGCTGCTCTATGTACTCTTTCCACCTTTCAGCTTTCCCTTCTTTGCTGAGAACTGGTTTCCCATCTTAGTTCTTGATATTCGTAGAGTTGCTTTTCTTATCTCCAAATGTCTCTTTTATTTTCCTGTAGGCGGTTCTACAGATTTGCATTTGACTTCTAGCCACTCCTGCTTATCCATTTTGCACTTCCTGTCAATCTAATTTTTTAGTCGTCTGTACTCCATTTTGCCTGTTTCATTTACTGCATTTTGTATGAACTAGAAAATAAATTATGTATATTGAAAAATAGTGATTTACAATTATTTAAGCACAAAAAAATGTGGGGTCAGATATGACCCCACCAGAGTTCCAGTGTTACCTACATTAAGGGATAATGTTGGCAACGACCGTCGAATCCAGCAAACTATGCCGCGCTATTGGCTGCACCTTTCAGTGTCAATGTCAATCTCTTAAAGCGAAACCTTCATTTTGAAATGCTCCACGTACGAAACGGGTGGTGATAAATAGGTATACGTATGAAAATATACGTATGGATGATCATCCTTCACAACTTATTATTGCTGAAAAGTACGGAGACAATACAGTACAGATTGAGAAAGGATCGAAAGTATGAGAAGCTGTTAATGTCACAGAAGGATTGAAACAAGGCTGCAGTATGTCACCCATGGTTGTTCGATTTATTCGCATAAGTGGCGTTCCGAAATTGGAAGAAGAACTGCAGAGCAATGGGAATCAATGCCAGTGATGTAGAGACGTGCTCATCAAGTTTTGTGATGTTACGACGGCTGCATCACGAGTACGACTGGTGGGGAGTACACATGAAAGTAATTTCCTAGATCCCGCGTACATCGAAAGAAACGGCATTGCCATCGATATAATATCGAACGTTCGATATCGTGTTTCTGAGCAGGAGGTTCGGGCGCTAAGAGCCCTCACGTACTAAGAAAAAACTTCTTGTTCAACCTATACCTAACCTAACTTAGACTTAAAAAAGTTATCTGTAGCGTAGCCATAAGAAGGTTAGGTATAGGTTAAACAAGAAGTTTTTTTTTAGTACGTTCAGAAACGTTCGATATATATATATATATTAGATGACCCGGTGTACATCGTATCACTTGCCTCT
This sequence comes from Locusta migratoria, assembly GCA_026315105.1. Classification (NCBI taxonomy): domain Eukaryota; kingdom Metazoa; phylum Arthropoda; class Insecta; order Orthoptera; family Acrididae; genus Locusta; species Locusta migratoria. Next base: position 128,003,391 of record CM048752.1, read on the forward strand.
TAATATAAACCATATTCATTTGAATCATATGTATTTTAGACCCAGTAGCTTTATAGAGGCACTATATATACACTATTTAACACGAATTATCTACAGGAGAATGGAAAAGCTGGTAGAAGCTGACCTCGGGGAAGATCAGTTTGGATTCAGGAGGAACGTAGGAACCCGGGAGGCAATACTCACTTTACGTCTTATCTTAGAAGATAGATTAAGGAAAGGCAAACCTACATTTTTAGCTTTTGTAGATTTGAAGAAAGCGTTTGACAATGTTGACTGGAATACACTCTTTCAAATTCTGACGTCAGCAGGGGTAAAATACAGGGAAAGGAGAGTTATTTATAACTTGTACAAAAGCCAGACCGCAGTTATTAGACTCGAAGGGAATGAAAGGGAAGCATCAGTTGGGAAGGGAGTAAGACGGGGTTGTAGCCTTTCTCCGATGCTATTCAATTTGTACATCGAGCAGGCGGTGAAGGAAAGCAAGGAAAAATTTGGAATAGGGATTAAAGTTCAGGGGGAAGAAATAAAAACATTGCGTTTTGCTGATGACATTGTAATTCTGTCAGAGACAGCAAAGGACCTGGAAGAGCAGTTGAATGGAATGGACCGTGTGTTGAAGAGAGCGTATAAAATGAACATTAACAAGAGCAAAACAAAAATAATGGAATGCGGTCTTAGAAAATCAGGCGATGCTGAAGGAATTAGATTAGGTAACGAAACAATGAAGGTAGTAAAATAACATGCGATGGTCGCAGTATAGAGGATATAAAATGCAGAATGGCAATTGGAAAAAAGCATTTTTGAAAAAGAGAAATTTGCTAACATCGAATATTAATTTAAGTGTAAGGAAGTCTTTTCTGAAGGCATTGTACGGGAGCGAAACATGGACGATAAGCAGTGCGGATAGGAAGAGAATAGAGGCTTTTGAAATGTGGTGCTACAGAAGAATGCTAAAGATTAGGTAGGTAGATCGCATAACTAATGAAGAGGTACTGAACAGAATTGGTGAGAAAAGGAATTTCTGGCATACCTTGACTAAAAGAAGGGATCGCTTGGTAGGACACATTCTTAGACATCGGGGAATCGTAAATTTAGCATTGGAGGGAAGTGTGTGGGGTAAAAATCGCAGAGGGAGACCAAGAGACGCGTATAGTAAGCAGATTCAAGTGGATGTGGGTTGCCGTTCTTATGAGGAGATGAAGAGGCTTGCTCAGGATAGGGTAGGGTGCAGAGCTGCATCAAACCAGTCTCCGGACTGAAGACCATAACAACATATTCACTATATATGGCAAAGCTGTTGTTAATTACGAAAAAAATATAAAAGTTTACTTTAATTTAAAGTTTTAACGTTAAAAGCTGCATAATACCTAACAGCTAAAATCCGTATACAACAACTAAATACGTGTATATTTCCATGTAATTTATGCAACAGTTACGCCAGATGTCAACATTAATTAACGTCCAAACATCGTAGAGGCGCTTGAGAATGACGAACTGTCGAAACAGCTGTAGCACTATTAAATAAAACATCAGCAGCTATCCGGAACTTTATTGCAATGTCTTTATAAAGGCATCCTCACATAGTCTAAGTATCGGTGAACGTCAAACGTGTGACATTTTATCGGAATCGTACGGATGACATATCCCAAAGAAAAGAGGTCTTACAGTTTTCCACACGTTTTCCTATTTTCTGTCCAACTATTCAAAACTTTTAGTGACTCTCGCTTTAGACGTCGAATGTGCAAAATTTTATCGCAATCAGATGAATGGTATTGATATCCAATTGAGAAAAGCTCTTTCAGTTTCTCATGAATTTTCAAAATTTCCGGGAAACTGACCCAAATTTTTAGTTCATAACAACGTTCACCTTTCGTTGAATGTCAAATGATGAAAATTTTATCGCAGTCGGATGAACGGGTCTCAACTTTAGTGTACAGTACGTTTAGAGACACAATGAAGAATGATCTTGGTTCGAATTTTGCGACTTACCTTCTTAACTGTCCCTATTTTTTTGTTTATTTATTTTTTACTGAAAACTTTTCCAAGATCATAATGAACAAAACTAAACCAGATTTCCCCTCTCCGTCGTACGAATAGTCAGTTATAGTGCTGAATTCGATGAAAAACGCACTTTCAGTTTTTATCAAAATTTCCGATAGATTTTCCAAAAAATGTATTTCATACACACCTTGTCCTGTCAAGCTGTACTCAAGTGATGCTCTTACAACCATGTGGGAATTCATTTTTACTCACAGAAAAAATAGCTTTCCGTTTTTCCTAAATTTTTCTCTTTTCCGGACAACTTTTCCATATTTTATCACCGTTTAAACCTTCGCTGGACTTACACGAATATTTCAAGACTAAAATTAGCCAAATCGGTTGTGCCGTTCTCGAGTTTTAGCGAGACTAACGAACAGCAATTCATTAGATATCGATCGCAATGCCGTTTCCATCGTGCACACGGGATCTAGGAAATTACCCAGATGACTCCAACCGAAACGGAATACCTGGTGGTGAACAGTGACGCTAAATTTGAAGTTCACATCTATGGCAAAGCAGTTATGAGTCAGGGGTAAAAATTTAAATATCTCGGTGCATGTACTGATAAGAATGATTTGAGCCATACAGAAGTCGAACACAGAAAACAACAAGGCAGAAAAGTATTTGGATATATGGACTGTTTTAGGTGGGGGTAAGAACAAGTCTAGCTGCAAGAAGAGAATAGCGGGTAAGATAATGGTTGGAGTCAGGGATGAAGACTGTGGATCTTAAACGCTGACCTCGAAAGAAGGTTGCTGGCCGTGGAAGCGAATTATTTACGTTGGGAGAAGAATGACGAAAACAAGCTGGGGAGATAGGAAAAGTAATGGACTGGTCTTAAGAGAAGTGAATGAGAACAGAACTCTGCTACATTATATAGGAAGAAGAAAATCAAAAATGATAGGCATCTAATGACACACAACCAGGTCCTAAGAGAACCGTTATAGGTCCCCTTCTCTTCCTCGTGTTTATAAACGATCTAGGAGACAATCTGAATAGCTCCCTTAGACTGTTCGCGGATGATGCTGTCCTTTATCGGTTAGTGAAGTCAACAGAGGATCAAAAGCAACTGCAAAGCGATTTAGACAAAATTTCTGCATGGTGCGAAAATTGGCAATTGGCGCTAAATAAAGAAAAGAAAAAAAAATGACCACTAAAAGAAATCCGCTGAACTTTAATTACGCGATAAATCAGTCAAACCTTAAGGTCGTAGATTCTACCAAATACGTAGGAGTTACAATTACGAACAACTTTGACTGGAGAGAACACATAGAAAATATTGTGAGGAAGGCGAACCAATGGTTATGTTTCATCGGCAGAATGCTTCGAAGATGCACCAGCTCCACCAAAGAGACTGGCTACATCACACTTGTGCGTCCTCTCCTGGAGTACTGTTGCCCCTTGTGGGACCCTCACCAGGTGGGACTGACAGAAGATATTGAGAAGGTTCAGAGAAGGGCAGCTCGCATTGTTTTATCACGTTACAGGGGGGAAAGCGTCACGGAAATGTTGCACGAATTGGGGTGGAAATCATTAAAAGAAAGACGTTATTCATTGCGGCGTGATCTGTGTGCGAAGTTTCAATCACCGACTTTTACTTCTGAATGTGAAAATATTTTTCTAGCACACACCTACTTAGGGAGACATGACCATCCCAATAAAATAAGAGAAATCAGATCGAAAACGGAACGATTTAGGTGTTCTTTCTTCCCGCGCGCTATTAGAGAATGGAACGGTAGAGAAAAGTTATGAAAGTGGTTATTGAACCCTCTGCCAGGCACTTGAATGTGATTTGCAGAGTATCTATGTAGATGTACTTGAAGGGAAAGATTTAGCAAAAAAAAAAAAAAAAAAAAAAAAAAAAAAAAAAAAAAAAAAAAAAACAGGAGGCAGACCAAGAGAAGATATGGGGATAAAATAGTATGAAGAATTGAAGATGATGAGAATAGAGAGAGGGACGTGGCTAAATCGACGAGGCATAACCATCAGATTCTGATGATAAGGGGTGGCAAAATATCTGGAATCGAAAAAATTAATGACGAAGTAAGACCTAGAATCAAGGCAGATGAAACGGTGAAGGTTAGAATCGGAAGAAAGTAACTAAAACGGTACGGGCATATGTCGATATAATGCCACATCATCGGTGGCCGAAAGAGAATGCATGAATGGATACCACCAGACAGATGTAAACACGGAACACACAAATGAAACAACGGAACTTCACGCTGGGTCAGTGTTGTCAGATGGCAGAGAGAAGGTACCTACAGTCTCACAAAAATGTACCTAACCTACGTTTTCCCTACTTTCTCCCTACCACCTCACTAAAGCCCCTACATCAGGGTCGTAGCCAGGATTTGGGTCTGGGAGGGACTGAACCCAGGAGTCCGGCCAGCAGAGGTTAACCAGCTGATTAATGTGACGTGTTACAATTCTGAAAAAGTTTAAAATAAATATTTGGCATCGTCCTTGACTTGCTAGATATGTTTTCCCAGTGACTGATCGTTACTGCTGGAGTCAAGTAGATTACGCCGCGAATTCCAAGTGCTCTGTTACAAGAAGATCACCGATTTATCGATCGGAGAAGGGTACATCAAGAACCTGGCAAACATTGAGAGGAACAGCATTAATTAGTTTCCCCAAATATGCCGCTAATTCCGAGTGCACTGTTACACGAGGATAACTGACTTATTGACCAGACAAGGAGGATAGATCGAGTCAGTATCAACCACAGAGTAGGAACAGCAGTAATTACTTAGTTCACAGTCAGCAGAAACAAGGAAGTCCGTCACTCTACATGACTGGTTTTCAAAGACTAATGCTATATTGACATCGAATGTCTAGCGCTTTTTTCATTATAACGTTGGCTGTCGCAAATGTTTTAGCGTTTTCTTGTCAGCATCTTCTCATTTATAAGTACTTTTTTTTAATAGTCTATGGGACTCAACTACGCCGGCCGCGGTGGCCGAGGGGACTGAGGCGCTTCAGTCACTGTCTGCACGGCCACTACGGTCGGGGGTTCGAATCCCCCCTCGGGCATGGATATTTGTGCCGTCCTTAGTGTTAGCTAGTTCATAAGTAGTCTGTAAGTTTAGGGACTGATGACCCCTAATATAAGTCCCTTAAGCTTAACAAACATTTGAACATTTTGCACTCAACTACAGGGGTCATCAGTCCCTAAACTTACAAACTACTTACGAACTAGGACGGCACAAATATCCATGCCCGAGGGGGGATTCGAACCCCCGACCGTAGTGGCCGTGCAGACCGTGACTGGAGCGCCTCAGTCCCCTCGGCCACCGCGGCCGGCATTTACAAGTACTAACAAGTACTATCGTCCTTACGTAAATAAATAAGTTTAGTCAAGGTAAAAAAAAAGTCTTCCGTTCATGGAAACAATGAATTTTTCTTGTGCTTACATTTTCTAACACTATTTCCAAACCGACTCTCCATTCCACTGATATATATTGAAATCATCATATTTCGCATCAGTTTTTGTGTGTCTGAAACAAAGTTTTCTAATTAATATTGTTCACTATGACCAGAAATCAACTATGCCGTCTAAAATACCATTGGCTACTTCAAACTTTGCCACAATTGGTCGGCTTCATTCCAGCGTGCTGACAACTGTTCTTTGCCAACATTACCCGCTAGGCCTGTGTCGGCGATTGTAAAATTTTACCCAAGTACCTACGCGTTGGGGACTTTTGGATGAAAATCCCCTACATGATTTTAATGCTTAAAAGTAGATACGTGTAGGGAAAATTCTCTACGTCTGGCAACACTGCGCTGGCTAAAGCGGCTCGGCGGAAGATAACAGGAATACAGCGACGTGTTGTTAATAATTAATCCTTGTATTAAACGTGATGCAATAATAATAGTATGTATAATATTCGAGTTCAATACGTTCAAAAACTGAACTACTGATTTCATCGAACACAAACAACTAATATGATATGGACATGTCAGAAAAATGGAAGAAGAAAGACTTCCAAAATGTATAGTCGATCGGGTAGCAACTACAACAAGAAAAGAGCACCGAATACACGGAGTTCAAGCAGCAGTGAGGAAGATTTATGGACAAATAGAAAATAATGGAAAACAATGGTTAGTAATTAAATACAATGTTTTTGAGGTTTGATTCCATTTCTTGGAACGGTGTGCTCAGCGAGCACAAATTAGTGAATACAGTGTGCAGCATTGGTCGTTTCTTTATTAATGTTTTTGCAGATCTGTTTCGACAACATAACGATCATCTTCAACGCACCTCCAATACAAGAAAATACAGAAATCAGTACATACTCCAAACACACAAAATAGAACAAACTCAAAACCAATCCAATTGCAGAGTATAGTAAATGTACATACCAGTCACAGTAATATGAACTATGCATAGTCATATGCCGTATTAGCTGAATGTAACAGATTTTTTTTGAACATACCAGTGTAGAGTCCAACCATGAGATGAGCGAGCTGCTTACAAAATCACGCAGCAGCACTTTAGAAAAATTGTGCTACTAACGCCCTCTGGTGTAGTAACATTTCACAGTCATTCAACTAAACATAATTTTCTAGTTTTAAAAATTGAAAAGAAATCTAAAGGAATTTCATTACGGATATGTTCACCAAAAGGATCAGAATATACATATTGAAACACGAAAACTTTGATTAACAGGAAATATGTCCTTAACAGTTATGACGCAAAGCGGATAACATCAATTTCACATAGTCTACTATTCGACTGTATGACAAAGAAAAATGCACTGGCGTGTGTTACAGCCCACTTTAGATTTGTAGTTTTTTGCGAACATTTTGGACCAAAATAATAATCTAAATAATAAAAAATTTATTAATAAGAGTGTCTGAAATCGTATCAGGAAAAAAAATTAAGGTACTAGCGGGATTCGAACCACTGACCTTCAGTGTCACAGTCCAACACATTGCCCGCTACACTACACTGCACCGAACAGCTTCGAGTTACGTTCATTAATCTCATACTATTGCTGGCCGTTGTCAACTGACGGTAATATGGCATTTGCAGACACTAGATTATCATTTATCGTACGAAGAACGACGCCTTTTTGTTAATTCTTCAGTGCGCCATTGCTTTGAAATAACAACGTGTAAGTTACAATAATGAAATCATCAAATACGCAACGCACGATAGTGTATGCCAGAGGCAGTTCTGGGCGAGGAATGTCACGAGACATGTGCGAAGGGTTGGTTTTCGTTAATTCAGTGGAAGGTGTCAAAACTCAGTTATTTTCGCAATATTTCTCAAACGATACGACATATGAAAAAAACCACAACAGAGCAGAGTTGTAGAGAATTTTCTCCTCTACAAATTGTTATTCAATTTCCGTGTCAGATGAACGGCTAAGCCGTTATTTTCATTTAGCCGGCCGCGGTGGCCGAGGGGACTGAGGCGCTCCGGTCAAGGTCTGCACGGCCGCTACGGTCGGGGGTTCGAATCCCCCGTCGGGCGTGGATATTTGTGCCGTCCTTGGTCTTAGCTAGTTCATAAGTAGTTTGTAAGCTTAGGGACTGATGACCGCATAGTCAAGTCCCATAAGCTCTACAAACATTTGAACATTTGATTTTCATTTAAATTTCGAGCTGTGAAAAGACGATCTCTCAAGGCCCACTTTTAGTGTTGCGGCCGTAACCCAAAGTGGACTAAAATATGTTACATTCATCTAATATGGCATATGATTACCCATAGTTCATATTACGATGACTGGTATGTAAATGTACTATACTCTGTAATTGGATTGGCTTTGAGTGTGTTCTATTTTATTTGTTTGGACTTTGTACTGATTTCTGTATTTTCTTGTATTGAAGGTGCATTGAAGATGACCATTATGTGATCGAAATCGATCTGAAAAAAAAAAAAAAAAAATAAATAAATAAAAAAAATCGAAACGACCAATGCTGCATACTGTATTTACTATATTGATTCAAAAAATGTTCAAATGTTTGTTAAGCTTAAGGGACTTAACTACGGGGTCAATCAAATCAAACGTTTGTTAAGCTTATGGGACTTAACTACGGGGTCATCAGTCCCTAAACTTACAAACTACTTATGAACTACTTACGAACTAGGACGGCACAAATATCCATGCCCGAGGGGGGGGGGGGGATTCGAACCCCCGACCGTAGTGGCCGTGCTGACCGTGACTGGAGCGCCTCAGTCACCTCGGCCGGCACTACGGGGTCATCAGTCCCTAGGTTTACAAACTGCTTATGAACTAGCTAAGACTAAGGACGGCACAAATATCCATGCCCGAGGGAGGATTCGAACTCCCGACCGTAGTGGCCGTGCAGACCGTGACTGGAGCGCCTCAGTCCCCTCGGCCGGCACTATATTAATTAAATATAATCTAATACAGGTGGTGGGAAAGAGTATTCTTGTTCTAAAGAACAGAAAAACACACAAATAACAATGGGTCCACCTTATTTACAGGGGCATCGCACCCAGAGGCGCGCGAGAACTTTAATCGTCGCTATGGTACGGACGTTCCCGTCGTCGCCACAGCACAGCTGACAGCATCAGCGGCGGCAGACACTAGACAGTGCTCGCGCTCACCTGCTGCTCACGGCTCACGCTCGCCTGTTGCTCACGGCTGGCGCTCCTCGCTGCCCGCGGCCATCCGCGGCCAGCCCGCCTCGCGACGACGAGACTGCCGCGTCACGGACTCGAACCCGGAGCCACCGCGCGCGACGGCGGCTGAGCGCGCACTGGCGCGCGCCCCGCCCCGCCCCGCCCCCGCCATACCGACCGCAGCGCTGCGCAGCGGCCGCCGGCGCAACCGCGCGCGCCGCGCCGCACTACGTAGTTGGCGACAGACGTCGGCGAGGCGCTGCGGTCGCGAAAAGTTTAGAGCCGAGTATTGGGAGAGTATGGCCAACCTGCTAGCGCCGGCCATACTGGGCCTAATGGGCTAAACCGTGATTTTCCGCTAACAGTGATTTCCGTGATTGCTACTTTTAAATCACCGTGATTTTTCACGAGTACGTGATTTCTTGCCCATCTCTAGGGCCTATTCCGCTGCTGCTTACACACCACCCGCTACCACGTTCCCAGCGCTTAACAATACTTATCAACCGATTTTGAGAAAACTATTCACTGGAAAAATTTAATTTTTTCACATATTATAGTGTGATATATACGCTCGATAATGATCTCCATTTCTATTGATTATTACTTATAGTTTCCGTGCTACATCAAATTAAGTAAGCTACTGCGCAAAATATTGAAGAGTTTGCAGAGGAAAAATCGCATTGCGTAGACTTTTCGTATGGTTGATTGTAGCTCATACAATGCTGTGGACGAAATGTAGGTAAGATATCGAAATTTTATTTAAGGTTCAGAGCAGAACGATAACTGTTTTCATTCTCGAGATACAGGGTGTCCGACGGACAGATGCGGGACCTGGCGCCTCTACGAATTACTTATCGTTCGATTTTAAGAAAACTGCTTGGTTGTGGCTCCAGATATAAAGGGTTCGCCTAAAATTCAGATTGACCTGTATATACCTGAATATACCGCGAACATATCATCGGAGCATAGTGTAAATAAAGAAAACAATTGAGATCATGGAAAAGTCTTTGAGTATTATCTTGTTTATTATGTACTTATATCTTACATCAACTACGAAAAATTCAAGGAGATACCTACTACATGTCTTTTACCAGAAACAGAAACTAAAGGTGCCTTTAGAACGCCAATTACATTTGAATGTCTAATATTTGTCTTGTTTTAATTCTGTTTTCTGTAATGATACACATGAAAACGAATGAGAAAAGCTTGTTTATGGAACTGTATGTTAATTTCATATCTAAACGAGAATCTAGTTCACTCACTAATATGTAAAAAGTGTATTTTAGACAACTACCCGCAGATAAAATCAGCAACACATGAATAATTTAACCTCATGACATTGTGCAGGAATTTTCTTCACAAATTTATTAAAGTTAAAAATATATAGGTATCTGCTGCTTCATCTATTCCTCAGCGAATCTTTAATCTATTAATTTACATTATGAATTAAAATCATCACAGCACAAGAACCGAAGTTCGCTTCTGGACTTCTAGTTTTCTCTGACGACTTTCATCAGCCAGGCATCATCTTCCTGTATTTGTGATACCTAATGAAAGTACTATAATGTTTAGCTCCCCTCTACGCTTCTTAAAAACACCCAAAAGTACAACACTGTGGCATTATCAAACGGAAATATACGAATATTCACAAGGTTACTCATCCGAGCCAAGCAACGTATAGGACCAAGATGGCGGGAAGAACCACGTGACTGGATTTCAGCCAATCACGAGCTGCAGACGGCGGCAAGCGGCGCGGAAAAGGATGGCCGTACTTTCCCTGTACAGGGCTTTATAAAAGTTGACGTGCGCTTATATCCCAGGCGAAAAAATCTTTCCCAGAGATACTACCTGTTGGCATTAGACAAAGATCTAAAATGTTCATGTAGTAGGGATCAACCACAGACATATATTAATACACTGGCAATGCCGTATACAGTATCATTGCTGTCAGTGAAGTCTCGTCGCCATATTTCTATACTATAAACTAGTAAGCAGTCTTGGGTGTTATTACAGAAAACAGTCGTAAAAAATGAACTGACGTAACTATGCTGTCTTTAGAGATTTGACATGTGGGAAATGCGTGTGTTGTATATGGCTGTAAATTTTTCAGCTGCACTAAGCTTCGACACATACAGTAATGAGTTGCATTGATTTGCTGTTATTATTAATCTGTTACCAATTTTATTCAACTTCGGTTTTAATTCAGTAGTGTGGTCATTAGAAAAGTGTTGTTTATTGTGGATAACCCGTGACAGTCCTTACGAAATATTTGACAAATACAGTAATAAATTGCGTTGCGTTTAGGCCTGATTATTAGGCCTGATCTGTTATCAGATTCGATCAATTTCAGCTTTCTTTTAATATTATGACCGTTGTAAATGTACTATTTGTCGTGGATAACACAATCGTTATTCTTAGTGTTTTTTCGATAACTACAGTCTGCTTTAAATGTACCGATACGTAACGGTAAAACTTTACTAACCTCCCGACGGCCTCGTATGAATATGTTGGCAACATCAACAAAACGGTAGAAATCCCACATCAAGATGTTGATATTCTCAGAAATCAACACAAAGTGACTTGATTAGCATTGAAGAAGTAAATAAATAACGCTGTTCCTACTCTATGTTTGACAGGTTCTTGTATGTACCCTCGTTCACTCTGTAAAAGTAATTGCCCTTGTAAAACGAAGATTTCTTGAATAAAAATTGGCCTTGTCATGCGATTGGCTAATGCTAACGTCACACGATTGACAACATAATCACCGCTAGGACGGGAAGTAAAATTTAACCGTACGTAACACGTTCTTCTCGTAACACGGTTCGACAATGTAGGCCTGTATGCTAAATTCAACTATTGCGGAAGTATTAGCTTAAATGCAAATCATGTTCAAACGAACTCGTAAAGCTTACAACGTCATATCGTGTCAGAAGAACGTAGCACTACCGTACGGAAACTTTTTGACGTGTGGTAACGCAAGATGGCGGTTTCCGGCTTCAGCCACAGAGGCACGTTTGCCGTCTAGAAATGTATGTCTGTGGGATCAACGAGCTTAAATTTCACAGAGTGGCTGACACACGAGCTACAGCGCTCTCTCCGGCAACCTGTGGAAACTCGGCCGCCATGTTTTCGGTGGTCAACACACTTGAGTGCAGTCTGTCTATCGTATGCTGTTGTTGAGCTTGAAACGCTGTATTTAGTGAATATTGTATGTAGGGTGAATATTGTGTGTACAATTTTTCCTGCTGAAATATGCCTAAAGTGTGTTCAGCACTTAAATGCACAAATCGAAGTGATAAAACGACAAGTAATTCGTGCAAGAACACCAAAGGTTTTGAATTGTTTGATCTCAGTCTGTCTATTGTCAAACAAAATTTCTGACTAATGGTACTTAGCTGCCCCAAGAGTGAAGCTTCAGACGACCTATTCTGCAGTTCCTGTGAAGTACACGTCATAAAAATAATGCTCAGTTTTCTACCTAGTGGGCTGGAATTGCAATTGAATGGAATGGACAGTGTGTTGAAGAGAGTGTATAAAATGAACATTAACAAGAGCAAAACAAAAATAATGGAATGCGGTCTTAGAAAATCAGGCGATGCTGAAGGAATTAGATTAGGTAACGAAACAATGAAGGTGGTAGATGAGTTTTGTTACTTGGGTAGTAAAATAACATGCGATGGTCGTAGTACAGAGGATACAAAATGCAGAATGGCAATGGGAAGAAAAGCATTTTTGAAAAAGAGAAATTTGCTAACATCCAATATTAATTTAAGTGTAAGGAAGTCTTTTCTGAAGGCATTTGTGTGGAGTGTTGCCTTGTACGGGAGTGAAACATGGACGATAAGCAGTGCGGACAGGAAAAGGATAGAGGCTTTTGAAATGTGGTGCTACAGAAGAATGCTGAAGATTAGGTGGGTAGATCGCATAACTAATGAAGAGGTACTGAACAGAATGGGTGAGAAAAGGAATTTTTGGCATACCCTGACTAAAAGAAGGGATCGCTTGCTAGGACACATTCTTAGACATCGGGGAATCGTAAATTTAGCATTGGAGGGAAGCGTGTGGGGTAAAAATCGCAGAGGGAGACCAAGAGATGCGTATAGTAAGCAGATTCAAATGTATGTGGGTTGCCGTTCTTACGAAGAGATGAAAAGGCTTGCTCAGGACAGAGTAGGGTGGAGAGCTGCATCAAACCAGTCTCCGGACTAAAGACGATAACAACAACAACGTTGTTGTGGTTTTGAGATATTTCTTCTTCTTTTGCTCCTGTGGTTGATGAAACCACACTTTTGATTGTTTACACCTTCTTTAAAAATATTTTCACTTGTTGTCGACGATACCTGATCGAGCATGTTTGACATGTAACCAGTGCAAACTGTTGAAGCACTAGTGAGAGCTGTGTTGTTTGGAACAAATATGCACTTATTTCAGCTTGGAAACAACGAAAGTGATTAATGATACGTTATTTTGGTGTAGAATGTTTTTGTGATAGCTGACCCAGGCGCACTTTTATTGCAACATTCTGTTGTCACCTTCGTGTTTATACTCAAATTTCACGTACCAAACGTTACTTGTTTCAGCATGACAACAAGGAAAGTTATTAACGAGACCTTATTTCGACGTGGATTGCTTTTGTAGCAGATGACCAAGGCGTATTTCTAAATGCAGTATCTTGTTGTCACTTTCGTCTTTGTACCCATATTTCGTCCATCGAAATTTACCACGAAACCCTTTAACAGCAATTTTACAAGTTTGTTGACGTAATATGTTCAGTAAACCCACCAGATAATTCTATGCTAGACTTCATGAAAGCAGTTGTTACAACACGTCAACAACAGCTGCAGATTCATGGTCATGGTTGTTCGTCATAACAATTGCTGTTTCGCAGCTCGTTCAGGCCATGTACATGCATTAAAAACAACACAAATATTTTCGCAGCGACACTTTTGTCGTTATTGCAAACCCGAGACGACTGCTATAGTTCCAACTGGAACTGTGTTACTGCCAGGTTTGCGATAATTTATTACCGCATCGCCAGGCTCGTCAATTCGCAGCTTCGAAAAAGTCTGACTGAACTTGATGCACATCCGTATTCAACAGTCAATCTTTATTTAAAACGGGGAACTGTAAACAGGTAAGAGTCTCGAGTTGGTGTGGCATACCAGCTGTCAGCCGGTGCCACATATAACATGGCGGACGGCAGTTCAGTTTGCCTCAAACAGGGCGGACCTATCGCCACTCTATGAAATTCAATCTCGTTGGTACGGATGTAGAGCAAAGACCTTGTGAAAATAACGAGACTCCCTGATGGCGCTGCTGTCACGGGACAATTAGAGCCGTGTATTGGGAGAGCAGCGGCCACCTTTGACGTGTGTCTTGCCGACAACCGCCGGCTGCTATTGGTCAGCTGAGCGCGGGTGGGGCACGTCCGCCATTTTAGGCCTAAGCAGTCCATCAGAGTAAATGGCATATCTCACTTAACTAGCGGTTATTTTAGCATTTAGAGGTGTTGGAAATCTGTAGACTCATTGTGTATTAAATTAAGAGCTTAACGTAGCATATTCCATTTTTATATGGTGAAAAATGCCGCATTGTTGGCAGTGAATTGTTATACTAAGACAGTCTGAGGTAGCAAGTTTTACGCATTCCACGGGCGAAAGAGATGCGAAAAGACGCGAATTGTGGATACACCGCATTGGAAGAAAAAATGCATTTCCATACGAGAATGCAAAATTTTTCGAAGTGAATTTGTATTGAAATATCGAGTAAACTTCTAGGTTTATCTGTTCAAGTTTCTTGCGAGCAATGTTGGACGGACAACACATGTAAGAGAAAAGATATTTTTAAAAGATACAAATACATGAAAATCTAACATAATGTGCCGTATTTGACGAATTTCGTATTTATGCTTAGCCTGCATATTACGAAAGTTTGGGCGGTAAATGAAACCGCCCATTAAATAGACCTCCAAAACTCGAATTTTAAGATAAATTTTATTTTACTGAAGTACCCAGCAGTGCGATGACAATGTGTAAAAACTTAAACCTTTCCAAAATGTTAGCTCAGTTAATGTTATGTGATAATGTCACATGTAGGTTAGCACACAACACCTATCAACATTAGGCACTAGATTAATGGAAAGCAACCTGTATTAATTACATCTACTTTGATAAAAACCAATATATTAGATATAAAATCGCCAGTCCTTAGCTAATTTGAAAGCAGGAACGTCACTTATTGCGAAAGCAGTGCATTTGGTACAGGGTTTAAATTTCAGCACGAAACAATTTTTACAACTAGTTTGCTCAAAAATAAAGGTCTTGATCTCAGATTACCAATTTTTGCTTAATATTCGCTGTAGATGTGATGACGCGATTAAAAACTTAAGTTCATCGTTTACTTAACGTACTGTCATACCACGTCGATGTACAGACCGGTTCCCTTCATCATAAATGTTAATGTAACAGATCCGCCCATAGCGCTGCTACTGCCAGAAGATATAACAGGCCTACAATGGCGGCGCTCGCCCAGTTGGCGGTACTCTCCCAATATAGGGGTCTAGGAACAATTTGAAGCTTCGCCCGGCCACCATGGTGGTGGCAAACGTCACGTAAATACCAGTGTTGTTATCAGGTAAATCGTGTATTACATAGCTGCTGTGGGATAAATACACAATTGATAGTCACATCTGTATCGTTTGACTATCGCAGTGTACATGAAGCACGATGGTAAAGAGCTTCTCAACGTTTAAATACATAAATCAATTGAAAGGAATAAAAAGATCGAATACTGTATTCCCATTTATATTCCTCAGGAATACAAGTAGCCCTACTACTTGTGTTCAGAGATAGTTAGTCTTGCTTTACAGACTGTTTGTCAAGACAATATGGGATTGAATGAAATAAACAACAGGCTTTTGTAATATGGTAGCTCTTAAAAAGGCGCTGCTTTAGGCAGTACTGGTGGACAGCAAGTTCAAAAATGTTGAAATGTAGCCGCCCTGGGCCACCGGCTGGCAGAACAATGCTCCTAATTGGCCTTCACTTCACGAGACGCCACCACAGTCTAACCTTAGCCTCCAAATAATACAAAGCCTACTCACTAGGAGCTTACCTCTGATGAGCAGTGTCGCCGCTGTAGTTCAAACTTATTCCGCTGTTGGCGCCACAAGCCAACCTCATTCCGTGTAGATTCTTTTGGAACCGAATAGGAAATAAGGCTTAAAAACATGTCCATACAGCACAACGGTTCGTTTTGGTCACTGATGTCGAGAACAAATATTGAAGTTCATGTTACTGTCTATTTAAAAATGATAGCATCTATTGTTTCTTGTTATTATCATGTACACTGATTATTAGGCCTAATTGATTGGAATTGTTTTGCGGCTTTTCCTAGAGAGCTTCTTTTCTAAATTTTCATTTCTTTTCGTAAAATATTCCCTACGTACCTGGTCTGTCATAGTGTTCGTGAAACTAGTTAAGTAGGGCCTCAGAAATTTTTGCAGTATTAATCTGCTCAGTAGCTCTGTATGCGAATCCTTAGCGCACTGCAACGCGGGGTTGCGACTAATATGAGGCAGTAACATGTGTAAAAGTGCGAACAGTACTTTTGGCTTGTCTGTGACTGATTCCAGTGCCTCGTTAGTCACACTTTCTAGTCTTGCCAGGAACATGACGAATGTAGGTTTTGCAGAGTTTACAGTCTTGCATTTCTAAATGATATACTCCGCCTATTTAACTTTGTTTGTACTATGGCATCTTTATTATGAGGTTGTGAAATATGGCTTTCTTGGCAGACTTCTTCGCTTACATTTCCCTTGTCTGTAGCGATTTTATCGATCTTCTGTTTCAAAGATTTTGTCCCACATCTTTCAATTTCTCTTCTCGGTTCTTTTATATTGATTCGTTTGCTTGGCAGATACATTTCTAAAACACTGGGAACTGCATCAGGATTCAATTTCTTTATCTTAAGGTCGGATTTATAGTCTGAGGTAAGAAAATGGTTACTGCATATCACAGAATGCTCATTGGGCTGCTATAACTTATGCTTTGTATCACCTACATAAGAGATAAAAATGAAATATTTAGGCAACAGTAAAATAAATTATACCAGCACTGATCACTTAGAAATGCACATACCTTGTCTACCTATTGTTTTTATCCATAGTTGTCTCGTGGATTCATTACTCGAAAATTCGTGAAAACTCCAGGAGCTTTATTTCGGGAGCCCTGATTGCAAAATGGCACACAACAATATAACATTTTCCACAAACACTTAAACAGTTGTAGATTTTCACATAAAAGCAGTAAGTTACACTCTTTCTGGGGTGCACAATGTGCATTACAACGCACTGTAGCAGAACGCACTTCAGTCAAGTCTCGCGCGTTTGTGGTTGCTATGTGGCGCCTCTAGCGACTGCTGTTTCAACGAGAGCGGCGACAAGAGTTTACTCCTAGTGAGGAGGCTTTGTATTATTTGGAGGCTAAGGTTGGACACACACAGTCACGACACTTCACTGCGACAGCAGCGCTCCAAGCGGAGGGAAAGCTACTTTTATGAATACGATAGTGGATGAGTGCGAATAGTATCGTTTATATCGATTTTAACACATTTTTTTACATTAGAGAACGTATGTAGTATCGTAAAATAGATAATAACTTAAAAACAGCTCCACCTTTGTCTTCCTTACGTCTCCTAAGATCACTGACAAGGTTGGAAACGGTACATTACGGCACAGTTTATTTACTGTTATCTTGTAACCCACAGGGTTATACTAAATAATATAAATTACTATTAAAATAGAAAAATGACTAGGAAACACCGAATACCCGCCCTTTGGCAGAAAGACGTGTTTTTTCTTCTGAAGAACGTTAATGTTTCTCCACTCTAATTCCAGTGAAATCGGTGAGCGTGGAACGTAGGAAACGAATGTAGAATGCAATAACTACGGTATTTAACATACCAAATCAGCCACCACAATTGTCGCTGAAGGAAACCATCAGAAACGTGACAAGAAAACTGAAAAAGCAACCAAACTGTATTCAACAAAGAAGAACCCAATTCCACAATTGTTGCTACAGCTGAACCACTAACGGCAAGAATCTTCAAGACAATGTCTTCTTAAGCTAAAGTAATCACACTCAAAAGAATATGCGCTTATAATAAAGACGAGTGAAGCCTAAACATGTGCGAATCATTAGACCCCATACCACAACGATACGTGTCAAAAAACTCTTTGTCATTGTAAGAACACACCAAAATAGAAATTTATGTTTCTATTATGTTTATATTCTACTTACTTTCAGCGGAATAAGCTGCAAATATACACATATTCGTAAGTATTGGTTCATGACAGAGTTCTTCGTTATACCACTGAATCATTAAGTTCGACTGTTTTTACATTACTTTCCATGTTATGTATGCCTCTTGATATATTACTGATGCTTGTAACACAAAAATTATATTAACTATTTCATTAATTACGCACACAAATAATTAGAAACAAACAACACTCTTTCGGTGGCTTGCCCACCGCTAGGAGCGCTAGAGTCGCAGCAGCTGTCAGTTGGTAACAACTTTCACAGCAGTGAGTGTCGCGACTGTATATGGTAGACAGAGACGCCACTATGTGCCAGCCAATGTGTCCAACAGTCGGCACACTTCAGTCTGCAGAAGTGGCGGCAGCATCACAGCTGCTCACACCAACAGCCGCGTCTTCCAAGTGTTGTGGCGTGCAATGAGAAGGATCGCGCTCCTCCAAATACAGAATAAATCACAGCATATTTTAAGGGATTTTCACTGGGCGACATTGGAAGGATGGTCCGGGGGGCCCTCCCTCGGAAAATTTATTAAATATTGATGCGTAAAACCGTTTTTTGAAACTTTTTTTTTTAAACCAAAGCTTTTTAATTTTTCTTTAATAAATTTTTATGCATATATCTAAATTTGGACTTTGAAGAAATCATGTATCTCCTAATTTTGTTAAACAATATTTTAATTCTTTTTGTTTTTTATTTGTTAAATAGTTAAATAGAATACAGTACCTGTTATAAATTCACTTTAATTTGATATGGATATTAAATGAAAATAATATTAAATTAAACTAATATCAGTACTATGATTACTTAAAATACCTTCCTGTGCGCTTTCTGTAATAGTTAATAAATCATTATTTGTCTTAAAAGCTCATATTACGTTATGGTACCTCAATTTGTATTGCTCTAGAGAATTCTGTACACCAACGGGAAAGAAACACAATTACAATTTTAAGCTATCTAAGAAAAGTACTTAATTCTGAATAAAATGAGTCGTGAGATGCTGGTGCTAGAAATAGAACTCCTTCTGGAAAAGCAAGGAACAAAACAAGAGAAAGATTTTATTCAAAAGTAAAAGAAAAAAAAACTGTCCAAATGTTGGCGTATCTTGCTGACTTTTTCAGTGAAATTAAATCCGAGTATTTCATTGCACGAAAATAGGACTAATATTTTGACAGCGCAGGACAAAATTTCAAGTTTTGTCCGTAAACTGGAACTTCACCAACGCAGGGTTCAAGTCGGAGATATATCGATGTTTAAGCAACTGTGTGATCAATGAGTAGGCGAGGAAAATAAAAGAATCGTGTTTTAAACTTCCGTTATTCAGCATCCGTCTGCAGTTATAATCTCAATTAAGCAATGTTCCTCAGCTATGGATAATCAGCACGTCAACACTTGGATATTGAGACCATTATCTGTTTAAGAGGAAATTTTCAAAGATGTTTCAGCCACAGTAGAATCCTTCTGATTGCTCGAAGATAGCACATTCAAAATGGAATTTCAAAATTATGACTTTGGCACATTTTGGCGAAAAGCAGAAGCCGAATATCCTGTTATAAGCTGACAGAGCCCTAAGAACGTTATGACAGTTCGGTACCACTTATAGATATCAGACTGGCTTCTGACGCTACTGACAATGAAAAGCAAGACCAGAAACCGTCTCAATGTGGAACATGACCTGAGATGCGCCTTAAGAAAAACAAAACCAAACATTAGCAAACTTGCGGCTGGTAAACAGTACCTACCTTTTCGTTGAATATGATTGTTTAATTGCTGCATCGAAAGTGTAAAAGATGTGTGTCTTATGCAATGTGTTATGATTAACAAAGATTGGTAGTGTTTTCATGTATTGCTAAAAATGTTCAAATGTTTGTAAATCTATGGGATCAAACTGTGTGGTCATCAGTCCGTAGCTTAAACTACTTAAACCTAGGTAAGCTAACCTACGGACAAACATACACACGCCCACGTCCCAGGGAGGACTCGAACCTCCACGGCGAGCAACCGCGCGCTCCGCAGCGAGACGCTTAAAGCCCGTTTTAAACGATCAACGAACTTGTAATAGATTGCTAACAAGTTGCGTTAATGGCGGCCGTCAGTCGTTTGAACGGCTGCACTAGTATGATCGCGCTAGTATCGAAGCGCGATAATTATAGCGATAAAGAAGTAGGACGAGTTCTAAATTCGTTACTAGTGGGTTCACTGCGCATGCGCGAGCTAGCAGCTGCCTGCTGCAGTCGCCGCTCCAGTTAGTCCGCCATTTTCCTTCCTATTTACGTATATTTTGCGTTATTTCGAAGTTTATGATCAGAATGTATTACAAAATGTATTTCTAATGACGGCATTCACACTGTCCGTCACCAGACCGTCACCTAACGTCAACGTCACGTTAAGCTTTCTCGAGAAGATTGTTTTGATTGAACGGTCGTCTGCTGACATCGGAAGTTAACCTATTTTCG
This sequence comes from Locusta migratoria, assembly GCA_026315105.1. Taxonomy (NCBI): domain Eukaryota; kingdom Metazoa; phylum Arthropoda; class Insecta; order Orthoptera; family Acrididae; genus Locusta; species Locusta migratoria. The sequence continues at coordinate 128,023,802 of CM048752.1, forward strand.
TCACGCGATTTTCATACTATAGTCGACAATTATACGGTTTGCACACAAACTTGTCTTATCAATCTTTAGTTTATTATTATACTTTGTTTAGCGGTAAATTGCAAATGTTTCATGACGACTTAAATATTTATCTCAATTATTGTCCACCGAAAAGCGAGGTCGTACATCTGAAACCGAAAAATGGTTTATGATTTGCAATATCGTAACAGAAAAGACTGAAACCAATTGTTTATTTGAATAAGATTGTAATTTGATAATGCAATTTTCATTAAATAGCATTTTAAATGAAAAAGTCAGTCCAAATGAAAGACAAAAATTCAGTTGTGCATGACGTTATTAACAATGTCATCGGACAAATCTTCGTAAAGTAAAGAAGTTCTATTTACGCTCTTATAAATATTGCTTGATGTGTTCATACGTTTATTTTTTTTCGCTTGAAAATAGATGTGAATGTTTTGAAATGTTGTTTCACTACCCAGAACCTTACCACACTAAGTTAACCAAAAACATCGATTGCAAGGTTTTCTTTGGCCGTCAATAATATTTAGCGTTGTTTCCTCAATTCCATGACTTCCTACATAACAAATCGGCTTTTATAACCTCACTTTCAACATCGGGCATTACTGTTCGATTACGTTTATCGTGTAAACACGCTGCCACAAGATCTTGCTTGAGTTTGTAGTTCAGGGCTAGTACGCTAGGAGCGCTTCAGTAGACTATTATCTATCTTGTTCACCTTCCTTCATCGTTTAAAAAGGGCATTAGACCGCTCGGCTACTCCACGCGGCATGTATTGCTTTCTTTGATAATATTTTGAAGGGTGATTTTTTTTTTTTTTTTTTTTTTTTTTTTTTTTTTTTTTTTGGTGGGGGGATGAGTTTCCCTAGTAGGTCTTAGAGGTAACAAGACTGAAAAGGTTGGGAACCTATGCTCTAAAAGATTTATAAGAGATTATTTTTTTAAATTCCCGATACATTTGATATGTGATTCAATAAAAATAAACTGCCGGCACTACCCACAGCCACTGGGCGACAAAATCTCAGCACTGGCCGACACAAGTGTCGCCCAGTTAACAGGCTATTTTATGCCCTGGTATAAATACATTTACTGTACACAACTTTTTATTGGCAAATACAAGTGTACAGTTCGAAGATCCGAATAAAACGGTTTTTCGAATATCAATGTTCCCAAATTACTTTGAATAATAGACGTTTCCACTCCCATGAACCACAGACATTGCCGAGGTGGGGTGACTTGCGTGCCTCAACGATGCAGATAGCCGTACCGTAGGTGCAACCACAGCGGAGGGGTATCTGTGGAGAGGCCAGACAAACGTGTGGTTCCTGAAGAGGGGCAGCAGCCTTTTCAGTAGTTACAGGGGCAACAGTCTGGATGATTGACTGAGCTGGCCTTGTAACATCAGCTAATGTGGCTTTGCCACACAGCTACTGCGAACGGCTGAAAGCAAGGGGAAACTACAGCCGTTATTTCTCCCGAGGACATGCAGCTCTACTGTATGAACATATGATGATGGCATCCTCTCGGGTAAAATATTCCGGAGGTAAAATAGTCCCCCATTCGGATTTTCGGGCGGGGACTACTCAGGAGGATGTGATCATCAGGAAAGACATTACTGGCATTCTACGGGTCGGAGCGTGGAATGTTAGATCCCTTAATAGAGTAGGAAAATTAGAAAATTTAAAAAGGGAAATGGATAGGTTGCAGTTAGATATAGTGGGGATTAGTGAAGTTCGGTGGCAGGATGAACAGGATTTCTGGTCAGGTGAGTACAGAATTATAAATACAAAATCAATTGGGGGTATCACAGGAGTAGGATTGATAATGAATAAGAAAACAGGAATGCGGGTAAACTACTATGAGCAGCACAGTGATCGCATTATCATTGTCAAGATAGATACGAAGCCAACACCGACAACAGTAGTACAGGTTTATATGCCAACTAGCTCTGCCGATGATGAGGAAATCGAAGAAATATATGAGGAGCTAAAGGAAATTATTCAGACAATTAAGGGAGAGGAAAACTTAATTGTTATGGGAGACTGGAATTCGGTAGTAGGACAAGGAAGGGAAGGGAAGATAGTAGGAGAATATGGTCTGGGCAAAAGGAATGAAAGAGGGAGCCGCCTGGTAGAATTTTGCACAGAACATAATTTAGTTATAACAAACACCTGGTTCAAGAATCACAAAAGAAGGTTGTATACGTGGAAGAGACCAGGAGACACCGGGAGATACCAAATAGATTTTATAATGGTAAGACATAGATTTCGGAACCAGGTTCTGCAGTGTAAGACATACCCAGGGGCAGATATAGACTCTGACCATAACTTGTTGGTTATGAACTGTAGGCTGAAACTAAAGAAACTACAAAAAGGTAGGAAAATAAGGAGATGGGACCTGGATAAATTGAAGGAACCTGAGGTTCTTAAGAATTTCAGAGGAAGCTTTAGGCAACAATTGACAGAAACAAGGGAAAATAAAACAGTAGAGGAGGAATGGGTAAAATTGAGAGATGAAATAGTGAAAGTAGCAGAGGACAAAATAGGTAGGAAGGCAAGACCCACAAAGAATCCTTGGATATCACAGGAGATACTAAATTTAATCGATGAAAGGAGAAAATATAAAAATGCAGTAAACGAAACAGGCAAAATGGAGTACAGACGACTAAGAAATGAGATTGACAGGAAGTGCAAAATGGCTAAGCAGGAGTGGCTAGAAGCCAAATGCAAGGATGTAGAAGAATGTATAAATAGGGGAAAAATCGATACTGCTTACAGGAAAATAAAAGAAACATTTGGGGACGAGAAAAGCAACACTACTAATATCAAGAACTCAGATGGAAAACCAGTTCTCAGCAAAGAAGGGAAAGCTGAAAGGTGGAAAGAGTATATAGAGGGGCTCTACAAGGAAATGAACTCAGAGACAATATTGTAGGAAGGGAGGAGGATGTAGGTGAAGATGAAATAGGAGATACTGTACTGAGAGAAGAATTTTACAGAGCCCTGAAAGACCTAAGTCGAAACAAGGCCCCTGGAGTAGATGATATTCTCTCAGAGCTACTGAAGTCTCTGGGAGAACCAGCTATGACAAACCTGTTTCACCTGGTGTGTAAGATATATGAAACAGGTGAAGTACCCTCAGACTTCAAGAAAAATGTTATAATCCCCATTCCAAAGAAAGCAGGTGCAGACAGGTGTGAAAACTACAGAACCATCAGTTTAATAAGTCATGGTTGCAAAATATTAACACGAATTATATACAGACGGATGGAAAAGCTGGTAGAAGCCGACCTCGGGGAAGATCAGTTTGGGTTCAGGAGAAATGTAGGAACTCGGGAGGCAATACTTACTTTACGGCTTATCCTAGAAGATAGATTAAGAAAAGGCAAACCTACATTTCTAGCTTTTGTAGATTTGGAGAAGGCTTTTGACAATGTTGATTGGAATAAACTCTTTAAAGTTCTGAAGCAAGCAGGAGTAAAATATAGGGAGCGTAAGGTTATTTACAACTTGTACAAAAACCAGAGAGCGGTTGTCAGAGTTGAAGGGCATGAAAGGGATGCAGTGGTTGGGAAGGGAGTGAGACAGGGTTGTAGTCTTTCTCCAATGTTATTCAATTTGTACATTGAAAAAGCTATAAAGGAAAGCAAGGAGAAATTTGGTGAAGGAATAAAAGTTCAGGGGGAAGAATTAAAAACATTGAGTTTTGCCGACGACATAGTAATTCTGTCAGATACAGCAAAGGACCTGGAAGAGCAATTGAACGGAATGGACAGTGTGCTGAAAGGTGCATATAAGATGAACATTAACAAGAGCAAAACTAGGGTAATGGAGTGCAGTGTAAGAAAATCAGGAGATGCTAAAGGAATTAGATTGGGAAACGAAGCAATAAAGGAGGTAGATGAATTTTGTTACTTGGGCAGTAAAATAACAAATGATGGTCGCAGTACAGAGGATATAAAATGCAGAATGGCAATGGGTAGAAAAGCGTTTTTGAAAAAGAGAAATTTGTTAACATCGAATATTGATTTAAGCCTAAGGAAGTCCTTTCTGAGGGCATTTGTATGGAGTGTTGCCTTGTATGGGAGTGAGACATGGACGATAAACAGTGCGGACAGGAAGAGGATTGAGGCTTTTGAAATATGGTGCTACAGAAGAATGCTGAAGATTAGGTGGGTGGATCGCGTAACTAATGAGGAGGTACTGAAAAGAATTGGGGAGAAAAGAAATTTCTGGCATACCTTGACTAAAAGAAGGGATAGATTGGTGGGACACATTCTTAGACATAAAGGAATTGTGAATTTAGCATTAGAGGGAAGTGTGTGGGGTAAAAATCGCAGAGGAAGACCAAGAGATGGATACAGTAAGCAGATTCAGACAGATGTAGGTTGCCGTTCTTATGTAGAGATGAAGAGGCTTGCTCGTGATAGGGTATTGTGGAGAGCTGCATCAAACCAGTCTCCGGACTGAAGACCACAACAACAATAGACGTTATACTGTATATTATATTTTAGTTAAATGGAGGAATTTCGACTTTTAATTTCTCCTGCCGAAATTGACCCCCAACATGGACAGTTCGACATTTATGTAAGGAAATTTAAAAAAAAATGCATTATTAGAATGTGAGTTTACGGAAGTATTTACCGTAGTTTCATTCTTCTGCAGCAGCCGAAAGGTGGTTCAGCAAATGAAAAAACTATCAAAACGCATCTGAGGTACTGTATGGCTCAAGTTCAAAAAATGTTCAAATGTTTCTACAACTTATGGGACTTAACTACGGGGTCATCAGTCCCTGAACTTACAAACTACTTATGAACTAGCTAACACTAAGGACGGCACAAATATCCATGCCCGAGGGGGGATTCGAACTCCCGACCGTAGTGGCCGTGCAGACCGTGACTGGAGCGCCTCAGTCCCCTCGGCCACCGCGGCCGCCTCAGGAAGTTCAAAAAGTTTCATTTCATGATTGTGTAAAATAACTATTGGGGTCACGAAATTAGTTGCCTTACTGCAGTTCGAATTTTTGTTTATGATATTAATATTAGCAACCTGTAACACAGAATTGAAAAGTAATCTGCTTTACATACAGGTATAATAACTGAAAGTGGTTTGCAGAACTGTGTATAGTTCCATATATGAACGACACATAGCCACAGTGGATGCACATTGTCAAGTTCAACCCCGTGACGATAGTTGCTGACTTTTGAGCAGTTCACTCTGCTAGAAGGTATTTGGCTTACAGCATTAAAAATACTAATTATCTTGCTATATACCCAATTGCTATTGTTAGATGCGTTAGTTAAGAAAACGTTATGGCACACTTCGTGTTTCTAAAAGAATTTTGTAATGGCTGATTGCTGTATTCATAATGTAAGAAGCTATTTTTCAGTTATGTATCTGATTTCATATTTCACTTTCACAATCGATCTTTAACATTAGCTGTTTCAGTCAGCCCTGTTTGATTTTTTGATGCTATGAAAAATCTAAATATTGGAGAATACAGCATTAAAGCGGAGAGACGTGAAGAGTGAAACTCTTCCGAAATTAATGTTTGTACAAAAGTTTCACGATTGTAGAATATTCTGAGAAACTGCCAAAAAATTCCGTTCATACGCTGCTCTTAGAACGCAAAAAAACTATATGTTATGGTTTGGTTTTTTTAGGAAGAGGAAACGCTGCCGGCCGCGCTGGCCGAGGGGACTGAGGCGCTCCAGTCACGGTCTGCACGGCCACTACGGTCGGGGGTTCGAATCCCCCCTCGGGCATGGATATTTGTGCCGTCCTTAATCTTAGCTAGTTCATAAGTAGTTGGTAAGTTTAGGGACTGATGACCCCTCAGTTAATTCCCATAAGCTATACAAACATTTGAACATTTTTGAGGAAACGCTATTGGCCAATTTCTACATCGTATGTTTAATAAATTTACACACAATCCATAGTTGTTGTATATTGAAGGAGTGTGAAGCTGTTTTGTAGTTATATATTTCAGTTAGACATAGTTTTGGCGACTTAACTCAAATGAATACTCTCCCTAATCAAAAGAATCTTCAGCACATTTAACGTTCGCGCGGTAGTTTGCCCCTACAATGGCCGCCGAGGCGCTCTTCAGTTTGTCCGCTGTTCGCAGTCGGCCGCTTACGCCATTGTGGGCTTGGCTTGGTGTAGAGATGTCAGCAGACGATGTTGTTCTGAGTATTTTGTATACACTTGAAACAGAAATTAAATTTATTCTGATACGATCTTAGTTAACCTCACACACTGTAATCGTGACATATTCAGAAACAAACTACCAAATATTGGTGACAAGTAGAGAATATCGGGCTAAGCACACTCTCGGAAATCGTGATATATTCGAAACTAAGCAGCAAAATATTGGGGAAAAACAAGAAATATCAGCCTTTCCATACCCTCGGAAATCACGAGATGTTCGGAAATAAATAGCCACATCTTTCTGACTAGCGAATAGTGTAGGCCTAAATGTCATTTATACTCATGTCACTTACTGTACCAGCAATTTAAACGTTCGCATAGTTTTGTCGTCAACAATATTATCGAAAAGCTCAACATATTTGGAACAAAGTCAAATATTTGTGATTAGGAAGAATACAAATGTCATTGCTGATCATGCCACTGGCAGCAGTAATTTCATTCTCCGTTGTTCAGTCACACAAAAGTCACCAAATCGATGTTACTAACTCCTGAAGACAGCACATAAGATTACTGAATAACATAATACTGTTATATGAATAAAAAATCCCACAAAGTGTTGTGTATTAATTACTTCTACAGTGTGTTACAAACGATAAGATCACGCAAAAATGTTTTTATTTGGAGGAGATTTGAACACAGCACCTCTTCCGTGGCATTCCAGCACGCTAGACATTACGCTACAGCAACTCGATGCCACCAGATACGCCTTTACGATTTGTATACGAGTACCCAAATGTTTGGTTCTCAATGTTAATATGATTTTAATTATATTTAGTTATAATAAACTGATCCACATATGATTTTGTAATTCATCTTCAATTCGCTGTAGCCCTGAAACTGTTTACTGCGAGTTGTAAACCCAAAACTGTGAGATATACGGCAAATCAAGATGGCGTCTGTGGCATGGAAAGAAGAAGTGAATATCGTTTTCACGTCACTTTCCAAAGTCTTCGTTCATTGGCTAATGTAACAGCTAATTTCATTGGAGGGAAAGAAAATTTGGCCTGGGATATAAGAACTCCTATAAACCCGAGCTGAACTGTCCGCCATTTTGGCCCACTTTAGGTTTTGACAGCTCGAAATTTAAATGAAAATATCGGCTTAATCATTCATCTGACACGAAAATTGAATAACAGAATTTGTAGAGGAGAAAACTCGCTACAACTTTGCTTTCATATGTTTTTTTTTTTTTTTTTTTTTTTTTTTTTTTTTTTCATATCTCGTATCGCTTCAGAGATCTTATCAAAAATAACGGCGTTCTTGGGATGTATGTCTGTCTGTCTGTCCGTAACGTGTTCCCTGTTTTTAAGACGAACCGTTCAACCGATCAGCACCAAATTTTGCACAGATAATTGTAGGCCGCCAGAGACCAGAACCTCCCTTTTTCAAATTTTTCGGACTAAAAATACGGTTGTAATACCAAAAAAAGCTGGTTGTAATATAATTGTAATTGCAAACGAACCGTTCATCTGACACGAAAATTGAATAACCTAATTGGTAGAGGGGAAAATTCTCTACAACTTAGCTCTATTATGTTTTTTCCATATCTTGCATCGTTGCAGAGATATTTGCAAAAATAAAGGCGATCTGACGATGTCTGTCTGGCTGTAACGTGTTTCCACTTTTTAGGTCGAACCATTCAACCGATCGACACCAAATTTTACAAACATAATTGATGGCTACCAGAGACCAGAACCTCGCTTTTTTAAATATTTCGGACAAGAAATACGTTCGTAATACCAAAACAAGCCGTTTGTAATGTAATTTTAATTGCAAATAAACCGTTCATCTGACGCGAAAATTGAATAAACGAATTTGTAGAGGAGAAAATTCTCTACAACTTTGTTCCCTTGTGTTTTTTTCATATCTCGTATATTTGCAAAAATAATGGAGTTTTTACACCATCCACTGAATTAACGAAAACCAGCCGTTCGCAGATGTCACGTGACGTTCCTCGCCCAGAACTCTCTGGCATACGCCATCTTGCGTTGTGTATTGGATGATTTTCTTACTGTAAGTTACACGTTGTCATTTCAAAGCAAGGCGCACTAAAGAATTAACAAAAACACGTCGTTCTTCGTACGATAAATGATAATCTAGTGTCTACAAATGCCATATTAGCATCAGTGAACAACGGCCACCAGTAGTATGAAATTAAAGAACGCAAGTTATAAATATTATTTGTAGCGTAGCAGGCATTGCATTGGACTGTGAAGCTAATGGTCAGTGGTTCGAAACCCACCACTACCTAATTTTTTTTCCCGAAAAGGGTTTCAGATACACTTATTAATTAATTTTTTATTGTTTGCATAATTATTTTTGTCCAAAATGTTTGCAAAAACTTATAAAACTACAAATCTAAAGTGGGCCGTAAAACACGTCAGTGCGATTTTATTCCCCCAAGCTGCAGCAGTCGCCACGTTCCGGACGAAGCTCACGCGTCACCTCGCGTTTCATTCTACTCGCTCACACTCGCTAACTACTCACTGTACCAACGTGGAACTTTCACCAATGCCTTCCTTAAGAACTACACTACATTTTGTTTTTAGGTTTATTTATAGCAATAATTAATATAGAGCATATACTGAGTTTACCACCATGCACTTTCTGACGACGTTACGGAATTTTCGACATGCGTGGAACTTTTTTTCCTGTTGAAGTTGGGTGAACACATTAAGCGAATGAAATGTTCAAAATAAATCAAATTTTCATCCTCCCCAAACAGCAACTCTATGAGAAATGTATAACTTGAGATAATGTCAGTTAAATATGACGCACTGGGATCCGCCCGCCCGTCTAGTATAACACGTCTTCCGTATTAGAGCTCCTAATAATTAGGCACATGTTGTTACTGCATAACGTCCATACTTGAAGATACTGGTATTGACTTCTTTCTAACCCACTAAATTTAAAGTGCTGTCCCTCTATGTAATATGCAATTTCAAATTTTCAGTTATATGAAAAGGATATTCTAAATATCTCAACACAGAGTGATTTATTATGTGAGGAAATGAGAACAAGTCAGTTCGTTAGCTAGTGAAGAGATCCTCGCTATCTGTCATTTTCAAGTATTCTCACATAAAATCCCCATTAGATCTAGTAACTTCCGTTCTGTTTCTGCTAGGCGTTAAACTGAAGGAAATGTAACTCCTACTAGGTTTTGGAAACTGAGTAGTAGCTCTGAAACACAATGGACAAGAAGCAAAAAAATAAACATTTATGAGTGACGAAGGAATATCTGCAAATCGAATAACAAAGCACTAACTTCACTCTTTTTCATTCTACGACTATATATTTCCTTGAATAATTCGACATTGCCGCGGTGGAGTAGCCGAGCGGTCAAAAGCGTCTCGCTGCGGAGCGCGCGGTTGCTCGCCGTGGAGGTTCGAGTCCTCCCTGGGGCATGGGTGTGTGTTTGTCCGTAGTTTAGTTTACCTAGGTTTAAGTAATGGAGTGCAGTGTAAGAAAATCAGGTGATGCTGAAGGAATTAGATTAGGTAACGAAACAATAAAGGAGGTAGATGAGTTTTGTTACTTGGGCAGTAAAATAACAAATGATGGTCGCAGTACAGATGATATAAAATGCAGAATGGCAATGGGTAGAAAGGCGTTTTTGAAAAAGAGAAATTTGTTAACATCGAATATTGATTTAAGCCTAAGGAAGTCCTTTCTGAAGGCATTTGTATGGAGTGTTGCCTTGTATGGGAGTGAAACATGGACGATAAGCAGTGTGGACAGAAAGAGGATAGAGGCTTTTGAAATGTGGTGTTACAGAAGAATGCTGAAGATTAGGTGGGTGGATCGCGTAACTAATGAGGAGGTACTGAACCGAATTGGGGAGAAAAGAAATTTCTGGCATACCTTGACTAAAAGAAGGGATAGATTGGTAGGACACATTCTTAGACATCAAGGAATTGTGAATTTAGCGTTGGAGGGAAGTGTGTGGGGTAAAAATCGCAGAGGGAGACCAAGAGACGCGTATAGTAAGCAGATTCAAGTGGATGTGGGTTGTCGTTCTTATGAGGAGATGAAAAGGCTTGCTCAGGATAGAGTAGGGTGGAGAGCTGCATCAAACCAGTCTCTGGACTGAAGACCACAACAACAACAACAGGTTTAAGTAGTTTGTAAGCTACGGACTGATGACCACGCAGTTTGGTCCGATAGATTTACAAACATTTGAACAATTGAATTCGACAGTTTATGTAGTTTTGCATAGTAACCTTGTAGCAAAATACTCCCCTCTTTGCATGTTATCATTTGTCAAAATATCATTTCGATACCTCTAACCGTGTATGAGATTCGCAATGATTCATTCCGTTCTTATCGCCATCGGAAATGAGTGCGCTAAATAAAATAAAGTTTAGCGGTATGAGAGAAACGTAAAGATCTCCTCCTAAGTGGAAAATAAAATTCAATCCATTAGGAAAGTTTCATCCGCAGCAACATATGGTGGAACAAGCACCAAACGGAATATCATAGCAGCCTCTATTTTTTACTGCAAACTTTTCCTAATGTAGCGCAGTCTGTTATTTCGAAGCCAATATCTGATTAACTATGACTATTAACGAAATTATGAGCATTTCGTCACAATGCTGACGTATAAAGATTTAAGTAGCGGAAAAATTAAATATTTCCATCAACTAGTTTTTGCGAAACCATTTGTGAAAGATGGCAGGGCATGCGCCTCTACGCTGTTAGTGCAGCGCGATTCCAACCGTTTTGGGAAAAACATGGCGGACGATTCAGCCTGGCTATTTAGGGGCTCTAAAAGTTGTAAGCAGCCTGCGGCAATTCCACACAAAAGCAACAAAAGCTCACTGACTGACCAAACACGAAATCTCGAAAATTACTTCACCTGTTAAGATGAAATTCGGCAGGAATGTAGTTTATAGGACGAACACGTCAGCTAACAAACGATTTTGCGTTAGGACCGATAGATCAGAAGATATGACGTCATAAACAATGGAAACTTCCCCGTCTTGCGGTAAGTATAGTGTGACTTTACCACTCCACTATTTGAGAAGGAGAGCACTTAGCAACAAACTTTAGACATAATTTTAAACCTTTAGGAAAATTTTTCGCGCTGACAACCACAGCAAAATGATGAAAGGGAAAACATTTGTCGATCACTACTTTTTCGTCGTTCATGCAGTCAAATAACGGCATTTGGCATGACGTTACAAGTTATCCAAATGTTCAAATGTTTGTAAATCTATCGGACCAAACTGTGTGATCTTCAGTCCATAGCTTACGAACTACTTAAACTAAGGGTAAACTAACCTAAAGGTAGACCGAGGCGTTGGGGCCGGGGTATACGGGGTGCAGCCAAGACTGGAGGGCGTCATCTCTCTAGGGAAACTGGCCTCAGTATTCCAGGCCGAAATCACTGCCATCAGGGCGTGTGTGGAGGAGCATTTGCGTAGGTACTACAAAGACCGTAGCATCTATGTCTATTCAGACAGCCAGGCAGCCCTGAGATCACTGGCAGCTCCTGCAACAACGTCTAAAATTGTTGCAGAATGTCACAGGGTTCTGGTGGAGCTAGGGGAAAGCAATAGAGTAAACATATTGTGGGTCTCTGGCCACTCGGGGATCAGTGGCAACGAACATGCCGACAGATTAGCCAGGATGGGGACAGAGGCTCCATTTATTGGACCGGAACCTGTCCTGACAATCACCGAGGCAATGATCAAATTGGAGCTACGTAACTGGCTCAGAAGACAGCATGTAGAATATTGGACCAAAGTCCATCAACAAAACCATGGCAAGGTAATGATGCCAAAGCCATGTTTTAAAAGAAGCTCTGCAATCCTGGGCCTGAACAGGAGAGAGATTAGACTCATGGTTGGACTGCTGACAGGCCATGGGAATTTCAAAAAACACCTACATACAATGGGAATAACAGAAGAGGACCCTAAATGTAGGATCTGTGATGACGGTGATGAAACTGCACCACATATAATCTTCGAATGCATTGCATTGGAGAGTAATAGGTGCAGAACATTTGGGACAACCAGACCCGAAGAAATAGTGTCTAATAAAGAACTGGTAAAGGGACTCCTTGCACTGTTCAAGGGCATTGGTTGGCTTTACTAGATATACAGGGAGCGATACCGCACAATAGACTTAGTTTCGGTGCGGGCAGTGGCGGGTTGGACCAAGACTGTTTTGGCTTCTCTGAAAGAATCAAATTAAATCAAATCAACCTACAGGCAACACACACACCCATGCCCCAGGGAGGACTCGAACCTCCGACGGCGGGCAACCGCGCGCTCTGCAGCGAGGCGCCTTAGACCGCTCGGCTGCTCCACCGCGGCTACAATGTATTATTCGTACACTATTAATTGTATTCGCGAGAAATGTCAGAGACAGTATATACAGATACAACCGGAAATGCGTTCGAAATTTTATCATAGTACGATGCACAGTTCATGACATATGGAACCATAAACAGTGTCATGGAAAACCGCCTCATAATGCATGACGTTTTGATTTATTACGTCTTTCCTACTAATTCTATTGGCGACCTAATTTGCAGACGTTTTACATATACACTACTAGATGTACCATCGAAATAATATCGTATTACGACATGTAGTTCAGGTGCTATGATGTCAAAGAGAATGAAATGCATGAAAATTCTCCCTAACAAGCAAGAGGTTGTAATTTAGTAGCTCTTTACTACGAATTCAGTGAATGTCAATTTGATTTGTCGGTATTCTTTTACTTCTGTCAGGACTTTTTGAAGTGCGGTTTTGTATTTCTTCCGTAATGACTTTTTTCTTTTGAGGAGGACTCTTCAGTTTTCCATTACTCTTTACCCTAGGAGCAGCTATGCTTGAGTTGTTACGGCATAGCAGTCATATTTTAGTTTACATTTTCGTTTGCTGTTTTTAGCGGATCATCAGAATCAGAGATATTTTATTTCTAACTAGCTAAATTCCCGCTGCGTCGCACACGTAGACTGGATGGTCTGCATTGATTGTTTTTACTTCTAAGTATAAATTTTCTTAGATTTAGCTTTATAAATGCTTTTCTAATCAAGTATTTTTACAACTGCCACTATCTGTTGCACCATTGCTGGCAGAATTCAAAATACCCCAAAACGCATTTTTTTCTTTTTTCTTTTTAAATTATGACCCTGGTTCCAAACCGAAATTTTCACATTTCTAACTTCAAAATAGTCTGCTTAGCACCCTTAAAAGATTTTCTCTTATTTCACCGCTTAAGGGTTGAATTTCCAAAAATACCGAAACACGTGATTTTAAAATTACAATCAAAAATGTAAATCCGAAGTTTCGTATTTCTTCTTCAAAACTGCCTTAATAGCAACGTATTTTCGAAAAACCGTTGATCCCCTATTTCACCCCCTTAGGTATGGCAATATCGACCAATCGCTGATGCCTACAGTGTAAGAGAAACCACTGTAGGGTGGCAGCCCTTTGCTGCCCCTTACGTTATTTATTAACCACCAGATTTATTTATTTCAACAAAACCTAAATGTATACATTACTTTGTGGTAATTCTTTCAGCAATCAGTCGTAAAAAATATAAATTTTTGTTTGTATGCAAATCTAGATTTCGACCACTGTGTGGTCATTATCAATGCATAAAACCACTTAAAATACTTAAAACATCTCGACCTTCATGTTGTTTTAAGTATTTCAATTGGTTTTAAGCATTGATAATGACCACACAGTGGTAGAAAGCTAGATTTGCATACAAACAAAAATGTATATTTTTTACGACTGATTGCTGAAAGAATTACCACAAATCAGATACAGTCGTGAAGCACCAATTCCAATATGGAATCGAGCCGTATACATTACTGTATTTCAATTATTCGATGGCTGTTGCGTTTATTGACATTAATAATAATTGTGAGCATAATGCATGCATTACCCCATTTTTAGTAGCATATAGTATGCATAAGTTCACGTGGAAAAGTTCATTACGATGAAATCGTAAATTTTAATGCAATTACGAAAATGTACAATGGAATCAATGATGCCACTACGGTCGAGGGTTCGAATCCCCCTCGGGCATGGATATTTGTGCCGTCCTTAGTTTAAGATAGTTCATAAGTAGTTTGTAAGTTTAGGGACTGATGACCCTGTAGTTAAGTCTCATAAGCTATACAAACATTTGAACATTTTTGAATTTTTGAATCAATGATAGTTTTATTTGGTGCTTATCTCCAGAAAAATCCCAAGTAACGCAAAGTTGTGTTTGGGAAATTAGTTATAAACAAGAAAGTGACTTTACAACTGCCAGGTTTTATTTGACACGAATAAAGTTGCACAAAATATTGAGTCAGACTTAGCAGTAAAACGTGATTACACAGAAGTAATGACGTCTGGGCATATATAAAACTGTTAAATTACACATAAATGAACGACAGGTAGCGGAAGCATAAAACTACATAACAAACTGACACTTGTCGTATTGTGGCACACATTGTTTCAATTATAGCAAAGGAAAAAAGTGTTTATCATTTACCTCTTATCTTCCTTGTCAATATGCATTCACTAGAACATTACACACCATTTGTACCTCACAGATGGGTCACTTTTATCACTTTTTTAATTTTTTTTCAATTTTGGTTTTATATTTCAAGTCTCTGTTTGTGAACTTCAAGAAATAGAAAATTCTCACTCTGACAAAAAGTTTTACTAAATACTGGAGAATATATTTTTAAGTAAATCAGCTGTCCTTGAATTCACAGACCGTTTCTTAGCACTGGAAATAAATATTGCCTTTAAAACATACCTATATATTTTATTTTACTTATGGCAGTGATGTAGTTGTGTTTCAATGTTGGAAAAGTTGTATTTGCTTTAAGAGGATAATTAATTTACTGATCGGAGAAGGGCATACAGAAAAATCTGTCAACCACAGAGCAGGAACAGCATAAAATAATTACTCCCCTTAATCTATTTGTTTCAGTATCCGAAGAGCATTCGTTGCCAACATTAGCACACGACGCCTCCATTGCCGTAAGTAAAACTTTACCTGCCTAAGCAACGTAGAACAAGGGGAGGAGGCAGGATGAGTGTCATCGACTTGACTGGTTCAGTTTTACTTACGGCAGTGGAGGAGTAATGTTTCAATGTTGGCAACATAATGTTCGTTTTACGAGGACAATTACTTTACCGACCAGAGAAAGGTAGATACAAGAAACTGCCAACCATAGAGCAAGAGCAGCGAGATTACTCCCCTTATTCCATTTGTTTGAATATCCTAACAAGGGGAGGTCGGCAATCGGGACCCGCCGATTTCGCCCAAGTTACGTGTGTAGGAGGAGGTGGGTCTCCACATAACGAGCCTGACATATTTCGCCTGAGTGGGCCTTAGGAATGGAGGAAATGCTCTCGAAAGTTTTTCCGATAGCACTGTACATGTTATTCAGCGCTCTGTTCGCGAATAAACGGCGTAGCGTAATGGACAAAAATGTACAGTCCTATTGGAAAAATTTTCTAGAGCATTGTCTCCTTTCGTAAGGCCCACTGAGACGAAATATTTCGGGCACGTTATAGGGAGACCAATCTCCTTCTACACACGCAGTTTGGGTGAAATCGGCGGGTCCCGATTGCCGACCTCCCTTTGTAAGTGGATGAACGGTCGTTAACTTTAGCATTCTACGCCTCCGTTGCCGTTAGTAAAATTTTACCGTTGGCATCGAATTATGTGAAGGTGAGCAGGTAGATGAGCCTTAAAAATTCCTGAAATATCTCGCCTATGTGGGCAACAGGAAAAGGGAACGCACGCGAAAAATGTTTATAAGTCCCGCTACTTACGCACTGTTCTTTGTAGTGATGGGAACAATCGAATGAAAACAATCGATTCATTCGGTTGTTGGAAAAAAATCGATCATTCGGTTGTAGTTTCTCGTATCGGTTGAATTATTCATTCGTTCTTCTGAGTGAAACCAGTCGGTGGGATCAACCGAATGAAACAACCGATTCAGTCGGTTGGACTATTCATTCGTTCTTATGAGTGAAACCAGTCGGTGGGACCAACCGAATGAAACAACCGATTCAGTCGGTTGGACTTTTCATTCGTTCTTATGAGTTAAACCAGTCGGTGGTATCAACCGAATGAAAAAATCGACGCAGTCGGTTGGACCACTCATTCCTTTTCTTTTGAGTTAAATCAGTCGATGGGGCCAACCGAATGAAAAAATTTACACATTACGTTGGCCTTTTCATTATTTCTTTTGAGTGAAACCAGTCAGTGGGAGCAACCGAATGAAAGAGTCAGTCGGTCGTAGTTTTACTTTATTTTTTTACGAATGAAAGTAGTCTGTGAGAACAACCGAATGAAAACATGCGACACTTTTGCAGTTTTGTACATTGACTAAATTATCATTCTTTCTTTTAAAGTGGAAAGAGGCAGTACGTTTTTCGCGGGGAGCGGGGACTCGAGAGGGGGTGCTGCCTCGCTTGCGTTTTCACTGCTGACAGCGCTAGTCCAACATGCGCGCGCCAAACTCCACACAACAGTGCCTGGCGGCGTCGCAGGGCGTGCCATCGCCGATTGTTGTCGGTTACTTACTGTCTCAATAAAGAAGCGTGGAAACTACAGCGTGTTCCAAAATGATCGCTACAAGTTTAATCTCGCATACTGTATCTCCGAAGTGGGAACAGGTAGAAACGTGCGGTTTGCGGCTTATTGTTCATACATATCTAAGGTACTAGTAGGACAGAATTAAGTATTTTAACTTTGAGCATATTAGCTAGATCCAAATTCGAAGATCACTAAAACATTAGATATTGTAAAAAAAAGTTTATTAAAGTATTTTGTATAAAAATGTTTCTTATAAAAATATTTTTGTTAATTCCATCTAATTTGAAGGAGTATGAGAAGACATACAACATTTATCAGTGCTGTAAATTTCCATCAGCGCGTCTGTATTCGTCAACGGTGTATGAAAACATTCATCTCAAGTTTCATAATTATTCACTCTTGTCACAGATATTTCTGTGGTTATCGGTGAAACGGTGTGGAGGTTTATTCCATCCCTCGCCATGTACCATACAAAATCTTAGATGCCACTTGTTTTGAAACTCAAGTGTGCTAAATTTCATCAGGATCGGAATAAACTCTATATTTGCGTCGAATTCTGGAATACCTTCTCTCATGCATCGAACTAAAGTAGATGTAGACGGTGACCATTCTCTTTCTTTGAAGGTGAAGAGTGAATTATATGATTAAAATTCGAATACAAACGGAATTTGTTGAAGTTAGTAGGTAAAGTACCCTCCGCCATGCACCTACGAAATTTATTGTACACAGTTACCTTCGCCTTGTTTTAAAGGTCTAGTGTGCAAAATTTCATCAAGATCGCAGCCAAATTGTGGTTTTTGTCGAAGTTAGTATGTAAAGTACCCTCCGCCATGCACCGAATTAAATTTGATGCAGGGAGTGACGTTTCTCTTGCTTTGAAGGTCAAGTGTGCAAAATTTCATCAAGATTGGAACAAAACTGCAGATTTGCATGCAATAGAAACAGACACACGGACACACTGCTATATTCTTAAGATTTGTCTTTAAGAATGTTTCATGCTGAATCACGGTTCATTTATACCCGAAAAGGCTGAAGGAGTAAGCAAATAAAGTCACACAAATCGGTGAATTAATGAAAACATCCATATAACTACAGAAACCGTCAGAGAATTATTCCAGTCAGTTGTATCGCATCAAGTGAAACCACTCAATGCCGAGAACATTCATATAAAGGACAGAGACTTGTTTCATTCGATGGTCGCGCATCGACTGAAACCACTCAAACCCAATGAATGAGTGAAAACATTCATATAGCGGCTGCAACCGACAGAGACTGGTTTCATTCGATTGTTTCGCATCGACTGAAACCACTCAAACCCCACCAGTGAGTGAAAACATTCATACAGCCACAGAGACTATTTTCATTCGGTTGTTTCATTCGACTGAAAAAACCGACTGAACGAAAAAACAACCGATTGACCAATGGGTTGTTAAAAACAGTCGGTTGTCCCATCACTAGTTCTTTGTCTTTCATTTTATACTATTCCGTGCGATGTTAAACTTATAATTACAAAATATAAATGTACTTCAACATTTCGATGCTGTTGAATTGCTACAGCAACAGCGAGTTATCGTCAAGAGAAGGAGCGAGGCTACTTTTAATGATTATGCACACATTGTTCTCAATCGAAACTGATAACGTTTAACTTTTACCACGCATATAGCGACATCTTTTGGGAAGTTGAAGAAGCTTAACTTATATCGTAATTTGTATTCGAATTATTGCGGCAATTAGGTGCTGAACACCATCGGCCGCCTTTTCTTTTATTGCTGCTCGTAATAAAAACGGAACAGCTCCACCTACTGACACACAGTTCTTTCTTTTCACTGTACTGCACTGTACCAAATACTTGTTTACTTTTATGCGATTCAGGCTGTTAAAATACACATTTAACAAACAAAGACGGCGCATTACCACGCCACAGAGTAGGGAGTGATCACACGTTTACTGCTTTTCAAGATGGCCGATTCCGCGCATGCGCACTAAATTTTGGACGACAGTCTGCAGTCTGTATACTCCCTGTTCTGTGCCAGAGGACTCGGTTCCCTGGCTTCTGCAGAGCTGGACGTGCATGCACTGTACGTGTGAGGTTAGTTAACTTTCTCCCGAGGGAGATTGATTTTGGGCATAGGTCGCACATATACTGAGCCAACTTGAGCCTCGAACTAGGGTGGTATATTGGTTTTCCGCTTTACGGAAACCCAGGAAGTATCGCCACTTTGTTTGGCCAGATCAGGGCTTCAGAGCTGCAGTTGGTCGCTTCGCCTCAGCCCAGATGTAAGTACGTACTGTGTTGCACAACTGCGTAAATACCGCGTTACTGTACTTTTCCGCCGTGGCATTGCAGTGTCATTTCCGTCCTACGAACTAACCATTTGGTAGACGTCATTTACTTACAAGCCATTGACGAATTTGTCTAGGGTCGATTACCGGTGTCAGAGACCAGTCTCGCCTCTATATATATATATATATTAAGTGCAGTTCATGTTAAAATCCTGGCTTATTTTTCTTTTGACTAAATAGAGTATACTGTTTGGTAGTGTAGTGTCGCACAAGTCCAAAGTGCGCGCCACCTACTTTCGCCACGCGCCGCCATGCACGCACGGCGCAGCGTTCTTGCGACGTCAGCCACGTCCGCTCGTGGCCAGCACTGAACTGGATCGGCCACTCGGGAATCAGATAGGCACCAGTTAAGACTTGGCTATTGGATAGGCACTAGGAATCTTCAGTAGGCAAGCCTCTATCTTCTTCAACTATGTATCAGCGCTCTGCAGTAATGAACTTTGTAAAAGTTAAGTATTAGAACGTTTCTAGGAAATATATATATTGAGACTTTAACTTTTCCCGGCGTAATGAGTGTTCAAACAACTTATGGGTATGCTGCCGGGTGACGTCGTCGACAACCGCCGATATTTCGGCAGGAGGACACCCTGCCATTCTCAAGGCAGAACTGCACTCAAGGAAGCCATGTGCAAGCGTATTTAATACCTCGGTTTGCAAAGTGTAAACAAGGAAGATAACACACACGGTACAAGTCACAGCAGAGTCAACACAACCAAAGGTGACCAAACATCAAAAATATCGATAGTGACTTAATCAACAGGTGAGGCAGCATTAATTTTATCCCTCTGTTTTTTGACGAGAGACAGTGCCGGATTCCAAGCAGAATTTAAACAAAAACCACCATCTCTGTTTTAAGGTCGCTTGCTAGTTTGATTTCAACAGCTTCCTTAATAACACTATCCCAATAGGTGGAGGTGCATGCCAGGATCTCCGTGTTGTTGTATTCCATAGGATGACCGGTGTCAAGACAGTGTTCTGCAACAGCGGATTTGTTGGGCTGTTGTAATCGCGTGTGACGTTTATGTTCAATACACCGGTCTTCCACAGTCCTGATTGTCTGACCAATATATGACATGCCACAACTGCAAGGAATACGATATACACCTGCCTTACGCAAACCGAGATCATCCTTCACGGACCCCAACAGGGCCTTTATCTTAGAAGGTGGTCGAAAAACATATTTCACATCATTTTTCCGTAAAATACGACCAATCTTGTTGGAAATACTTCCTGCGTAAGGCAAAAAGGCCATAGATTTAGGTGCCACTTGCATATATATTGTTCTAATTTAGTCTAGAGTTTCTAGTTTCTGCTGTCCCACTGGCTGGTCACCTCCTACCTGCACAAGCGTGCATCCTTTATTCCTGTGTCGGTCTCTTTCTACTCGGCCACCGACACCTACGACAACCGGCAGAGAGAGAGACACACAAAAGTGGCGACGAGGATGGGATACAAAAGGTAGGATAATTCAGTTTATTCTCCGCCTATTATTTGTTTTTGACAAATGTTTGTATACCTTATGGGACTTAACTACGGGGTCATCAGTCCCAACTACTTATGAACTAACTAATACTAAGGACGGCACAAATATCCATGCCCGAGGGGAGATTCGAACCCCCGACCGTAGTGGCCGTGCAGACCGTGACTGGAGCGCCTCAGTCCCCTCGGCCACCGCGGCCTGCTTTTGGTACATGTATCGAGCCTCAGTGTTGGTACAGAATGTAATGATTGCCACTTATATCAATGGGGACAGAACTTACTCTGAGCCTGAAGTTCGCCGCCTATCTGAGAGGCCGCCACCCTACCCACCCCAGCCTGCTAACACGCTACGTGTGTAAACACCTCTTCTCTGTTAAACGTAATAAAACGAAAATACGTTACGTGCTGTAGGCCTCCCTACCTGTACTGTGTTGTTATCTTCTGGACTATTGGTTGATTTTGTTGCTGGTTTCCTCATTCTCTGGTTCTACGTTTTCATTTCCATTACTGTCTGTTTCTGGAGTACATAAGAATTTCTTTAATGCTGCTGCCTGTTTCTCATTTTCAGCCGCTACTTGTGATCTTCTCCTTCTGTATACATTTCCAGAAGGCTTCTTTTTTCCCGGCATGTTGATAAAGAATACATTAACGCGACGATTCTTCTACTAAGAGTCGAAATTCTGGAGACAAAGGAAGAATGCGCACACCTTCAAGCCTGCACTACATGTAAATGACTTATAATTTTCTTTCACGAGACATTTGACACTACAGACAGGAGTAATTTCTTTTCGGTTGCCGATAACTCAATATTCAGAATGAAACTTTCACTCTGCAGCGGAGTGTGCGCTGATGTGAAACTTCCTGGCAGATTAAAATTGCGTGCCGGAACCGGGACTCGAACCTGGGACCTTTCCCTTTCGCGGGCAAGCGCACTACCGACTGTGCTATCCCGACACGACTCACGATGCCGCCTCACAACTTTACTTCCGCCAGTACCTCGCCTCCTACTTTCCAAACTTCACAGAAGCTCTCCTGCAAACACGCAAGACTAGCACTCCTGGAAGAAAGGATATGGTGGAGACATGGCTTAGCCACAGCCTAAGGGATGTTTCCAGAATGAAAATTTCTCTCTGCAGCGGAGTGTGCGCCGATATGAAATTTCCTGGCAGATTAAAATTTCTTCCAGGAGTGCTAGTCTTGCATGGTTCGCAGAAGAGCTTCTGTGAAGTTTGGAAAGTAAGAGGCGAGGTACTGGCGGAAGTAAAGTTGTGAGGCGGCATCGTGAGTCGTGTCGGGATAGCACAGTCGGTAGTGCGCTTGCCCGCGAAAGAGAAAGGTCCCAGGTTCGAGTCCCGGTTCCGACACACACAATTTTAATCTGCCAGGAAGCCGGCCGCGGTGGCCGAGGGGACTGAGGCGCTTCAGTCACGGTCTGCACGGCCACTACGGTCGGGGGTTCGAATCCCCCCTCGGGCATGGATATTTGTGCCGTCCTAGTTCGTAAGTAGTCTATAAGTAGTTTGTAAGTTTAGGGACTGATGACCCCGTAGTTAAGTCCCATAGACTCTACAAACATTTGAACATTTGAACATCTGCCGGGAAGTTTCAACTCGATATTGTTTGTGTGTATTGTTAGAGCGGCCGACATAGCTTTGTCCCAAGGAGTGCAGTTGTCGCCACCGCGGCGGTTGTAATTGTCAGAGCGTGTTATTGTTGCTCAAAAGTCTCAACAATAGCCTTTAGCTTTGTCAGCGGAGACTTTTTTTTATATACAAATAACGTGAAGGGATGAACAGGTTTCCTTTATAGGAGATTCGAGAAGAAACTGGGGTTGTCATAAAGAGTGAGGCCTGCGGTATGAGGTACTAAGTAACCAATGTTGCTACACTGTTTATGAAAAAGTTAATTTTTGGTTCAGTGTTTGCAGTAATTTAAATTTAGCGGGGATTTTGGCGCCCCCGAAACTGCCCTAAAATTCGGCGCCCCGGCTGCCTGTGTAGAAATTGAACCAAAGTAACAGCATTGTGGCTGACGACGTTCCAGCCTTCCGCCGCACACGAACGGTCGGGTCGGCTCACAGTGGTTCAGATCGGCCGATTCCCTGGCCAGAAGTCGAAAAATGAAGGTTGAAAGATCAATGTTTATGGAATGGATTCTTGTTGAGGTGGGTTCGGGGCTCTCAGATCTCATTAGCAGAGGTCACAATATTGTCCACCTCCTTCCCTGCGACAGTCGCTAGTTGCCTCTCGTAGAAACACACGCGCGACGCGTCAGTGCCCAGTTATACAGCGCTTCAGAAAATCACACAGAATTTTACAACGAAGCGTCCGATTCCAATTTTCCAGAAAGGAAAATGTTTACGAAGGTCTGTAGAAACAGTTTATGTACTTCAATGTTCGAAAATGTATGTTGTTGTTTATGAAACGTTATACTAAAGGTAATCGTGATTATCATGTTTTTTCGCTTCTTTAGAAATACATTTGTGTCGATACAAAAAAATTTTAACACATTTTAACGCTGGAATTAACAGGGACATGATAGTTGAACTATCTATTAATGAAATGTTCAAGAATTAGCTGCTCCAAAGTTGCCCATTTAGAATAATAAAGATTTTAGTGTTACTGTGCACGCTGTCGTGCGCATCGCGCACTGTGACTAATGGCGATCCTCTCCCCTCAACCTCCTATACTTGAGGCTTGAAAGGTCCCACGTATGAAGGTTTATTTGTAGATGATTTCTAACTCTTTCTTAAGTATTGAGGAGATAAGTACGGTATATTATTGCAACGGTGTTGCATTGTGAATAAAGATTTTAAATAAAATTCCAACCGTAATGACTATTTTGACAGAAATATGTTTACAAATATGTTTGGGTGAACCAAAGGCCTTCTTCATTCTGTCACTGCGGACCACTGAGATTGCAAGTTTTGAAAGAAACCGTCAGTCAACTGTTGATGAAAAAATATCATCTATAAGTAGATAGCATCTCTCGTCACATTCACTATGGTAACGGAGGGTACTAACGTACTTACCGTTTACAATGATAGATGTAAACGTGAGATATGGTATTACTGACACTAAATCTGCACATAGATGTTATTTATGTAATTTGACGTCGAAAAATTTCAACAATTTACAATTGGTGGAACAAACAAAATGTGATAGCTCGAAACTAAATTTTAGAATTTCTTCCTTACACGCGTGGATAAGGTTTATGGAATGGATGCTTCATATTGCATATAAACTGAATGATGGTTACTAATTGATGGAAATAAAGTAGTTAAAGATCGTAACGAACAAATACGAAAGAAATTTTAAAACTGCTTTAGGTTTACATATCGATATGCCTAAGTAAGGATTTGGCAGTACAAACGACGGCAATAGAGCCCGACTTATTTTTATTTATTTATTTATTTTTGTTTTTTGTTTTTTTCAGAATGCTGCCTTAACAGCAGATACTACTGCTTGGCAAAGTATAGTTTCGTTCTGATTTATTACATGTGCACTATTTCAAATGTCGGGTACTAATCTGTTAACCCTCGTCGGGCGCAGTCGGCCTCACAGGCCAGCAAAACACATTTTCGATTCCCGTGCTTAACAGCGGTGGCCCAGCGGCCCGCCTCTCCGTTTACTCGCGTAACTTTGGGAACCTCACACAGTGCCGATCCGCAGGCTGCCGTCGATTTCCACGCGGATCACGGGGAACTCCTTGGGCCTCACAGGCCGTCTGCGCCCGATTACGTTATAGTTTTTAAGGTGAGATTTTCAAGATATTTTTATTTTATTACTTCGTTTCAATCAAAATAAGTCTGTCCTCTGTGATTTTCACCATTACCTTCAGAAAAAAAGAAGACTTTGACGACCCTGGCCCTTCAGACTGTGTGCGCCTGATCGAGTTCTAACTTCAGTTTTCCTATCTTTTCCTACGTTATCACATCCATATTTTCAGCTGAAATGTCCAGAAAAGTATATTATGCCTCTAAGCCAATGATCTTGTGGAAATAATGCGCCTTCTCGAGGACGAAACTGCTGAAGATACAGCCGCGCTCGAAGATTTAGTCGATGAGAGAGACACCCACTCTCAGGATGAGGTAGGAAAAGGCAAGGAGGACTCAGCAACTGAACAGGAAGTTTAGGGAACAGATCGGGAATATGAAGAAGAGAAGAAAATATGTGAGGCGTTTTTATCTTGGAAACGATAAGACGACGAAGTAGTCTAAGTAGATACCTTCTACTATTCGTAGTGTGAAGAGTCACACCATTATTACACAACATCCAGTGTAAAAGATATTGCTACAAATGATGCAAAACCTTGTGTCATTAACTTCTAACTGGACAATTTAGCCTGTGTATGCTTTGAATATATGTGGAATGTCGATTGGACTGCAAACTCGATTGAACAAATTTTTACCCCACAAGGAACGGGAAAGTTCTTCCACATTACCTCCCAAACGGCTAAAACGTCGACCATGCGTGGCTGAAACAAGAGTTAGGAGGATGAAGAATCACGAATGTTCAGCTTGTCATCAACCAATCTGCTTGAGCGACGAATACGTTCTGTGCCATACCTGTGTTTCAGCTGTTGATTTGGGAGCTATAGCATCGGTTTTTGGCTGCAAATGTGGCGAGAAAAGATGATTACATGTCAGAATAGACTGCCTAATGTCCTTTAAAAATAACTTCATTGCCTTTTTTAATGCTCTTTGTGGGAAATTGGTAATTTTGGTTACATTAGTTTAAGGTGTATTGTGTTCAATAAATCCATTATTATGCTTTAAGTTTGCTGTAATTTCTTCCTTTAGATCCTCTTCAAGACTAGCCAACACGCATTTTGAGAGCTAGTCCACAAAATATGTGGGTGGCCTCTCAGGCTGGGTGCGCCTGATTTTGTTTCATCTCGAAGTGCGCCCGACAGAGGGTTAAGAAAAAAAAACTACAAAAGCCTTTGGAGGTGCCTGTCCCTCCAGCGATGACGTATAACTAACTCAAGAGTACGCCAACGTCAGCCATGGACCAGGAGTGCCATTAACTGCAGAATCTCGTCATCCGCCATTGGAACTAGGCCGGTATTACACTATCAAATTATTTGTCAAAGAATTGGACAAAGAAAAATTGGACATAGTGTGATCGGAACTTCGACCAATATTTCATCAAATCTAAGGCCTCGCCCTAGATTTGGTTATAGAAATCGCTCGTCTTCTGTTTCCTGCAGTAAGAAATGTGACCGCTTGGAGCGCTAGTAGTACACAGCTTCCTTGCTACTACAGCTGTTTTATTTGGAGGTTAAATATCTGACATTACTTGGACATAACGTTCGTTTTCGTAAACATGGCTAGTAGTGGAATGTTTGTGTAGTGTTTCCTAGCAACAAGAAAGTTAAAGAAATCAGAAGGGGCGTTGTATAACAGGCGACAAGGCCAATTCACACTGTCCGTCACGTCAATTCGCGGCAAAGTCGGAAAAAGTTACAGTAGAGCGTCGTTTTTTTTAAATTTTAATTTATTTATTTTTTACCTTCCCACCGTACCGTCCATCAATTCCCCCTCCCGTCAAACTAAGCTTCCCACAGTAGCCACACTGGGCCACAGGGTGACGGAACGTTGCTTCTAGTGGGGCCTGCTGACAGGACAAGCCGACAGTCGCTGAGTACAACAGTCGGCACACTCCAGTCGGCAGAAGTAGCGGCAGCATCACAGCTGCTCACAGCAACAGCTGCGTCTTCCAAGTGTTGCGGCGTGCAATGTGAAGGATCGCGCTCCTCCAAATACTGTATGAATACATCTACTGTACACTACTTCTTATTGCGAAGTAGAAGTGTACAGTTCAATTATACGAATAATCGGCTTTCCGAACATCCATGTCCCCCAATTATACTTCGGATAATCGACGTTCTACTGTATATAATATTTTAGCTGAATGAAGGATTTTCGACTTTTAACTTTTTGAACACTGCCAACAAACTTCAAACACACGAAGTGAAATCAAAATATTATTCCCATCTCAGAATATAAACATAAAAAGGTATTGCTTGTCCGCTAAGACGTGCACCCTGCCACCTGCTGAATTACTAGCAGTGTGTGACAATACTGTCCATGATTTGATTCGCGGCAGGGGGCCACATTTTCGTGGTTGACTAAAACTTCAGTGTTCATTTTTACTAGCTTCTGCCTGCGACTTCATTCACCTAGTATGGAGCAACTTCGAAAAATATTCCATGGTAGTTTTATCTGTATGTCCTACCCAGGTCCAACTCTATCCCTCTCCAAATTCCACCCAAATCCACCCAGTAGTTTCTGCTTGAAAGCATAATTAATTTTCACAGTTATAATTACGAGGTGCGTCCAGAAAGTAAGTTCCGTTTGGTTATATAAAACGAACTGGTACAAATACAGAAGAAATATTTATTGTACAAAAATCTACAACTGTTAAACTACTTTTCTACATAGCTTCCAAAATTTTGTAGGCAATTGTCATAGCATAGCACAAGGTTTTGTGTGCCTTTTTCATAGAATGTTGCCGCCTGTGTATTCAACCATGTGGTAACATGTTCTTTCAGCTCGTCATCATTGTTGAAGTGTTGTCCACAAAGGACAGATTTTAGGTGTAAGGAGAGGATTACTGTCAAAAGATTTTTTTTTCACTATAATGCCTGACCTCACACACCGAATGTGACCAAACAATTTTTACGGAAATTTCACTGGGGCCTGTTTAATCATCCTCCATACAGCTCGGACCTCTCTCCTAGCGTCTTTCATATCTTCTTACACCTAAAATCTGTCCTTGGTGGTCAACACTTCAACGATGATAAAGAGCTGTTACCACATGGTTGAATACACAGGCGGCAAACTTCTGTGAAGGATGCATGCAAAAACTTGTGGCACGCTATTACAAGTGCCTACAACATTTCGGCAGTTATGTGGAAAAGTAGTTTAACAGTTGTAGAATTTTGTGCAATAAAAATTTTTCTGTATCTATGTAAAATTTCATTTTATTACCAAACGGAACTTACTTTCTGACGCGCCTCGTATGTTAGAGAGTACGATTAAATATTATCTGCTGCGTGACAGTAATTTACTTAAGAGTATTTAGGTTTGCCTTATTATGTCTTCCAGTAAGCGTTAAGGACCTGACGAAGTAGTATTGCATCCTTATAGTTCATAGGCGCCGATTACGGGTATGTTCGGTCGCTCAAGCATACCCCAAAATTTGGGTGGGTATGCTCGGCATACCCCACTGAAAATTTTGGTATTATTTTTTTCTTTACATTATATTTCTTAATTGTAATTAAATTCCACTCTCTCATTTCATTGATGGGTGGCTGACTTTTGTAATACACCGCTGTAAAAAGATTATCTAAAACAAACAGGTAATTGAATTCGTACGCATTAAAATTCATGTTGACATGTGAGTGAAGTGATCATTTTCTAAATAGTCTGAATGTTAATAGAATGCTGCTTGTTAGTTCAATATCGTAAACTGAAGGCGGTAACCTGTAATTGTTGTATTAAATAACTAGAAATGAAGTGGGTTTGAAAATGTGTATACTACTAATTTAACGTTTATGTATTCTCTTAGAAGTCAATTCCTTCAAGGAATCGTGTTAGTGTCATTTTTCATACTGCTTACTGAATTGTTGTGTGAAGTAACAATGGGTTGTGAACCTATTAGTAACGACAGACAAGGTACGACAGCAGAAGTGTTTATGGACTATTTTGATAATGCTGAATAAAAAATAAATTTGCTGAAGAATGTAGCCAAGAAGACGATCCGATGTAAGTGTTTGCGTTAGTGAACACAGTATTCATAATACAGGCACATCATTATCTGATACGCTTGTCTCAGAAGACGAAAACTCTGAAAATGATTTTAGTAGTTACTACTACGGGAAAACTGGTTCAAATGGTCGCAAAACCCGCCCAGTAGTTCTGAAACGTGAAACTGAAATCAATGGCTGTTAATTTCTTTCCTGTGTATTAAAAAATTACTTTTCTCCTTCAGAGATTAAAATGGTCCTAAATTAACACCAGATAAAGCAAAAAAGAAGAAATACTACTAAAATAAAACAAAATTATTACTTTACCTTTTTACATGGAACTGGGAAAATATAATAAAGATTTTTTTTTTTTTTAAGAAATACCTGGCGGGGGGAAATGCAGACCGGAAACCACCTCCCCCCTATTGGAAACGCCACTGAGCATACCCATTTTCAAAAGTCGGCGCCTGTGGTATAGTTTTAGTTTAGAGAGGGCCCCAACGTCATTTTTGCCCCGGGGCCCTTTGTGACATAGCTACGCCACTGGAGGTTGAGTTACAATCCGTGATGTAAAAAAAGTCATTATATACTATCGGAATTGAAGAAGTAATACACCTAAATCTTATTTACGGCCAAAACAGATTTTAGAATGTATGATTTTGGTAACTTGGTGTGCTAAGTGCTGGGAAGTGAAACAACTTTCAAAACATCGACATCTGTTTGCAAGCGAATCTATGTACATACGTCAGCCAATTTTTGTAAGGAAATAAATAGAGCCTATTTACTTTACAGGCAATGTTTCCCCCCTTACATTGTTAATAACGTCATAAACAATTTAGATTATCCTCTTTGTCAGTGCTCACATTTTCCATTTAAAACGTTATTTAACGAAACTTGCTTTATCAACTTAACAATCTTATTCGTATACACTGAGTCAGCCTTTTTGTTACTCTATTGCAAACTGTGAAGGATGAAGAGCGACAAAATAATTAGCAGTGAACGGCCTGGCTGTTCTGCCGACGGCATAAAACAGAAATTTTATTTATCTCGCTCTGACACCCACGATTTCATCCAAGTTCGTTTCCTTTTCTTTTTTCCTTCCTTCTCTCCTAAACGCAGACACAACGCAACTGAAGTATAAACAACAGCTGAGCATTACACCGCCATTTTGAAGCAAATTTAAAAAAATATTGGATGATAGTGTAATACCCCCTTTTGCGTTTCATCCAGTTTCTTTGCCAAAAAATATGACCAATATTTCATCCAATTTATTCGTCCAATTCTTTGTCCAATAATTTGATAGTGTAATACCGGCCATGACAGGTTCTTGTATGTACCCTTGTCCACATAGTGTAAAGTACTGCCCTCCTACAATGAAGATTTCATGACAAAACATACATTGCTTCACGGTTTCGTTTGTTTCGAAAGTGTTCATGATACGACCAATTAAGGTAATTGATAGCGACAGCAGGCGGTACTGGTTGCTAATAGTCTCCTGAAAAACTGGGAATACTGAGACACAACTCGCTCGCCACGTGTGCTTCAATGGTACTCAGAACGGCCGACAGATGGCAGGACGACGCGCTGTCTCTCAAACTATGGCCGCCCTTTAATTCCTGCCGGCGACTACCGAACGACCCGATAGATGTCTCTGCGGTCATGCCAGCGCCAGCCTCCCTCCTTCTGACGTTTATTATCCATCTTTAAGCATTCAAAAATGGAACCGAAGTCGTCATTTGTATAGATACACACTTAAATGTACAATTACACAAGTGTCGTATGCTTAAATATGCAGTTACATGAATGGCATTCATATTTTGAAAGAGTGGCAATACTCCACAACGCGATTCCACACGTCTGCTTTGACCCATGTCGTCATCAACATGTCGGAAAACTGGTATACGGGATATATCTTAATACTTCTATACTGTATATAATGAATTTGGCAGAGCACTGAAAGACCTAAGTCGAAACTAGGCCCCTGGAGTAGATGCTATTCCCTCAGAGCTACTGAAGTCTCTGGGAGAACCAGCCATGACAAAATTGTTTGACCTGGTGTGTAAGATGTATGAGACAGGTGAAATACCCTCAAACTTTAAGAAACAAGTTATAATCCCCATTCCAAAGAAAGCATGTGCATTCAGGTGTGAAAACTACAGAACCATCAGTTTAATAAGTCATGGTTGCAAAATATTAACACGAATTATTTACAGAAGGATGGAAAAGCTGGTAGAAGCCGATCTCGGGGAAGATCAGTTTGGGTTCAGGAGAAATGTAGGAATTCGGGAGGCAATACTCACTTTACGGCTTATCCTAGAAGATAGATTAAGAAAAGGCAAACCTACATTTGCAGACGGCTTTTGACAATGTTGATTCGAGTAAACTCTTTAAAGTTCTGAAGCAAGCAGGAGTAAAATATAGGGAGTGTAAGGTTATTTACAACTTGTACAAAAACCAGACAGCGGTTGTCAGAGTTAAAGGGCATGAAAGGGATGCAGTGGTTGGAAAGGGAGTAAGACAGGGTTGTAGTCTTTCTCCATTGTTATTCAATTTGTACATTGAGCAAGCTATAAATGAAAGCAAGGAGAAATTTGGAGAAGGAATTAGAATTCAGGGTGAAGAATTAAAAACATTGTGTTTTGCCGACGACATAGTAATTCTGTCAGATACAGCAAAGGACCTGGAAGAGCAATTGAACGGAATGGACAGTGTGCTGAAAGGAGCATATAAGATGAACATTAACAAGAGAAAAACTAGGAGTGCAGTCTAAGAAAATCAGGTGATGCTGAAGGAATTGGATTGAGAAACGAAGCAATAAAGGAGGCAGATGAGTTTTGTTACTTGGGCAGTAAAATAACAAATGATGGTCGCAGCACAGAGGATATAAAATGCAGAATGGCAATGGGTAGAAAAGCGTTCTTGAAAAAGAGAAATTTGTTAACATCGAATATTGATTTAAGCCTAAGGAAGTCCTTTCTGAAGGCATTTGTATGGAGTGTTGCGTTGTATGGTAGTGAAACATGGACGATAAACAGTGCGGACAGGAAGAGGATAGAGGCTTTTGAAATATGGTGCTACAGAAGAATGCTGAAGATTAGGTGGGTAGATCGCGTAACTAATGAGGAGGTACTGAACAGAATTGGGGAGAAAAGAAATTTCTGGCATACCTTGACTAAAAGAAGGGATAGATTGGTAGGACACATTCTTAGACATCAAGGAATTGTGAATTTAGCGTTGGAGGGAAGTGTGTGGGGGTAAAACCGCAGAGGAAGACCAAGAGATGGCTACAGTAAGCAGATTCAGACAGATGTAGGTTGCCGTTCTTATGACGAGATGAAGATGCTTGCCCAGGATAGCGTATTGTTGAGATCTGTATCAAACCAGTCTCCGCACTGAAGACCACAACAAGAACAACAACAACATATTGGATACAGGCAAGAAAGAAATTTTTTTCTTACCTCACATCCAGAACTATGCAGCGTGTTCTACGCGCGAATTTTACCCGGTGTTGACTAATCGTGTCCTCATTACAAAAGGATAAGCAACGTTCTGAGTACCTGACAAGACTTGGAAGAATGGTGCTGAGTCAAAATGCGACATTAATCCCGCGCGTGGGGATGCTTTGTCAGCAGCGAACCACTGGGCGTGGCACTAGAGGCCAGACCTGGCCAGCGGTCTAGAAGAGTGCTGGTCGACTGCTGAGCAGTCACGTCCCCTCTAAACAACAACAACAACAACAATAATAATAATAATAATAATAATAACAACAACACTGCTGATCAGTCTATTCCCTTCTGAACAACAACAACACTAACAACAACAACATCACTGCTGAGCAGTCTAGTCCCTTCTAAACAACAAAAAGAACAACAACAACACTGCTGAGCAGTCTAGTCCCTTCTGAACAACAACAACAACAACAACAACAACAACACAGCTGAGCAGTCTAGTCCCTTCTAAACAACAACAACAACAACAACAACAACAACAACAACAAGAGCAACACTGCTGAGCAGTCGCATCCCCTCTAAACAACAACAACACTGCCAACATTGCTGATCAGTTGCATCCCCCATAAGCAACAACACTAACACTGCTGAGCAGTCACATCCCCTCTAAACAACAACAACAATAATACTGCTGAGCAGTTGTGTCCCCTTTAAACAACAACAACACTGCTGAGCAGTCGCATCCCCTCTAAACAACAACCACGACTACAACAACATTGCTGAGCAGTTGCATTCCCTCTAAACAACAACAACACTGCTGAGCAGTTGCGTCCCCTCTAAACAACAACAATAACAACAACACTGCTGAGCAGTTGCGTCCCCTCTAAACAACAACAGCAACAACAACACTGCTGAGCAGTCTAGTCCCCTCTAAACAACAACAACAACAGCAACACTGCTGAGCAGTTGCGTCCCCTCTAAACATCAGTATCAACACTGCTGAGCAGTCGTGTCCGCTCTAAACAACAACAGCAACAACAACACTGCTGAGCACTCTAGTCCCCTCTAAACAACAACAATAACAACAACACTGCTGAGCAGTTGCGTCCCCTCTAAACAACAACAGTATCAACACTGCTGAGCAGTCGTGTCCGCTCTAAACAACAACAGCAACAACAACACTGCTGAGCACTCTAGTCCCCTCTAAACAACAACAATAACAACAACACTGCTGAGCAGTTGCGTCCCCTCTAAACAACATCAGTATCAACACTACTGAGCAGTCGTGTCCACTCTAAACAACAACAGCAACAACAACACTGCTGAGCACTCTAGTACCCTCTAAACAACAACAATAACAACAACACTGCTGAGCAGTTGCGTCCCCTCTAAACAACATCAGTATCAAAACTGCTGAGCAGTCGTGTCTGCTCTAAACAACAACAGCAACAACAACACTGCTGAGCACTCTAGTCCCCTCTAAACAACAACAATAACAACAACACTGCTGAGCAGTTGCGTCCCCTCTAAACAACATCAGTATCAACACTGCTGAGCAGTTGTGTCCGCTCTAAACAACAACAACAGCACTGCTGAGCAGTCTAGTCCCCTCTAAACAACAACAACAGCAACACTGCTGAGCAGTCGCGCCCTCAGAGACTCGCGCCATCACCTGCTCTGGTGCATCGCTTTCCTCGGCCACAACTTCGTCCAGTGATGGATGCTGCGCGGACAGAAACGAAAATAATGATTATCCGGATTTCTTCTGACGGCACTGGATATTTCTTGCGTATCACGAGCTGAATACACAATAACCACAGTCTGACACATACAGTCTCGACAGTCACTGCTGCGAAAGTTGTTACCTGTTGACAGTTGAAAGCGACACTAGCACTCCTAGCGGTGGGAAAGCCACCGTAGGAGTGATGTTCGTTTATAATTATTTGTGTGCGTAATTATCGAAATAATTGGTATAGTTTTGCGTTACACGCATTAGTAAAATATTAAGAGATATACATAACACGGGTATTAATATAAAAACAGCTGAATTTAACTGATTCAGAGATGTAATGAACAACTTCGTCATGAACAAATACTTACCAATGTGTGATGTTTTGCAGCTTATTCCGCTAAACGTAAGTAGAATATAAACATAAGGGAAACATAAATGATGTGTTCTTGTCATAGTAAGAGTTTTTTGACACGTATCAGTTCAGTGTGTAGTCTAATGATTCGAACATTTTTAGTCTTCACTCGTCTTACTGATACGCGCATATACGTTTGAGTGTCATTGCTGTAGCTGAAGAAGACAATGTCTTGAAGATCCTTGCCGTTTGTGGTTCAGTTGCAGCAACAATTGTGGAGTTGGGTTCTTTTTTGAAAATAGTTTGATTGGTGTTTTCCGTTTTCTTGCCAGATCTGTGACGTTTTTCCCTCAGCTACAACTGTGGTGGCTGCTTTGGTACGTTAAATACTGCGGTTATTGCATTCTATATGCGTTTCCTTCGTTTCACGCTCACCTATTTTACTGGAATTGTAGTGAAGAAACGAACCTTCCTGAGTGGAAAAGCGACGAACTTTTGCCAAAGGCAGGTCTTCCGGTGTTTCTTAGCCATTTCTTATTTTTAATAGAAAATTATATTACTCGGCAAAAGCTTGTAGGTTACAAGAGAATTGTAAATAAACTGTCATGCAATGTACCTTTTAGTACTTCATCAGGGATCTCAGTAAACCTAATAAAGAAAAATGTGGAGCTACTTTTACCTTTTTACCTGTTTTTATGGCACTACATACGTGCCCTAGTGTGAAAAGTCTGTAAAAATCAATACAAACGATACTATTCGCACTCATCCAATACCGTATTCAGAAACGTAGCTTGCCGGCCGCTTGGAGCGCTGCAGTCGTAGCGTATAACAAGAGTCTGCGGGAATGTCGTGACTGCATGTGTCAGACTGTGATGATAACCAAGGTTTAAGCGTCGCCAGCTTCGTGTCGATACGGCAACTAAACGCAATGTCAGAGAAGTAGTTTTACTTACCGACAACAGGAAGTTCTGAGACTCCATTCAGAGCTGGCGACGGATTAATACAAGTCTATCGCGCGATTCACTGCACTTGCCTTGAGGGGAGAAGGCAAATAAAAGATACGGAAAGTAATCCGAGGAAAAGGCAGTTAAGAAAAACCCTGAAATATTGTATCGTCTTTCCGACATGTTGAGATGAAATGGGAACAGAGAGTTTGAAACTCTGTATCGACGAGTGCCTCTCGTCACAAATGGCCGTTGTAAAATGATTATATATTAAATATTGATATTCATTACGTCTGACGTAATTATTCTGATTTAAAAGTCTCTTTAAGAGTCTCTGGTCAGTTTCTGATAAGATGCTGCGAAATTCCTGAAAAGGAACAATTTCATTTATTTCTTACCACCACAGGCTAGACTTTGTGGTGTTGATTGATGCACCTCGTAGTCTCTTGCTTCATGGTCTGCAATGATGTGTGATCCTGTAAACTTTTTAATTTAATTTCTTGGATAACAGAAGGTCTCTATGTACCAAATGTAAAATTCACTGCCCAATCTGGAATTGCCAGGACTATCTGTGTCTAATATGACAGTCAATTTTATAATTAGCTTCAAATAAAGTCCCGTACGTAAAATCTGCAGGTTCGTAATTCCACGTGAGGTAGCTGCCGTAGACTCTGTTTCTACTACACCAAAATAAAATTACATGTTGAAGACATTAAATAATTGTAGACGAAAGCAGAAGTTGAAATATGTGTATTGAGCGTTCGTAATACATCCAATAATAATGACACACTCCTATAGAATACTCTAAACTCTATCAGCAAAGAACAACTATTTTGGCCCACTTTAGGTCACGGTAGTAACACTAAAAGTGGGGCTTTGCGATCGTCTTTTGACAGCTCGAAATTTAAATGAAAGTAACGGCTTAACTATTCATCTGACACGAAAATTGAATAACCGAATTTCTAGAGGAGAAAATTCTCTACAACTTTGCTCTTTTTTTTCCATATCTCGTAGCGTTTAAAAGATATTTGCAAAAAAACGGCGATTTTGAGATGTATGTCTGTCTGTTCGTCCATCTGTCCGTAACGTGTTCCCTGTTTTTAAGACGAACCGTTCAACCGATGAGCACCAAATTTTGCACACATAATTGTAGGCCGCCAGAGACCGGAACCTCCTTTTATTCAAATTTTTCGGGTAAAAAATACGGTAGTAAAACCAAAAAAAGCCGTTTGTAATATAATTGCAATTGCAAACACACCGTTCATCTGACACGAAAATTGAATAACCTAATTGGTAGAGGAGAAAATTCTCTACAACTTAGCTCCCTTATGTTTTTTTTTTCCTATCTCGTATCGTTTGAGACAAATTTGCAAAAATAATGGAGATTTGACACCCTCCAATGAATTAACGAAAACCAGCCGTTCGGAGATGTCACGTGACATTCCTCGCCCAGAACTCTCTCTGGCATACGCCATCTTGCGTTGCGTATTTGATTATTTTCTTATTGTAACTTATATGTTCTCATTTCAAAGCAATGGCGCACCGAAGAATTAACAAAAGACGTCGTTCTTCGTACGATAAATGATAATCTAGTGTCTACAAATGCCATATTAGCATCAGTTAAGAATGGCCATCAATAGTATGAGATTAAAGGACTCATGTTTTGATTGATAGCCGTAGCGTGGTGGGCAAGGCGTTGGACCATGACGCTAAAGGTTGGTGGTTCAGAACCCGACAATAACTAAATTTTTTTTTTCCTAAAAGGGTTTCAGACAGTCTTATTAATTAATTTTTCATTATCTAGATTATTATTTGGGTCCAAAATGTTTGCAAGAACTTATAAAACTACAAATCTAAAGTGGGCCGTAAAGCACGTGAGTGCGATTTGTTCTCTTCATAGCAATGACATGGAGATTCTTTAGGTTCTGAAAAATACTTTACGGTAAATTTTGATATATGTTAAATACAGCAAACATTCTAATTAGCCTCGAAATTAATTTATAACATAAAAAAACCTTTTATCGACAATTACATCGTTAAGAAATATGTGACACATAGTACTAACAGGTATCTTACACCGTGACTGGTTTAGATCGCTGCTTCCGCTGGCTTAGAAGACGAAATGTCTGCTTCGGAGGAAGTGCATTCTTTTCCAGAGATGTACCCCGCAATAGTGTGGTACGCTTAACCACTGTTGCACGGGCTTAGCGTGACGTTAGTGGGACACGGCAGAGGTATGGCAGCAGCGTCATAAAGCAAACGTCGTTTGTGGAGGAAACTTCTCCGCTGTTAGACGCTAACATTATATCGTCTCAAAGACTGATGATTCTACCAGACTGATGGCGCAGCACCAAGAAATATCCCGGTTTACAACACCTGTAGGAAATTTCTAATTGTTTTTTTAGTCGGCCGCGGTGGCCGAGGGGACTGAGGCGCTCCAGTCACAGTCTGCACGGCCACTACGGTCGGGGATTCGAATCCCCCCTCGGGCACGGATATTTGTGCCGTCCTTAGTTGTAGCTCATAACTAGTTTGTAAGTTTAGGGACTGATGACCCCGTAGTTAAGTCCCATAAGCTTAACAAACATTTGATTTTGTTTTTTTAGCTTGTGGAGTGATTTGGCTCGAGATTTGTCATTTCACAAGTAGGATCGGGACCATTCCTACTTTATCAGTGTGGAATGTTTAACCACTTTTGAGATTACGCAGTAAAAAGTTAAAACAACTACTAACCAAGCAGTATAGAATTTTGGAAAACTGTTTTCCGTAAAGTACATATAGAGCACTGTGCTCGCATGATAAATGAGGAATGGAGTACCTAAAACTCTAGTACATAGGGCGCGCACTATCTCCGACGCAGAGAGTCTACCCAGGAATTGGAACTCCTGAGAACTGTATTCCGAAAGAATGGGTACTCAGAGTGGCAGATTCAGCGGGCTCTCCGGCCAACCACTACAGCACAACCTGTGGAAACGGAGGAAAACACGAGGGAGGATGTAGGCACTGTGCTTATTCCATATACCGCCGCACTCTCGGGGAAGATCGCCTGCATTTTGAAAAAACACCAGGTTGGAACTGTTTTTTGTCCGCCGAATAAAATTCGTGCACTGGTGGGGAGCGCCAAAGATGATCTCGGTTTGAGGAAGGCCGGCGTGTACCAGATTCCGTGTCAGTGTGGAAAGTCATATATTGGACAGACGATGCGTACCGTCGAGGATCGATCCGTTGAACACGAGAGGCACACACGATTGATATATCCGAGCAAGTCGGCGGTCGCTGAACATTGTTTGTCGGAGAATCACGCCATGGAGTATGAAAGCACTAGGATTCTGGTACAGACGTCGAGATACTGGGACTGCGTCGTTAGAGAGGCCATTGAAATTCGCTCAAGTGACGACCTCATAAACCGTGACTGTGGCTATAATCTTAGCAAAGCTTGGGAACCAGCGATTGGGTTAATTAAGATTAAATCTAGCAAACGTGACGAAGTGACGACCACGGCGGACAGAGCCCTCACACCGACGTCATCTCAGACGCCGGCGCAATCGGTTCCACTGCGCGGACCGCGGAGGGGTCGCTCCGCGGGCCGAGGGTATTTAAATGGCCCGCCACCGGGCTAGAACCCAGGTCCCTTCGAGCAGCCGTAGCGTGCGGATCTCCGTGCCGGCGCGTTTCCAGGAGCTCAGTCCGTCAGTTCACCTGATGATGGCGACATGTATGATCGCCGAAATATTGTGCCCGTTGGACACTATAGACCGGCAGTACACCCGTGGATATTTTGATGATAAATTATGTTTGGTATCATGTATGCCACACTCCACGTGAAGACTGACGAAATGTTCCTTCATCGACCCATAGGAAGACACAGTATTTTGTTACATTTAACTTTTCTCCTCCATTCTACAGCGATTTACCTACGAAATGCTATAATAACAATCGGGCCTTTTATCAGATAAAATGCACCTTATCACTTTGTCAGTTCAGACAGAAATTACTATTTTTATTCCTTCCGACGGCATAGGTTAAATGTTAAGCAATATTGGATGCGATGCGGTAAGGAATTTTTTTTTTTTTTTTTTTTTTTTTTTTTTTTAATGGAGCAAAACGCCAAGTTCCCAATTGGCAGCATGCTACAAGGAGAGGCAGGCATTCACAGCGAAAATCAGAAACATAAAGCCTTTCACTAAAGAATACTTATACTCTTACTGTTTCAGATGCGTCGAATTGTAGGCACCGCGTGTGAAATAGTTGATGGCAAGCCCACAGAAAGGTGTGTGGAAAATGTAAACAATGCACAGCTGAAGCGAAGGGGATAATTAACGTCTGCAGCATTTCGTCTTCAGCTTGATTTCTTCGTCAGATTTAAAGCGGCGAGAATACAGAGGGCGTGTGAGGCAAGAATGGCGTCGCGAGGAAGTCGTTTTCACAGTTGTAGCCGAGACCAGTGTCCGAACCCTGCTTTAAATCCAACGCTCTGGTCGGGCGAGAGTCGACAGCCGTCAAATCTACACTGTATCTACAAATGTGAATGTCTGTTCGGTGTACGTTTATCTCGTCTGCACCACAAGACATAAAGAGCTAAAAATTTGTACAGTTACTAATGTCTACCCGGGGAAGGCTTTAGGCACGGTTTTATGGCGATCGGATAGGTATTTATCTAGTACTATCTTATATGCCCATGCTTTGCAACGGTTGGTAAAGAGGAACCAGTGTTTATCATGGTTCTAGGTTCCGGACGTAAGTCAGCAAAAACAGAATCATTGTTGGATCGTCAATAAACTCAGTTTTCCTTGCCAAGATGTCAAATTTAAGCAGAAGGCATTGTCGAAAACGATGAATGTTCATAAAGTTTTTCATACAAAAAGAGAAATTAATTTAATCCGTACTCCGGAACGATATAAATTCATTGTCAATGTTCATAAAGTTAAGACTGAGGTGTGTAATTGTCTGTCTGGCATAAACTTCTGAAAACACTTCTATCATTGAGATGAAAAATAGTAATAATAATAATAATAATACTAACAGCGCCATGTATTGCTTCTATGGTGTAGTACTAAACTGTAAGTGTATGCTGTTGCACTGGGGACAATGTAGTTATTCTTTATGTAGTGCTCCCTATATCGAAAACTCGACGAATGCTGAATGTTTGGTAATTAAATCAACAGAGCCGTTCATGTCTGTCTAAATAAGACGTCATGGTGGTTCAGTGTGCGAAAAAGTAAGTCTGGGTAATCGTTGAAGGAATGTTGTCAGCTGGTCGTCTGTATAGAATTTTCGATTAAATATAGTATTTCCAGGGAATTGTCTTGACGTGTTAGCAGCATCGGCCACTCTTTCAATTAATACGTGTTCCCACGTCCTGCAGTGATTACTTCGTAAAGCACGAAATTGAAATCGACCTTCTGTAATAGAACTATATATTCAGAACACTAAGTACAATTTCCTCTGCAAAAGAAGACGTCTGTATCTATCTTAATGTAGTCCGCACCAAAAGTAAGTAACTTCAATTTTTAATCTCAATATTGTGCGGAGCAATTATGAAAGCAGAGAGGTTTCTGATGAGTTTGTCGCTAGCGTGTGTATATTATCTCTAATGGCAGCCACAGAGCAGAAATATCTCTTGAGAGAACATTCAAATGCGCAGAACAGTTTTCGTGTCCTGAACATTAGGGTGGAAATGTCACGTGATATTGGGAAAAATCTACTAATCGCTTACTTCATCT
Source organism: Locusta migratoria (assembly GCA_026315105.1). Taxonomy (NCBI): domain Eukaryota; kingdom Metazoa; phylum Arthropoda; class Insecta; order Orthoptera; family Acrididae; genus Locusta; species Locusta migratoria. The sequence goes on from CM048752.1 coordinate 128,064,369, forward strand.
TGGTGCTCTTTTGTTCGGTTAAGACGGATGACTGTGTGTAAATGGCCCTTTTAGCGACGCTTCCTCAACTTTTTTGTTGCTTCTGTGACACATTTATTTAGATATTATTTCATGTTACGTGGTTACTCTGCGAAAAGGAGGTGGGGCTTCTTTGCTGCCAATGCGGTACAAACAAATCTTAAGAGCAAATTAATGTGTGGAAAAAATGGAGTTGTCTCAGTATCAGCTGAATGTTGAGAAGATGAATGATTTTTTTGTGTCGCACCTGGGTTAAATTTTACTTGCAGTGGCAGAGGTTTGGTAGTATGTTTACGGGGATCATTAATTTACTGATCGGAACAACATTATTTATTTATTTCATCATCAACACAAAGAATTATTCCCCTCATGGTACGTGACTGATTTTTCAAAAATGATTTAACGGCCGTTGCCAACATCAATACACAACACCGCTGCCGTAAGGAAATCGCAGCCCTTGTGTGAGTGTATAACACCTAAGTTACGTGAATAAAAAACGCAACATCGCCATCTATTAGCTATTTGGTGTACTATGTTACGAACAGCGCCTCTATCGGATCTTTGCTATACTACACTGCAATTCAAGCGCACACAACATACAACAGAAACTACAAATTACGATATCTCTTCTTCCCCTGATTCGATTTTGATGAAATGAAACTAATATGTTGCCCCAAGGTACACTCAGTTGACCTATGAAACCCCACGAAAGTTCGTATAGTATTCTTCGAGATTTGCTGAACTACACCATACTAAATAGAATACACATAAAAATACAAATTACGATATCTTTCCTTACTCTGATCCGAATTTGATGAAATGTAGCCTATGTTACTCTCCAAACTATTCCCAATTTACCTGTGGAAACCTATGAAAGTTCGTGAAGTACTTTTGGAAATTACCTTAAACAAATAGACATACACGAAGACTTTTTAACAAATGGTTAAATTATGATATCTTCATTTTCTCTGATCCGATTTTAACTATTGAAGCCTTTATGTAACCGCACGATACGCTCAAGTTACGTGTGAAAACCCAAGAAAATTTGTCAAGTAGTTTTGGAGATAAGCGTGTTCAAAGAGGCAGACAGACATGGCGGTTGTAGATAAAAAATTTCAAATTACGATTTTCTTTATTTCCAAGATCCAATTTTTATGAAACGAATTCTATATGTTATTCTGAGTTACGCTCATGTCACCTGTGAATACTCCATGCAAATAGCTGAAGTAGTTTTGGAGATAGGAGGTTTTTAATAGTTGAACAAACAGACATGGCGGTTACTGAAAACACTTATCTTTTTTTCCGTTATCTGATTTTGATAAAATTATGCCTATATGTTGACCCAAACTTTTCCCATGTTTCCTGTGAAAACCGCATGAAGATTCGTCCAGTAGTTTTGAAGATTGAAAGGGACAGGCCTATATTTACAGATTTATTGTTAGTAAAGATTTATTAATCTAAATGTCCGTTCGGTGTACGACAAGACGCAGAGACTTAAATATTTGTACAGTTACTAATTTATACCTGAGGATTGTTATAGGCACGGTTTTATAGCGATCTGATAGATATTTACGCGGAATGCGGAACAGTAATTACTCTTTCAAAATCATATTAACTCTTTGAAAATTATTTTATTGGTTGCATTGTTGATTGATGGTTTATAATGATAAAAGGGTGGAGTATATTGGGATGGAAAGTTATCGGTGTATATAAAATTCTACGTGTGTGTGTGTTAATATTTCGCTCTGCAGCGATAACTACAGAACGCAAACGAATGGTCTGTGTGTAATTGTTGTCCGAAGTCTCCCGTTGTACACCATAGCAGTTCCATGCCGATAGCTATAAGGGGGTGGAAGATATGGTGGTTGAAAGTCATCAAATTATAAAAAAAATACGGACTGAAGGTCAGCGATGACGTTTGCGACTCTATAGCAAGGAGGTTACATACAGCGAAACGTGATGCCACACACCATAGCTTTGGTCTATGCATGCCACAATGTCTTCAGCTCTTTCTCTGTAAGGATAAGCACACGAATAATGAAATATAAAAATAAATAAATAAAGCTGTAAAAAAGAAATTTCTTTTAATACATCTCTTTAAAAAAAATCGATTTGACGTTTCGCGCATTACATCCCTTCAGATATGCCGTTTCAGTTCAAAAGACTTCAGTTTGCAGTTCGTCTAGCTTTTGCCGTGACAATTAACAAAGTTCAGGGACAATCATTAAACACTTACAGCCATCATGTTTTCCACATGGTCAATTATACGTCACAAGGGTGAGCAACCGAAAAAATCTCTACATTTACGCACCAAACAATAGTTCAAACAACGTAGTTTACCAGAATGCCCTAAAATGAAATTAAACTGAATTTGGCCATTACTCTCACCGTGCGTGTTGATGTATTGCAACACAGGCTATAAGGAATAATGTATGTATTATTTATTGTAAATCATGATTTTATTTTTTATTTGAATGTCGATTAAAAAGGTTTTCTTCTAAAGGAGGTATTGTATTTTATTTCATCGTTCAAAACCAGTCTTATAGCACACTACTGAAAGACAGCTTATCTATCGCAATCAACCAACACGCGATCGGAGCCGCGGGTTTAAGCTAGTATGGAATGAAATGCATCTCAAAACCATCAGCTGTTTATTAATTCCTTAAAAGTCCACTAGTTTCGGTGGTGGACCATCGTCATATATAAATGGGTACTAATTACTTACGCATAAGAAAACGAAGTTGATTTTCTAGTAGTGACGGAATTTGAGTAAGGAAGCGAGGTGCTATCCGCGGTGGAGTTGCCGAGTGCTCTAAGGTGCCTCGCTGCGGAGCGCGCGGTTGCTCGCCGTGGAGGTTCGAGTCCTCCCTGGCGCATGGGTGTGTGTGTGTTGTCCTTAGGTTAGTTTACCTGGGTTTAAGTAGTTTGGAAGCTACGGACTGATGACCACGCAGTTTGGTCCAATACATTTACAAACATTTTAGAGAGGTGACAACTTTGCTTACAGCAGCGGCGTCATAGCGTGCTGTTGGCGGCGACCGTTGAAGGCTCTTTGGAAACCTCATCACATACACTGAGGGCAATAGTCCTTTGTGTTGATACAATTAGTGCCGTTATTGCTATAAGGGTTCTTTAATGTACCGTCGTCCTATCAGCAAACCAGTAACTTAATTAACAATGATTTATAATTAGTATTGTGATTGCTGGTTATTTCACTGGTAGTAGTTTAGTGGCAAGTAAAGCATACGACGCCGCACGTTTGTAAGTAAAGCACAGGATACCACGTGAGGCGTAAAAATTCCTGTTTCAGTTTATAAAATATATATATATATATATATCTGGGGATGCAGGCAGAATTACGTATCTTTTATTGCAGTTTCAGGAATGCCCAAAGTTGTATCAATGGAAGGAAATCTCTAAAACACTTTTCACTGAAAAGTACTTTGAACTTTAATAAATCAGTATTATTGATCTATGAACTACTCAATATTCGTTAATTTAAAAAATTCGATAATCTGAAAAAATGGGTCAAGCGTAGACCAAGGATGAAGTAGATCGCGCGTGACGTCATAGTGAAACCAATCTGTCATGTGACTCGGGACAGGAGACAATATTCGTCATTGCGAGTATTGCGAAATGTAGCAGAGAGTTGCAGTTCTTCCCTTTTGCAGTGGAAATTAACCGTAGTTTTAACAATAAAACGGCTTTTCGTATTCTCATTACACACTTATTGGTACAGTTGGCGTTAGTTCTTCGCAATTGCAAATATTAATGCGATGGCTACAGTTGTTACGTATGCCTAGATGCAACGTATTGGCAGTTCTTTTTATCAAAAATAGAATTACAGATTTAAAGGAAAGACCTCTTTTTGTTTCCAGAATGGAACTTTCAGTCTGCAGCGGAGTGTGCGCTGATATGAAACTTCCTGGCAGATTAAAATTGTGTGCCGGAACCGGGACTCTAACCTGGGACCTTTGCCTTTCGCGGGCAAGCGCTCTACCGACTGAGCTATCCCGACACGACTCACGATGCCGCCTCACAACTTTACTTCCGCCAGTACCTCGCCTCCTACTTTCCAAACTTCACAGAAGCTCTCCTGGAAACACGCAAGACTAGCACTCCTGGAAGAAAGGTACTGGCGGAAGTAAAGTTGTGGGGCGGCATCGTGAGTCGTGTCGGGATAGCACAGTCGGTAGTGCGCTTGCCCGCGAAAGGCAAAGGTCCCAGGTTAGAGTCACAGTTCCGGCACAGAATTTTAATCTGCCAGGAAATTTCACCTCTTTTTGTTGCTCTGTGAGCCTTTTATTTAGTAGTTGACGCACGAGTAGAAGACTAAATATGTTTGACAAGCAGCATCAGTTTTCTTAAGATTCCTCGACAATACATGAGACATGTTTGTTGTGCTTTTATACGAGGTGAAATCTGATTGCATCCATAATGTCGGATTTTAACAGAATCGTTTATATTTCAAGACTTCTGCCACAGCGGCAGTGGATGCTGCCACTCGAGTGTCAATAAAATCACTTCGTTGTTGCCACTCTGCCACGGACGCGGGGTCATTACGTTTAATAATCCTGAAATAATTGTGGAGAAACACAAACCATTTAGTGTATTCAAAAGCACGCGGTATTACATAGGATATATCTATACCACGATCTTGAAAAAATAGTCGATTAGAAAACGATAATGTTATAAGTATTAAAATGGAATTTATTTTTTTTCCTCGCAGTCAGTTTTAGCAGAAAACCTGTAAGCGACAACGCCACTAACTTGGACACTTTTCCCGACATCTAGGTATTTACTCATGTTTCTCATTTTCAATCTTTACTACTTTATTCCGTACAGCCAGTTTATGCTTATCTTAACGAAGTTTAAACTGGGTAGATTGCCGCACACTTGACAAAATGGCAGATATCGAAATAATTGACAGAGGGATAGAAAAACGATTAAAATCGCTCAAAAGAGGAAAGGCCGCAGGACCTGATGGGATACCGGTTCGTTTTTACACAGAGTACGCGAAGGAACTGGCCCCCCTTCTCGCAGTGGTGTATCGTAGGTCTCTAGAAGAGCGTAGCGTTCCGAAAGATTGGAAAATGGCTCAGGTCATCCCCGTTTTCAAGAAGGGTCCTCGAACAGATGTGCAGAACTATAGGCCTATACCTCTGTCGGTCAGTTGTAGAATTTTGGAACATGTATTATGTTCGAATATATTTACATTTCTCGAGACTAGGAATCTGCTCTGTAGGAATCAGCATGGGTTTCGAAAAAGGCGTTCGTGTGAAACCCAGCTCGCGCTATTCGTCCACGAGACTCAGAGGGCCATAGACACGGGTTCTCAGGCAGATGCTGTGTTTCTCGACTTCCGCAAGGCGTTTGATACAGTTCCCCACAAACGTTTAATGAACAAAGTAAGAGCATATGGTCTATCAGACCAATGTGTGATTGGATTGAGGAATTCCTAGATAACAGAAAGCAGCAGGTCATTCTCAATGGAGAGAAGTCTTCCGAGGTAGGAGTAATGTCAGGTGTGCCACAGGGGAGTGTCGTGGGTCCGTTGCTGTTCACGATATATATAAATGACCTTGCGGATAACATCGGAAGTTCACTGAGGCTTTTTGCGGATGATGCGGTAGTATATATAGAGGTTGTAACAATGGAAAATTGTATTGAGATGCAGGAGGATCTACATCGAATTGACGCATGGTGCAGGGAATGGCAAATTAAATCTCAATGTAGACAAGTGTAATGTGCTGCGAATACACAGAAAGAAAGATCCTTTATCGTTTAGCTACACTATAGCAGGGCAGCAACTGGAAGCAGTTAATTCCATAAAGTATCTGGGAGTAGTCATTAGGAGGGATTTAAAATGGAACGACCATATAAAATCAATCGTCGGTAAAGCAGATACCAGACTTAGATTCATTGGGAGAATTCTAAGGAAATGCAGTGAGAAAACAAAGGAAGTAGGTTACAGTACACTTGTTCGCCCACAGCTCGAATACTGCTCACCGGTGTGGGATCCGTACCAGGTGGGGTTGATAGAGGAAGTGGAGAAGATCCAACGGAGAGCAGCGCGCTTCGTTACAGGATCATTTGGTAATCGAGAAAGCGTTACGGAGAAGATCGATAAACTCCAGTGGAAGACTCTGCAGGAGAGACGCTCTGTCGCTCGGTACGGGCTTTTGTCGAAGTTTCGAGAACTTACCTTTACCGAGGAGTCTAGCAGTATATTGCTGCCTCCTACGTATATCTCGCGAAGAGACCGCGAGGATAAAATCAGAGAGATTAGAGCCCACACAGAGGCATACCGACAATCCTTCTTTCCGCGAACAATACGTGACTGGAATAGGAGGGAAAATCGATAGTGGTGCTCAAGGTACCCTCCGCCACACACCGTCGGGGGACTTGCGGAGTATGGTTGTAGATGTAAAAGTGCTTTTTGAATAGTTGTAATATCGATTTTACAACACGTATTATTTTCTATATATCTTGTGCTTTACTGTAAAATGAGGTCGTCTGCAATGAAAAGAACTAAGATTTTTGTGTATTTTCCTGAATTAAGGTACCCTTTTTTCAACAATAGAAAGTAGTTCATCCTTTCATATGTTTAGCAGAAGACCGATCGAACACCTTAATTGCTATGCACGTAATCATTCGATAATCGTCAGTACCTGTCAGATTTCTGATGTTTCCCGCGCACTCACTGCGTGTACAATCACAAGAACCTTTGTGAAATTGTTCTTAATGGCATATGGAGTCGCCTTCTGGCTCTGTCGCAACAAAGCCTTGCATCATCGACTAGGACAATGGACTCACCTGGTATTGCTTCTTGTTGCCCGTATGACACATGCAACCTCGGACGTGAACATTCTACTCATGCAGAATGAACTATTTTACTCACTAACTCTGTAAGAGAGAGCAAGGAAGAATTTATAGATGCGAGGGTGACGCCCGCTTCGATACAAATTAGATGATAAAAAAAAGTCTTTAAATTACACTGTCTGCTAATGAGTGTTTGACGTGTTCGAATCTAACGTGTGTGTGTTTGCACATGAAAGATAAGAGATAATAGAGGCCAAATCGAAAATTATTGGGCGATAACTTAGGGTCAAAGGATGACAAAGTTAAGAATTTTCACAAAGGTAAATTTTGAACCGTCCATGAATTGTAGTAGCCCTATAATCAGCGCTATTTTAGCGTTACTAAACATATCTTTATCGTTTTCTGTGCCAAATAGTGCGGAAAGTTTCCAAATGTTAAATAAAAAAAAATGTGAGAATGGAGGCAACGCCGAAGTGTCCTGTAAGGCGATTGTACGCTTGACCTAGCACATTTCTGCATATTTCTTAAAACTCATCTCTCTACTAACAAAAATTAAACTACGACAGTAGGAGAGACCGGGGCACATTTTCCATAGGGACAAGTTTTCCAAATCCGTTTATTTTTCGAAACAAACCGCTAGATGTTTCCACCAGTACCAGCAGTCACTACGTCGGCAGGGCTGTTTTCGTCATTTTTGGAAATGCGAGTAAACTTTCACGGTTTTATTGACACTTAAAATAAACATTCTAGCGTTAAACGTATTACTTTGACATTGCACACACTAAAAGTGGGTTTCTTTCTTCACGTAACTGTGCTTTTGTTTTGTAAATAGCTTACACTGTTACTCATGGACGTAGTGTTATAGTTCCGAATATGGCGACGGGGCACGTTTTCCGGGTGCATATGGGGCACATATTCCTTATTGCTTTGAGTCTTACGCCAAGTCTAAAGCAAATGAAAAGTGGGTACAGTGCACGAAATGGGCGCATGGAGACTGTACGAAAGGGAATGTTGCATTTTTTCTTTGCTTACATTGTGATACAGACAATCAGTATAAGTATTGTTAAAATGTCTGTATTTGTAAAATATTTAAGTCACATATTTTGTAAAACCATTAAATAGTATTTGGTTTTATTCAATGTGGCTATTTTTCCTATCCTCTTTTGTAATGGATTGTAAATTCATGATAAAAAATACGTATTCAGTGAAATCAAGATAATTATCTCTGTTTTAACATTGAAAGTATAATTGGAATATTTACCCCTGTACATTTTAAGTAAGCTGGAAAACGCAACATGGCCAGACAAAACCATTTCCTACCAAAAATGATATTTGTTGTGTTGTTGTGGTCTTCAGTCCGGAGACTGGTTTGATGCAGCTCTCCACAATACCCTATCCTGAGCAAGCCACTTCATCTCCACATAAGAACGGCAACCCACATCTGTCTGAATCTGCTTACTATATCCATCTCTTGGTCTTCCTCTGCGATTTTTACCCCACACACTTCCCTCCAATGCTAAATTCACAATTCCTTGATGCCTAAGAATGTGTCCTACCAATCTATCCCTCCTTTTAGTCAAGGTATGCCAGAAATTTCTTTTCTCCCCAATTCTGTTCAGTACCTCCTCATTAGTTACGAGATCCACCCACCTAATCTTCAGCATTCTTCTGTAGCACCATATTTCAAAAGCCTCAATCCTCTTCCTGTCCGCACAGCTTATCGTCCATGTTTCACTCCCATACAAGGCAACACTCCATACAAATGCCTTCAGAAAGGACTTCCTTAGGCTTAGATCAATATTCGATGTTAACAAATTTCTCTTTTTCAAGAACGCTTTTCTACCCATTGCCATTCTGCATTTTATATCCTCTGTACTGCGACCATCGCATGTTATTTTACTGCCCAAATAACAAAACTCATCTACCTCCTTTATTGCTTCGTTTCCCAATCTTCTTCCTTCAGCATCACCTGATTTTCTTACACTGCACTCCATTACCCTAGTTTTGCTCTTGTTAATGTAAAAATGTAAAAATGATATTTACCATTTTCAAAAATATCTGTACAAGACTGTAAATGAAGGTGTAGGAAATATACTGATCCGTTGTTTACCGCAAAATCGGTAAAAATAAGAAGTACAAAAATAAAAATGTACAATGGTGGAAAACGTGCCCCGGTCTCCCCTACTGATAATCTCATTTTACAGATCTGACTAAATTGGAACAGCAAATTTACGTAAGCCATGTGTTACGCAAGTGACACTGGAAAAACCGACATGTGATCGGGTTAGCAAAGTAGATTTTTATATAACACATGAACACGACGGCGAACGTGGCATTTGGATTTAGAAGTAAGATGTTGGTTCTCTTCAGAATGGTGGCATGTATGGTGTCGCACAAGTACAAAGTGCGCGCCACCTGCTTTCGCCGCGCGCCGCCATGCACGCACGGCGCGGCGTTCTTATGACGACAGCCACGAGCGCCCTCTGCGACAACTCCGCTCGTGGCCACCACTGAACGACATCGTTCACTTGGGACTGAGATAGGAACCAGTTAAGACCTTCGGAATCTGATAGGTACCAGTGAAGACTTGGCCATCGGACAGGCACTAGGCAGGCCTCTAGCTCAACTATGTATCAGCATTCTACAGTACTATGTAAAAATTAAGTATTGTATAAATTCTGTGCAATATATATCTCATTCTAATTTACTCTAGTGTTTCTAGTTTCTGGCTGCTCCCCTCCGTACCTGCACCAGCGTGCTATCTTTATTCCTGTGTCGGTCTCATTCCACTCGGCCACCGACACATCGACGGACACAAAAGCGGCGACGAGGCTGGGACACAAAAGCATGTGTGGGCATTGTGTTACGGCGGCCCTCAGTCAAGAACTCTGCAGTGCTGCCACCATGCCAACGTTACACTTCGCTTTGCCGAGTAAGTACCTAGACGTCGAAAAAGTGCCGTGGTCGCTTACAGGTTTCCTGCTAAAACTGACTGCGAGAAAAAAAGTGAAATATTACATTTTCATAGTTTTGAAATTATCGTTTTTTAAAAGATTTTTTTTCAAGATCACCGTATTATATATATCCTGAGTAATACCGATTGCTTTTGAATACACGAAACGGTTCGGTTTCTCATTAGTAATTATTTCAGAATTACTAAATGTAATGAAACCGCGCCCGTAGCCGTGGACGCACACAGAGTAGCGACAACCGTGTGATTTTATTGACGCTCTAGTGGAAATATCCACTGCCGCTCTGAAGCTCATTTGTTTCACAAAAGTTGTGCTCTTTTCGCAAAGTTTGTATTTCTTTCTATTGTTCGTAATGCCATATAAATAGCTGCCGCCGGCCGCGGTGGCCGAGGAGACTGAGGCGCTCCAGTCACGGTCTTCACGGCCACTACGGTCGGGGGTTAGAATCCCCCTCGGGCATGGATATTTGTACCGTCCTTAGTCTTAGTTATTTCATAAGTAGTTTGTAAGCTTAGGGACTGATGACCCCGTAGTTAAGTCCCATAAACTATACAAACATTACATTACTATTACAACCCTTCAGAGTTTCAGTGGCAGATACCACAAACGCTGCGCATAATGCAATGCGCCTTCTAAATGTGGTGAGGCCGAGTTGTAACTTCGCAGGTGTCACGGAGCGAGAAGCTTCCTCGACGTACTCGTTGTTCGTGTACGCCATCGTCATCCGATGTCCGTAACTGTGGTACATTGAGCCCCGGTTGTTTGTGTGGCTCCAACTGTCGGGTATACGGCCGTGTGCGGTGACAGTCGGCAGTCTAACAGTATATCGAAGCTGCAGCAGGCGAAAGTTATGATTTTTATGAATATGTCGTGATTTTAAAGGATGTGGTTAGGCAGGAACCTCAGAGTCCAGCTTACTGGGTAATTCACAAGGAAGCTTCCACTGGAAGTAGCTCAGCCTGTAAGCTTAGGGACTGATAGCCCCGTCTAAGTCTCATAGACTTCACAAACATTTGAACATTTGAAATAGCTGCCTGATAATACATTTATCGATATCATCGGTCACATACTTATTGTGAGCTTCTTGCTTCTTCTTCTAGCGCGCTAGTTTAACTGCCGCGGTGGAGTAGCCGAGCGCCCTAAAGCGCCTCGCTGCGGAGCGCGCGGTTGCTCGCAGTGGAGGTTCGAGTCCTCCCTGGGGCATGGGTGTGTGTGTTTGTCCGTAGGTTAGTTTAACTAGGTTTAAGTAGTTTGTAAGCTACGGACTGATGACCACGCAGTTTGGTGCGATAGATTTACAAACATTTGAGTTTCTTGCTGGTTTAACCGTAGCCTCGCTGTACCTCGTCACGTGACCTACAGCAGTTCCTGGCACTGCCGCGTCAACACTTCGCCTTTCCAGGCGATAGCTATTGTTGCGTTCTCTACAACGAAAACTACAGAATTCATTTCGGTAGTTGGCAGCGGGAGTCAAGATTGGTCAGAAGCACTTCCATTGCGTTTCGTAAGAACTGGTGCGTCCGAGTTCCTTGCAAGTTGGGATGTAATAGGTAACTGCTTTTCATATAACGTACAATTAGTATTGCGCATGCGCGTTATTCATTAAGTTAGAATTTTTCTCCTTCACGATTGCAGAATAGGAAAATTTTTCTTATGGTTCATTACTTCAGTAATTAGGTAAATTTCTTAAATCAGGTTTGACTCCATTTTTGAGCTTGTGCCCAGCGTCCTTTTAGTACCAACAGGTAGAGAATGTCAATTTTTGTTTTTATTCTCCAGATCTACACAGATTTCGAGCACAGTCTGGCTATTCTCAGTGATTTGAGTTGTGTTTACATCTATTCCATCATGACGGTTTATCAAATGTTTAAATGTTTGTATAGCTTAGGGGTCATCAGTCTCTAAGCTTACAAACTACTTATGAACTAGCTAATGCTAAGGACGACACAAATATCCATGCCCGAGGGGGGATTCGAACCCCAGACCGTAGTGGCCGTGCAGACCGTGAATTGAGCGCCTCAGTCCCCTCGGCCACCGCGGCCGGCATGACGGCTTAGACGCGAGCACATACTGGAAGCTTCGAGACTGGCCACTCAATGGCCAAAGCTAGCTAGATCTGGGGGGAAAAAATCGTTTGATTGCTGACATTTCCTACAGATGTGTTAAAATTCCACAAACGTTTTGTAAAAAACGTTTAGCAGCTCGTAGGGGGCGGCACTTGGGCTTGAGTCTAGTAGGTGAGTTGTCAAGTTCATCCGGCATCCCTTGTGCTCCAAAGGGAGCGAAATTCTGTACGTTAGTCGAGCCGTACAGCAAATGTCGTACCTCCCAAGGGCATTGGGAAAAGCAGACAATTAAGGCGTGATTTTGTAGTCGGAGTAGAGTTTTACGTCACAACATGCGCTCCCTACTATAAAAGCGACGTGACAGACAGTGCCGTAGCTATATCAGCAATGGCCCCGGGGCAAGAAGTGACATTGGGCCCCTCTTTAAACTAAAACCGTACAGATGCAAAACTACTTCATCATCAGCTCCCTACCGCCCACTGGAACACATAATAAGGCAAACCTTACAAATCCAAAGGTCGCGGGTTCGATCCCCGCCAGGTCCTAGGATTTTTATCTGTCACTTTCCACTTCTTTCACCTCTGGCAGTATTGCCCATGTGAGAAATACCGAGTAGCACCGTGGTTCGGAACCCACGTTAAACTGTAGGTCCCCATATAACTGGTTGGGTAAGTCAGTTCTAAGGTCGGATGAAGGCAACGGCATACCACCTCCAAACAGGACCATGCCTAGTAAAGCACTGTGGTGTTCAAACCAATCTTCGGATTGTTGACTGCTTTACCTTTTTTTTTTTTTTTTTTTTTTTTTTTTTTTTTTTTTTTTTTTTTTTTAAATAAGGATAAGTAGATTACTATCTGTCACGCAGCAGATAATATTTGATCCATTACAACTGTGAAAGTTTGTTTCATGCAAAAATTACTGGTTGGATTTGTGTGAAATTTTGCAGAGGGATAGAGTTGAACCTGGGTAGAACATGCAGATAAAACGACCCCATGGGATAGTATTCGAAGTTGCTCCATACCAGGCGAATGAAGTGACAGGCAGAAGCTAGGAGAAAATAAACAACGTAGAAGCATTACCCAGGCACGAGAACATGGCGCCCTGCAGCGAAGCAAACCGGCAGCAGTCAAGTCAGGACTGTCGCCAGTGCTGCCAACTCACCTGGGCAAACTACTGCACCGTTAGCTCGTTTCTCCGTATCATCAGCCTAATTTCTTTGATAGCCCAATCCAGCAAGTGAAATAGAGGAAGTATTCGTGTAGGGACGTTTCAGCAAAAGGAAGTTGCCGGATTTTGTTTGATGAAACACTTTGGTTTGTGCCGTCTTAGCCTCCAAATAATACAAAGCCTACTCACTAGGAGCTTACCTCTGACGAGCAGTGTCGCCGCTGTAGTTCACACTTATTCCGCTGTTGGCGCCACAAGCCAACCTCATTCCGTGTAGATTCTTATGGAACCGAATAGGAAATAAGGCTTAAAAATATGTCCATATAGCACAACGGTTCATTTTGGTCACTGATGTCGAGAACAAATATTGAAGTTAATGTTACTGTCTATTTAACATTGATAACATCGATTGTTTCTTGTTTTTATCATGTACACTGATTATTAGGCCTAATTGATTGGAATTTTTTTTGCGGCTTTTCCTAGAGAGCTTCTTTTCTAAATTTTCATTTCTTTTCGCAAAATATTCCCTACGTACCTGGTCTGTCATATTGTTCGTGAAATTAGTTAAGTAGGGCCGCAGAAAGTTTTGCAGTATTAATCTGCTCAGTAGCTCTGCATGCGAATCCTTACCGCACTGCAACGCGGGGTTGCGACTAATATGAGGCAGTAACATTATGTAAAAGTGTGAACAGTACTTTTGGCTTGTCTATGATTCCAGTGCCTCGTTAGTCACACTTTCTAGTTTTGCCAGGAACATGACGAACGTGGGTTTTGCAGAGTTTTCAGTCTTCTATTTCTAAATGATATTTTTCGCCTATTTAACTTTGTTTGTACTATGGCATCTTTGTCATGAGGTTGTGAAATATGGCTTTCTTGGCAGACTTCTTCGCTTACATTTCCCTTGTCTGTAGCGATTTTGTCGATCTTCTGTTTCAAAGATTTTGTCCCACATCTTTCAATTTCTCTTCTCGGTTCTTTTATCTTAATTCGTTTGCTTGGCGGATACATTTCGAAAACACTGGGAACTGCATCAGGATTCAGTTCCTTTATCTTCAGGCCGGATTTATAGTCTGAGGTAAGAAAATGGTTACTGCATACCACAGAATGCTCATTGATCTGCCTTTGTATCACCTACATAAGAGATAAAAATGAAATATTTATGCAACAATAAAATAAATTATACCAGCACTGATCACTTAGAAATGCACATATCTTGTCTGCTTATTGTTTTTATCCATAGTTGTCTCGTGGATTCATTACTCGGAAATTCGTGAAAACTAACTCCAGGAGCTTTATTTCGGGAGCCCTCATTACAAAATGGCACACAAAAATATACCATTTTCCACAAACACTTAAACAGTTGTAGATTTTCACGTAAAAACAGTAAGTTACACTCTTTTGGGACGGACAATGTGCATTACAACGCACTGTAGCAGAACGCACTTCAGTCAAGTCTCGCGCGTTTGTGGTTGCTATGTGGCGCCTCTAGCGACTGCTGTTTCAACGAGAGCGGCGACAAGAGTTTACTCCTAGTGAGTAGGCTTTGTATTATTTGGAGGCTAAGGTGCCGTACCCCTACATAGAGTACAGGCGCGGCTCGTGGTTTTCACACTAGGGAAGGTTCTGACATTTACCGATTGCAACAAACCCAGACCTCGACCTACGTATCTGTCTGTAACCACGACGATTTCCAGAAAGGGGGGAGGGGGGGCAATGTCATATTTCACCTGAAACTTTACGCACTACACCTTCTTCCTGTTTCAGAAGCAATTACAAATCAAAGGCTGAAACCAACATAAAGCCCTCTGACAGCTTTTATCTACTGATATTACGTCTCAAGACTTTATCGTAATAAACAGTACTAAGTGACACCGTTTGCAGGAATCTTTAAAGTGTTGTGGACAAACTATGCTGCTTGCTTAATGTTATGATAATTTCAATTGTGAACATGAGGTGTAATATATGATTGTGAGTAACAGTGAATAAAGTGCGCATTTTGACACACTTCTCTCATTCTTATCCGAACTCCATTGTTGCGGCCACTCGTAACAGGAGCACCGTCGCAACACTGAGCTATCAGTTTTTCCGGTTTTTTTTATATATATTCATTTTCTCCAGCTCGCAGAGAATTGCTGCAGTTACATTCTCTGCAGTGTCGCTTTTCGCTCGTACAAAGGAAATAAATGTTTCATTCATTTTCTCCAGTAATTCATAGCGAATTATGAAGACCAATTGAGACAAATTTGCACAGTCAGTCGTTTCGTCAACTTCGATTGCGAGGTAATTTGTCTGCGACAGTTCACTCCTTATGAGATTGAGGCATACTTCATAAATCGATTCTAGCAGATCATTTTGAAGTAAAAGTCACTAAAACTTAGCCACAATACACGCACAAAAGACGAAAATAATAACACACGTTAACCGCAAACTCAAATCGGCGAGAACGGAATCGAAAGTAGCGGGACATATTTCGAACGCTTTTTTTCTTAAATCATTCGCAACTCTCTCGCTAGGTGGTGACACTTTACGGTACCGCATTGTAGTGCACTCTAGTGAGAAATTTGCGAACTTATTCTAACACCGGATACAACAGCCAATATCAGAAACAAAAAGTTATCTAAAATTCTATTAAAACAGTAAAACTAACGAGTGGTAAACAGCACACCAAAACATAATAGACATATACAGAGACAAGAGATTCGACAGTGGAGTTTCAGCCACTCTTTATTCTCTTTTGAAGTAAGCAGAAGAACGTGAAAGTAGTGCGGAGGTTGGTAGGACACTCTTAGGCTACAGGCTCGGAGCCTTCGAGACGCCCATAAAAGCAATACACCAACGAACCCTCACTCCCAACCCTCCACTACATGGAGCTAAACGACACCTCAAGGCGCAGCCTTAAGGCTACTACCCGATTGAAAAACATCGTTCAGTATCAACAGTTCCAAAAACATTCATTTTCATTCTTTACATCCGTGTGACGGAAAAATGCTAAATGAATTCTGATGATTATAATTCTGTAATCTGTTGTTGATACATATATTTCAATTTTTTTTTTTTTTGATCAGCGTCAGAGCCTTTAATTATGAGCCGCGCCTGATAGAGTATATGTTACTGTCTGGCTTAGAAAAAGTAATAATTACCTAAGTCAACATCTTCGCTTATTATCATTACAGTGGAGTAAACGGCAGTGTCTGGAATGCACAAATCACTATTGTGACAAAGTAACCCTTTACCCTATTTTCTTTTCTTCTTCCACGAATTTCGAAGTGCAATTCGTTACAGCACTTCATTGGGATAGTAACCAATTGCACTTTGACATTCGTGCAAGAAGAAAGTTAACAAACATTTGAACATTTTTGACGCTGCCGCTACTTCTGTCGATTGTTGTACACAGCGACTGCCGGCTAGGCTAGAGCAGTGTGTTGGGAGAGTAGCGGCCACCTTTGATGTGTGTCTAGCCGACAACCGCCGGCTGCTATTGGTCAGTTGAGCGCGGGTGGGGCACGTCCGCCATTTTAGGCCTAAGCAGTCCATCAGCGCAAATGGCATATTTCAATTAACTACCTGTTATTTTGGCATTTACAGGTGTTGGAAATGTGTAGACTCATTGTGTATTAAATTAAGAGCTTAACGTAGCATATTCCATTTTTATATGGTGAAAAATTCCGCATTGTTGCCAGTGAACTGTTACACTAAGACAGTCCGACGTAGCAAGTTTTATGCATTCCACAGGGCGAAAGAGATGCGAAAAGACGCGAATTGTGGGTACACCGCATTGGAAGAAAAAAATGGATTTTCATACGAGAATGCAAAATTTTGCGAAGTAAGTAAATTTGTTTTGAAATATCGGGTAAACTTCTAGGTTTATCTGTTCATACAAGTTTCTTGCGAGCAATGTTGGACGGACAAACATGTAAGAGAAAAGATATTTATTAAAGATATAAATACATGATAATCTAACATAATTTGCCGTATTTGACAAATTTCGTATTTATACTTAGCCTGGAATATTACGAAAGTTTGGGCGGTAAATGAAACCGCCCATTAAATAGATCTCCAAAACTCGAATTTTAAGATAAAGTTTATTTTACTGAAGTACTCAGTAGTGCGATAAGAATGTGTAAAAACTTAAACCTTTCCAAAATGTTAGCTCAGTTAATGTTATGTGATAATTTCACATGTAGGTTAGCACACAACACCTATCAACATTAGGCATTAGATTAATGGAAAGCAACATCTATTAATTACATCTACTTTGATAAAAACCAATATATTAGATATAAAAACGTCAGTCTTTAGCTAATTTGAAAGCAGGAACGTCACGAAAGCAGTGCATTTGGCACAGGGTTTAAATTTTAGCACGAAACAATTTTACAACTAGTTTGGTCAAAAATAGAGGTCTTGATCTCAGATTACCAATCTTTCGTTAATATTCGCTGTAGATGTGATGAAACGATTAAAAACTTAGTTCATTGTATACTTAACTTGCTGCCATACCACATTGATGTGCAGACCGGTTCCCTTCATCATAAATCTTAATTTAACAGCGCCGTGCATAGCGCTGTTACTGCCAGATATAACAGGCCTACAATGGCGGTGCTCGCCCGGTTGGCGGTACTCTCCCAGCTGGCGGTACTCTCCCAGCTGGCGGTACTCTCCCAGTTGGCGGTACTCTCCCAGCTGGCGGTACTCTCCCAGCTGGCGGTACTCTCCCAGCTGGCGGTACTCTCCCAGCTGGCGGTACTCTCCCAGTTGGCGGTACTCTCCCAGTTGGCGGTACTCTCCCAGCTGGCGGTACTCTCCCAGCTGGCGGTACTCTCCCAGCTGGCGGTACTCTCCCAGCTGGCGGTACTCTCCCAGCTGGCGGTACTCTCCCAGCTGGCGGTACTCTCCCAGCTGGCGGTACTCTCCCAGCTGGCGGTACTCTCCCAGCTGGCGGTACTCTCCCAGTTGGCGGTACTCTCCCAGCTGGCGGTACTCTCCCAGTTGGCGGTACTCTCCCAGTTGGCGGTACTCTCCCAGCTGGCGGTACTCTCCCAGCTGGCGGTACTCTCCCAGCTGGCGGTACTCTCCCAGCTGGCGGTACTCTCCCAGTTGGCGGTACTCTCCCAGCTGGCGGTACTCTCCCAGCTGGCGGTACTCTCCCAGTTGGCGGTACTCTCCCAGCTGGCGGTACTCTCCCAGTTGGCGGTACTCTCCCAGCTGGCGGTACTCTCCCAGCTGGCGGTACTCTCCCAGCTGGCGGTACTCTCCCAGCTGGCGGTACTCTCCCAGCTGGCGGTACTCTCCCAGCTGGCGGTACTCTCCCAGTTGGCGGTACTCTCCCAGCTGGCGGTACTCTCCCAGTTGGCGGTACTCTCCCAGCTGGCGGTACTCTCCCAGCTGGCGGTACTCTCCCAGCTGGCGGTACTCTCCCAGCTGGCGGTACTCTCCCAGCTGGCGGTACTCTCCCAGCTGGCGGTACTCTCCCAGCTGGCGGTACTCTCCCAGCTGGCGGTACTCTCCCAGCTGGCGGTACTCTCCCAGTTGGCGGTACTCTCCCAGTTGGCGGTACTCTCCCAGCTGGCGGTACTCTCCCAGTTGGCGGTACTCTCCCAGTTGGCGGTACTCTCCCAGTTGGCGGTACTCTCCCAGTTGGCGGTACTCTCCCAGTTGGCGGTACTCTCCCAGTTGGCGGTACTCTCCCAGTTGGCGGTACTCTCCCAGTTGGCGGTACTCTCCCAGCTGGCGGTACTCTCCCAGCTGGCGGTACTCTCCCAGTTGGCGGTACTCTCCCAGTTGGCGGTACTCTCCCAGCTGGCGGTACTCTCCCAGTTGGCGGTACTCTCCCAGTTGGCGGTACTCTCCCAGTTGGCGGTACTCTCCCATTTGGCGGTACTCTCCCAGTTGGCGGTACTCTCCCAGTTGGCGGTACTCTCCCAGCTGGCGGTACTCTCCCAGCTGGCGGTACTCTCCCAGTTGGCGGTACTCTCCCAGTTGGCGGTACTCTCCCAGTTGGCGGTACTCTCCCAGCTGGCGGTACTCTCCCAGTTGGCGGTACTCTCCCAGTTGGCGGTACTCTCCCAGTTGGCGGTACTCTCCCAGTTGGCGGTACTGTCCCAATACACGGCTCTAGGCTTGGCCGGTCAGCAGCGCCACCGAGTGGTGTCGTGTGAAGTGAAAGCCCCATTAGAAGCCATGTTCCGCCAGTCGGTGAACCAGTGCAGCTGCTCTGGGAAACTTGGTTTTTGGGGAGGAGGAGATAATGGACGGTCCAATGGGAGAGTAAAAAATAAATAAATAAAAATTTACGTTCTACTGTATCTTTTTTCGATCGTCGCTCACGGAGGCCGAGGGGCCCCTGGAGCTCGGGGGCCCCGGGGCACTGCCCCGCCTAGCCCTGTGATAGCTACGCCACTGGTCTCAGAGCGACATGAAGAACACTGTTCTCACTAGAGGTCTGCACCTCGCTGGGTTGCTCGCTCGAATCGCGTGGTACATTTCGTTGTATGACAGTCCGTCAGGTGTCGGTAGGCTACTGCAGGTTGCGGCAAGGCGTGTGGCTGCGCTCGACCGGCCCGACCGTCCACACTGCCCGCTACCTACTCGGTCGCCCACCGCAGCGACACTCCAGTCCAAGGCCAGTGTCGGGAGCAAACTAGACGCTAGAGGATAAATCCTGACTGCTAAATTTCGAATACAAGTTATTAAACGTGACTAATATAAAGTTTCTGTGCTAAGATCATTACTTAATGAGTTATCCATGATCATTCTTTCTTTCTTGTTCCCATTTTGTGAACTGTTAGTTTTTGTTTAGTGATAGGTGTTACTTGCCGTCTTAACGAGGAAATGATTATATTTTATATCCATTCCTCTTATCACTCTCAAGTCCTGGAATACTTTGTCCGTCTTTTATATTGATATTAAATACACGATATTGATGTACACCCGTTAGGTTACTTTTGTGCATCTCTCTCACTCTCTCTGTTGCACTCCGTTAATATATATATATTCCCGTAGCATTGTGGCACTGTGCGTGGTTGCTGCGTCTCTACCTTTTCCGACTGAGTCCTTAACAGAAATTTTTCGAATTGACAATTAGGGGGACAGCTACCCATAAAGTGACCAATTTTTTGTGTTCAAAAAATTGTTTTGATTTAATCGAAATTGAATCTATGAAATTTGTCTTTTATCAAAATATACACTCATACCAAAAATCATTACAATAGCTTCACTAGTCTATAAGTTATCGCCATTTTTCTATTTTAGCCTCAATTTTGGAGGGACCGTTTTACTCATTAAATGTTTCTCGGTCGCTAAAAAAAAAAAAAAAAAAAAAAAAAAAAAAAATACGTTTCATGTATTATAACGTATGCAGATTTCATAAAAATCGGAGTACGAGCAATCGAAACCGGCGATTTGCAGACCTCTAGTTCTCCGCATCAGACGCCTCCAACACAGCGTCGCTTCGCCTGCGTCCTGTCCACGTGGGGCCCTACACACAATGCCACAACCTGACGACCGACTACTTGTCTGCTTGGTGGTCAAAATACGCCAGAATAGAATGAAACTTTCACTCTGCAGCGGAGTAAGCGCTGATATGAAACTTCCCGGCCCACGAAAGGCAAAGGTCCCAGGTTCGAGTCCCGGTTCCGGCACACAAATTTAATCTGCCAGGAAGTTTCATATCAGCGCACACTCCGCTGCAGAGTGAAAGTTTCATTCTGGAAACATCCCTTACGCTGTGGCTAAGCCATGTCTCCACCATATCCTTTCTTCCAGGAGTGCTAGTCTTGTATGGTTCGCAGGAGAGCTTCTGTGAAGTTTGGAAAGTAGGAGGCGAGGTACTGGCGGAAGTAAAGTTGTGAGGCGGCATCGTGAGTCGTGTCGGGATAGCACAGTCGGTAGTGCGCTTGCCCGCGAAAGGCAAAGGTCCCAGGTTCGAGTCCCGGTTCCGGCACACAATTTTAATCTGCCACGAAGTTTCATATCAGCGCACACTCCGCTGCAGAGTGAAAGTTTCATTCTGGAAACATCCCTTAGGCTGTGGCTAAGCCATGTCTCCACCGTATCCTTTCTTTCAGGAGTGCTAGTCTTGCGTGTCTGCAAGAGAACTTCTGTGAAGTGTCGGGGTAGCACAGTCGGTAGAGCGCTTGCCCGCGAAAGGCAAAGGTCCCAGGTTCGAGTCCTGGTTCCGGCACACAATTTTAATCTGCCAGGAAGTTTCATACGCCAAAATAGTTTACGTAAATTCGCTTCTACAAAGTTTCTCTTCTCCACTTCTACAATCGACTTTCGTGCACAGCTAAACTCAACCGTTTATGAAACGTGCTTGGCCTGTCAGGTTTCGTCTTATTAAGAAATTTCTGGTACTATGCACAGAACGACTTTTCTGCACTGCAGGACAAGTATAACAATTTGAACATTAAGCTGTCTGCTTCTTACAATGAGGTAAAGAGAAACAGTAATTGTGCTGATGAAATCCGGAATTTATAAAATGGTTTCGAGAATCCGTATCTCAGTTGGCTACGAAATCCGCTTCAGGTCTTACCATGGAATCACGGCAGTGAAAACGGTTTACGAAATACGGTTTTCGTCTACCGGAGGAAGTTGCGAACTTACTCCTTACATTCTCCGCAATTCGGTTACTGGTGTCATTATGTATTGGTTAATCTCAGCCGGCCGCGGTGGCCGAGGGGACTGAGGCGCTCCAGTCACGGTCTGCACGGCCACTACGGTCGGGGGTTCGAATCCCCCCTCGGGCATGGATATTTGTTCTGTCCTTAGTATAAGGTAGTAGATAAGTAGTTTGTAAGTTTAGGGGCTGATGACCCTGTAGTTAAGTCCCATATGATTAACAAACATTTGAACATTTGGTTAATCTCACCTCCTCCTGTCTAAAACAAGCTTTCGTTTGGTTAAAGAATCACTTTATCCTAAATAACTGATTCAGTGGCTCAGTCTTCAGAGGTTTACATCGCGTCATTTTGTAGGGTTTCCAGATGTCAGTCTTTAAAAAAGAGCAGCTTTCTAGAGTCACACAAACAATTTGCGAAAATTGAAATCATTAGAAGCCAAGGTATTGTTTTGTACGCACTGCTTCTGAGGTCGGTGTTACACTGTCAAATTATTGGACAAAGAATTGGACGAAAAAATTAAATGAAATATTGGTCATATATTTTGACAAAGAAATTGGATGAAACGCAAAAGGGGGTATTACACGATCTTCCAATATTTTGTCAAATTTGCTTCAAAATGGCGGTGTAATGCTCAGCTGTTGTTTATACTACAGTTGCGTTGTGTCCGCATTTAGAAGAGGGATAAAGGAAAAGGAAACGCACTTGGATGAAACCGTGGGTGTCTGGGTGAGATAAATAAAATTTGTTATGGGACCGGGAGGATTTTTTTATTATTATTATAATTTTTTTTTATGCCGTCGGCAGAACAGCCAGGCCGTTCACTGCTAATTATTTTGTCGCTCTTCATCCTTCACAGTTTGCAACAGAGTAACAAAAAGGCTGACTCAAACAGTGTATACGAATAAGATTGTTAAGTGGATAAAGCAAGTTTCGTTAAATAACGTTTTAAATGGAAAATGTGAGCACTGACAAAGAGGATAATCTAAATTGTTTATGACGTTATTTATTAACATGTAAGGGGGGGGGGAACATTGCTGATTAACTAAATAGGCTCTATTTATTTCCTTGCAAAAATTGGCTGACGTATTTATATGTACATAGATTCGCTTGCAAACAGATGTCGAAGTTTCGAAAGTTGTTTCACTTCCCAGCACTTAGCACACCACGTTACCAAAATCAAACATTCTAAAATCTGCTTCGGCCGTAAATAAGATTTAGGGGTGTTACTTCTTCAATTCCGATAGCATATAATGACTTTTTACGTCACGGATTGTAACTCAACCTCACTTTTGCCGCGGGGTATTGGGCTACGCGAATTGACGTGACGGACAGTGTGAATCGGCCTTGTCGCCTGTTATACAACGTCCCATCTGATTTCTTAAATTTTGTTGTTGCTAGAGAACACTACACAAACATTCCACTACTAGCCATGTTTACGAATACGAACGTTATGTCCAAGTAGTGTCAGATATTTAACCTCCAAATAAAACAGCTGTGGTGGCAACGAAGCTGTATACTACTAGCGCTCCAAGCGGTCACATTTCTCACTGCAGGAAACACAAGACGAGCGATTTCTGTGACCAAATCTAGGGCGAGGCCTTAGATTTGATGAAATATTGGACGACGTTCCCATTACAGTTCGTCCAATGTTTCTTTGTCCAATTCTTTGACAAATAATTTGGTAGTGTAATACCGGCCTGAGTAGCAGCCTCGCTGTTTTTATTTCAGGATGGTTGTCACCCTAGTTGTTTCAATTAACGCCAATTCACACTGTCCGTCACGTCACGGCACTGTCACGTCAAGTTGTATTCACACTGTCCGTCACGTCAATTCGCCCATCTCAATACGTGATGTTGAAAGTGATGTTATCTTCAAAATGTTCAAATGTTTGTTAAGCTTAAGGGACTTAACTACGGGGTCATCAGTCCCTAAACTTACAAACTACTTATGATCTACCTACAACTAAGGACGGCACAAATATCCATGTCCGAGGGGGGATTCGAACCCCCGACCGTAGTGGCCGTGCGGACCGTGACTGAAGCGCCTCAGTCCCCTCGGCCACCGCGGCCGGCAAAGTGAGGTTATGAGTGGCGATCTGTTATGTAGAAAGTCATACTTTAATACTAGAGTTGAGGGAACAACAATGCTAAATGTTACTGATGTAGGGTTACCAGATGTCCGCCTTCAGAAAAGAGGACATTTCTAGTATTGACAACTCAAGTACTAGTGATGTCTCTACTGTATTTTCAGAGTCTTGTTTGTAATACATCTTACGCATCTTACAAAATTTGTTCCTCTTCTTACAAATTAAGTTAAGAAGCATGAAATGTTGAGACCCGTAGAACGAATTACATGACTACATAGCAGTGAAGCCCTAATATTTCACCACGTCACCACTTGTAATTATCGTCTTAAGTGCTGAACATTTTTTCCATACTTATAAGACACCTTGCCGATAACACCTGTTTTCACCTGAAATTTTTTACGATGCTTCATTTACGGAAACCATAGTACTGTTGACTGTAAAATCGTCACGAATAAAGTAACTGTAAAAATTATTTAAGCGTACCTTGATATAGATGAGACCGACGTGACTATATACATGATTAGCATCTAGATTCTAGTGAGTGAATGGAATATGTAAGGCCTAGGTGAAAAAGAGTAATAAATAAAATAAAATTTTAATTTACCGTACAAAGGCTCGCAATTAATTATTAAAAACTACTCAGTTTTTAGGACAAAAGCTGTAAATCGATGTTTTCAATACACTGTTTACGTAGTTACGTCTCTTTGGTCCTAAACAGGCGAATGGTGAAATGGCAATGGTGACTGTGGCATCTGCCCTTATTTGTATGAGGTTTTGAACAAGGATTTAACTTACGTTTAACAAACATTGCACTAGGTTTTTATCTTAAAGTCGTGAGTGTGGTTGACAGAAAACACAAACTGGTGAGTCCCAGCACGAAGACTGAACGTCTTATTTTTGTGTCACACAACACTCCGACCAGAGAAATGTGGGGAGAGAGTTTCATGGTATACTACTGTATGTGTATCGCGCTGTCTTGCGTTGTTGCAGACGTATGTTCTTAAGTGGCCGCCTCGAAGCTCGTATTCCGCGACAGTTGCGACGCCATTTATTTCATTTGTTCTCATGTAGTTTGACCTCAGGGCAGCGGCGGCACAGAAACGAAAAAAAAACTCGAAACTCACATTGTTTCAAGGAAGGTTAATTTCTCTAGAGTTAGTGATTGTGACACTTCAGAGAGTTATATTTACGCACTTTCAAGTTGGAGCAGTTGCACAACGCAAAAAAGAGGACATTTTCCCATTTTGTTAAAAACCCGGCCGGACCATTTTTAGGGTGGACAAAAAGAGGACATGTCCGGATAAAAGACGACGTCTGGTAACCCTATATTGTCGGCCAAAGAAAACTTTACAGTGTATGTTTTCGGCCAACTTACTGGGAACTGAAACAACATTTCAAAACATAGACATCTATTTTCAAGCGAAAAAATAAACATATGAAAACATCAAACAATACTTATAAGAGCATAAATAGCGCCTGTTTACTTTATCCATTACGATTTGCCCGTTGACATTGTTAATACCGTCGTAAACAACTGAATTTTTGTCTTTCGTTAGAGCTGACTTTTTCATTAAAAATGTTATTTAATGAGAAATGCGTAATCAGATTACAATCTTATTCAAATAAACAGTTTGCTTCAGTCCTTTCTGTTACAATGTTAAGTAACATTAACTATTTTTTGGTTTCAGATATCCGACCTCGATTTTAGGGGGACACTCAATTGTCAAAAATATTCATATTTTCATGAAACATTTGAGATTCACCTCTAAAGCGAAGTATAACAACAAAATAAAGATGAATAAGAGTTATTTGCATATAAAAAGTGCAATCGTCGACTGCAACATTTAATTCGCATGACGAAAATAGGTTAACTTCCGATGTTAGCAGACGGCCGTTCCGTCAAAACATTCTTCTCGAGAAAGCTTGACGTGACGTTGACGTGACGTTTCTGCTATGTTGCACACTCCATATATAAATCAGTTGCCAACATAGAAACACGAAATATCTGACACCTAAAATAAAACTTCATTACCGGACATGTAAAATATCACATTTTCGCCTTATGTTGGAAGTTCTATTAACACAATTAGTAAAACGCTTAAAAATAGTACGTTGATTTAAATATAACTTTGGCTGTCCTTTTACGTAATTTTTAATACTTTCGTAAATAATAGCTGCAAACACTAAAAAAGCATTACACTTAGTTCCGGAAATTGCTGAACCTATATAGATACTAATTTGTATAAAACAACAATACTACATGTTATAACTATTGCACAACATGATTTCATATATACCTTTTGTTTAAATAAATTATGGCAGACCATGTTTTATATATCACTGGAGCCTAAATTAATAACTGATAATTTTTCATGCACTAAAATTAATAATCCGTTTGGTACTAAGAAACTATCTTCGAAATTAACAAAACTATGACAACCATATACAAATCCGTATTAATAAAAAAATTTGACCGCAAACTGAAATACATTAAAGTTCCATGTCACAATAATAGTACGCCTACACAATATTAGCAAAACAGATGTGTGTGCACTTCGAAAACACAAATAATGTAAATAATTTGAGCGCTGTAAACACTAGTCAAAGGATGACTTTAAATTTGTGTACCATATTAAATACAAATTTCATGAAACGTGTACATACATTGAGATAAATAATCATAGCTTAAATGTAATGTTTTAATTTCTGTATTTTGGCATATTTAATGTAGAAGAATATTGTTTAATTGTGAATTACAAAACTTTGTCATCAATCTTATTACGTGGTTACGTAGAAAGATGTTTGAGAGAAACCATGTTTAGTTAGTCTTCTAGCAGTCACAAACCTGTAAGCAGCTCTGTTGGCTTGCTGCTGCAATTTTTTATTGTGCAACAGTGTGATTGATTTAAACGTTGTTTAAGTGGAAGTAAAATCGTTTCCATATCAACTGACATGTTTATGATTTACGAAAAGATCCTGTAACGTCAAATTTTTTAGTGGATGCCGAAGACAGCTCACAACGCAATGGACCTCAGCCAGCATATAAGATAAGCTCAACTTCACCTACAGTGGAATGACTTTGTTATAGAGACTGTGAACTAATAAAACTTTCCGTGATTCAGGAAAATATTAGGGCTCATTTTGAATCATTCCGAAAAGGGGTGACGGCCGTTAGATCGTGACGGTCCGGTGACGGACAGTGTGAATGCCACCATTAGAAATACATTGCGGAATGTTGTGACGGACGGTGACGTGACGTGACGTGACGTGACGGACAGTGTGAATTGGCCTTTACTCTAGAATCGTAACGTGCTAGGATAGTATCACTTTAATGGAAGAAGGATAAAAGAAAGAGGACAATTCATTTTTCTAACCCCGCGCCCGAATCATTTTTGCGGTCCAAAAAAGAGGACGTTAACCCGTTCGCTGCCATTCACGCTCTGGTAGTGGCGGCTCGTACAACATTTGACCAGTGTGCTACAATGTTACAAAAATAAACAGGAAACAAAGTATACTGAAATAAAAGGCACGACTTAAAATTGTTGTGATATTAGCTTTACCCAATGAACTAAGATCGAGTTTGTTATTTATATGTTTATGATTTCCTTTATGTTTTTTTATTAATGCATTAAGATGTCCGAGGTCTTCCACTCCCCCTGTACTCGACGCATCACTGTTCCAAAACAACAAACATGGAAAGCAAAAAAGTGCTTTGCGAGTATCACATCCGCAAACCCAACTGTTATCATACACTTTCGTTGTAAATTTGCTCGTGTACTCACTTTTCTTGCCACCTCCTATAGCCTTTTGACTGAGATTTAAACCTGGAGTAGATCTACCTAACTATTTCACTTTGTTTCTCTTCCAAAGGTCTATTGCAAAATGGCCTCTGTAGCAGATCATCGACAGAACTCTCCATGTTGCTCGCACAGTACGTATCGAGCACTTTCACGACTGCGAAACACTTCTTCAGCGAACGCACAAAGCGTGACTGACAATGGAAACAACGGAGCTTAGCGACATCCCCACCACGTCATCTGCGTTCTACACAAGCGACCAATGAAACTGCTTGGCTGAAAAGCGCAGTTTCACTCGCATGTTGGCTAAACGTTACTGATGTTGCTTGTTTGTTCAAATGTTTGTACATCTTACGGGACTTAACTACGGGGTCATCAGTCCCTAAACTTACAAACTACTTATGAACTAACTAATACTAAGGACGGCACAAATATCCATGCCCGAGGGTGGGATTCGAACTCCCGACAGTAGTGGCCATGCAGACCGTGACTGAAGCGCCTCAGTCCCCTCGGCCACCGCGGCCGGCAAGTTGTTTGTGACTGAAGTTTTACCTCAAATCTTCGTATGATTGCCTTTAATTAAATACCAAGAAATACTGTAATGGCAGTAAGACCTCGAGGGTAATTTATAACAGCGTTGCTGACTGCATAAATTCACTGCAGGCAGTAAATATAACGTTTAAAAAATATTAATTTTATTTACAGAAATTAAAATTTTAGACTCAGAGCTATTTGAATACGAGCCTCACACAAGTAGGTTTGAGAGACAACGCGCAAGACGCCTGAGCCAGCGCGCTATTTGACTCTGCATGCCGCAGTATTCGCCATACACTGTTCTTCCGCAGCCGTCACACGCAGCGCGGAGAGAAATATTGGTCTGGTGCTGCAGTCGGTCTCAGGCCTGACGTCACGTCTGCGCATGCGCACTAGCGGACAGACGACTGCGCCGCCTCTCTGCGCACGTACCAGCGCGGCTGAATCCCACTTCAGCACACGGAGCTGGTTTCCAGCTATCGCGGCGAGAGCGCTCCTCAATGCGTTTTCATCCTCATTACTACCATTACAATACGCATTGGAAGGGAATTGGCATAATTTTATTGTGATATCTGGACCGCATTCCAAGAGAAAGGATGTAATTTTACAGCGATTTCTCGCTTGCATTCTAAGAGAAGTGGCATAATGTTAGTGATATATTTACAGTGTGCTGCAGCACATTAGCACATTATCACCAGACGGCAATGCGCTCTGGTACGTGTAAACGTTACTTGAGTGAGGTGCCACTCACGCTGTGGCGCGTCCTATTATGGTTGTTGTAAACTGCCATCGTTTTAATAAAGCTGTACACTCTGGTAGGGAAGAGTATCACTGATATGCACACGTACGTGCTTCCAGGTTTCCGCGTTTGCATTACCGGCTACGGGCCACACATGCTTCTCATGATGTCATGATAGATGTATTGGATTCTTATGTAAACAAGCATTGTTTATGGGGGAATTACGGCCATAGCGGTTTTGGAACTCTTTGTATCACATTTTGATTTATACATTCGATATTTCATGTCTCTGATTCAAGTACTTACACTATATCCTGCTACCAGAATGAAACTTTCACTCTGCAGCGGAGTGTGCGCTGATATGAAACTTCCTGGCAGATTAAAATTGTGTGCCGGAGCCGGGACTCGAACCTGGGACCTTTGCCTTTCGCGGGCAAGCACACTACCGACTGTGCTATCCCGACACGACTCACGATGCCGCCGCACAACTTTACTTCCGCCAGTACCTCGCCTCCTACTTTGCAAACTTCAGCAGGAGAGCTTTTGTGAAGTTTGGAAAGTAGGAGGCGAGGTACTGGCGGAAGTAAAGTTGTGAGGCGGCATCGTGAGTCGCGTCGGGATAGCTCAGTCGGTAGTGCGCTTGCCCGCGAAAGGCAAAGGTCCCAGGTTCGAGTCCCGGCTCCGGCACACAATTTTAATCTGCCAGGAAGTTTTATATCCTGCTAATTTCCTTGCCAGCTGTCAGAAAGTATATAGTGTAAAATATTTTCCGATTTCAGTCTTTGACTATCACGTATACTGCAGGTTGAGACGCTTTATATTCAGCAGAAGAAATACGTACAAAACACTTATATCTTGGTGAAACGACGGCACATAAAGATGAACCTCTGCCCGGGCCGTCGGGTAGCCGAAAAGGAAAGTGGCGGGAAGACAAGAAGAAACTAACGGATGAAGAGTTAGAGGAGACACTTCAAGAAAGAGAAAGAGACATCGAACCTTTGACTCTGACTCTGATTTCCACCCCTCTGATCTACCTGAGGGTGAGTCATCCGAGCATGAAGGCGATGAGGAACTGGAGACCGAGCAGCAACCAGCAACTCCACAACCCGAACACCGCCCAACACCAAGAAAAACTCGTCTGGGGAGCGGATATGTAGAGTGGGGTTTACATTAGATTAGATTAATACTCGTTCCATAGACATTTCGTAATGATGTGGAACGTGTCAGTTTAGTAAATGTTGTCTATACTTGACAATCTCAATATTTTAAGGATTTTTTTAAAGTTTTATCTAATAATTCATCTACATTGTAGAAGGAGTTCCCATTCAGAAATTCCTTTAATTTCTTTTTAAATACTAGTTGGCTATCTGTCAGACTTTTGATGCTACTTGGTATGTGACGAAACACTTTAGTGGCAGCATAATTCACCCCTTTCTGAGCCAAAGTTATATATCATCCTTTCTCCTAGTGTTGTAGCTATCCACACTGCTATTACTTTTGAATTGGGTCGCATTGTTAATAACAAATTTCATGAGCAAATGTATATATGTATATTGTGAAGCTACAGTGAGTATCCCTAGATCCCTAAATAAATGTCTGCAGGATGCTCTTGGGCGGGCTCCAGCAATTATTCTGATTACACGCTTTTGTGCAATCAATACTTTTTTACTCAATGTTGAATTGCCCCAGAATATGATCCCATATGAAAGCAGTGAACGAAAATAGGCGTAGTAAGCTAATTTACTGAGATGTATGTCACCAAATTTTGCAATGACTCTGATAACTCAGATCGAAAACGGAACGATTCAGGTGTTCTTTCTTCCCGCGCGCTATTAGAGAATGGAACGGTAGAGAAAAGTTATGAAGGTGGTTAATGAACCGTCTGCCAGGCACTTAAATGTGACTTGCAGAGTATCTATGTAGATGTAGATGTAGATAGCATAAGTAGCTGAACTCAGACGTTTCAGGAGATCATCAATATGTTTCTTCCAATTCAGTCCCTCGTCAATGCGAACACCTAAAAATTTTGAATGTTCTACCTTAGCTACAGATTTATGTTCAAAGTCTAAATTTATTAATGGTGTCATGCCATTTACTGTATGAAACTGTATATACTGGGTTTTATCAAATTTTAATGAGAGTCCATTCGTAGAGAACAACCTAATAACTTTCTAGAAGATATCATTTACAATTTCATCAGTTAATTCCTGTTTGTCATGTGTGATAGCTATACTTGTAATCATCAGCAAAAAGTATTAGAAACTTTCCTTTCCGCAGAAATAAAGAATTATTGATTCCTCCTCCCGAAAATGAAGCAATAAGTTATTTCCGGCATATTTTGACAGATAGCTTCATAGAAAAATTAGTAGAGGAAACTAATGTTTATGCTGTAGAGGTTTTCTTATCGGAGAAAACTAAAGAGAAATCCAGAGTTACTGCGTGGAATGAAACAACTTCGGATGAACTGTTGATTTGTCTAGGACTGTTACTGCAAACGGGCCACATCACATTGAATCGACTGCAGGTTTACTGGAAAAAAAGACCCATCGTTCAACATTCCAGTTTTTTCACAAAACACGAGCAGGAATGGATTTCTATTGATCCTGAGGCTGCTACATTTTGAAAGAAACCCTGAAGAAGGAGAACCAGCTCCGGATGACCGGTTTTATAAAGTTAGAGGTATAATACACTTATTGAATGAGCGAATGAATGAAATTTACTATCGCGGCTGGGAACTCAGCCTAGATGACTCTATGGTTTTGTGGCGTGGTCGTCTTACATTTCGACAGTACATAAAAAACAAAAAACACAAATATGGCATAAAGCTATATATGCTTACAAATCCTACAGGAATCATGTTGAAATTTATGGGGTATACCGGCATGTTGGAAGATTCCGGTGGTAAAGGCCATTCTGACAAGGTAGTACTAAAACTATTAGAGGAAAAACTGACTGTTGGGCACAGTGAATTCATGGACAATTGCTATAACAGTTGTGCTCTTGCACGAAGGTTGTCCCAAAATGAAACTCATACAACAGGCACGCTAAGAATAGACAGAAGAAATTGTCCGACAGACGTAAAGAAAAAAAAGCTAATGAAAGGAGACACAATAGCAAAATATCCCAATGGCGTTATGGTAGGAAAATGGAAAGACAAAAGGAAGTATGCTACATTTCTAACGAATACAAAAATGAAATGGTCGACAGCGCAAACAAACGACGTCGAATAAGGCAGAAGCCACTTCCGATAGTACAGTATAATAAGTTTGTCAGGCATTGACAGACGAGATCAAACGCTTGCCTATTATCCATCTGAAAGAAAAACTATCAGATGGCCATTGAAAAATTTTATAAACATTTTACAAATGATAATGGTAAATGCTCACAGTTTATATGAGAAATACTCTGGAAAGAGAGCCAACCTCTATGACTTTCGTCTAGCAGTGATAAGAGAATTACTAGGACAGCAACCTGAAAGAAAACCTGCGGGAAAGCTTACCCTTACCCACAAGTTGACGACACGCAGAGAGAAGACAGCTTCTGGAAAGATAATGAGAAGATATAGCAAACATTGTCATTCTAGGGGGAAACGCAAGGATACAATTTATGTGTGTCTACATCTACATAGATACTCTGCAAATCACATTTAAGTGCCTGGAAGAGGGTTCATTAACCACTTTCATAACTTTTCTCTACCGTTCCATTCTCTAATAGCGCGCGGGGAGAAAGAACACCTAAATCGTTCCGTTTTCGATCTGATTTCTCTTATTTTATTCGGATGGTCATGTCTCCCTAAGTGGGTGGGTGCTAGCAAAATATTTTCACATTCAGAAGTAAAAGTCGGTGATTGAAACTTCGCAAACAGATCACGCCGCAATGAATAACGTCTTTCTTTTAATGATTTCCACCCCAATTCGTGCAACATTTCCGTGACGCTTCCCCCCCCCCCCCCCGTAACGTGATAAAACAAATCGAGCTGCCCTTCTCTGAACCTTCTCAATGTCTTCCGTCAGTCCCACCTGGTGAGGGTCCCACAAGGGGCAACAGTACTCCAGGAGAGGACGCACAAGTGTGATGTAGGCAGTCTCTTTGGTGGAGCTGGTGCATCTTCGAAGCGTTCTGCCAATGAAACGTAACCTTTGGTTCGCCTTCCCCACAATATTTTCTATGTGTTCTCTCCAGTCAAAATTGTACATAATTGTAACTCCTAGGTATCTGGTAGAATTTACGACCTTAAGGTTTGACTGATTTATCGCTTAATTGAAGTTCAGCGGATTTCTTTTAGTGGTCATGTGTATTACTTCACACTGTTCTTTATTTAGTGTCAATTGCCAATTTTCGCACCAAGTAGAAATTTTATCTAAATCGCTTTGCAGTTGCTTTTGATCCGCAATTGACTTCACTAACCGATAAACGACAGTATCATCCGCGAACAGTCTAAGGGAGCTATTCAGATTGTCTCCTAAATCGTTTATAAACACGAGGAAGAGTAGGGGACCTATAACGCTTCCCTGTGGAACGCCAGATATCACTTCTGTTTTACTCGATGACTTACCGTCAATTACAACGAACTGTGTCCTTTCTGATAGGAAATCGTGAATCCAATCGCACAATTGGGGAGATTCGTGGTCCAATGCTCCAGGTTACTGTTTAGATTGCGCAGTGATAAATCACAAGCTTTAGGCATAGTGAGCTTTTTTTTTTTTTTTTTTTTTTTTTTTTTTTTTTTTTAAATCTGCCTTGCAACATTCTTTAGAGGAACATCTTGTGTTATTCATGTAATCTTTTGTTTCTGATTTCATTGCTTTTGATTATTTTAATTTTATTTCGATTAGTTACCAGTTTATAAAAAAAAATACTTCTTAGTTTTGATATTATTCACACTTATATTGCTGATGATATAGAAAATACCTTGTAATTAGGCCTACTGTTTATATTGTTCATTTGTTGTTTTCACAAAAATAGAAATGCGAATAAAAAACCATATAAAAAACTGAAAATTAAACCAAAAATTCAGTGGCTCAAAACTATGAAAAGATGCTGTCAAAATACGATGAGGCGCCAGAGCATGAAGTGGCATCTAGCTAGGTAGCATCACCGCGCTACCGCGTGAAACAGGCGACTAGCCGACTAGAGTCAGCTTAGGAGGGCACCCGAGATATCCCGACCGCCCGCTAGATGTCTCTACGGTCACGCTACCGTACTGTATACGGTATACACAAAGGAAACTCCCGCTGCAGTCTATCGTCCAAAATTTAGTGCGCATGCGCGGAATCGGCCATCTTGAAAACCAGTAAACGCGTGGCCACTCCCTACTCTGTGGCGTGGTAATGCGCCGTCTTTGTTTGTTTATTGTGTATTTTAACAGCCTGAATTGCATAAATGTAAACAAGTATTTGGTGCAGTGAAAAGAAAGAACTGTGTGTCAGTAGTTGCAGCTGTTCCGTTTTTCTTATGAGCAGCAATAAAAGAAAAGGCGGCCGATGGTGTTCAGCACCTAACTGCCGCAATAATTCTCATACAAATAACGATATAAGCTTCTTCGCCTTCCCAAAAGATGCTGATCAGCGTCGCTATATGCGTGGTAAAAGTTAAATGTTATCAATTTCGAATGAGAGCAATGAGTGCATAATTATTAAAAGTAGCCTTGCTTTTCTTGACGATAACTCTCGCTGTTGCTGTTGCTGCAGCAGTTCAACAGCATCGAAATGTTGAAGTACATTTATATTTTATAAGTTTAACGTTGCAGGGAACAATATAAAATGAATGACAAAGAATAGTGCGTAAGTAGGCAGGTAAAATTTTACTTACGGCATTTGAGGCGTAGTGTGCTAATGTTGGCAACGAATGCTCTTCTGATACTCAAACAAATAGATTAAGGGGAATAATTATTTTATGCTGTTCCTGCTCTGTGGTTGACAGATTCCTCTATCTGCCCTTCTCCGATTAGTAAATTAATACTCCTAAAGCAAATACAACTTTTATATATGCCCAACGTCATTAGTTCTGTGCAATCACGTTGTACTGCTAAGTCTGACTCAATATTTTGTGCGAAGTTATTCGT
Organism: Locusta migratoria; assembly: GCA_026315105.1. Taxonomy (NCBI): domain Eukaryota; kingdom Metazoa; phylum Arthropoda; class Insecta; order Orthoptera; family Acrididae; genus Locusta; species Locusta migratoria. The sequence continues at coordinate 128,099,252 of CM048752.1, forward strand.
GTTAAATAAAACCTGGCAGTTTTAAAGTCACTTTCTTGTTTATAACTAATTTCCCAAACAAAACTCCGCGTTATTTGGCTTTTTCTAGAGATAAGCAGCAAATAAAACGATCATCGATTCCACCGTACATAAAATTTAGGCCTATTTTTTTTCGTTGGATTACAATTAGGTGCAAGAAGAGGGCGCAAATTAGATGAGAGCATAATGAAAAGCCGTTTCCTTTCGTGAAAGTCGGTGAGATCAGCTGCAGTTGGTAAAAAGTCCATTTGCAGCCGAAGTACTAAGTCGCTGTAGTTCGGCGTTTACTGCTTTTCAATATGGCGTCGAGTGCAACGCTTGGTAACACACAGATCAAAGGCGCCGCCCCCAGCTTTCCCTTCTGTGTGCTCCCTGTTCTGTGGTACTGGTATAACCTTGACTCGATGCAGAAGACGCCGTCGTTCATTGTGGCATAATATGAGGAGCACCTTTTCAAAACGCATTACGTCCCCAAAAGTAAATTTTTCTGGAGAAGCGAAAAACGTATACCGCCAAAAATATTCGATTTATTATTCCGAATTTTACACCACATACTCAGGTAGGGCTTTTGATCCAAATGTCTTTAATACAAGGAAATTGCTTTTCATATTTTCAAGCTATGAGCACTTTAGTAATGGACAAAGTGCGTTTTGTTAGGTTCTGTTGCACAATATACCCTTTTTGATTTTCTCTTCATTCGTTTTCTCGTTCCACGTTCCATTTCCTTTCCAACAGGCACACTATAGTTGGCTACGGTTCCATGGTTTCGAAACCAGGTTTCGATACACACAACAGTTTCAGTGTTTCAAAACCGGCATCTTTCACGGTTTCGAAAACATGCGGTTTCATTCCGTTCTGTTTCGGATCACATTCGCGGTCGATTGTCGATACACTGAAACCGTTTCTTCCTGTCGGTTTCACGGTTTCGTGTCGGTTTAACGATTTCATGTCGGTTTCACGGTTTGATGTCGGTTTCACAACACCGGTGTTTGAAACCACTAATGCAGAAACGCGGAACAGACTAATGGTATCGAAATGTGGTGTTTCATTTTACTGAAGCTCCACACAGATACACACATAACTTACTAGTATATAAACCATTTAGAGAGTGTCAAATAGTAGTTGACACTCTTGAGTCTGCAGCTTATGATTACTGATATCAAGATTCGTTTGCAAGAGACTGCTGTATTCCGAAAAGACATAATGTCTGCTTTATAAATGTAAAAGAACAATAAAACAACGTTCACTATTTGCATTGAAAAACCATTTCAATTCTAGGTTTATCTACCATATTAAAGACACACGAGTGAAACTACTTTCTTTAAAATAAGATACAACTTGATGTCTGAAATGACATTTTTTATAGGGTAGATCGCAGAGTTAGTTTCTTACGAGCGAAAACGAAGTTACCTCCTGCCGTTATAATTTTTCGACACTCATGTTAAAAGAATTGCGGCGGTGGTGTAACGGTCAAGACGTACAAGTGGTGAACTTGCCTCTTACTTTATTATTTTTGTAATTCCATAGCATTACTTGTGATTATTTAGTGTGCCCTTTATTCCCTATAATTTATTTAGTATGTATAGAAAGTAGCATTTATGATCCATCACTGTAATATGCGTACCGTATTGCAGTTTGTGAGTTCCTAACAGGGTAAACTTTTACCTACCATACCGGCGGCCTCGTGTGACTATGTTGGCAACATCAACAACACGGGAGAAAATCTTTATCAACGTGTTTCACCAGTGGCGTAGCTATGTCACCAAGGGCCCCAGGGCAAAAATGACATTGGGGCCCTCTTTACACAAATACTGTACTGATGCAAAACTACTGCATCATCAGCTCCTTACCGCCCAGTGGAAGACGTAATAAGGCACACCTAAAGACTACTAAGTAAATTATTGTGTGTCACGCAGCAGATAATATTTAATCGTACTCTCTAATATAATTGTGAAAGTTTGTTTGTTTGTTAGCTTTCACGCAAAAATTACTAGGTGATCTGGATGAAATTTTGCAGAGGGATAGAGATGGAGTTGGAGCTGGGTAGGACATACAGGTGAAAATGCCCCCTGGGATATTTTTCGTCGTGGTGACAGCAGGCGGACTGTTGTCAGTGCCGACAACTCACTCTCGCTAAACTATTGCGTTGTTAGCTCATTTCGTTGATTGCCAAGTCAAAGAAGGAAAATAGAGGAAATATTCGTGTAGAATGGTTTCATCAAAAGTAAGTTGCCGGATTTTGTTTGAAGAAACACTTTGGATTGAGCCGTTTCCCTACGAGGCTTCTTGAGGTATATGTTAGTGTTTGGTCAGAAAAAGTAATAAGTAAAATAACTAAGTCGATATCTTCGCTTATTATCGTGACAGTGGGGTAGAGGGCAGCGTCTTGATGCACAATTCACTAGTGACTCAAAGTAATTATTACATGAAACTTCTGATCCGTGATTGTAATTAAACCTTTAAATGGCAGAATAAACAAATAGTGTGCGGGTAGAAACGTACCATAAAAGATTGCGTGAATTGCTGAATTCTCACCACAGTGAAGTTGTTTGCTTTTCACATAGGAGAACTGAGCAGAGTGCGGCGGAGGGTATAGTGTAAGTATGAACGTAAATTGAAGATAGAATACTTATCATGGTATGGGAAGGCGCCGTTCCCAGAAAAAAGACACAGAAAGCCGAATCCATTTCCCGCCTACCATTGCAAGGTAGTGTGTAGAAAGCTATGTAGATTCTGTTCGGTATTCCTTTCAGTATTAACGCATTTGTGGGAAATAAACATGCCTGTTTCCTGGTGCAACGCATTTAGTGGAAAACGCGCACTCTCCAGGTCTGTCTGCGCAGTACGTCATCTGTGATGTATGAGGTGCCTGACCATTCCAGCGGTCTACCCTTTCCCGCACCTTCTGCCCTCCACCCCTCCCCCCTCATTCCAGCGGTCTACCCTTTCCCGCACCTTCTGCCCTCCACCCCCCCCCTCATTCCAGCGGTCTACCCTTTCCCGCACCTTCTGCCCTCCACCCCTCCCCCCTCATTCCAGCGGTCTACCCTTTCCCGCACCTTCTGCCCTCCACCCCCCCCCCCCCTCATTCCAGCGGTCTACCCTTTCCCGCACCTTCTGCCCTCCACCGCCC